>RCWM02000099.1:0-1200000 GCA_003667255.2 Euschistus heros
TTATTAGCGTATATTTGGGGTTTTCAACTGTTTTAACTAATTAGGGGGGGGGGGGGGGTTGGAGGGGGGGCTAAATTTCTAAATTGAGAACGGCTGGTCCGATCTAATGAAATTTAATAATTATGTTTCTTTTGTACTTATTAGCGTATATTTGGGGTTTTAACTGTTTTACTAATTAGGGGTGGTGGGTGAGGGGGGGGGGCTAAATTTCTAAATTGAGAACGGCTGGTCCGATCTTATGAAATTTGATAATTATGTTTCTTTTGTTACTTATTAGCGTATATTTGGGGTTTTAAACTGTTTTACTAATTAGAGGTGGGGGGTGGGGGGGGGGCTAAATTTCTAAATTGAGAACGGCTGGTCCGATCTATTAATGAAATTTGATAATTATGTTTCTTTTGTACTTATTAGCGTATATTTGGGTTTTAACTGTTTTACTAATTGGGGGGGGGATGGGGGGGGGGCTAATTTCTTAATTGAGAACGGCTGGTCCGATCTTAATGAAATTTGATAATTATGTTTCTTTTGTACTTATTAGCGTCTATTTGGGGTTTTAAACTGTTTTACTAATTAGGGTGGGGGATGGGGGGGGGGGCTAAATTTCTAAATTGAGAACGGCTGGTCCGATCTTAATGAAATTTGATAATTATGTTTCTTTTGTACTTATTAGCGTATATTTGGGGTTTTAACTGTTTTTACTAATTAGGGGTGGGGATGGGGGGGGGGGCTAAATTTCTAAATTGAGAACGGCTGGTCCGATCTTAATGAAATTTGATAATTATGTTTCTTTTGTACTTATTAGCGGATATTTGGGGTTTTAACTGTTTTACTAATTAGGGGTGGGGGATGGGGGGGGGGCTAAATTTCTAAATTGAGAACGGTTGGTCCGATCTTAATGAAATTTGATAATTATGTTTCTTTTGAACTTATTAGCGTATATTTGGGGTTTTAACTGTTTTTACTAATTAGGGGGGGGGGTTGGAGGGGGGGCTAAATTTCTAAATTGAGAACGCTGGTCCCGATCTTAATGAAATTTAATAATTATGTTTCTTTTGTACTTATTAGCGTATATTTAGGGGTTTTAACTGTTTTACTATTAGGGGGGGGTTAATTTCTAAATTGAGAAAGGCTGGTCCGATCTTAATGAAATTTGATAATTATGTTTCTTTTGTACTTATTAGCGTATATTTGGGGTTTTAACTGTTTTACTAATTAGGGGGGGGTGGGGGGGGCTAAATTTCTAAATTGAGAACGGCTGGTCCGATCTTAATGAAATTTGATAATTATGTTTCTTTTGTACTTATTAGCGTATATTTGGGGTTTTAACTGTTTTACTAATTTTGGGAGGGGGTGGGGGGGGGGCTAAATTAAGAACGGAAATTTAGAAATTTAACCCCCCTACCCCACACCCCTAATTAGTAAACAGTTAAAACCCCAAATATACGCTAATAAGTACAAAAGAAACATAATTATCAAATTTCATTAAGATCGGACCAGCCGTTCTCAATTTAGAAATTTAGCCCCCCCCCCCCACCCCCCACCTCTAATTAGTAAAACAGTAAAACCCCAAATATACGCTAATAAGTACAAAAAGAAACATAATTATCAAATTTCATTAAGATCGGACCAGCCGTTCTCAATTTAGAAATTTAGCCCCCCCCCACCCACCCCCCTAATTAGTAAAACAGTTTAAAACCCCAAATATACGCTAATAAGTACAAAAGAAACATAATTATTAAATTTCATTAAGATCGGACCAGCTGTTCTCAATTTAGAAATTTAGCCCCACCCTCCAACCCCCCCCCCCTAATTAGTAAAACAGTGAAAACCCCAAATATACGCTAATAAGTTCAAAAGAAACATAATTATCAAATTTCATTAGATCGGACCAACCGTTCTCAATTTAGAAATTTAGCCCCCCCCCCCCCATCCCCCACCCCTAATTAGTAAAACAGTAAACCCCAAATATACGCTATAAGTACAAAAGAAACATAATTATCAAATTTCATTAAGATCGGACCAGCCGTTCTCAATTTAGAAAATTTAGCCCCCCCCCCCATCCCCCACCCCTAATTAGTTAAAACAGTAAAACATATTAAAACCCCAAATAAGAATACGCTAATAAGACCCTCCCCATTACAAAAGAAACATAATTACAAAAAATCAAATTTCATTAAGATCGGACCAGCCGTTCTCAATTTAGAAATTTAGCCCCCCCCCATTCCCCACCCCTAATTAGTAAAAACAGTTTTTAAAACCCCAAATATACGCTAATAAGTACAAAAGAAACATAATTATCAAATTTCATTAAGATCGGACCAGCCGTTCTCAATTTAGAAATTTAGCCCCCCCCCCACCCCCCACCCCTAATTAGTAAAACAGTTAAAACCCCAAATATACGCTAATAAGTACAAAAGAAACATAATTATCAAATTTCATTAAGATCGGACCAGCCGTTCTCAATTTAGAAATTTAGCCCCCCCCCCATCCCCCCTAATTAGTAAAACAGGTTAAACCCTAAATATACGCTAATAAGTACAAAAGAAACATAATTATCAAATTTCATTAAGATCGGACCAGCCGTTCTCAATTTAGAAATTTAGCCCCCCCCCCCCCCCCCCCCTAATTAGTAAAACAGTTAAAACCCCAAATATACGCTAATAAGAACAAAAGAAACATAATTATCAAATTTCATTAAGATCGGACCAGCCGTTCTCAATTTAGAAAGTTAGCCCCCCCCCCCCCCCCCCCCCCCCCCCTAATTAGTAAAACAGTTAAAACCCCAAATATACGCTAATAAGTACAAAAGAAACATAATTATCAAATTTCATTAAGATCGGACCAGCCGTTCTCAATTCAGAAAGTTAGCCCCTCCAACCCCCCCCTAATTAGTAAAACAGTTAAAACCCCAAAAATACGCTAATAAGTACAAAAGAAACATAATTATCAAATTTCATTAAGATCGGACCAGCCGTTCTCAATTTAGAAATTTAGCCCCCCCCCCACACCCCCACTCTAATTAGTAAATAGTTAAAACCCCAAATATACGCTAATAAGTACAAAAGAAACATAATTATCAAATTTCATTAAGATCGGACCAGCCGTTCTCAATTTAGAAATTACCCCCCCCCCCCCCCCCCCCTAATTAGTAAAACAGTTAAAACCCCAAATATACGCTAATAAGTACAAAAGAAACATAATTATCAAATTTCATTAAGATCGGACCAGCCGTTCTCAATTTAGAAAGTTAGCCCCCCCCCCCCCCCCTAATTAGTAAAACAGTTAAAACCCCAAATATACGCTAATAGTACAAAAGAAACATAATTATCAAATTTCATTAAGATCGGACCATCCGTTCTCAATTTAGAAATTTAGCCCCCCCCCCCCCCCCCCCTAATTAGTAAAACAGTTAAAACCCCAAATATACGCTAATAAGTACAAAAGAAACATAATTATCAAATTTCATTAAGATCGGACCAGCCGTTCTCAATTTAGAAATTTAGCCCCCCCCCCCCCAACCCCCCCCTAATTAGTAAAACAGTTAAAACCCTAAATATACGCTAATAAGTACAAAAGAAACATAATTATCAAATTTCATTAAGATCGGACCAGCCGTTCTCAATTTAGAAAGTTAGCCCCCCCCCACCCCCCCCCCTAATTAGTAAAACAGTTAAAACCCCAAATATACGCTAATAAGTACAAAAGAAACATAATTATCAAATTTCATTAAGATCGGACCAGCCGTTCTCAATTTAGAAATTTAGCCCCCCCCCCCCACCCCCCCCCTAATTAGTAAAACAGTTAAAAACCCCAAATATACGCTAATAAGTACAAAAGAAACATAATTATCAAATTTCATTAAGATCGGACCAGCCGTTCTCAATTTAGAAATTTAGCCCCCCCCCCCCACCCCCCCCTAATTAGTAAAACAGTTAAAACCCTAAATATACGCTAATAAGTACAAAAGAAACATAATTATCAAATTTCATTAAGATCGGACCATCCGTTCTCAATTTAGAAATTTAGCCCCCCCCCCCCCCCCCCCCCCTAATTAGTAAAACAGTTAAAACCCCAAATATACGCTTATAAGTACAAAAGAAACATAATTATCAAATTTCATTAAGATCGGACCAGCCGTTCTCAATTTAGAAATAAACCCCCCACTCCTCTCTCTATGGAAAAGATGGCGATAGTTCAAAACCGTTAACAATGAAAAAATCTTAACCTTAAATGGTGGAGGTGAAAACTGATTTTCCGATATTTATTTGCCTATTTAGTGGAAGAAATATTGTAATCGAACTAAATTTTTAAATAATTCATGCCTGGAATTACAAGTAATCGAAATCTGTAATCCAATTATGTAATCCGTAATTGAATTACATTGATGAATTACACTGTAATCCCAATTGAATTACTTTGTGGGAATACTGTAATTCATACACGATGTATTTCGATTACATCTGTTTGAAATATAATGTAATGCAATTGTAATCGGATTACAATGTAATTGAATTTTGCCCAACTCTGACCCATATAATATTTACTATGATGTAATTTAAGAACTTAGTGTTGTTTCGCTGAATTGTTCGAATTCAACTTTGAAAATCAATAATTTTACATTAGTTGACTGTAAAAATCGTAAATAAAATTAAACAATGACTGATGAATAAAATCAGTTTTATAATTGGCTCCTTGGAAATGTTTTAGAATTACCGTAATATAAGGTAATTTCATTGTTCCCAAGTCTCGTGGATAAGTAATTTTTCCATAGCGTACACCATAATAATTATAAAATATTTTTAAAAACATAACGGGGAAAAGTAATTTTAAAGTGTAATTTCCTACTAATGGTTGGATATATGTACCTACAAAACAGTTTGTCCTTTTATATTCGTATGATTTGATTTATTTGGTTGTAAATACAAGTAGTGGAAATCAATTGAAGAATGTGATTTTTTTTTCTGATTTCTCTCGGCCACATCACATTGTGGGGTTCGTTATGTTTTCTTAGCAAAATATAAAAAATATATCAATAATTTGTATGAACTCGGGTAAAAAAGCTCATGAGTTGACATTATTACAGATGCCGGGACTATATCGGTAGTCAACATGAATCAGAGGCAAACAATAATAATCCCTATACAATCATTGTTTTTAGAACATTTTTGAAAGGGTTGAACATCGTATGCTCTTAGCTGTTTGATCAAATAACTCGGAAACCGCTACTCTTAGCACATTTTCGTTCTATGATTTAATAAAGCAAATTTAATTTAATTTTTTTTTTTTTTTTACTATTTAATGAACAATAATGAATATTATTTATTGCAAGGTGTTGAATTATTTATTTATTTTTTGCTCAAATGTACGAATAGAGTGAACATTTAATTTAAAAGAGGGTTTTCATAAAAGTTTTAGTTCCTACTACTACTAACGTTCGGCTATATTGTAAAATTATTTATTAATATTAAAATAAAAAAGCTTTTGTACTGTTGCTGATTTCATAAAAAATTGTCGAGTTCAAATAGTTATAAAATTTGATACAAGATCATAATGGTTTGATTATATTGTACAGATTAGAAATCTGATAAATTCTAATATCTACAATAATTTTAAATTGTAACCTACGTTTTGTCGTAATCATAAATAATTATAGAACTGCCAGTGAGAAATTCCACCAAAACTCCAGTCATATAAGGATTTCACCTCGGAAAGGAAGAAATGAAGCTAAATTTTTGCATATACCTTTGTTTTGGCATTCTAAATAAGGGGCGAAAAGTCACCTTTACCTTCCAAAGACTCCTAACGAAGTTGTGAAGTCAAAAATAGTCGCATATTTTATTTATAGAGTGCATACTCTACAGCCCTCATTTCAGCACTCTGACGGGGGTCGCACTTCTCCGCGAAACCAAGTTTTTTTAAAATTTTATTTTATAAATTTAATTTATTTATTTATTGATTTTATTTTTAAAAAAATGAAATTTCAGATCGGGCAAACAGTTTTTGAGTTGGTTCTTCCTGAGATCTCCTGTTTCAGTTTTTCTATTGTATCTCGAAAACGGTGAACTCTGGAAAAATATGGTACCAATCAAAATTAAAGCTAATTAAATTTTCTATAAAATTGTTTCTATAAAACACTTGTCTAACGCACAACGGTTTTCGAGAAAAACAAATTGTTACCTCACTTTTTGTCAAATATTTTTAATTAAGTGCCAAAATGTATATACGAAATTAAAGAAAATTAAATCCTCTACAACTTTTTTTCTGAGAAACGATTGATGAAGGCACTAAAAGCAAATATTTGGCCGAACCGGGGCTATCTACAATTATCTACAAGTTTTGTAACCTTCTCGATTGACGCCCGAGGCCAAGACATCGAGATATTTGAAAAAAAAAACAACTGATTTTCTGACCTTTGACCATGAATATTACTATGCTAACATGCTGAGGTTGGTGACTTTTCACCACTTATTTAGAATCCCAAAACGAAAGTATATGCAAAATTTAGCTTTATTGCTTCCTTTTCGGGATTTGCTGTCTAAAACACCTTATTTGACTGGACTAGTAGCACTCTCAAGGTATAAATATTCTTTTTGTCCATTGTTTTATTATTATTCCGAGATATCATTTGTTATTTGAATTATATTTTATTTATTAATAAATAATTTTCATGGATCGAATGAAACAAATTGGTAAGAGTGAATTTACACTTACAGAGACCGATAAAAGTTTTTCTTTTAATTCTTTGCCGATGTAGTTAGTTCAGGACTCTTATATTCCAGATAATTTCTACTTTCATTATGAAGTTCTAATGAATAATTAAGGTAATTTTAGGATTTTAGTAATAAAAAATTTTCATATAAATATTATTTTCTCCTAATATGTATTTGTTAATATAATATGTTTTTACTTTGAAATTCTTAGTAGACATACCAGAAGCTTGATTATCAAATTTTATAAATATCAGCTGTTACATTCTATATTACAAATGTGTTTTCATGTTGAAGGATTCAATGAAACAGTTAGGAATTGATAAATTATTAACAGTTATATATTTCTTAGTTAACTGTTATCAATAAAATTTAAAATTTTACTTCTTTAAATAAACAGTTGTAGTTTACTCATTATTTCTCGATTTATTTACCTTTTGTGGAAAACTAAACACATATTTTGGTCCTAATGATTACTTTACACTTTGAATTCCGTTGTTCGAATATAATAATAAATAGTTCGAATAATCAGTGAAATAAATTCCTCTTGAACAATGCCAAAATATTTGTTTAGGGTATTTTTAATTACCTAAAGTATTCATACGAGTATGTTAACTCGATATTTGTTCCAAATATCATTTTTTGTCGGTTTATTATTTTTAATATCTCCTGGGTTTAAAAATGTTTATAAATTTCATAGATATTCTAACTATGCTTTAAAAGAGTTTGTTTTAGTTTTTTTTTTTTTCTTTTTTATTAACTATCGAAGAAAGAGTCATTTTGAAATTTGCACACAGGTTCGTTTTTTAAAATATTATTTATATTCTAAAAAGTATATCAAATTTTGTTGGCCTCTATTCTGTCGGTTTTTCCACTATTGGGGAGACGTTAGATCGGTAGCTGACTGGGAGCTGGGTCCTCACAGCCCTTCCCCCACTACTACAACAGCAAGTAGTTTACTAATCTAATCACCCGCTTCCTTACAAATCGTATTTTTCAAATTACGATCAACCTATGCAACCGAAAATGAATCTGTTTGCATAATTGTGTTCAATTGACTTATGACTAAGTGACTATAACCAGCTTTTTTTTTTTTTAAAAACAATAGTTCGCCAGATAATTTTTTTAAATTCTAAAATAATTGACAAAAAAAAATTCGGAAAACGTCCGCCTTAAGGCTAAACATCCCGATTTTAAGTAAGATTTTTTTTCAAGAGATGGCAGCACTTTTGGGGCGAATTTATTTTCGCTCTCATTTGTGAACAGAATCATCAATATTAGATCTGTAAACGGATTTGGTAATAAAAACCCCATGAAATTCACGCTACGTTTTCCGATTTTTTTTTTTCAATTATTTTAGAATTTAAAAAAAATATCTGGCGAACTATTGATTTCTTAAAGAAAAGCTGGTTATAATCACTTGTACATAAGTCAATTGAACACAATTATGCAAACAGATTCATTTTTGGTTGCATAGGTTGATCGTAATTTGAAAAATACGATATAACAATAGCAGGTGATTAGATTAGTAAGCTACCTGCTGTTGTAGTAGTGGGGGAAGGGCTGTGAGGACCCAGCTCCCAGTCAGCTACCGATCTAAAGTCTCCCCAACAGTGGATAAACCAACATCCTTTTTTTAAGTTTTCCGCTTATAACTCGAAAATGGTGCGTTTTATTAAAAAAGTTTTTTAGTACAAAATTAAAGCTTATTAAATTTGCTACAAGTTTGTACTATTGTAATTTAAAATTTTATGCTAAAAAACTTTTTCAATAGAACGCACCGTTTTCGAGTTATAAGCGAAAAATTCAAAAATGAAACATTCAAAGGATCAAAGCATTTTTCTTCCTTCGTGATTTATCGAACAGAATATCATTTTGTATTGTTTTTATATTTCTTAAGTTATAAATTTTGATTTTAATTTTATAAGAATATTTAAATGAATAAAAGATTGTATTTGAATATAAAAAATAAAATTATCTAATACGTCACCAAGAAAAAGTATTATAAAATTCCTAAGTCTGAGATTCATACTAACTAAAAATGTAGTGTTTTTTCAACTATTACGTTCATCAAATCGTTGTCTAGTAACAACTGCAATTTATCCAATAGATATTTACATAGCCTACTTCAAAATTCAATTAAAATTTCATATATTATTTATATATCATAGAACAGGGTGGTCTTTTTTGGTCTATCACTACATTCATTCCGTATATTTCCGGTGGGAAGTCCCACCACAGCACTCCTTTTGAAGTTTCATTTTTTTTATATTTTGTTATACTCTATATATACCTGTCACTAATTGAGGGAAAAGTTGGCCTGTTTACCTATAGAATGAAGCACAACAGAAACCGAATGGTGTAATTTCCCACTTGCTGTATATAAAATGAGTGCAGTGACCAGAAGGACCACTGAAATTTAAAAATCACAAAAGGAACCAACTAGTTTCCTATAAAAAAATAAAAATTTCAAATCCTCATGTTAATTATGTTTACAACAATCTGTAAACTTATATTTTTTTAAAAGCAAAATCAAACTTATTTTCTTTTCACTGAATACAACAGTTATGGAGAAGAAGATGATCAGGAATACAGTCAAAGAGGAACTTTGAGGAAATTCTTAGAATTTCTTCTGAGACGTGGTGTTCCTCTTTGACTGCATCCCTGATCATCTTCTTCTCCATTCATCATACCAGTCAACTATACTTTTATCACAACAGTTTTACGTCAAATAAGTGGATCGATTAAAAAAAATAAAACATATAATTATAAAAAGATAAATAAATAGAGATTACAAATAATTAAATATAAGTAAACTATTACTGTTTATTTATACAAGTGAAATTTTTAATTTTATTGATAACTGTTAACTAAGAAATATATAACTATTAATAATTTATGAATTCCTAAGTACTGTTTCATTGAACCCTTCAACTTCAAAACACATTTAAAATATAGAATGTAACAGCTGATATTTATAAAATTTGATTATCAAGTTTCTTTCGTATCTACTAAGAATTTCAAAGTAAAAACAACATACATATTAGGAGAACATAATATTTATATTTTACATTGCTAAAAACCTAAAATTAACCTAATTATTCATTAAAACTTCATAATGTAAATAGAAATTATCTGGAAAATAAGAGTCCTGGACTAACTACTTCACCATAGAATTAAAATAGAAAACGTTTTTATTGGTCTACGTAAGTCTATAATTAAGTATAATTTTACTTTTACCGATAAGATCTGTTTTATTCGATCCATGACAATTATTATAAAAAAAAAATATAATACAATTAAAATAACAAATATAATAATAATTTAAGTTGACGACAAAACATGTACCTACATTACATTACATTGTAAAAATTTTCTATATATTAGAATTCATCAGATTTCTAATCTGTACAATATTATGATCTTGTATCAAATTTTATCATTTTTGAACTAATCAATTTTGTATGGAATCAACAAAAGGACTAAAGCTTTTTGATTTTAATATTAAAACAGTAAATAATTTTAAGCCCAAATGTTAGTTGTAGCAGGAACTAAAACTTTTATGCAAAACCTCTTTTGAATTTAATCTTCATTCAATACGTATATTTGAACTCTTGAAAAAAAAAAAAAAAAAAAAAAAAAAATCAATAAATAATTCAAGATCTGGCAAGAATATTCTTTTCTGTAAATAATTAAAAAAAAAAAAAAAATATATATATATATATATATATATATATATATATATATATATATATATATATATTTTTAAGTATAGATATTCTATAAATTAGAGTAGGAGAAGAATTAGAGTGTCAGGATTCCAGGTGTGTTTGGGTATAGTTCTTAAAAAAACAAATGAACAAAACTAAGGAACTAAAGTTGAAGAAAAAATGAATCATGGTATATATAATAATAATAAAAAAACAAATGCCATGCAAGGTGTGTCTACATACAAAAAAGGAAGAACCAAATCTAAATAAAAGGCAAATTGATTGAGTTATCTGCAGCATTAGATCAGTTGGAAGTTCCATGGAATTGTCAATTACCATGAATTGTAGAACATCGTTTTAGGATCATATTTAGAGCGATTGTTTCCTTTTCTTTGTTAGTTGGCTTACTAATCGCGTCTGCTTGGTGTTTTTTTTTTTTTTTTTTTTCTCGCAGAAACTAAATGAATTTTATTAGGACTGTTTGTATCAAATACTTAGCCGGTGAAAAAGGCTAGATAGTATGTGATTTCCAGCAGTAGCTAAAGAAATTATTTTCATTTATTTGGAAATAAATGGACTGTCCTCTCATTTCTTGCATTTATCAAACGCTTTTTCATATTTTTGATTTATCAAAGTAGTGTAGAACACATTATTGCAAAAGTACTTGAAGCCTGACCAGTCTATTTCCAAGGAATATCATCTCTTTTCATTTGAATATAATCATTTTCTCCGTTTTCAATTGAAAAAACAACAACAAAGAATCAGGATTGTTGATGTACCGAATGAAAAGAAACCGTTCATATAAACGAGCCTTGGGAACAATGAAATTACTATATAGCAGAATTGGGGGAATAAAATAAATAAACAACTAAATATTTGACAACTAACTTCTTGGAATTTAAATATTTCAGTCGATTTTTTAGATTAATTTTGCCCAACTCTTTATAGTACGATAATTCTAAAACATTTCCAAGAGGTTAGCCATTTTAATGAAGTTCATTTTATTTATTTTTCGTTTTTTGATTATATTTACGATGTTTACGGACAATTAGTACATAAGTATTCATACAAAGTCGAATTTTCACAACTCAGCGAACCGACAACAATATACATTCAGATTACATTTAAATAAATATTATGTGGGTACTTACTTTATATCATTATCATTATCTCTTCTTTTTAGTGCAGTTCTTCTTCGTCTAGCAGATAGGTGGAAATTCTTTTTGGATTTAGATCTATTTCTATGTAAATTTCTACGTCCAATAAATTGTTCTTCTTCGTTATGCTCCATCTTTACAACGATAGAAATTGAACAATAATACAATTTGGTCTGAACAGGTAATATTTTCAATTGTTACTGGGTTTTCCCGAATATCTTTTACCTGGTTTCTATACTATGGGCTTGATTTCATATACCGACATGCCAACTAAATTATTATATTTATATCTATAGTTACTTTAGTCTATATAGGTTATACATATTGATACATAGGTAGCATATTATAGTTACTTATAGGTTATACATATTGATACATAGGTAACATATTATAGTTACCTAAATACCTTAGGTAGGTATAGTTATCGGTTAGATAACTATATGAAATTAATTTAGACTATTTTATGTTATTTGTCCCTAATACTTTGCAGGTGAGAAGGGTCAGTGTAATTTCCTGCAGTAAAAAAACGAATCTTTTTCTCTATTTGAAAATAAATAGACAATGACTCCTTTGTTGACTTTATAAAAAGACATATTTATCACAACTATAACAGCTACGCAGCTATTATCAGTTCATGATTTTTCGAATTTTTGATTGATCTTCAAATTAGAGTACAACACATTACAGTAATAGTTTTTTTTTTTTGTTGAAATTGTAATTATCATGGTTGGCATTCAATCTGTTGGACCGTCAAACGCTTCAAGTGAAAATAAAAGTTTACAAATTACTGTAACTAGGCCTGTTTGTCCCTAATAATTAGTCATTGAAAAGGGCCAGTGTTTGGTATAGATACCGCAATAAAATAAAGATTGCATAAACAAAATTTAATTTTTATAATTTGGTTATAAATAGAGAAATAACACATTTGATAAATTCATCAAAATATATATTAAAACTTTAATTCAGCTTTTGTCAATTCGAAAAATTTATTTTAATTGCCTTATTCTTACTTCAAAAAATGAGAAATTGTTAATAAACTGAATCTAACAACACATAAAAAATAATAATAACAAGAAAACAAAATCATACAATATTTCTTTAGCTCTTCACAAATCGAGGAATACCTATGCGAGAGTGATTTCGGTAAGGAAGAGACCGTCTCAGCCGTTGACCCAATTCCATCCGGTTGTAAACAAAATTCGTATTTTTCACATTACGATCGCAATATGCATGCTATGATTAGTTGAAATATGTCATTCGTTTCAAAAAACGTTTCTACAACTGACTATAACCTCATATTTTTAAAAAATATATTTAACACCTATTTTTACGTTCTATTTTCTTAATTAATGAATTTATAGAAAAAAAAAACGCTTCGTAGCGTGAATTCTGTGTTTACCAAATACCCAAAGAATTTTACAGATTGAAAATCGGACATTCCGTTCCGGAGAAATTGCGGAAATAAATTCTTCTGTTTCCAACGCTTGACTGAAAGGGGTATATTTAGCCTTAAGTACGAGCCATTAGTAGATGAAGTCACCTTACTGGAGGGAAACTCAGAATACGCCCATGTTCGCCTACCTGATGGACGAGTGATCACTATCTCAACCCGTCACCTGGCACCATTGGGTGGTGAAGTTGACAGACAACCTCTTCCTCAGGACTCAGAACAGCCGACTCTAGACTCCATTCTCCTTCCACCAGACCCTGTACATCCTGCTCAGGACTTGGAACTAAATCCTTCCAATCAAGGAACCCCTCCTCCAGCAGTGGTTCTGCCAGTTTCAAGTTCTCCAGCGAGATCACCAGCCCAGCAACCTACGACTCTCCGCCGGAGTCAAAGGACCCGTCGGCCACCCTCTTATTTGAACGATCACATTACTTACTAGAGTGGGGGTGAATGTAGTAAATAATGATATTACATTTGTATCTCTTTGCCTCATATGTTTTGTATAACCTCCTCAGTTCATGGTTACTGTTATGAGTTGTTTACAAGTCATGCTATTTAGTTTTAGTGTATGTGAAATTATGTTTAATAAAACCTTTCAAGAGGTATTACTTTCTTTTTCAATTGCTATTATTTTCATTATCCGAATCGTGTTCAATATTTTGATTTTGTTGTGGCAATAAATCATTTTGATGATTTTCTTCATTTCCCCGAAGACTTTTGGTCTGTTTTTATTGTTTCTTTATTAAAAAAACCTATCTAAACTACGTTTTCTTGTATTTTTATAACTTCTATCCCTTTTTCTTGTAGCATTTCCATTTGGAGAGTTTTCTTCCCTGCTTCTTTTCTTCCCCATTGCTTCTTTTTCATTAATTAAAACTTCTAGACTGTACATCTTCCCATTCACGAGCAATTTATCCTTCCTAAAATAGCTTCATACCCTTTTCTTTCTTTTCAAGAAGATACGGAAGTTAGCTTAGCCCTGATCTCCCTGGTTCCTTTCGAAAGGTCTTCTTTAATAATAATATTTTTGTAATTTTCACCTGTTAAAAGGTTTTTATTCACTCTAAGAATATCTTTTATCAAATATATTGACGAAAACTTAACGACAGTGATATTTGTTTTGAAAGTAGTAAAAATATTAACTATATCATACTTCCGTATTTCACTATTTAGGAAATAAATGATATCAAATATTTCTTTTTTCCTTTCAAAATTGGAATGGGCCTTTAGATTAAAAAATAGGAGGTTATATTTTCATTCTTGATTTAACTTGTTTTCCAGTTTATTAACTTTAATTTTCCAAATCATCTATTTCATTCATTATATTTTCATTGTTTCTATCTATTTTTTCTTTAATTACGTTAAGTTTGTCAAGTTTTTCTAAGATTTCATTAATTTTTTGCAACTCCATATTAAGTTTGTTTGTCAACTATAAGCACAGCTGTTGCCCTTGAATGGAATGTTGTGGGACACGGTGCGAGAGGTATAGTGGGCAGCAGATAAAATATTAGATAAGGAACTCCAGTTAAGTAAATGACTTAATTTACCTTGGTTATATATCTACCCCGGTTCATCCAATTTTCTTCAAATTTCATATATGTGCACTAAGCACTAATGTTATTAATCGTTCAAAAAATAAAAGCAATTGCTTGACTTTGCCCACTTTTAAATCACTTTAACACAGTGCCGATCTTTACACAACGGCGACTGCAGCCAGACTCCACGATCGCAATATACATGATATTAGTTGGATTGTGTCATTCGCCTCAGTAAACGTTTCTACAGGTGCCTTTAATCTCATATTTTAAAAAAATATATTTTTAACACCTATTTTCCTAATTATAAAATTTACACGATGGATATCCACCAGTTGCCTGGGTATAGTGTCTGATTTTAGGTCGATTAATGTCACGGAATTATCTGCTCATATTTTAGTTCAAACAGTTATAGAAATAGAATCAAATGAATTTTATTCTGAAATCGGTAACTCTCAAAAACCTTTTTTCCATTACATTAATAGATTGGCTAATAAAGAGTCACAATCACTTCAAATGTCATCAGCAGAACTATATTTAAACTTGGTGGACTCCATTCAGAGTATTATGGTGGAAACCGGTGTATTAAAAAAAATTCAATATACATAGAAACAGAATAGAGCAAAGAAAAAATATTCATCCTTGGTTTAATGTTGATTGTAAATCAAGAGAGTAAATCATATAATACATCTCTTATAAAAATATAATAAAACTTATAGTGTAACATGGTCTTCGATAATGCCAGGCTTACATAATAGTTAAAACTCTTTAAAAAGACTTGGGATTATGAAAATATTCCTTAACAATGGTCTTCATTAAAATTGATATTACTAGATAAAGAGGTTACATATTAGATCTTAGAAATTATTGAGTGATAGCATTATTTAACGTAATAGCGAAAATCTTTATCTACAAGAGATTACCCAAGTTGGCAGAATTAGTTAAACTAATTCCAAAAGAGCTCTTTCTTTCTTTTTTTTTAAAGATACAGGCCTTAGCGTTAGCCATTAGCCATTTTGCTCATTTAGTTATTACTATTAGTCAGACTTAATTAAAGAAAAACATTTCGATTTGATTTAAATTGAATCAAACTAAATTTTAATATTTGTCTCACTAAAGAAGGCACCGAACTCATTGATTAGTGTAGTAGGGTTCTGCAAAATAGTCTTATATGTTATTGTATTCAAATTCAATTTATTTCTAATTTGCATTGTAAATTTTAATCTTTGTAAGGCGTACTTTTACAAACTTAGCCAAACTTTAGGCGTTTTGTGGCAAAACCGCTGAACCGATTTTAATGTAATATTATTCAAAAGTAAGTTTAATGTGACATTTTACAGTTATAGACAAAATATTGTATTTTCCCCACAGATATAAAACTATTGACTGCAAAAAAACATGAATAGAACCAAATTTGTTGCAAATTCGATTTGTTTTAATGTGTACATGACAAACTTTGAATGATTATTTTTCTTTATTATATAATTAACTTTTTAATTATACTTACCTAGTACACGTAAATATTTTCGTCATTAATGCTTGATTTGTAAAATTTTAAATAAAAGTTATAACTGTAAAAAATGTTGAACTATAGATCCAGTTAAAAATAAAGTATCAAAGGTATACATAGAATTACAGTTAATTTAATGCTCTATCAATTTGTTTCTGACTAATTTTCTGAGAAACGGTCGTGGGAGGCACTAGAAGCAAACGTTTGACAAAAAATGAGGTAAAACTTTTTTTTCTAATATTATTTACAATAACGTGTATCTCAAAAACCGTTAAAAGTATGACAAATACGTATAGAAACATTTTTGTAGGAAATTTAATTAGCTTTAGTTTTTATTCAAATTATATTTTTCTAGAGTCCACCGTTCCCGAGATGTTATCGAAAAACCCAAAAATGGGACCTTCTCCCCTCCTCCCAACCGTATGCTCACACCCCAGGAGTTAGATACTCACAGTATGTTTCTCTTCTAACTACTCCAAACGAAGCCCTGAAGTAAAAAATTATCGCATATTTCATGCACTCTACAACATGTTTATTGACTGGACTAAACTGTACGGGGTTCTCAGTGTGCTGGCAGGGGTGTTTTACGGAACTTGATCAAAATTTCATACATGGATCGGATAGTAAATTTAACCAGCTTTTGGACGTAAGAAATAAATTTTTAATCGGACAAATAGTCTCAGAGTGAGAGTTAAAAAAGTAGTACGACTCACCGCAAGTTAGTCAATCTCTTCAATTTTTCCCCCACCTACAGCTTCAAAACTATTGGTCTGACAAGAGGACGTTTGCAGTTGTAACTCACAGATTTGAATGCCGATTTGTGTGTGGAGAGTAGGGACCTATAATAGTGCAAAACTAGAGTTATAGCCGCCAATGGGCATTAGAACCGAGAAAAAAAATAAAATATGCAAATCACGTATTATTTTTTTTCTCAGCTCTCAGTCAAGATAGCTGATTTGATTAAATTTTTTTTGCAAATTTGATTCGTTTTAATAATATAAAGAACACAAAATATACTAAAAGTAACGGATTCCGAGTTATTATTATTTATTTGTTTTTTCACACCAAATAAATAATAATAACTCGGAATCTTAATAATAATATTATAATATTATAATCTTAATAATAATATTATTATTATTATTATTCCTGTTATTTGATCAATCAACTTACGATTTTCAACCCTTTTCCCTTCTCCCCCACCCAAACCCGACGCGATAACCTGAGGAATAAGAGGAATATATATATATGATGTTGGTTTTTAGAAGCATTGTAGTGCGTAGGTACGTATTTAAAACAATGATCGATGATGACGTTATTCTCCATGAGTATATTATCCTTTTCTTTTTCACCAATCAATTATTTAAAAATAACAAAAATAAGTAGTAAAATTTGATTGATAAATAAACCTTAAAAAAACGCGAGAACAGTACTTTCCCTCAGAACCCACTTATGAACTGTTTTTGTTATGTGCCGTATTTGAGAGAACCGCTGGGCCAAGAAGTACCAGTCTGGTCTCAAATGAAAGCTAATTAAATTTTCTACAACTTCATATTTGACGAGGGATGCGTATTTTAGGAGATATTTCACAAAATAAGGGACCATATAGAAGATAATATCCCTGTATCTTGGGAACCAATGGCTCTATAGAGCTCACCCTGATTCCAAATTGTAGCAAATTTAGTTTACTCTAAAACTATGTATGGCTGTATGGAACTATCCAATGCCAATAAATGAAAATGGAAAAAAAAAGTATGTAGAGTGACTATACCGATCAGACACTTCTTTCACTGACATATTGAGCAAAAACTAAAAAAAAAAACTGAAAATGTTAGCAATGACGAATTTTTCCCGACTAGTAGACACCCTGCTGCTTCCATTAGAATATTACAAATAGGGCTGCTATTTAGAAAATCGAAGCTTAACCTTATTATTACATTTATATTGTGATTTGTCCAAGGCGGCTAGCTTTGATTTAGATGCAATACCATAGAACATAGACCAAAAATCTATTACAGATCTAATTGCAGTTATATAAAAAACTAAACAGATGGATGGGTCAGCTCCCCATCTAGTTGAACATACTGCTCTCAATACATTAATATACTTTTCGCAACTGGTCAGGATATATTGAATATGATCGTTCCAATAGTTTTTGGTCAATTACTAAACCTAAAAAATTTTACATGACGCCTTCAGGGAAAGTTGATCGAACCTATTTTTATTTGATTAGGGGAAGGCATATGTCTTTTTCTACTAAATATGCAGATTTCCGATTTTTGTGCAGATAGTGTTAGTCCTTCATCATTTAACCAGGCTGATAAGTTATTGATACTACATGATAGTGCTTGTATGCAGGAATCTAAATCTTCACCTGAGGAATAGAGACAGATATCGTCTGCGTTCTGAATTAATTTCGGATACGTAAATAGCATAAAGCGAGCAGCTAAGAATTCCTCCCTGAGGCACCCTTACTACTTGTCCTTGGCCCAATATGTTCCCCTTTTATTCTTATAAAAACCCTCCGTTCATAGTACAGGTTTAATATTTTATGGATAAATTCTTTATTCAGACCTGATTTCACCATACTGTCCGCCAATTGACTATAGATTACACTGTCATATGCTCTAAATATATCCAAAAATAAAACCGTCAAAATTTTCCATTTAGTGTATACAGAGTAAATATCCGTTATTAGTTGAGAATGACAATACTGTTCAGATTTTCCTTTAATAAAACCACATTGATTAGTGGGTAATTATGGTGTTCTAAATACCATTCTAATTTCATTTTTAAAAGACGTTCGAATGTCTTCAGCACACAGGATAGCCCAGTCAATAAAGGTTTTGTGTCGCAACTAATTAGGGGAAAGCTGAATTTTTGCAGGGTGTTAGTATATAAAGTAGACATTATAAAAACACTAAGTCCCGACCTCAACACCGCTTGCTTTCCCCCCCACCCCTTCAGCAACATAACAAAAACAGAACTCTGGTTATATGGCGATAGCTCGAAAACTAATGATGTCATCGGGGTGTTTTTTTTTTTATTTTACTCCTAACAATATTACAAACAAATTATGTTATATACAATTTTTACGTAGATAGCTTAGTTTCGCCGTAATACTTAATCATATAAAGAAAACTGTCACTACAAAAAACAAAAAGTAACTTCAACAAATTATAGATTTTTATCATTACATATTGAGAAAAAATGTGTTAAGCAAAAGTTATAGATAATATGATTGGCTTTAAGATGATGGGTCTTATAACGCATAACATTAAAACGATAGCTTCATATAGAGCGTTGAAAGAATAGTGGGCACCGCGCTGCCGGTCCTAGTATGGCCGTGCTGAGGTGCACTACTGCACATACTGCTGTTCATGATCATAAATAGTCATTCAGTTGAAATGGAGAACCAATGTAATAACGTTTATTTGTAGGTTATTACTTTCAAAATGTTTTTTTTTTTGCTATAAAGGTTAATAATTCACTTGTATCACTGATACAGTACAGAAATTAGTATCAAAGATTTAACCCCAAAAATAAACAGATCTGACTGCTGAAAATTGTTCGACACCCTTAGCTCTAATTGTGATAAAAAGTCTTCCTCAAAATATCTTCGGGTTAAGGGAAGAGAGGGGGTGAAATTCGTATGGTGTTAGCTGTTTGATCTCGGAGCTCGGAAAACGTTAATTTTGGCCCATAGATACATAAAAAAAACAAATCAAATTTGCAAAGAATTTTATTTTATTTCTTTCTTAACCAAATAATAATTTTAGAGCTAGGAGGGAGGGAAAAATAGAAGATTTTTTACTTGAAATAAGTCGCAGTTCTCCGGAATAACACGTTTGTCGGTACTCATTTGGCTATAACTCCGAAGCTATCAGTTCGATTCAAATTCCTTTTTTAATCTGAAAGCTGGTTAAATTTACTATAAGAACTCATATATTAAATTTTGATCAAGCCCCGTAAAACACCCACAGCAGAATGTTGAGAAAAACGTACTATTGTGAAAACCTCGTTTTTTTCGGTACATTTATCACTGATTTTTCCATCTGAAAGCTGGTTAAATTTACTATTAGACCTAATATATCAAATTTCGATAAAATTCTGAAAAACCACTTCTGCAGAACACTGAAAACTTTGACTGTTGTGAAATTCTCGTTTTTTTTCTTCACATTTATCGCTGTAACTCAGGAAATAATTCTTCGATTCGAAATGTATTTGTTTCATCTAAAAGCTGGTTAAATTTACTATTAGACCTAATGTATTTAATTCTAATCCAATTCCGTGAAGTACCCACGCCAAAACGCTAAATGTGTGTGTTTTGGCAAAATGTGACGATTTTGGTATTTTCAAAGGGCTGCCATAAGTATTTTACGAAATTCAATCAAAATTTAATATATAGGATGTGATAGCAAATTTAATTAGCTTTGAGATGAAAAAAATATATTTTGAATCGGACAAATATGTTTGGTGTTAAAGTGATAAATGTCCCAAAAAAAAAACGTGAATTCCAAAACAGTACGGAGTACTTAGCGTGCTGACATGTGTGTTTACGAGACTTGAACAAAATTTCATAAATAGAGTTTTATGTTAAATATAACTAGCTTTTAGATGAAAAAAGAAAATTTAGAATCGGACAAATAGTTTTTGAATTATAGCGGTAAATACGCATAAAAAAAAAAAAAAAAAATTATAACAGTAAGGATTGCTTAGCGTTCTGACATGGGATTCTTGCGGGACTTTATCAGCATTTTATATATAAGGTCTTATAGTAAATTTAATTGGTTTTTAGATGAAAAAAATTTATTTCGAATCACACAAATAGTTTTTGAGTTATAGCGATAAATGTTTCGAAAAAAACGTGAATTCCAAAACAGTACGGGGTACTTAGCGTGCTGGCATGGGTTTTTACGGAACTTTATCAAAAATTCATATAAATTGTCTTATAGTAAATGTCACCAGCTTTTAGATGAAAAAAGGAAATTTTGAATAGGACAAATAGTTTTGGAGTTATAGCGATAAATATGCCGGAAAAAATCAGGATTTCGTAACAGTACGTTTTTCTCAACATTTTGCTGTGGGTGTTTTACGGGGCTTGATGAAAATTTAATACATAAGTTCTTATAGTAAATTTAACCAGCTTTCAGATTAAAAAAGAAAAATTTGAATCGAACTGATAGTTTCGGAGTTATAGCTAAATGATACCGAAAAATGCGTTTTCGCGGAGAAGTGTGACTTACGGAACTTGGCAAATTATTGAATGCGTGTGGTAGCCAAACCGCTGAACCGATTTTAATGTTATAAAATTGGGTAAGTTTTAAAAATACTGTGTTTTTTTGCCAAAAATTTCTCCCTGTCTAATTTAGTCACATTTTTGATATTTCATTACGACCCGTTCGGACCGTACAAACACATAAAACCTACTATTCTGTATTTTCAATTTGACTGGGGTTATGAGTCATAGTATGCATGGCATACCTTGACTTATAAATCTGAGTGCTTGTTTGTTTACTATTACGCTTTTCTATTCCACATTTATTTACCACAAAACTAAATTAGTTTTTTATGCTTTGACATTGTTTCGTAGACTATCAGTGATACAAGCGAACTATAAACTTTTATAGCAAATAATTGCACTTTAGTAGTAATAACCAAAAAAATAAACGATATTACATTGTTTCTCCATTTCAACTGAATAACTACTCACGATCATGAGCAGCAGTATATGCAGTAGTGCACCTCAACACGGCCCAGCTAGGACCGGCGGCGCGGTGTCGACTACTCTTCCAACGCTCTCTAAGAAGCCATCATTTAAACGGTATGCATTTGTTTTTTATATTATTAGAATTAAAATTAAAAAAAGAACACCCCGATAACAGCAATAGCTTTCGAGCTGTCGGCATATAACCAGAGTTCCGTACTTGTAATTTTGCTGAAGGGGTGGGGGAGGGGAAAAGCAAGAGGGATGGGGGTCGGGACTTTGTGTTTTTATAATGTCTACTTTATATACTAACACCCTGCAAAAATTCAGCTTTCCCCTAATTAGTTGCGAGACGAAACGTTTATTGACTTGCTATGTTGCTCTTGGGGTTTTTTAGAAATAATATGTTAATCTACACATAGAGCACCAATTATTAATGTTTTATTAATGACCTTATTGGATTTCTGATCTGACACGTGCAAACCAATTCAGTAAGTGGCATTTAGGAAAGAGAATAATTATCATGAATATTCAACTTACTTTATTTATGAAAATGATTATGTAGATTTAGATAAGGTCAGCACACAATTTACCAAATATAAACTTATTACAGACTATTACAAATGGAGTGGGTACTTATCAAAATGGAGTATGGGTCTTCAGTCGGCGTATTGAGTCCGGTCATAATCAGGGCTTCCTTCCTGTCTCTCTGGGCGGGCCATCCAAGAGATCATCGCTGAGGACCTCCAGCATCTCCCCTCAGCCATCTCACTTCCAACCGTCTCTTCTCTCTTCGTCGATCAACTCTTCTACCAAAACTCTCCTCTTTCGTTTCCAGGGCCGAGAATATATACACGCGTATCCCTTCCACTTTTACTTTTAGGTTCCTTTGTCATGATCTTCTTTGTCTCCTATTTTGTAGACAAACAACCGGCGATACTTCCGAAAGGTTTGACCTGACCCAGATCTCCCCTGACGGGCTTTATGGCCCATCACTCACATTTCAGATTTCAGAGGGGTGCCGGTCCTTTTCATCCTGCCGCCCATTATTAATTATTAATTAATATTAATTTTCGTACCCATAATACATTGCATTTACCCAGGGTCTGGGGGAAAAGAAAAAAATTAGTGATGAGTTACTGATTTTTTTCTTTAACTTAGCTGACATAAGAGAATTTACTAAAATATTTGCATGTGAAACCTATTTGATATTTTAAAATCTTTATATTTTGCTGACCCTATAACTTGACTAATATTACACTAATAATTTTTACCTTTATATAAAAAAAAAAATTATACAAGAAATGTAGAACCTAATAATAACATAAAACAATATTCAAAACTTATAATACAGGGCTGATAATGCCCTGCAAGGCTCAACTTGCACAATTACATTACTTAAATTATACTTTATAAACTTGATTTAGCTTTCACACAAGTTTTTCTTTTAAAATAATAATAATATCAATTTGATCTTTTCTCGATTATTTGATCTTCTCAATCAATTCTATTTTCAGTTCTAATACATATTTGTAACTTATTTTTATTTTATATTTACATATTTACTTTTCCAGTATGGTTTACATACCCGTTAAGATTCAAAACCATAAACTATTTACATATTCTTACTCATTCGGTTTATATTTTCAAAAAGACCTATGAAACGGTCTTGTAAAATCTCTAAAAAAATGTATAATATCTCAGTCGTCATTTTCTTGGGATCTGATACTAATTTTTTAGAATAATTTTGAAAGGTTTATACAATAATAGTAATATCTAATCAATTTGTCACATTCCATACATATTCTAGTCAGGTAATAAGTAGTACTAATTGTGTGCTTGACCGTTTACCGTTAAATATGATTTTACTAAAATATTTCAGAGTCATTTGCTCTTAATTATTTAACCATCATCCTTTTATATAAAAAAAAAATCAACCCTTTTGGACATCAACTTCAAAATATATTACATTTTTCATAATAATGAGCCTAGTTACCAAACGATAGAGTCTTTAATATAATTTTAAAGTAACAAGTTCTTATTTATCAATAGGGCTTTTTCTAAATTTATATTTAAACAAAAAAAAATTGACTTTTCCTTTTACACTGGCCCTACCTATTATATACCTATTATAGGTATTATATATACCTATTATACCTAGAGAATTAGCTTGCCTGGGTGTTCTAAGCCCAATAAGTTATTTATAATTTATAGCTGAGCTCCTTAAAAAACTTTAAATGATATTAATATTTACACCTAGGATCCTTATTTTTAAAATCCCATTCCTTTGGGTTAAAAAAAAGAAAAAAAAGAAGATCTCGTGTCTTCTTAAAATAAAAAGGGTTCCTTCCCTTATAATATTCCACATAAAAAATCAATCCCATTTTCGGAAGACATAGAGGAACACAGTCAACTCCAAGACTTAGGGTAACCATTCCCTAGTCAAAATATAAAAAGTACAAATATAAAAGTGATCCAAATTTAGGTGTTTCTCTTGGGGATGCTCCTTTATGCTAACAAAAAAAAATAACTTATGGCGGATGTTCGGCTAGTTCCTATTATGTAAGTTTTTAATTGATAAATCTGGCCTATAAAATTTTCAGTTATGCTACTAACTTTTAAAATATTTCTTATATATACTTATCTTTCACAACTGCCCTGAACTAAGACTCAAAAAAAAATTGTTTAGTAATTTTATGAAATTAACATACTATTTGATACTTTTGTGAGGTTTTTCCTTGTTAAAAATCTAGTTTATCATTTATCTTTCAAATTCGGTATCTTATAATTTAACGTCATTTCCATTAATTTAATTTCATTAATTCATTATATTTCTGTTTTCCAAGATTATTTGTCTGTTTTATTGTCCGAGTTTTTACCATAATATCAACCGGCAGTTAAGGCTAAATATACCCCTTTCAGTCAAGCGTTGGAAACAGAAGAATTTATTTCCGCAATTTCTCCGGAACGGAATGTCCGATTTTCAATCTGTAAAATTCTTTGGGTATTTGGTAAACACCGAATTCACGCTACGAAGCGTTTTTTTCTATAAATTCAATAATGAAGAAAATAGAACGTAAAAATAGGTGTTAAATATATATTTTTAAAAATATGAGGTTATAGTCAGTTGTAGAAACGTTTTTTGAAACGAATGACATATTTCAACTAATCGTAGCATGCATATTGCGATCGTAATATGAAAAATACGAATTTTGTTTACAACCGGATGGAATTGGGTCAACGGCTGAGACGGTCTCTTCCTTACCGAAATCACTCTCACATAGGTATTCCTCGATTTGTGAAGAGCTAAAGAAATATTGTATGATTTTGTTTTCTTGTTATTATGTTTTTTTTATGTGTTGTTAGATTCAGTCTATTAACAATTTCTCATTTTTGTGTTTTTGAAGTAAGAATAAGGCAATTAAAATAAATTTTTCGAATTGACAAAAGCTGAATTAAAGTTTTAATATATATTTTGATGAATTTATCAAATGTGTTATTTGTCTATTTATAACCAAATTATAAAAATTAAATTTTGTTTATGCAATCCTTATTTTATTGCGGTATCTATACCAAACACTGGACCTTTTCAGTGACTAATTATTAGGGACAAACAGGCCTAGTTACAGTAATTTGTAAACTTTTATTTTCACTTGAAGCGTTTGACGGTCCAACAGATTGAAGGCCAACCATGATAATTACAATTTCAACAAAAAAACCTATTACTGTAATGTGTTGTACTCTAATTTGAAGATCAATCAAAAATTCGAAAAATCATGAACTGATAATAGCTGCGTAGCTGTTATAGTTGTGATAAATATGTATTTTTATAAAGTCAACAATGGAGTCATTGTCTATTTACTTTCAAATAGAGGAAAAGATTCGTTTACTTACTGCAGGAAATTACACTGACCCTTCTCACCTGCAAAGTATTAGGGACAAATAACATAAAATAGTCTAAATTAATTTCATATAGTTATCTAACCGATAGGTATTTAGGTAACTATAATATGTTACCTATGTATCAATATGTATAACCTATAAGTAACTATAATATGCTACCTATGTATCAATATGTATAACCTATATAGACTAAAGTAACTATAGATATAAATATAATAATTTAGTTGGCATGTCGGTATATGAAATCAAGCCCATAGTATAGAAACCAGGTAAAAGATATTCGGGAAAACCCAGTAACAATTGAAAATATTACCTGTTAAGACCAAATTGTATTTTTGTTCAATTTCTATCGTTGTAAAGATGGAGCATAACGAAGAAGAACAATTTATTGGACGTAGAAATTTACATAGAAATAGATCTAAATCCAAAAAGAATTTCCACCTATCTGTTAGACGAAGAAGAACTGCACTAAAAAGAAGAGATAATGATAATGATAAAAAGTAAGTACCCACATAATATTTATTATAATGTAATCTGAATGTATAGTGTTGTCGGTTCGCTGAGTTGTGAAAATTCGACTTTGTAAGAATACTTTTGTACTAATTGTCCGTAAACATCGTAAATATAATCAAAAAACGAAAAATAAATAAAATGAACACCATTAAAATGGCTAACCTCTTGGAAATGTTTTAGAATTATCGTACTATAAAGAGTTGGGCAAAATTAATCTAAACAATCGACTGAAATATTTAAATTCCAAGAAGTTAGTTGTCAAATATTTAGTTGTTTATTTATTTTATTCCCCCAATTCTGCTATATAGTAATTTCATTGTTCCCAAGGCTCTTGTATATGAACGGTTTCTTATCATTCGGTACATCAACAATCCTGATTCTTTGTTGTTTTTTCAATTGAAAACGGAGAAAATTATTATATTCAAATGAAAAGAGGATGATATTCCTTGGAAATAGACTGGTCAGGCTTCAAGTACTTTTGCAATAATGTGTTCTACACTACTTTGATAAATCAAAAATATGAAAAAGCGTTTGATAAATGCAAGAAATGAGAGGACAGTCCATTTATATCCAAATAAATAAAAATAATTTTTTTAGCTACTGCTTGAAATCACATATTATCTAGCCTTTTTCACCGGCTAATTATTTGATACAAACAGTCCAAATAAAATTCATTTAGTTTCTGCGAGAAAACAAAAAAAAAAAAAAAAAAAAAAAAAAAAAAAGCAAGCAAACGCGATTAGTAAGCCAACTAACAAAGAAAAGGAAACAATCGCTCTAAATATGATCCTAAAACGATGTTCTACAATTCATGGTAATTGACAATTCCATGGAACTTCCAACTGATCTAATGCTGCAGATAACTCAATCAATTTGCCTTTTATTTAGATTTGGTTCTTCCTTTTTTGTATGTAGACACACCTTGAATGGCATTTGTTTATTTATTATTATTATATATACCATGATTCATTTTTTCTTCAACCTCAGTTCCTTAGTTTTGTATATAGTTAGACACCTAAATCACATATATTTTCTGTTTGAATGGCATAAAAACCACGGTTCTTATGGCTTATAAAAGAAAAAAAAAATGAGAAACCAGCACAGACACCTCCTTGTGGTATTTCTCGAAAACAGCGATTATTACTTACAAGTTCAGGGCCAACTCCAAATATCAGGTAGGAACAAGTGCTATTTTGTAGTGTGGACTTCTAAAGATATGCTGTATGAAATTATACACCGAGACGATGATTTTTGGAAAACGAAAATGCTTAGAAAATTAATATTTTGCTATAAGGAGGTGATTCTCCCTGAATTATTAGATCCCAGGTTGGTGAGGTCATTGCCTATTAGGGAACCCGACATTTCTAAGCTGTGATGTGCAATATAGCTGTTTATAGATAGTGTATATATATGTATGGTGTGTGTGTGTGTGTGTATACTAACAATAATTTAATTTTATATATGTTTTTATAAAATATACTCATTTTTGATTGATTTGTTGTATTCTATGTTTTGTCCATTTTTTTTTATAAGAACTATACCCAAACACACCTGGAATCCTGACACTCTAATTCTTCTCCTACTCTAATTTATAGAATATCTATCTTTTTTTTCAAAAGAGTTCAAATATACGTATTGAATGAAGATTAAATTCAAAAGAGGTTTTGCATAAAAGTTTTAGTTCCTGCTACAACTAACATTTGGGCTTAAAATTATTTACTGTTTTAATATTAAAATCAAAAAGCTTTAGTCCCTTTGTTGATTCCATACAAAATTGATTAGTTCAAAAATGATAAAATTTGATACAAGATCATAATATTGTACAGATTAGAAATCTGATGAATTCTAATATATAGAAAAGTTTTACAATGTAATGTAATGTACGTACATGTTTTGTCGTCAACTTAAATTATTATTATATTTGTTATTTTAATTGTATTATATTTTTTTATAAATAATTGTCATGGATCGAATAAAACAGATCTTATCGGTAAAAGTAAAATTATACTTAATTATAGACTTAAGTAGACCAATAAAAACGTTTTCTATTTTAATTCTATGGTGAAGTAGTTAGTCCAGGACTCTTATTTTCCAGATAATTTCTATTTACATTATGAAGTTTTAATGAATAATTAAGTTAATTTTAGGTTTTTAGCAATGTAAAATATAAATATTATGTTCTTCTAATATATATGTAGTTTTTACTTTGAAATTCTTAGTAGATACGAAAGAAACTTGATAATCAAATTTTATAAATATCAGCTGTTACATTCTATATTTTAAATGTGTTTTGAAGTTGAAGGGTTCAATGAAACAGTACTTAGGAATTCATAAATTATTAATAGTTATATATTTCTTAGTTAACTGTTATTAATAAAATTAAAAATTTCACTTGTATAAATAAACAGTAATAGTTTACTTATATTTAATTATTTTTAATCTCTATTTATTTATCTTTTTATAATTATATGTTTTATTTTTTTTAATCGATCCACTTATTTGACGTAAAACTGTTGTGATAAAAGTATAGTTGACTGGTATGATGAATGGAGAAGAAGATGATCAGGGATGCAGTCAAAGAGGAACACCACGTCTAAGAAGAAATTCTAAGAATTTCCTCAAAGTTCCTCTTTGACTGTATTCCTGATCATCTTCTTCTCCATAACTGTTGTATTCAGTGAAAAGAAAATAAGTTTAATTTTGCTTTTAAAAAAATATAAGTTTACAGATTGTTGTAAACATAATTAACATGAGGATTTGAAATTTTTATTTTTATAGGAAACTAGTTGGTTCCTTTTGTGATTTTTAAATTTCAGTGGTCCTTCTGGTCACTGCACTCATTTTATATACAGCAAGTGGGAAATTACACCATTCGGTTTCTGTTGTGCTTCATTCTATAGGGGTCTTATGTCTAAACAGGCCCACTTTTCCCTCAATTAGTGACAGGTATGTATATAGAGTATAACAAAATATAAAAAAATGAAACTTCAAAAGGAGTGCTGTGGTGGGACTTCCCACCGGAAATATACGGAATGAATGTAGTGATAGACCAAAAAAGACCACCCTGTTCTATGATACCAGGGTATATAAATAATATATGAAATTTTAATTGAATTTTGAAGTAGGCTATGTAAATATCTATTGGATAAAGTGCAGTTGTTACTAGACAACGATTTGATGAACGTAGTAGTAGAAAAAACACTAGATTTTTAGTTAGTATGAATCTCAGACTTAGGAATTTTATAATACTTTTTCTTGGTGACGTATTAAATAATTTTATTTTTTTTATTCAAATACAATCTTTTATTCATTTAAATCTACTATATATTTGTCAAATACCACTCACTCATTTAACACGAAATCTCAGAAACCACCGAACGGATAGGAATGAAATTCAATATGTAGCTTCCTCTAGGGCCGTAGGTGCTCGCTAAGAAAGGAATTTTAAAAAATCGGCCTGGATCGCGGCTAATTCGCGAAAAATGCTATTTAAATTTTTATTGGGTAAATAATAATAGATTAATTATCATATGATATTTGGAGATAAGCTAAGTTACAAAATAGGTTAGATGTTTAAGCTGCACACTTTGACCACAAATTAAGTTCCTTATAGTTGTAAACAAACAAAAATATGATCGATGCCGAAACCTTATAATATGGTACTTTATGTGAGCTCATGTTGTCTGCAGAGGTGTACCCTTACAAGTTTGAGTTGTTTCGTGACGAGAAGCTATTAAAAGGCTTATGTTAAAGAGGAGGTTAAAATACTTATGTTCTCTGGTGATGACATGTAAGGCCAGTTCGATGTGCATATTCCTTACGAGCAACCCACCAACATTGCTTCACCAGTAGCTTCGTCCCCAACTACTCCTTTTCAGTTTTCCAGTCACAAGATAATCGGCTTTTCTCAACCAGGCCCAAGTTGTATTTCACAAGTAGTACCTAGCATTTCTGAATTTCATTCCTTGAACCTAGAATATACCTTTTTCTCAGTTCAGATGAGTCTATTGCAACATTCTAAGAATGGAATTCTTTAGGTTTATTTAGGTAATAATAATTATCAACGTTAAGTCATTTATAAAAATCAACTTTTACTAATTTAAGTTGTCCTTAATCCTAATGATATTAAACCGTAGCGGAGCAGGGCCCTTTCAGCTAGTATTCTTATAAAATTAAAATCAAAATTTATAACTTAAGAAATATAAAAACAATACAAAATGATATTCTGTTCGATAAATCACGAAGGAAAAAAAATGCTTTGATCCTTTGAATGTTTCATTTTTGAATTTTTCACTTATAACTCGAAAACGGTGCGTTCTATTGAAAAAGTTTTTAGCATAAAATTTTAAATTACAATAGTACAAACTTGTAGCAAATTTAATAAGCTTTAATTTTGTACTAAAAAACTTTTTTAATAAAACGCACCATTTTCGAGTTATGAGCGGAAAACGTAAAAAAAGGATGTTGGTTTATCCACTATTGGGGAGACTTTAGATCGGTAGCTGACTGGGAGCTGGGTCCTCACAGCCCTTCCCCCACTACAACAGCAGGTAGTTACTAATCTAATCACCCGCTATTGTTATATCGTATTTTTCAAATTACGATCAACCTATGCAACCAAAAATGAATCTGTTTGCACAATTGTGTTCAATTGACTTATGTCCAAGAGATTATAACCAGCTTTTTTTTTAAAAAATCAATAGTTCGCCAAATAATTTTTTTAAATTCTAAAATAATTGAAAAAAAAAAAATCGGAAAACGTAGCGTGAATTTAATGGGGCTTTTATTACCAAATCCGTTTACAGATCTAATATTGATAATTTTATTCACAAATGAGAGCGAAAATAAATTCGCCCCAGAAGTGCTGCCATCTCTTGAAAAAAAATCTTACTAAAAATCGGGATGTTTAGCCTTAAGGTTATACTATTTTTTCTTTACCTTGCCGCGGAGGTAGTTACGTATATCTACCTGGGACCTTTTGTTTTTGTTATGGAAGTAACCTATTCTTTTATTATCTTCCTCCTGAAATTTTATTTTTAACTTGGATGTTTTTCTCTTTTCTGGTTTTCTTTTCTTATTATTAAATATTTTTCCAGTTGGAAAATTTTGTGTAGTTTTCAGGCCTACTTCTGGTTTTATAGCTATAATTTCTTTGTTTTCCTTTACTTGGTATGGCAGTACTGTCGCTTGTTCACTATTAAGTTCTCTAAATATGCTTGTACGGTGGGATTCTTTATCGGATGAAATCTCATTTTCTTTATCTTCAATCTGAGGCACTTCTATTATATCATCAATAAGAGGAATATTCTTTAACATTTCTTCTTGAATCACATATTCTTCATTGGTTTCGTCTTTTTCTTGAAGATCTTCTAACTGTCCATAACAATTACTTTTCGGCTTTTCATTTGTACTGAATTCTTCCCTTGTAGTTTCCTTAAAATCGATATACTTTTGGGAATCTCCACTACTTGAAATTTCATCAAAGTTTTCTTCGATATGAAGCTCTTCTGCTACATCAACGGGAGATTCATCGTTTATAGAATCTTCCTGAGCCTTTTTATCAACTATATTCACTTCAACATTGCTATTGAGAGCTTTTGGGTGTTTGGTATTTGCTTCACACACTTTTTGACCATTTGAAGTGAAAGGAAATATAGTTTCTTCAGATTCATCTGTAGCGATTTCTCTTTGGTTTTCTTGTTGTTCGTGTTTGTTTTTTCCTATATTTTTTATTTCCTTTAAATTCTCTCTGAATTTATTTTCCATTCTATCCAACTGTTCCTCCCACTCTGACTTGTAATTATTACAAAGTTGTTGGAAGCGTGATCGCCATACATCCAAAATATCACCGTTCCCCGCCATTTTAGATTTTAAATTAAAAATTAAAATACCGTTGCACTTACCAAAACAAATTTTTACTGGTCTTTGTATCGGATCTAATATACACAAAACGAACTTATTTTAAAAAAAAAAATTTCAGTGAAATATCCGTAATTTAGAAAATCGTAAACTTAATTCGTATAATATAATTATCCTAATACCACTCATTACAAAATTTACAAGACTGTTTTACTAAGAATTATTTAATTACTGAATTGGAAGTACGTCCCCACAAGGGATGCCATAAATGCTATGTTGTTCTTGGGGTTTTTTAGAAATAATATGTTAATCTACACATAGAGCACCAATTATTAATGTTTTATTAATGACCTTATTGGATTTCTGATCTGACACGTGCAAACCAATTCAGTAAGTGGCATTTAGGAAAGAGAATAATTATCATGAATATTCAACTTACTTTATTTATGAAAATGATTATGTAGATTTAGATAAGGTCAGCACACAATTTACCAAATATAAACTTATTACAGACTATTACAAATGGAGTGGGTACTTATCAAAATGGAGTATGGGTCTTCAGTCGGCGTATTGAGTCCGGTCATAATCAGGGCTTCCTTCCTGTCTCTCTGGGCGGGCCATCCAAGAGATCATCGCTGAGGACCTCCAGCATCTCCCCTCAGCCATCTCACTTCCAACCGTCTCTTCTCTCTTCGTCGATCAACTCTTCTACCAAAACTCTCCTCTTTCGTTTCCAGGGCCGAGAATATATACACGCGTATCCCTTCCACTTTTACTTTTAGGTTCCTTTGTCATGATCTTCTTTGTCTCCTATTTTGTAGACAAACAACCGGCGATACTTCCGAAAGGTTTGACCTGACCCAGATCTCCCCTGACGGGCTTTATGGCCCATCACTCACATTTCAGATTTCAGATGGGTGCCGGTCCTTTTCATCCTGCCGCCCATTATTAATTATTAATTAATATTAATTTTCGAACCCATAATACATTGCAGACTAAGCTAAAGTGCACCTAAGCACGGCCCAGCTAGGACCGGCGGCGACGTGTCCACTACTCTTTCAACCCTCTCTACCATGACATCTTTTCAACGATATGCGTTATGAGACACATAATTTAAAAGCCAATCATATTATCTATAACTTTTGATTAACACATTTTTTCCCGAGATGTAATGATAAAAATCTATAATCTATAAAAAGTTACTTTTTGTTTTTTGTTTTGACAGTTTTCTGTATATGATTAAGTATTACGGTAAAACTAAGCTATCTACATAAAAATTGTATATAACATAATTTGTTTGTAATATTGTTAGAATTAAAATAAAAAAAAAAAGAACACCCCGATAACATCAATAGCTTTCGACCTGTCGGCATATAACCAGAGTTCCGTACTTGTAATGTTGCTGAAGGGGTGGGGGAGGGGGAAAGCAAGAGGGATGGGGATCGGGACTTTGTGTTTTTTTAATGTCTACTTTATATACTAACACCCTGCAAAAATTCAGCTTTCCCCTAATTAGTTGCGACACGAAACGTTTATTGACTAAGCTAGAGTGCACCTCAGCACGGCCATGTTAGGACCGGCAGCGACGTGTCCACTACTCTTTCAACGCTCTCTACGAAGCCATCTTTTCAACGATATGCGTTATGAGATACATAATTTAAAAGCCAATCATATGATCTATAACTTTTGCTTAACACATTTTTTCTCAAGATGTATGGTAATGATAAAAATCTATAATTTGTTGAAGTTTCTTTTTGTTTTTTTTAGTGACAGTTTTCTGTATATAATTAAGTATTATGGCGAAACTTAGCTATCTACATAAAAATTGTATATAACATAATTTGTTTGTAATATTATTAGGAGTAAAATGTAGAAAAGAACACCCCGATAACATCTTTAGTTTTCGAGCTGTCGGCATATAACCAGAGTTCTGTTCTTGTAATTTGCTGAAGGGGGGGGGGTAAAGCAGGGGGGGGGGTTGGGACTTTGTGTTTTTCTAGTGTATACTTTATGTACTAACACCCTGCTAAAATTTAGCTTACCTCTAATTAGTTGTGACTAAGCTTATTTTTTTTCCTTCATTGACTGTGCCATACTCTTTTGCCGCTCTCTATGAAGCCATCGTTTTAACGTTTAGGGTTATGAGACAGGTCATTTAAAAGCCAATCATATTATCTATAAGTTTCGTATAACACATTTCTTCCCAAGACGTAATGATAAAAAGATATAATTTGTTGAAATTACGTTTTGTTTTTTGTAGTGACAGTTTTCTGTATATGATTAAGTATTACGGCGAAACTAAGCTATCTAAATAAAAAGTGTTTATTACATAATTTGTTTGCTATATTGATAGCAGTAAAATAGAAAAAAGAACACCCCGATAGCATCATTAGTTTTCGAGCTGTTAGCATATAACTAGAGTTATGTTCTTGAAATGTTATTCAAGGGGGGGGGGAAAGCAAGCGGTGTGGAGGTCGGGACTTTGTGTTTTTTTAGTGTTTACTATATATACTAACACCCTGCAAAAATTCAGCTTTCCCCTAATTAGTTGCGACAAAGCCTGTTTTCTTGCCTTCATTGACTGGGCTAGGAGGAAAGAGAGATGGGCCTAAACGATGAAGCTTCATTACAGTTTTTTTCCTTTCTTCTTAATCGGAACAATAATATAATCTTTCCATGTTATGGGAAACTGGCCAGTATTCCAAATATGATTAAAAATTTCTAATAGCAATTTTTTAGACCGGACTGGTAAATTAGATAACATTGGATAATGGATTCTATCCAATCCAGGGGTTGTATTATAGGTGTCTTTCAGAACAATTTCAAAATCGTTTAATGTAAAAGGCATAATGAAATAGGGTTCCTGAGTAACGGGTGGATCATCGACTTTCAGTTCTACTATTGGTGGACATAAGATATCGAAAAGCTCTTCAATCCAGTCTCCCTTTTGAAGTGTCTGACGGTTTTCCATTTTTCTATTTTTTATTTTCTTTATTGTATTCCAGATATATGAGCACCTTGATTCCTTAGTTAGAGAATTACTGAAGTCGGCCCAACTTTTCCTTTTAGCTACTTTTATTAACCGTTTAGCCCGTGCAGTTGCTTGTTTGTATGCTAGAAAATTTTCAAAGCTATTATTATGTTTAAAAACTGAATATGCTTTAGCACGACTGTTTATCGTTTGTTGACAGTCTAAGTTCCCCCAAGGATTCCCTGATTTTCCAGGCTGAGATATATTGGACCTGGGGATACATTTTGCGGCTGCATTATTTATATTAGTTATAAAAAGATCGTAACTGAGTCTATTAGTAGATACTTCTTGCTGGTTAGAATATTGGCCCATTAACTCTCTGTATTTTTCCTAATCAGCGTCTTTTAACTTCCATTTCAAAGTAAAAACATTCGAATAAAAACACTTCAAATGACTTGCATTTGATGGAGAAATAAGCAAGGGTAGATGATCCGAACCAAGGGGGTCATCGGTTACCTCCCAGTGAAATAAAAGAGATAAGTCAGGAGAGACGAGAGATATATCTACAGCACTATCTATTTTTTGTACCATGTTTTTAACTCTGGTAGGAGAACCATCGTTCAGTATTACAAGATTAAAATTACCTATCGATGATTGCAACTTCGCACTTTTATTATTAGTGAAACTACAGCTAAAGTCCAAATGGTGGCAGTTACTGCCCCCCCCCCCCCTATCAGGCACTACCTAAAAATATCCCAGTCTGAGGTTGAAAGATTATAGTCAGTTGGGTTTGATATAATGAAAATAAAGCGGCCATCGAACGGAACCCCGACTCCGACTCCGACTTCTTGGAAATTATCGCCAGGATTTACTATTGAGTCAATTTCTGTATATGAAATCTTGTTTCTAATTAAAATTGCAACGACAATTTTACCATCATATCGATCGTATCTTATATTGTTATAACCTTGAAAATTTACTTAAGTGTTAGGTTAAACCAAGTTTCACTTAAAATAGCAATGTCTATATTATATTGAGTTAAAAATATTTCTAAAGCCTCTTTATTTGACATTACAGATCTACCGTTCCACTGTAAAATATTGTACATAATTACAATGAAGAAAAAAAAATTTAAATTAATAAAGATAATTATATTGTTATGTCAGAAGCATTAATAAACAATGAACAGGGCATAAAATGTTTGTAGTATATATTAATAATGGCATTACTGGTAAAGGGTTGATACTTTCTTTAACCAATATTTCTAAATTCTCTTTACCAAGATTTAATTTCTCGACGTTAATAATAGTGTTTAAAATACTAAAAAATATTTCTGTAATTAACATTTTTATTAAATCTGAATTCCTCTGTAGTATTAGTATTAGTGTCATTTCTCTGCTTATAAAGATTATTTACAATTGAAGTAGAATTAATTTTGTCACCATGAATAATCTTTTTATATTCTTCTAAAGTTTGATCGACATGTACAGGTGATATGTTTCTCGGTCTTTTCGGTAGCACGCGATTTGCATAATGTAAGCTAGGAAAAGAGGTATCACTTTTTAGGCTAGGAGTTTTACTACCTAAGGCTGCTCGGAACGATTTGACAGTTATTATTTCTTTGGCTTCAACAAAAGTGATGTTCTCGTTTATCATAAGATTTTTAATAGATCGCTGCTTTAAATATTCAGGGCATTGATCATATCCGATAGATGAATGTTCCGCTTTACTGTGAATACATTTTGCTTCTTTTGATAAACAATCGGCCGCTTTATGACCTTCACCACACTTAGCGCAACTAATCAAATTTTTACAATTTTTAAGATCCTCATTTTTGTTTTTATTAATTTCAGATATTAAAGAGTTAGAACTATCTCTATCTTTTAATTAAACTTTTATCCTATTTTTCCATATTGATCACATGGCGGAGATTTGGTTTCTAAATTGTGGAAAATTTCTAAATAATTTGCTACCGAAGCTGACTGGGTGCAATTTGCCTAAATTACGGTTTTGTATCGTTGATTCTATAAAAACAACATAGGGATCTGAATAAAATTTACTGAATGTCAAGGGCTCGAAAACGTTTTTAACTGTAATAATTTTATTAGATAATTCAACTTTGTCAAGAGGCACGTCCCTCCATCACTATTTAATGCCATAAAAAATTATATAAAAGAAAAGAAAGCACTCACAAAACCAAAAAGAAAATATTTATACAAATAAAAGGAAAAAAGAAACAAAGTAAATATAAATCTTATCTGTGGGTGTCACTAATCCATCAGAGCACAGCTAGATTAAGACGTCCTAAATCTATGGAGTCCTTATAACAGTGGCTCATATCTTCTTTTAAGATCATTTTTTTTTTCTCCAAAAAGCGGTGTATATGAACTAAAATGTAATGATTATTAAGCTAAATACACGGGAAAAACTTGACTGATCAGTAAATCAAAGATTAAAAAAACAACCAGCAATGATATGAAATGAAAAAATAAACTTTATTCTGGGACTTACTGTCCCCTAAGAATAAAAAAAATGCACAGTTAAAAGTACAATTGTCTGGCCTATTATTTACAAATTAGATGCTTCAGTAATTAGAGCATACATTTTTTACAGGAAAAAAAATTAAATTTAATTTAAAAAAGTAAAAATAAATAGATATATGAAATAATAATTATTACATTAAATACAATCATATATATATATATATATATATATATATATATATATATATATATATATATATATGAATATATAAAAGAAAGAAAGAGAAAAGAAAAAAGAAAAAATAATTCTAAGTATTCATCAAAGCAACAGGGAAAATCGAAAGGTTTTAAACCACCTATCCACCTGATCATTATATCGATCTATCAATCTATTACTTTAAATCAATCTTTATATTCATTCTACTCAAGATGCTGATATCTTTCAGAAGTCCTCTTCATTTCGCCTCCTTATGTGAGGATCAACATGTTAGATTTCTTGTCTTACATTTTTAAAACTTTAATATATATAATCTATGTAACAAAGCGCTGATGTTTTGAATTTTTTGTATGTTTTAGAACTGATTGTATCTTTAACATTCAAAAATAGTTTTCATATTAAAAGGTTTCCAAAAGAAGTATTAATTAATTCATCAATCCTGAATGAGCAAGCCTCTACTAACCTTACCTTTAAAATGTTCCTTGACCGCAAAAAAAATAACAAAGAAAATTATAAAGAAAAAGAAGGTAAATTAATATCAGAAACAAAAAGTTTATAAAAACAGAGAGCAATCATTTCTGTAAAAATATTTACTTCTGTAGCGGATAAGCTAAATAAAGTGTTAAGGCAGTAAATATTCCAAAAGCCAATTTCTCTATTTATTTTTTCTCTTATAATCTGCTTTGGATTTCTGGTTGCATTTCATTGTCTGCATTCACCAGGGAACCATGAACAATAAATTCCTTTACGTTTTCCAAGGTGAAATTTTTTACTTTTATAGCTGTTTCCATGCATTTTTGTGAATTTCCTTGCTTTGTTTTCATATATTTTGTTTTGGATACATTGACAGTAAGTCCAATTTTGGCGGCTGTACCAGCTAAAACCAGGAACCGATCCCTCACAGCACAAAATTTCTTCTAATGATATACAGTGGAGTCTCACTTATATGAAACATTCATTTATACAAAGAATTTTCATTCCCCGGCAAAACTCCATTTAATCCTGTCTAATGAATTTTTAACTTGTGCGATATTCAGTTATACACAACCTCTACTTACACGAAAGTTAATTTGTTCCCCTGGTGTATATACTATTGGCCAGCATCTCTCAAACAATGACATTATCCAAGCTCACAATATAATCCCCAAATGACCTTTTTCATCTGTTCATAGTCTAGTGCTGCTCTCCCTGCATTCAACTTCTGCTCCTTAACCCACCCCTCCTTTGTTGATTACAGAACGAGTAGACTGGGACAGTTTTCGAAATGATTTGGAAATGAAAATAGACTTAAAAATTCCACTTAAAACAAAACAAGATATGGATACAGAAATTTAAAAAATCAAAATTTATAACTATACTGAAAACCTAAACACGACTGACAAATCCTTACGGTTGGCCACCAAAAAACTCCTGAACTATAATCATCCTCTTCTAAAAAATCCAAAGCGTGGTCAAGTTCTGACAAAGAAAAATCTCAAATCTTCGGTCAGCGCCTTTTCAATAAATACTTTTAAAACCCACCCTGATATCCTTAAACCAAATCACCTTGAAAGCATTGAAACAGAATTAAATATTCCACTTCAAATGTCCCCTCCTCCTAAAGCACTCCATCCTTCAGAAATATCAAATATCATCCACAGATTTTCCTCCAAAAAAGCACATGGACATGACCTAAAACTCCTTCCTCAGAAAGCCATCCTATTCCTGACATTCATATATAATGCTGTATATGTACTCATATATACTCTGAACCACATATTTTCCTAATCCTTAGAAATTATCCATAATCAAGATAATACCCAAGCCCAAAAAGCCAACAGAACACCCTTCTTCTTACCATCCTATTTCCCTCTTACCAATCATGGGTAAAATCCTTAAAAAAACTCATCCTGAAATGCTTTTATCCCATCCTAGATTCCAATCACCAGTTTGGATACTGAACATCATATTCAACAATCCAGCAATGTCATCGTGTGGTGGACGTCCTCTCCTCCGATTGGAGCGTGGAATGTACTGCACTGGAGCCTTTCTCGATGTAGAACAAGCTTTTGACCGCGACTGGCACCCGGCATTGCTTTACGAACTCCATAAATTCCTACCTCAAACATACTTGCTTATTATCCACTCCTATCTCATTGATAGAACCTTCAAAGTTAACCATAATTTTTCCTATGTTTCCTTCTTTACCAAATCTGCAGGTGTTCCTCAAGGAAGTATTTTAGGTCCCAACCTCCACACAGCGTATACAGCTGACATCCTGACCTATCCTAGCACCGTCCTCACCACTTAGGCTGATTACACTTGTGTGTTAACAGTAAACAATTGCCTCCTCCATTGCCTCCCACACACTCCAATCCCATATCCTAAACCTTCAAGAATGGTGTCAAAAATAGAGAATCGAAATAAATTCAAGCAAATTTCACCAAATAACATTTACCCTTCATCGTTAACCTATGACTTCCTGTTCTACAGTATCGTTTGATGACAGTCTATTAATCCCTGTTAAAGATATTCGATACCTAGGACTTTATCTGGATAAACGTCTTACTTGGAACTCACATACAAGACTAAAACGACAAGAAACTGCACTTTGTTTTCAACTCCTTCAACATTTACTTGACAAACGTTCTAACCTTCTGATTAGTTGCAAAAGATTCATTTATATAACAGTAATTAGACCTATTTGGACGTATGGAGTTGAGCTTTGGGGCTCTACTGAAACATCCAATCCTTAAAATCAAATATCCTTAAAAAAATCCTAAATGCTCCTTAATTTGTCACAAACAAACTTATCTACAAAGATTTTAATATTCCTTACGCCTCTGACTAAGCTCAAACCAGTTATCTATCCTTTCATAGCAAACTTCATAATCATTCTAATCCATTAGTATCACTATACCATTAGTTCCCACTCTATCCCAGATAACTCTTCGAGGTGCCTGAAAAAGAAGATGGCCTCGGGACCTGCTAATTTAGTACTTTATTATTTAGAACACTTTTAAGTGCTACCAATGGGCAGTTGCTTCTGAGCAATTGACATGTCATTTAAAGAATTATCATCACATTTACCTGTTGTATTTTATATATATATTGTATACAGTTGTATATTTCAATAAATAGCTATATAAAAAAAAATTTGGGATAAACTAACATGTTTGTTATTACTTTAAATGTTTTCTGAGGTGCTAAAATGAAGGAAATTAATTATATAGCTCGATTCACAGAGCCAAGTTCCTTGAATTAGTTTAAAATAGTTAAGTTACTTTTGAAATCAAAATGAATACATCTTTAAATTGTATTATAAATTACTAATAGGCATATAAAGTGAAATAAATTATAGAATTATGAATATATTGCTTGAATCAAAGTGAAGTTCTATTTTCCAGAATGAAATGAACAGTTACCAATAATTGTCAATCTTTTATTTTTTTTAAAAACTATGCATATATATTTTACAAAATAATAGATAGCCACCAAACAATTAAAACAAAAAAAAAAAAAAGTAAAACATATTAAAAATAAAATAAATTTTTAAAATGTTGAAGAAAAACCAAGCAACACTTTTTTTGGGGGAACTTAAAAAGATGCGGTAGTGTTGGAATGAAAATATCAATTTCTGATCAGAATTAGTAACGTTATGATCTGGTTATATTGAGCTGTAAGGTGGGAATTGGTATAATGCGTAGAGGGTTTCTCCTTGGCAGCCAAGCCAGCTAGATGAAGTAATATGTTCAATTTCTCAATAAACAGCAAGTACACATAAAATCCTTAATAGCAGTTATTAACAGTATCAGATGTTTGCATGCTGATTAGGAAGAATAAAAATAAATTAAAAGAATTATATGTTAAATTAGTAAAATAATCTCATGTATTGATAATATATCAGTTACTATACAAGAACTTAGCCCAAGATCTATAAGTGAAACAAATACCAAAAATATTCAGATGTCATTCAAGTAATTGATTATGGTAGTTTTGGCAAATGTGTTAGTATTATAATAAAGATAATGATGGTACAGAAAATATTGTACTTTCACCTATTATGACATAAATCTGGAACCAGTAGTACGTCCTGAAATAACACTAGTAGCAAATACAAATACAAAAAATATCTACAGGTATTTAAAAAATTAAAGAAATAGACAGAACTATTATTAAGTCTAAAAACATTATTTTATATACAAGTAAAGTATTAATAAATTTGGCTTATTATATGTATTTCAAGTAATACTAAGCATATCTAAACCACTGTGGTCCAACTAAATAATTTAATTTAAAAAATGCTACCCAAAAGATGTTTGTTATATAAATACTAAGTTGACATTAAATTAAAACACAAATACAGCAAATAAATTAATCAAATTACACAAACTAGAAGTGTTCTCAGGCAATCAATCACTTCATCTTTCTCAAACATAAGCTAATATAAATACAGTTATCCCTATAGATATAATATGTATTATCAATTATTTTGTAACAATATTAATTTAGCAATTGATATATTCTAAACTTAAAAAATTAGTTACAACTTACCAGGTTGGAATATCATAATGATTAGCCATTTGCTCATCAATAAACTGAAATTAATTTCGAAGAACAGTAAGTGCAGTATTAAGTACAAATAATTAGCGAGAAGCTGTAAATAATTTTAAAATATAACCTAAACTGACATCAACAAACTTGTTGACGAAACCAGTAACTTGATGAATAACCTCCCATGTGGAATAGAATATATCATTTTCTATAGTTATTTAATCACCTAATTTTAAGAGTGAACGCCGTGTAAGAAACTCAGAATAAATAATATATGTTTTATTTTACAACCATTCAAATTGATACAAATTCAATCTTCCCTTCTTCTACAATAATAATTTATTTACTTTAGAAATCTCATCCCAAAAGCAAGAGAATTCCTTGAAAGAGAATTTTATGGCAATTTCTTGTATAATCATCATAATGATGAGAGAAATGATAAAAATTTCACTGCCATCAATCTCAGCGAACTGACGATGGAAGAAATAAATATTACGGTCCCTACAAAACTATTTGAAAGAAGAACTATCTATTGCCTGAGTCTGAGATTAATAACAAACTCTTAGTTGGAGAGACCAAAGGTTTAATTTAAATACTGCATTAAAAGAATAAATCATTGCAAAAAGGTCAAGACACATTCACATGGCGACATATTCTAATAGGAACCTCATTACGAAAAAATGTCTTCTTTTCTTGAATATTCATGATTCCTTCCAACATTACATAAACTGAAATGGAATAAAACGGCTGGAAAAGATTACTTGATTAGACAAAATATTTCAACGTAATATCTGAAACACTATAAGAGCATTAACTAGAGCCTCTACTTTTCGTAAAAAAAAAAAAAAAAAAAAAAAAAAAAAAAAAAAAAAAAAAAAAAAAAAAAAAAAAATTAAATATATACTGAGATAGAGAGGTAACACAATACATTAGAGAATAAAAGTCTAAGCAGATGGTAACCAAGCAACAGGATATTATTACATTCTCCCTATCTAATAATTTTTGACAGTTATCAAGAAAAGTCACTGAGGTAAGCTGTAAATCGTCTGGTGCGGGCAGATCTCGGAATGGTTGTCTCTGGAGCTAGTGGTCTTCCTAGAGTTTCTTAAGCGACTGATGGAAGAGAGGAGGGAGGTGGGAGTTCAACTGCAGGAAGCAGAACTCCATCAGTTCTTCTTCTGGTGTTTGGTCTGACTTAGGACCCACTACCGGCTGAGGGTCGGGTTACCTTCAGTTCCGCGAGGAACGACGAAATATCTGACGGAGACCGTGATATCACGACCATCAGCCAGTCGAATGTGAGCGTAGTCCGGGTTGCACTCGATAAGTTCGACCTCATCCACCAAGGGGCTCATATTTGCTCTGTCTTGCGTGTTTCCTTAAAATGACCAGACCCGGAGAAGTCAGCCACGTTGGGATTGAATACCTATTGGTTGTCCTAGGATGTTCAATCCCATGATCCAACATTCTTTCATGAGGGGTTTCATTAGTTGCTGAGCATATATGACATCTTACAGCGTGCAGAGAGTAGGGTGACTTCATCCCAGTTTGATGTCTTCAAATGTTTTTCTTGGGAGCTACGTTGATGGTTTTCCATGTAATACCGTTATATCTTTCAACTTGCCCGTTACCTTGTGGATTATAAGAGGTTGTCCTAGTGGTGGCGACACCGAATCTGGTAAGATACATTTTCTTCTGTCAGTATGGATGTAGGATGGGATACCAAACAGAGTGGAGAGTTCTCCAAGGCGAGTAATAACCGTAGATGCACTTAAATAAGAACAAAGGAAGGCGAATGTAAATCGATAGTATTCGTCTACGAAGGTAAGTGGGTATTCTTTCCGTGAATAGGAGGGGAGAGATCCCTTGAAATCGATGTTGAGCTTCTTCAAGGGGAAGGTTGATTTTATTAAAGTTATATAATATGCTAAGCTAAACAGCTTTTTAAAAAGAATTTATTTGAAAAGAAACAAAAGTAATAAACACTGATTATAAACAATTAAACAAATAATTAATAAAATAGATGTAAACTCAATGAAGGCAAGATACGAAGTGTCGGGCTGTCTGGAGGGGATGTTTATATAGAGTCCTAATTCTGTTGGAGTCAGCTTCTGCCATTTCTCTAGTTTTCTGTGCTATAAGTTTAATGTCTCTTGATGAGGTTAAAAGACTGAATTGACCTCAGCACATGATGGACAGGACCTTACAAAACTTTGGACACCCTCCACTGAGTAGGGCATGTTCTTGGATCAGACATACTGATACAATTTGGTTATCCCTAGGTGAAATGGATCTGAGTGGAGTGCCACTAGGCTTTCAATATTTGGATAGAAGGATGTAGTGACTCGAGAGAGTGCATCAGTTGCTGAGTTGAGCTTCCCAGGCCGGTATATTATATCGAAACTAAAACATGTGAGTTACAACCGCCGTGTCAAGACAGGCATCCACTTTTCCATCCATGACACTCCAGTGTTCCACTCTCCTGTACCACTGTGTACGGGGAAGGGCAGTAAGGAGATATACAATAGAGCAGTCTCGAGTGGAGTGGGCATGGGATTCGTTCCCCCTCCACTATACTACCCAAACCTCCGAAGCTTACCACGATTGTCCAGCGTGATATGCTTGAAGTTACAAGTGTTTGCTTTTCATTTCTCATTTTTTACGAAAACCGGTTCTCGTTGAGTTTTTATTTTGTTTATAAATTTATTCCACATTAAGCATACCCTTTCGTGCTGCGATTGGATGTAAGAACAACAACAAAACCGGGGCTAAAAATGATTAGCAGCTTAGCTTTCATAAGTAAGAACCTAACGCAAAATTTTTTCATTGTACCTAGTCAAATTTAGTTCGCGATGGCGTTAAATGCAATTACTTTTTCATAATTAACTACCCGTCAAAAGTATCGTAAAATTTTGAAATGTTTGAATTTTATAAAAATGTATTTTTTTTTTTTTTTTTTTTTTTTAAATAATAAAGAAAGGTACTGAAGTTTATAATAAACATTCCTAAACTAGACATAAACAAATTTTATTAAAATAAATTACAATATTTCTTTCAATAAAGAAAAAACTTAGAAAACTTACTTTTTAAAATTTTCATGTTTTACAGTTTTAACATTTTTTTATTTTTTAATTTATATTTAAAAAGACATATTGCCCCCTCTGGCTTGAATGGGTGCTTCCACTAGTCTTGGCATAGTTGTAAATAACGAAACGAATGATAAACATGGAAATTTGAAAAAAAAAAAATTATAAAAGATATAGTTGACTAGTATGATGAATGGAGGAGATGATCAGGGATGGAGTCAAAGTAACACTACGTCTAAGAAGGAATTCTTTAATACGTGCCAACGTTTCGACATGCATTGCAGTTCTTCTTCAGGGCTATAATGAACAAAATACCAGATGTGACAAAAATAACAGACCGTTTCCATTTGTCATCTGTTTATCGGTCTGTTTGAAAAAAAATACTTGAGGTATGCATGATGGTATAGAAGAATCAATCCTAATTGAAATAAGTTATCTAAAATTCCATCGTTTGTTATTAACAGGGAAAAACATTGATGTGTCTAATCCTTAAAGTCTCTCGTTTAATAAATAATAATTATATGAATATAAATCAAGTATGGATTATGGTAAAAACCAGGAAAATCTCGAGAATTATGAGCGTAGCTTAGTAGTTTTGACGGGGAGTTTATTTTAAGCATAATTATCTTCCATTATCCAAGTCACAATTCCATATTTCCTAAAAATGAGTAAATCAGACATCAGTGGGTGAGATCTCTAAAGCGTGAAAAGTTTACTCCCTCAGCCCAAAGCATTCTTTGCAGTTTGAACTTTAAGGAGGATTTCGTTGACAGGTCGTCTCCTTTTAGGGTTTACTTGAAATCCAACTCGGTTCCAACAATTATTCCAACACACTCGATTAACTAAGGTGTTTAAATTAAATGAAGTTTTGGCGGACTTGGAAAAGAAAAATTATCTACAATCAGAGTACTACGAGTAGCTTTCCAACGTATCACCAATATCTTCAGCCCTGGTTAGGAGAGAAGCAGCTAAGACAATAAATCCAATTAATGCTAATAATATAAGGAACTTTATATTTATATTAAATAAATTTATATTATTTAAAGGTCATTAATTTTTTTAAAATATTACATTCTGCTCCTCTCTGTTTATTACACTTATTTTTTCGTTATATTTAAATTGTTATTAGTAATTATAACTTTTATATTTAATAAAAATCCTTTACATTAACAAAGTTTAAGTAAAAAATGGTAAACTGTGTTTCAAGTAATTTTATTATCTATACCTGCATCAGCAGCAGTCTAAAATAATGTTGGTGAGTTGGGAACTGGGCTAACTCAGGTGAACGTTGAAGAAAAAAAAATGTCCCTCGAGTTAGTGGCAAGTGCAATCTACATTTTTATTATTTGGCTAAAGATTTGTTCTAAAAGAGAATGAATAACCTGATAATAAGGTTTTATTAAACATTGAACAATAATTAGATTGAATAAGAGAGGTTATAATTACAAAGACTGTTATAAGACCACCTGACATAAACCATTTCTGTAACATTCACCCCTCTTAGCTGGAAAAGTCTTTTAAATAAGCTGGGGGTCGCTTCTTTTATTTTCCGTTAAGTCTCTTTTGCGGTGAAACAGGAGTTGGCTGACCTGCGATATTCGTGTCAGGAATTAATGTTTTGACAGGTTCAGAGTTGTTTTGATGTTTCGGAATAGTTTCTGTATCGCTTATTGGTGCAAGGTGTCTAGTAGACAGTAGTCTTCCTTTCCTTTAGGCCATCTAACATATGAATATTCGGGGTTTCCTTCCATTAAATATACTTCATTGACATGTGGGTCATCTTTTGAGCGAATATGTCTGCTCAGAAGGACTAGACCTGTTTTCAGTAGCCATGTTGGAATCCCTTCTGCTACACTAGACCTACGAGAGAAATTAAACATATGTTCATAGGTTGTGGTACATTAAAAAAAGTAGGTAAGGAAAAAAAAATTAAAAAGTGGTTAGGTGATTAGGGAAAAGGAAAAAGAAAAAAAATAGTTAGATTTCCTGATTAATTGTTCCTTATTTATGTTTAGTATTTTATTATTGTATTAGGTTAATGAAAAACAATAACATATGAACTTTTTTGTATTATTATTATTTGTTAAAATGTTTTAAGTGAGCAGGATGTACACTGCATTTATATGTGTTAGTGTCAAAACAGTGAACAGTGAGATATACAATTTGTAGTGAGGGGGCCGCCCAAGTTATGTGACTCGACACAAAAATTACTTTTTTTAAAAAAAGAATCTACTATATATTTGTCAAATACCACTCACTCATTTAACACGAAATCTCAGAAACCACCGAATGGATTGGAATGAAATTTCGTATGTGGCTTTCTCTAGGGCCGTAGGTGCTCGCTAAGAAAGGAATTTAAAATAATCGGCCTGGATCGCTACTAATTCACGAAAAATCCGATTACAATTTTTATTGGGTGAATAATAATAGATTAATTGTCATATGGTATTTGGATATAAGCTAAGTTAAAAAAATAGGTTAAATGTTTAAGATGCACACTTTGACCACAAATTAAGTTCTTTATAGTTATAATCAAACAAAAATATGATCGATGTCGAAACCTTATAATATGTTACTTTCTGTGAACTGTGATGGTCGCTGCAGAGGTGGACCCTAACAAGTTTCGGGACGAGAAGCTATTAAAAGACTTATGTTAAAGAGGAGGTTAAAAGACTTATGTTAAAGAGGAGGTTAAAAGACTTATGTTGAAGAGGAGGTTAAAAGACTTATGTTCTCTGGTGATGACATGTACATATTGCTCACGAGCAACCCACAAACATTGCTTCACCAGTAGCTTCGCCCCCGACTGCTCTTCCTTCAGTTTTCCGGTCACAAGATAATCGGCTTTTCTCAACCAAACCCAAGTTGTATTTCACAAGTTGTACTTAGCATTTCTGAATTTCATTCCTTGAATCCAGAATATACCTTTTTCTCAGTTCAGATGAGTAATTGCAACATTGAAGTAATCCCATCAATCTTAAAGTAAATAACGTAAAAAATGATTCACAGATCACAAACAACTAAGGAACTCGGCTGCAAAATATATTCAAGCACATGTAGAGGTCAACAGGCAAGCTGTTAAGAAATAGATGGCCAATCATCCTGAAATTAGCAGAAAAGTGGTTAATAAACATAAAGAAAGCCAACCCGAAGTCATAGGATATGCTGTATACACATATTCTGAGAATCACCCAACTATACTTAGAGGGACTGTACAGAAATATAAGAAAACCCATCCTGAAATCCATAGAAAGTCTTCCAAAAAAATTATCAGAAAGTAATCCTCATGTTAAACATGTAGCTGTAACAAAACAGAATTCAGAATAGAGTTTGATGCCTAGAACACAACAGCAGCCGTCTTTTATTCAAGTTAATTTTTGTTGGTGATGACAACCATGAAAGAGGCATTCGCTGCGGTTACTTTCAAAATGTCAAGCATGCGTAGGCCAACTCCAGAAAATTCTTCATGAACATAACGAGTATATCATGAACATCACGACTTCAGAGCTGATATTGAGTCTGTTCCCAAAGATCTAAAAGATTTCCAGGTAGTTATCATTGCTGACTAAAAGCCTTAAAATTCTCACTGAGGATGTTACAATACTCCTACCGCTAACGAAGTGTCTGTCTCAGTTGTTGGCCAGGTGTTTGAAAAGCGAGACATTGTTCTTCACAGCAGAAACAAAAAACTGATAAGAATCAGTAAGTTCTATCAAGTGTATGATTCTCTTCAGTATCGTCTCATGTTCTACCATGGAGAAGATGGGTATAGTATTAACATCCCTCAGCGTGACCCAAACACCAATACACCATTTAAGAAAACTGTGTCTGCAGCTAATTTTTACGCCTAAATGTTGATGGAGCGGGGAGGTGAAGAATCTTATTTACTTTAATTTCGCAATCTCCCCAACCAATTTATGCTTGATATTGTAGTGAACACTGCTCAATAATTACACCCAGTTTATAAGCACAATCCTTTATTCATAACAACCATTTACTACACAACACATGAGCACATGACGCTCCATCAATCATAACAACCAAGACAACCTCCCCTCTCTCTGTGTTGCCACTCAACAGTACATCTTTCCCCTCTCAAATTATCATTTCAACAACCAAAAATTACTGAGACAAACTAAAAAGTACCCCAAAACAAAAAAAACACTCAACTACTCTGACCTTAAGATAAAAAAAAAAAAAAAAAAAAAAAAAAAAAAAATCAAAACCATAAATTAGTCCATTTATGTAATTAATCTCTTAGGTATCTTTCGAATTCTTTTATTGGATGGAGTTACTTCAACACCGCCTTCGGTTTCTTCAATGGTGGATGCCTCTGGTCTGGTCAGGTCGGACTGAGTAGACTCCAGGATATCTGCCTCAACATCATCATCAATATTTAAATCTGAAGCCTCTGTAGACAATTCTTCCGGTTTTTTATCCAAGTTCACCCTTTGATCATTGGATAATGTGTTACCAAGTGCACCAACACTGGAGTGACGATGTATGTAGGTTCTTTGAACTTGATCTGCATGTCGAATCCAATAATCATTTAACGATGGAACAAACACTTGAGCTCGCCGTGGGCCAAGAATTGATGTGATTTTGGCTGGTACCCACTTATCTTCATTTGGCCGATAGCTAAGAACCCAAACAGAATCTCCCTCCTGCCAGTATTTCAATATTTCTTTCCCTTTAAAATTTTTCACTTGCTTCTCCTGCATTTTTTCAACTCTACTACTTGTTGAAGGGGGCCGTATGAAGTCAAATCTAGTGCGTAACATCCTTCCCATCATAGCTTCAGCCGGTGACACATTAGTGGTAGAATGCGGAGTATTTCTGTAATCAAGCAGGAACCTTTGTAGAACAGCTTCAATATCCTCCGACGAATTTTCCATGAGTGCATGCCGTAAACTTCTTTTTACAGTTCTTACACTATTTTCTGCAGCCCCATTAGTCTTCGGACAATAAGGAGCACCTGTTTTATGTGTAACATTATTTTTTAAAAGGAACATTTGAAAATCATCACTTAGAAAAGATGAGTAATTATCTGATACCAATACCTCCGGAATACCAAATCTGGCAAACAGTTGCCTCAATATTTTAATTGTTACTGCGGCTGTCATATTTGTTGTTTGAAACGCTTCTAACCATTTGGTATGACTGTCGGTAACAATTAAGGAATATTTACTTTCAAAAGGACCCAGATAATCAATATGGATTCTTTTCCATGGTTTTTGCGTCCAAGGCCATGGTACCAAATCAACCTTCTGAGGATTTACATTCTTGACAAATGGGGCAGCTCTTCACGCACTCTTCAATATCCGCATTCAAGGCGGGCCACCAAATATACGATCGAGCTAAAGCTTTTAATTTTCCCATCCCCAAATGTGAAGAGTGAAATTCTTCCAAAACTCGACTTCGCAGACTGCTTGGAATCACCACCCTATAGCCCCAGAGAAGCACATCTTTCACAACATGCAATTCATCTTTTATTTTATAGAATTGTTGAAGAGGGGGATTGACTTTACTTGGCCAACCAAATTTAGTGTACCTGATTACTTCTTGTAAAACATTATCCTTTCTGGTTTCAGTATGTACTTCAAGAAATTGGAGAGGTAAATCCACATTATCTTCAAAAACGTAGTTAAGCGTAATCTCATTATCATTTTCTTCTGGTGTCTTCCCTTTCATTGGAGCTCTTGAAAGCCAGTCCGCAATGTTTTTCTTTGAATCGACCCATTCAATATCATAAGTATAATTTGATAGAATAATGGCTCAACGTTGAAGCCGGTTGGCAGTACAGAGAGGAATCCCATTTTTTGGTCCAAAAATAGATACCAAGGGCTTATGGTCACTCACTAAAACCCACTTCCTCTCAAACAAATAATCATGAAATTTTTTCACACCAAAAACTATAGCTGCCGCCTCTTTATGCAATTGTGAGTAACCCTTTTCAGCTTGTGTTAATGTCCTACTAGCAAAGGCTAGCGGTTTTTCAACTCCATTTGAATATTTTTGAGTGATAACAGCCCCTAGGCCAAAATCAGATCCATCAACAGTAAGTCTGATAGGTAGACTTTCGTTATAGTGAGCTAATGAACGATGCAGTTGTACTAATTCTTGTAACTTTGCCCATGCAAGATCACATTCTCTTCTCCACTCCCATGTAGCACCTTTTCGTAGCAGTGAGTAGAATGGTGTCATGCAAGAAGATAACTTAGGTAAAAATCTAGATAAATAGTTCACAAAACCAATGAATGCTTGTAGTTCCTTTACATTTTTCGGTTTAGGTGCCTCTAAAATAGCTTTGACTTTTTCGTCTGTAGAGTGCAAACCTTCTGCATCTAACCTAAATCCTAACTATTCCAAAGATTTCTTTCCGATTTCACATTTTTTCTCTGATACTGTGAGCCCTGCATCACCTAAGCGCTGAAGTACTTTAATTAACCTGTGTTTAAGCTCACTACAAGTCGAAGCGCCAATTAAAATATCATCCAAAAGAGCAGCAGTTCCATCCAATCCAGAAATAATACTATCAATCGTTTTTTGAAATTTAGCCGGCCCAGGGGCAATACCAAACGGTAGTCAGGTGTATTGAAAAAGCCCCTTTTGGGTAGCAATTGTAACTAGAGGCTGTGATTTATCATCCAATTCCAATTGTTGATATGCATTGGAAAGGTCTAGCTTAGCAAAAATTTTACAGCCCTGCACTTTGGCAAACAATTCTTCCACCCTGGGTAATGGATGCTGGTCAACTTTCAAAAATGGGTTGATTGTTAATTTGTAATCCCCACATATACGTACGCCTCCTCCTTTCTTCAAAACCGGGACAATAGGCGAGCTATATGGGCTATAATCAACAGATTTTAATATACCTTCGTTTACAAGACGGTCAATTTCCATATCAACAGCTTCCCTGAGAGCATAAGGAACTGTTCTTGCTTTGAAATAACGTGGCTGTCCCTCTGGTATTAATTCTAAACTGACTTTCCCTTTATTAAAAGTTCCTAATTGACTTGAAAATACATTAGGAAACATACCTCGAATTTCCTGAAACATATCAACTTCAACATCAGGGGTTATATGCTGGACTTGTTCATTTTCAACTAATTTAAATCCAAGAATTTCAAAAAAATCTCTCCCCAAAAGAGGGGGCCCGTTTGACTCAATTACATAAAAGGTTATGTTGTCAAATTTCACACCTTTGTAAAAAATGCTGGCCTTAAAAGAACCAACCGGTCTGTTTACTTCCTTAAAATAAGAAGAAAAAGTTTTCAGGCTAGGTTGTAAAGTTAGTGTTCGAAATTTAGAGTTGAATACTCTCAAAGGAAGAATGGAGCAACTGCAGCCAGTATCTACCTGGAAGTTTATATTCAAATCATTTTCAAAAGTTAAGGTTACCAGGTACCCAGCATCTGCAGAATTTATATTGAAAATATGAAACAAAGGTTCCACATCTGAGGAGTCTTTAACTTCTATATGATGGGCTTTCTCCATCTTAATTTTACACATCTTAGCAAGGTGCCCAACCCTATCACACCTATTACATTTATAATTTTTGTACTTACAATTGGAGGTGCTGTGATTCCAATACCCACAAACACTGCATTGATGTTTTCCTTTTTCAGTAGAGTTCTGGTATTTTTGTCCTGGGGCTTTTACAAAGTTGATAGGTTCTTGCTTGATGGCTTGCCCCAAATCATATTGATTTACTGACACTTCTTTTGCACTAGCCAAAGCAAGAGCTCTTTCGATTGTATGTTTGGTCGCATCCTCTTTAAAAAGTCTGTCCCGAACACTACCTCGTCCCATACCAAGAATGAACTGATCCAAAATTCTTCCTTCTATGTCTAATGCATACTTGCAATTTCCAGCCAAAGCTCGCACTCTGGCTAACCATTCATTTACACCTTCCTTAGGATCTCGACAGGCATAATGAAATTTATACCGACAGGCATAAATAGATTCTTCAGCAGAAAAATGTTTGTCAAATTGAGCAACCAGTTCTTGATATGTCAAGTCCATAGGAACTTTAGGAACACAGAGGTTGCTCAAAAGCTTGTAGGCGTCCTCTGCCAGAGCATTTAACAGAATGGCCTTTTTCAAAGCTTGCTCCTTTATAACAGACGTATTTGCCAAAAAAAATCCTTCAAGCCTGGGCTTGTACATGTTCCAGTCATTTTCTAGAGAAAATTCTCTGATTTGACCTAAATAGTTAGAGGACGTCGCCATTGTATATTCCGTATATCCTCGCCGCCAGTTGTAGTGAACACTGCTCAATAATTACACCCAGTTTATAAGCACAATCCTTTATTCATAACAACCATTTACTACACAACACATGAGCACATGACGCTCCATCAATCATAACAACCAAGAAAACCTCCCCTCTCTCAGTGTTGCCACTCAACAGTACAGATGTGTACGCAAAAATAGGGTAACGGTTCGGATCGGCGACACCAACCCCTAAACCGGCTCAGAATACCTTTTATCGATTCTAACCTTGTTCCGATATATTTCGATGTTCTAGTCGCTGCTTTTAGAGGAGAAAGGTTATTCTCCTACATTTACTGAGAAACTCTAAATCCCTGTTCAAAGTAATATTAACTTCTGTTTACCTTCTAATATTAAAATGAGAAATAAGAAAATATTAAAGTGGAAATAAGGAAATATCGAAATATAAGACACTAAATCAATTTTGAATTAATATTAATTTAATCAACAATTAATATTTTACTGAACCACCAGTAAAGTTAATTCCTGATGAACTTTCTCTCAGAGAAGTGAAAATAACAAATTATAAATATAAAAAAGACAGAATCCTTAAGTATTTATTTGGCATAACTCCTATTTATTTAACATTTGTAGCTACATGTTTCGGTGATAATGTTTCATCATCAGGCTTCTAATTTTTTTTATAAACAGATTAATCTATAACATTATACCAATAGTTCTACAATTATATAGTAATGTGTCATTTACCTCTTAATCTGTGATTATTTTCACATTGTCAATTCTCCATGTTATAAGCCATTATATAATATAAGACAGAATCCTAGTTGAAAGTGAAGATGTTAATTTCTGCTATATTTTCTCATGGGAAGTGGAAATAAGAAAACATAAAAAACCTGTGATATACTTTCTCACATTTATTTATAAACTGATATGTTTTATTGAATTAATTATACAATCTGTCTCACTTTAGCACAAAAAGTAATATGGATGACAAAGAATCCATTCACAAAATATGTATACTGAAATTTTATCACTGAAATTGAAACAACAAATACAAATATATAAAACACCAAATCCATGTACAAATAAATCTTGTTAAGTTTCATAACACTTTTACAAGTTGTAAATTTTATCACCTAAATTGATAGAACAAATATAAATATGTAAAACACCAAATCCATGTACAAATTAATCTTCTTAAGTTTTATAACACTTTTACACATAAGATTAGATGAAATAAGAAAAGATGAATTTATAAAACACTTAATCCTTTATGAAACTCATTTTGTGAACTTCTGTTTCACTTATTTACATTTAAGAAGTCTAAATATCAATATATAACAAACTAAACAACACAATCCAAGTTGAAACTGTAGAAGTGATTGTTTACATGTGAGGTTATAGGAATGAAATATCGAAAAATGTAAACATGAAGTGAAGCGTAAGGATCGAACTGGTCGGTGTAGCGCGGGTCAACCTAGTTTGGTGGTGTCGCCGATCCGAACCGTTACCAAAAATAGAAACAGAAAGACTAAACTTTATTTGAACAAATCAAAAAAGTTGAGAAGTTGAGACTATATTCACTTAAAGTAAGCCATAAGAAAAGCTGATGGTCTGGTTTCAGAGCTGGGTAAGATGGTAGTGCTGCCTCGAAGCTTCACAGAAGGACTATCAAAATAATATAAAATTAACTATTGCAAATTGTCAAATTTACTTATTGAAATTATTCTAAGAATGGAATTGTTTAGGTTTATTTAATTAATAATAATTATCAACGTTAAGCTTAACTTTTACTAATTTAAGTTGTTCTTAATCCTAATGATATTAAACCGTAGCGGAGCAGGGTACAGGTACAGGGTTTCAGCTAGTATATTATAAAACAAATAAAAATTACAATAATAAAACTCTTAACTAATTTATAACTATAGCAACTACCACGTATGATCTTCTAATGATGCTGTGATGAGATGAGCCGGGGATTATATAGGTGTTTTATGCTGAGCTTTGCAGATTGGTATATTTATTCATACAACTCGTCCCTCCTTAAGTTCGAGTGTCCTCACGAGAATGTTGGAAAAGTAGTTTGAAAGGAAGGATGTTCGTCAGAAATTTCCATTGCTTGAAGTAGAATGGGAAACTCAGAATTTCTTCCTGAAGTAGGTGGCGATCGAGGTTTTGAATTGTTGAAATAGTAATAGCAGGAATAAAATAGCTATAAGTATATAAATGATGGGTAGTTGATCGGTAGTAGCGATATCCTCAAGTAATTCCAGCGGTTTCATTTGGATATTTAGTAAATGTAGTTTTTCAAAAGAAATATTAAGTTCGGCGGTGGTGAGGGCCGGAACGTGCGTAATGCGTACTGGGGTTGATTCCTCAAAAGTAAAAGGTGGATAGTCCAATAGTACTTCGTTGGGTGATAGTTGAATCAGAGTTGTAGGTTTTAGGCTAATACTAAAAGTAACATTATTTCTTAGAATAGAAATACTAACATATTTTACAAAAGGTTTGATTACATATAGATTATATGATATACATTGGTGATTATTATTATTCACAATAATGTTAGTGATACAAGGATTGGTTATACGTGTAATATTAGTACAATAATAATTAGATAAAATAAGATTACAATTTCCAGTATAAAGGGAATCAGTTTTAAGTACCAGGGAAGGGTGAGTATGAACAGTTTTAAGGAGGGTATCATCCACGTAAGGATAGGAGAGTAGGAAGTAAGTTTCAATAAGAGGTGTTTGCAAAGGGAGTTGGATAAAATAATGAATATGTGTCGGAGTTAAGGAACAATGTAATTTACCTGTTTGCCAAAGAATTTCAGGAGTGTTGGAGATAAGTTAGACATTATTGTGGGAATTTAAGATCGTGAGTTCTTTATAGGATATAATACTATTATGAATTAAATTTAATTTACAGAATTCTAGAGATACATCTAAATCATTAAGTTTGTTGATGATTAATTCTAGTGTTGAATACAATAAAAGATTATGATAATTAGTTTCCATTACATTAGTAACATTTTCCATTAAGAGTTTTCTGATTTTATTGGTATTATATTTTATTGCACGCATGTCTCTATTAAATTCATCAATAAGTTTTTTATTTATGTAAAGTTGATTTTCGACGTTGTGTGCCATGATGATCATTCCTTTCTATATTGCTAATTATTTTGTCATAATGTTCGCGGTCATTTGCATCCATGTTTCCAGTTATCCATGATATTGCAGTTCCTAATCCATTAATTAAGCCTCGTTTTTGTCGGTTATTGGAGGAGTTGGGGTGATTGATGAAAATATGATCAAGTTTGGTTTGGGCATACGATAGATGTGCCATTAATATGTCAGTCTGAGCTGAAGTTAATTGCGTCTTAAAGGTGTCAAGATAGGTTTTGGGGATAGGTAAAGGATTGTTTTGAATTTGTATGGTCTGAAAAAGGTTATCAATTTCTGCTTGAAAGGATGTAAGGTTGACGGAATGTATATAAGTAAAGTTGCGATTAATTATATATGAATTTTGGATTTTTAAAGGAATAACTCCTGGTAAGAGGCCACTAGGTCCAGGCATAGGAGAAGAATCAATGATCCTGCTGTCATTGTCGTTCCTGAAAGGAGGAATAACAGTATTATGATTTTCGAATTTTGTTGGTCGTTTCAATAAGCTTGGATGTAATTTAATGTTTTTTTTTTCTTATTTATTTGAGCTAATTTGGTATTATGATTGTATATAGCCTTTTTAAAGTTTGGTTTTGCTCTATTCCGGAGATTTGTTTTGATGTATATCTGTCCGTGGGGTATTCCGACAGTTTCTCTATTATTTTTTTTGAGGTTTTCTGTCCTGGTTTGTTTTTCTTTATCAATCATTTCTTTAATAAATTTTTTTATCAATAATTTTTCGGCATGATATTGGTTAGTTTGTTGTTCAAAAATTAACTGTTCCCCACTTAATGATGGGTTGATTATTCCGAATGTGATTTCGTTAGGCGTCAGTTTTAATTGAGAATTAGGGTGTTATCATAGGCGATTAATGCTAGTTTGAGTACTGTCAGTAAGTGTAGAGAATGTTCTTGGGTTTTAATGATGTTCATTAACTCGATTAATGTGGAATGAGCTCTGTTAATGAGTCCGTTGGAATTGTGATAATTGGGGGTGGTAAAATGGTATTGAATATTGTTATATTGTAGGAAGTTTTCAACACCTTTATTTGCAAATTCAGGTCCATTGTCCATCTGTATCTTTTGGGGCGAAGGAAATAAACTGAGATAATCTTTTAATTTGTTTATTATTTCTGTACTATTATTGCTGTCTATGATATATCCGTAAAGTTTCTTTGAAAAGCAATCAATGATTGTTAGTATGGTGGTGTTGCCATAATATAAGGTGTCCATCTGTAGTTGTTCAAAAGGTTTGTTATGTGTGGTGGTAATTTGGTATTCCGGTTTAGGGGAGTTTCTATCGTATTTTATTTGTTTACATATTTCGCAATTATTAACGTATTTAGTTATGTCTGTGAACATTCCGGGCCAATAATAGTTTTTTCGTAATGCTCTATAAACTTCATTAATTCCTCTGTGACAAGTTTTTCCGCAATGATAGTTTGATATGTGCAAGGTTTGTTCGTCTTTGTTTTCTTCGTCTTGAACATATTTAAGGTATCTTTTGATCTTTACAGTAGGGAATTTTTCCTCAATTATTTTTTGGAACTGCCTAAAAATTTCTTCTAAAATTTTGTTTTCTACTTCTGTATTGGGGTTGGAACAGTATACTCCGTAAGTTTTGTTAGGTTCAAGGTGCTCAATACATATTTCTTCCAAATCATTATTATAGGGCCAAGCCGTGTGCCAGATAAAACGTTTCTTTGTTGAATTAAATAGTGTTTTATATTGATTTTTAGATTTCTTTCCTCTTTGAAGAATAATTTGTAATTTTTCTAAGTTTACAACTTTGTCGGGATTGTCTACTATACCTATTTGTTCGTTAGAGCTAATTTGAGAGTGGGCTGTCATTAAACTTTTACTGTCTTCTTCTCTCGTATCTGTAATTGGGGTAGTTTCTTATACCCTTATCCTGGCAATTGGAACTACATTTCCCATCAACTTTGGTCAATATTCATAAAGTAACTAGCTGGATGGGGGTCTCGCAAACAGTGTTGTCCTTTTAAGCAAACCCATCTCTTCACGTAGCCAGACTTGCAAGGTGGGCGGAACGCGATGAGCTTAGCTATTCGACGATATTTGTGGCAAAGTCTGGTTTGGCTGATAGACATCGTTGGCTTGGCAAGTCAGGTATGTTTACAACCATTTTTTATTAGTTATTCTTTGTTTCTCAGAACTGTGATCTGTTGATTCTTATAGATTGAGTTGTTTTCTAACGGAAACACTTAAAAAATAGTCAAAATTTCCATTCACACTTTTATAATCGAAGAAATTAAAATGGGAACCTCAGTTCCCCGTGCCAGGATACCAGTACATCTACTAGGGGAACCTCAGTTTCCCTTGCCAGGTTACCAGTATACCTACGAGGGGAACCTCAGTTCCCCTTGCTTGGATACCTATATTCCAAAAAAGTTTACATTTTGACTAAAAAAAAAAAAAAAAAAAAAAAAAATATTATTTCTAACTAAATTAACTAAAATTATACTTTTAATTAATTATTCATTAATTACTTAAACAAATTAGCTAATATTGTACTATTATTTCATTATTATACCGCTGAATAATGTATTATTTCATATTACAGCTTAAATGTCTGCAATTTATCAAAGAATATAATGGAGGAGTAGACATATCGGACATGCTCATTGCATTTTATCGTACTTCTCTCAGACCCCACCGGTGGTACTTACCAATATTTGCTCAAATGCTAGACATTTGCACCAACAACGCTTGGTTATTGTACAGGAGGGACATAAAAAAACAGCGAGAAATAAAAGGAATGGAAGTGAAAAGAAGGTAGAAAAAAATTTAAAGAAGAAGAAGCAAAGAAGCAATGAAAGAAGATTGAGGACGGATCAAAAATTTGAAAACAGAGATAAGTCGCCAATGGTAGATGCATCTAAACTCCAGGAACAGAGTGGATTCGACTTAGGGGGATTTGAGCAAAATGAAGGAGAAAATTTAGGAATGGATCGAACCAAAGAACAGAAAAAAATAAATAGAGAAAGAAAGAATGTTACTGAAACACTAGCTGGAAAAAAAAAGAGAATTCAAAACAAGTACTGATGGACGTGAACTATTCCTTAAAGAATTTAAATGCGACGTCGCCCAACAGCTCATCCGAGCTGCAGTTGTGCTGGATCCAAGATTAGAGCCTCGTCGCGCTTCGTTCGCAAACATCAACCAAACAAATCATGGAGTGCCTGCTGTAATTTGGATGACACATCAGCAGGTGGTGATCATTTTCTGAAGTTCACAAGAAAAGGAAGATGTCGCGTGAGTCAAATCAATAAAACGGTTTTCATCTGCTCAAAATGTAATAAAAGATTATGTCTCGTTCCTAAAAGAAGTTGTTTCCTACGGTACCACACCACCTCCAGTACCACTAGTGCCAAGTTAACAATAGCCCTCTCTATTCTTTTATTTACTTAAGGAGTCGTTCTTCTAGTATTTTTTAGTTTCATAAGAAGTTTTATTTATTTTTTTTTTTTAAATTTAAGACTTTTAGTTTCTTATTCTTTAAAATGTTTTGTTTATGTTAATGTGGCATTCGAGTTGATGTCATAGTGATAACAACTAATGTGATTTTGAAAGATTGAATTTTTTTTTATTTTTTTTTATATATGTGCTGTGATTTCCTAGAAGTAGGGTGACAAAATCTCAGAAAACAAGAGATATTTATTTTTAATATAATATATAAATTATTGATTTTTAATTGTTTAACCTTCCTAATTTTCCTATACGGCTACCTGGCAAGGGGAACCACAGTTCCCCTTTTGTTGCAAGAGCAACATTACGGTAACCTGGCAAGGGGAACTACAGTTCCCATTTATTATAAATGACCATAAAAGTAATTAAAACTAGTTTTGGCCGTATTGGATAATCGTTTCAGTATGTGTGAAGGCCAAACTTCGGTGTTTTCAAGTGATTTTAAAAAAAATCCCAATATTTATGTTTTTGCCAGGAAAAGGGTTAAGGGTCCTACTTAATTCTTCAATGTCGTCTGTTTGTAATGGCGGATTATGATTGGATTGTAGGAAATTGTCAATAGCCACATTAGGGTCAATTTCGACATTTTGATCGGAGTTGATAGTATTTAATTCATACGGGGGGTTTCGCGACAAAGCATCGGCTACATGGTTGGTTTTTCCGTTCACGTATTTTATAGTGAAATTATAATCCGATATTTGACATTTCCAGCGTATCATTTTTGCATTAGGTTCTTTCATATTGTATAGGTATTGTAGTGGTTTGTGATCTGTCTGAATAATAAATTAGCGTCCGCAGATGTAAGGCCTAAAACATTTACATGCCCATACAATGGCAAGCAGTTCTTTTTCTATAATGCTGAGGTTTTCCTCATGTTTGTTTAAGGTATGAGAGGCATAAGCAATGGGCAAGTCTTTTCCGTTTGTTATTTGTGATAGAACCGCGCCTATTGCGTAGTTTGAAGCGTCCGTCGTTACTATAAAATCTTTTACGAAATCTGGCATTTGAAGAACAGGGTTGTTTTGAAGTATTGTTTTTAAAGTAGTAATGGCGTTTATATATTCTGGGTCATTTATATTTATTTTTGTACCTTTTTTAATTTACTAGTTATTGGTTTAGCTATTTTAGCGTAATTCTGAATCATTTTACGGTAGTAACCTGTTTCCTAAAAATTGTTTGATCTGTTTCTGTGTGCTTGGTATTGGGAAATTCTCAATTGCTTCTAGTTTTTGGGGATTAGGTTGAATGCCGTCTTTAGAGATAATGTGTCCTAAAAAGAGAAGTTCTTTCTTAAAGAATTCGGTTTTGTCTAATTAATTTTTAGATAATAATTTTTTAATAGATTTAAAACTGTTTTTAGATGTTTTAAATGTTCAGTTAAACTATCCGAAAAGACTATTATGTCGTCCATGTATACAAGGACGTTTGGTATATTGGAGAATATCAAATTCATAGCTCTTTGAAATGTGGGTGGAGCGTTTTTTAAACCGAAGGGCATACGTAAGAACTCGTAGTGCCCATTTTCAGTGCTGAAGGCCGTTTTCGGTATCGAGCTACGGTCTAATTCTATCTGATGAAATCCTGAAGCTAGGTCGAGAGCACTAATATAAGTAGCTCTACCAATTTTGCCTAATAGGTCTCCAATATTCGGTAAAGGGAATTTATCATTTATAGTTTTTTCATTAAGTTTTCTGTAGTCTATGACTAATCGAACATTCCTTTTTCCGGAGGCATCTATTTTTTTTGGGACAATCCAAATAGGTGAATTGTAGGGGGAAGTGGATGCTCGAATGATTTTATTTTTTAATAATTTTTCTATTTCTATTTTTATATCTTCGTTAGAAATTTGGGGATAGCGGTAGTTTCTGGTATATACGGGATTTTCATATCTTGTTTTGATACTATGTTTTATTATAGGGGTGGAGCTTAATTTATCTGTCTCTTTTTTAATAATTTCCGGATAATTTTGCAATGGTGCTATTATTTTTTCTTTTTCTTCCGAATTCATGTGGTTTGTTCTGATAATGTTAGGTATATCATTGATTTTATCTATTTCTAATGATTTATTATCTAAATCATTATTGGGTATACTAACTTCGTCTATGTCCATAGGCTCGGGACAAATGGTCATGAGTTCCTTGGCATCTATTAGACATTTAACTTTATTATTTTTTATCCTCTATATAAACCTTCATGTACGGTATATTTATCTTTATTTAATTCTTTGATTAATCCTTCCTTAAGATTATTTTTATTTTTTATATCTAATTCTGCTATATTTAAACCCTTTCTTAATTGTATTGTTTTATTTTTTATTTGCTTAAAAATAGGTAGTTTTTTATCCTTATAAATTAAAATTAAATTTTCAAAATCTATATGCATTCCAAGTTGAAGCATTGTGTCGCTTCCTAACAGTAAATCATATCTATCTGAAAAAGGGAGTATGTACAGTTTAATGTATTCACCAATTCCAAAGTAGGGTTTTAAATTTATTAATATATACTCCTCTCCAGTTTTTTGTCTGGCTGGAGTGGATACTACAAAATCTTCTTTTATACGCGGGATATGAGGGGCTATAATTTTTGGGTGAACGTAATTTTCTGAAGAACCTGTATCAAAGAGCCAAATTCTTTCTGTGTAATCTTTACAGTAAGGCAACGTTCTATTAATTACATTTAATTCGAATGATAAGATGATTTCGGCCTTACGCAATTCATCTGATCGCTGCCTGTGGCTAAAAAAGCGTCTTGTCTAGTTCTTTCTTCGTTTGAGTCTGTATTTTGATTATGTTGTTGCAACTGCATTTCCAGTTGCCCTAAGCGTTCTGTTAAAAGTCGTGTGGTTTCATCTTTGTCATCAAATTAGGTTTTTCTTGAATATGTGTCAGTTCGTAGGGGAAACAAAATTTTTGAAATTCGGTCTGTTCCATGTTCTCATAGAGACAGTGTTTTGGGAGTCTGGTTTAGGATTAGGGATAGGGCGATTATTAAAAGGATGGTGTGGGTCATTTGGATTATTTGGATTATTTTTGGGAACCTGTTGATTGAAATTTTGTGGTTTAGAAAAATTAGGTTGAAAAGGTTGGAATTGTTGTTTGAAAGGAGGTCTTATTTGTTGATTATTCGCGAATTGTTGATTAGGAAAATTGTTTTGATGAAAAGGTTTTGTTTGATTAAAGGAATTCGGGAATGATCTCGGTTGTTGATAATTTTGATGATTCCTTTGTTCGTTTTTGTTTTTGTACAATTGATCAATTATAAATGAACAGCGCATATTGATAACTCTTCTAAAATCTTCTAGATTGTTGGGATCGAAAGTCATAATGTGGTTAGAAAGCTGCCAAGATAGGCAGGAATACATATGATGAATTATTTCTTTTTCTACCTAAGAAACAGCTGATTCTAACTGTTGGTCGTTAAGTCCGTCAATTTTGAGTTTAACAAAAATTAAGTGTCTCAGGGTTTCGAGTCGATTTAAAAATTCTGTAGGATTTTCCTTAGTATGGGGTCTTGAAGCGTAAATTCCGCTTTTAGAGATTCATATGACCGGCTATCTGAAAAATTTCTTTTTAATATGTCGAGTAATGCAGGTATAGTCGCAATTGATCAAGTCAAAATGAGGGATTGAGCTGATCCTATTAATCTACTCTTAACTTTGTTTAATAATAGTAAATGATTTATCTCTCTCTGTTGGATATGGATATTACAGACAATATTATAGACACCTTCTACAGTGGATACAAAGTAAAGTAAGTCGTTAGCGTTTCCGTCGAAAGTAGGAATGTGATCGTAATCCTCTCTTCGAAGTTCATGACTAATATTAGGAGATTGTGTGCTAGTCATTTTTAATTTGGCTGGTTTAATTAAAGGAATGATGAATGTAAAAGAGTTACAAAATAAAATACAATAAAATGTTATATAAAAGTAAAAGCGAAATAAATGATTACTTAGTATTCTCATTATAGAAATAACTTACAGATATCTATATCTATCTTGCAGCTGCGGCGGCTGGTATCTCTGCTATGTGCTGTGTTGGCAAATAGTAATGAAGAAAACAGATCTTCGCTTGAGGATAAATGATCGTCAAATCGAGTTCCTGTTTAGTTCGGGCGCCAGTTATGTGACTCGACACAAAAATTACTTTTTTAAAAAAAGAATTTATTATAAAACAAATAAAAATTACAATAATAAAACTCTTAGCTAATTTATAACTATAGCAACTACCACGTATGATCTTCTAATAATGCTGTGATGAGATGAGCCGGGGATTATATAGGTGTTTTATGCTGAGCTTTGCAGATCGGTATATTTATTCATATAACTCCCGGAGCTACTGGCGTAGCGAGAGGAGGTCGACAAGAAAAGACAAGGAGAGAGATAAGAGGTTGGCCGGCTAGGTCAGGTGTGTGTGTGCCATGTGGTGACCGATTTTTCGGAGAAAAACGGTGTTCTTGGACGATTTTCTTCATTTAATACCCGCGGGTTAAGAAATGAAAAATCCGAAAGGAGATTGGGGTCAGGAAACCAACATTCACCAGGGAACTTCACTCAATTGAGCCGAGGGGAGCCGAGACCACCTTCAGGACAGTAAATACTTGTATATATTAGTTTATATTTTGTTTATTAAGGAGTATAATTTCAAATTTTTATTCTTACACCAGCTGGTAGTTAATTTTGTTTTATTTTTGTTTCAATAAATTTGTATCCTTTTTTTGTGTGTTTTTAGAAGAAATTATCTTTTGTTCTCTTTTTCCTTACTTTTTTTAGATATATTTTTAAAGATAAAATGTTAGGGGGATCACTAGTAAAGCTCTCTCTGTAAAAATATAATTGGCTAACTGACTTAAGTATCAAGGTAAGGTACTTAATTGGCAGCAGGTGGCATAGCTGAAGGGTAAAGTGAAGGACTCCTGTGTAGAAGACCCACGTTCGAACCTCACTATATCAGGAATTATTTTTTTTTTACAAATGATTTTTAATTTATAGCTTAATTCCTTTATTATTAAGTTAAGATTATTTGCCACTTTTGATTATAATTAATGAAAAATAATTAATTTTATTGTTATATTTTTGAACCCTGGCCGTCTGCCTGGCCTCTGAGCTGGGCACGGTAATGTTACAAAAAATTTAGGTAACAGTTGTTGCATTCGTCGATTTACAGAGGATTCGTTAGGTTGTTGTATTCGTCGATCCTAATAAATCTCACTAAATAACCTTTACCCTTCGTCGTAAATCTACGACCGCCTGTCCTACAGTATCCTTTAATGACATTCCACTAATCCCTGTTGAACAGATCCGCTAATTAGGACTTCACTTGGACAAACGTTTAACTTGGAATCCACATACAAGACTAAAACGACAAGAAACTGCTCGTCGTTACAGACTACTTCTACATTTACTAGACAAACGATCAAAGCTCCCAATTAATTATTAAAGACTCATTTACATAACTGTGATTAGACCTATTTGGACGTACGGAGTTGAGCTTTGGGGCTCAACTAAACCTTCTAATTCTTCCCGTATCCAATCCTTACAATCCAAAATCCTTCGAAAAATCCTTGATGCTCCTTACTTTGTTACAAATAAACTTATCCATAAAGACCTTAATGTTCCATATGTTGCTGAGTTAGCCCATACCAGATACCTATCCTTTCATAGTAAGCTCCATAACCACTCCAATCCATTAGTTTCTCAACTTGCTTCCCATTCCATTCCCGATAATCCTCCGAGGCGTCTAAAAAGAAGATGGCCTAGAGATCTCCTAGTGTAGAATTTTTATTAAGTGCTACTGATGAGTAGTTCTTTTCATGCTTTGACATGTTATTGTAATCGTTATCAGCCCATTTATTTAATGTATATAATTGTACAGTTGTAAATTTCAATAAATTTATATAAATAAAAAAAAAAAAGTTTCGAGATTACTGTACTGGATGCCATGTCATGGCAGGGAAAGGCAAAAGGAAATCTTGAATACTCGTCGAAAAGTGTGATAAGAAAACGATTTCTTGTAAATGATGGCAAAGGGCCTTTAAAATCTATTACGATCCTTTCAAACGGTTGTGTAGCTTTGATAAGGGTTCCTTTAAATTTGTGGAATCTTGGTTTTACTTCAGAACAAATACTACATCTTGAGATCACTTTGCGGATCTCTTCCAATGAGTAAGGGAGATTTTTAATATGAACCCGATGATATTGTCTCGTTTCTCCTGGATGGCACAACACTTCATGCAAATTTCTCAACTTTGGCAAAGAACTTTCTGTCGCAGAACAAATTCGTGATAGTTTATCTGCAGTTTTGTTTTCATTTCCCGGTCTGTATATTATTTCGTATTTGTAATTTGACAGTTCCATTCTACACCTCATTATTTTTTCGTTTCTTATTTTGCCTCGGATGTTAGTGTCAAACATATATAAAACTGACCGTTAATCTGTAATAAGACGAAATTTTTTACATAGAAGGTAGTGTCTCCACTTCTCTAATGCTACTACTATTGCATAAGCGTCCTTCTCAATAGATGAATGACGTTGTTCAGCCTTCGTGAGTGATCGTGAGAAGACAACCGGTTTCTTGTCTTGAGACAGTGTAGCTCCGATGGCAACATTAGATGCATCTGTTTCTAAGGTTAGTGGAGTGTTGTTATCGATTGCAGACACCACCGTATTTTTAATGTCCAACTTAATAGATTCAAATGACTTCACAGCTTCTAAACTGAGCGGCATAGGACTTCTGACCAATACCTGGATTTTCTCGACAAACCTGGTATAAATGGTGCAAAATGCGCGAACATTCCGAGAGCTCCACGGAGTGACAATGAGGATGATGGGATTGGAAAATTATGAAGAGGTTGCTATCGTTCAGGATCTGGGGTAATTGATTTATGGCTGATGATATATCCTAAAAGCCTAATTGTGCTCAATGAGAACGCACATTTCTGTAGAATGTTAAATTGTATTTGGCAGTAGCTTCTAAATTGTTGGCTAAATTTCGATCATGTTCTAGTTGATCATAACCACAGATTGTTACATCATCCGAATACACCTCTAGTCCTTAAAGATTTTCAGCGGCAACTATATTCATCACTCTCAGAAATGCCGGAACTCCATTCGTAACACCAAACGGAATGCGGGTAAATTGGTATAGTCTCCACAGGCTTCGAAGGCTGTGTAAGGTCTGTCCTCAGGTCTGATAAGAATTCGATGATAAGCGCTGCGGCGGTCAATCGAGCTGAAAACTCTATATGAAGCAACTCTTTTGATAATGTCATCAATCCTCGGAGGTGGGAATGTGTTTAATTCAGTGAACCTGTAGATTGTCTGGGAGTGGTTGACAACCATCCAACGCCGGTAATTAGGGGATTCCACAACCAATACTTGGGCTCACCATGGTGAGGTGCTTCCTTCAATGATATAATCTTCTAGCAATTTCTTTATTTCATTTTCAATGTATTTCGTACCCGGGGCTGAATGTCTACTCGACTTAATTAACGCGATATCGGTTTACAGTTAGAAGTCAAATTACAAAACAGTTGAACAGGTCCGATATTAGCAACTGCAACACAACAAATATTCAAGGGAGCCTCAGTTCCTCCGAATGCAACCTGAATAGAAGAATGTCTATTTAGGATATCATAACCTATTATTATGTCCGCACAAAGATATCTAAGGATGCCAACTGTAACATCTTTGTATTCATGGTCTGCAACTGAAGGTTTATCCTACATCGGCCTTGAATTTGTGTTTTCAAAGAGGTTGATGCTATAGCAACATCTACTTTAAATAAATAAAATAAAAAAGTTCTATATTTATTCTGGGACCTTAAGTCCCTTAAGAATACAAAATAATGTACAATCAAGGGGCCTACAGAGCCTCAAGATGGTTATGAAATATTATTAAATATAATAAAATGGTAATTAATAATGATAACAAATAAAAATTAAGCTTAAAAATATTGACAAAAGGAAACAGAAATATTTTGATTCATTTTGTGAATCAATTGTGTAAAAACAATAAAATTTCGTGTACATAAGCTTTTATATTTTATATAACTATTGAGTGGCTAATGACAGTTTTCATGGATCTGGATGGACAGTAGGTAGTTAAATAAGTGATATTTGAAAGTGGAAAGGGTGTTTGAATGGCGAATGGTGTAAGGGATGGAATTCCATAAGGACGAGGATCGGATTAGGAATGATCTGTCGAAAGCAGCGGAGCAATGAGCAGGACTGTACAAATCTGATGAGCGGGAACGGGTGTACTTTACAGGGAATAACCGGGATTTGAAGTTTTGAGATAGTAGAATGGTTAATCAAAGTACCAGTGCTTCGTGTGTCTATCAAACCGTGAGCATTTGAGCCATTTGCTTTACTGAATTTAGGCTTCACTGAATTATTATCTTTATTTCTACACACTTTCTGGTAGTGACCCTTGATGCCACAGCCTCTACAGATAGCATCCCTGGCTGAACAGATGGATCTACTGTTTTTCTGAAGACCACAAAAGTAGCACTTTTGACTGACTGACAGATGAGACTAATTGAGGAGCCGATCGAGAGTCTTGGTGGCTTAGATCCGATTCTTTATTTAGTGAAACAATATTGATGGTCGATGGAGTCAAATATTCCTGTGATTGATGCTCTGTTAGTTCCAAAGATCTAGCTTGAGTTATTGTTTCTTCTAGGGTTAAATTGTGATTTTCAAATAATTTCTTGCGAATAAGAGATGGCTGCAACTCATCAATGAATGCATCTCTGACAGATTCATCTCTGTTTATTTCAGACTAACAGCTTTAAAATTACAATCTTTAGCCAAACGTTTAAAAGATGTAACATACTTGTCAATAGTTTCACCCGCCTCCTGGTGCCGAGTCTTGAGTTTATGCCGGACAAATATTTCATTAACGAGTTTAATAAACAGACCATTTAAAACCGCAATAGCATCGTTATATGTTCCACATTCACTCACATATTCATAAACAGAAGGAGAAATAAAGTTAATTAGCACTTTAAGTCAATCATGTTCGTGAACATCAGCACTCGTAATAAAGTTACGAAGCCAATGTTTTCATTCCTGTACAGCTCCTTCTTCATTTGGATTGATACTAAATCTATCAAGGCGTAGAATACGATCCATAGCAAAATCTATGTTTATAGGCTTTATTGAACATAGAACAATAACTAGATTGAATAAGCATGGTTATAATTGTTAAAGTATAAACATCATTTTCTTGTAAAATCGATTAAAAATCATTTAAAATACTTAAACAACAATAATTACAAACACTGTTATAAAGAAAGGTCATGATTTTGAAGAAACCACTGTCAGAACAGTAATCAGTATTGCTGCCATTGAAGACATGAGTCTTCATCAGTTTGATGTATCGACTCCATTTTTAAATGGAGAACTCAAGGAGGAGATCTATATTCAACAACCAGAAGGCTTCGATGAAAGCTTAGGGAAGGTTTGCAGATTACATAAAAGCCTATACGGGCTCAAACAGGCTCCGCGTTGTTGGAACGAGAAGATAAAGAACTTCCTAGTCAGTAATGGTTTTTAAATTAGCTCAGCAGATCCTTGCCTATTTATCAAAGATGTTAATGTTAAAAAGATTTTGTTATGTTTGTATGTTGATGATGGATTAATCGCTGCTTCGGATGAAAGAGAAGCAATGGAGCTCTTAGACAAATTAAAACAGGAGTTCAAAATCAAGACTAAACTAGCTGATTTCTATCTTGGATTGGAGATTAATAGAAGCAAGGAAGGTATCAAAATAAGCCAATCTTCTTACATTAGGAGGCTTCTCAAAACATTTCAGATGAATGAGTGTCACCCTGTTAGTACTCCGATTTTAAAGGATGATTCATACAATGAAAAGGAACATGGAAACATCAAGACAACAAATTTTCAATCTAGAGAAGCTGTAGGTTCACTCATGTATTTGATGGTATGTACAAGACCAGATATTGCTTATTCTATCAACGTAGCTTCAAGAATACTTGAAAATTCTTCCATTAGTGACATAGTCAGGGTCAAACGAATATTTCGTTATTTAAAAGGGACGTCTGAACTTGGAATATTGTATAAGAAAAACCATAGAAGAGGAATTCTTCAATACTACTCTGATGCAGATCTTGGTGGTGATAAATTAACTGGTGGTGACAAAATGTGTTTAGGTCTACTACTGGCATTGCTTGTATGTATTCGGGTGGTGCCATATCATGGTTCAGTAAAAGGCAGAGTTCAGTCTCCATCTCTACCACTGAAGCAGAGGTCATCGCTGCAAGTGATGGTACGAGAGAGATGGTTAGGCTCAAAAGGCTTCTTCAAGAGATGACTGAATTTAAAGAAGGTACTCTTTCTGTCGACAATGACGCTGCCATTAAATTAGCAGAGAACCCTGTGTGGCACAAATGTACAAAACATATACCCATTCGCCACTTCTTTGTCAGGGAAAAGGTTCTAGAGGGAGAAATTCATATCCGGTGAGTGGATACCCAAAGTCAACTTGCTGATTGTTTAAAGAAGCCTGTGCTAAGTCCAAGACTTATGAAGCTAAATCAAGATTTAGGACTTTTTAAAATATTCTATTGATCTATTTAGTTTTAGTTATTTTACAAGTAAATTATGAAGGAAGGTGTTAAAGTATAAACATCATTTTCTTGTAAAATCGATTATTTTTATGTTTACACTGTGTAACCTGCATATAACCTGTGGTTCATGGCGCCAGAGACAGATTACTGAAGAGACATGTACTTAATTTGTTCTTAGTGTGTTATATTAAATAAAAGCTTAAATCAGTGTATGAGTGAGTAATTCATTTAAAATATTTAAAAAATAATTACAAACACTGTTATAAGACCACCTGATATAATTCATTACTATAACAAGATTATAAAAAACTTCCTCGTTTTTGGCAAGCGAAATGTTATGACGAGAGATTTAAAAATAACTTACTGTTAAGACCCAGGTCTCAAAAAATAAATGTGCCCTACAGAATTTTTTACGAACATCTTCCTCAAACTTCGATAATCTTTTTAAATAGGTACCACTGTCTAAAAGAAAAGAATTCAAGTTCCGAGAGGCTATATCCGCTGTGGATAAGCTCTCCTTAGCATAACGATTTCTGGCCACTGGTGATAGTTTTACCTGTTTGCAATATTTGTTTAAAGTTATAAGCATCTTACTTCGAATTTTTCTTTTTATATTTTAAATCTTTAGGATTCAATAATAAGGACTGTTTTTAATAAATTTCGTTAAGCTGTATTTTTCGGAAAAAATAGTTATATTTCGGAAAAAAATCGTTAAACAGACATTTTTCGTTCGTCCACTCCATTGCAAAATGTGTTTAGATAAAGGTTAGGTTAGGTACATGGTTTATGTTACACAAGTGGTCCACACTACTAAAGTGGTTCCAATGCCGTCCACAAACACACAGCACTCCCCTTTGAGTTCGCACAAAAGCCGACAGCCCTAGGACAGGAGCACTCTAGAATGTTCGCTTACATGGTGGATATCCACTTTCAGGATTTTATCATTTTTAATTCTAGTAGAATGATTCATATCAAAAATGAAAGCGACGCTCCTCTGGTCTGTTAAAATATAAATGTGCTTACCATATAAAAAATCCCTCCATTTTTGAGTTGTATAAAATATAGCCTGTGCTTCTTTCTCGATTGAAGAGTGTCTTTGTTCTGTTTGAATTAGATTTCGAAAGAAGTACGCTACCGGTCTACCAGACTGATATTTGCAATGGCAAATTCCGAGGCGTCTGGCTCTATTTTGAGAGAAAGGTCATCCATGCTATATATTCTGTAGCAGAGTTTTCAGCTCGGGAAAAGATTCTAGAGCTTCATTCTCTAGATTAAAAGAATCACATTACTGTTAGGGAACTCAGACATGAAAAATTTACATAATAAACAAAATACTGACATAATCATTACAGCTGTTGGAACATGATAAACATAAATCAAGAATACATCTAAAATACAAGATACACTGGTTTAACATAATATAAGAAATAAACAGAATACAAAAACAATTACAGATTTAGACCAAGACTGATTAGTCTCCTTAATCTTGAAATCTAGTAGGTGGTCTTATTAATTTTCCTGACCTAGTATGCTAAACTTCCTGGTTATAAACAAAATTACTAATATTATTATTATCACTATTACAACTTCCCTCATTACCAGCAGCCTCACCAATCAAGTTATCTTCATGGAGTTCATTTAATGTGTCAATACAATTTTCATTACTTCCCAAATCATCATCATAATCCATTTCAGATAACTCAAAATCATTGAAATTGGTTTCAGCTAGCTGGGGTTAAATGAACTTTGTATTATCCCTACTTAAATCTACCTCCGACAATAGTGATTCTTTGAATTTTCTGATAAACCTAGAATTCCTCCTGTATGTTTTTCCCTTAATATCAACTATGTAAGAGCGAAAATTTAATTTTTATACAATATATCCTGGAGCCCATAATTTAGTATATTTATTTTGAAACAGCACGTTTTCATGCACAACAAAATTATCAGGAGTTTTAGAGCATTTATTATATACAGTTTTCTACTTATCTTTTTGCATACTACAATTATTATTTACATTGATGAGGTATAGTTGACTACTAAAGATACTAAATTATAGAGAGTATAAAAAACAAAGGTATGAAAAGAATAATTATATAAGAGTAAAGACCATAACATAAAGGCAATATCTAAAGGTAAAGAAGACAATACATGAAGACTATTGAAATAAGATTAAAATTAAAAGATATTAAAATGAGTGATAGTTAATTAAAAAATTAATGAGTAAATTCAACCATATAATTGGTAAACATAAAAACTGAGTAGATACAAAGTTAATGAAATAGTAAGGACCAGTTAATGAGTTAATATCTAAAGGCCATGGAGCATAGCATAAAAAAACATATAAACTGGGCGACACTTGTGTGACTTTGTAACCCAGTGAACGTAGCCGGTGCCGGCAAATTTTTAGTGGAGCAGAAATTTCAATTTAAACACAGTTCTTCAAAATAATAAACAAAATAGTAAAAAGTTCAACCCCACAGCTACAATTAAAAAAAACCTTGAAACCGACACATGGGAGCTCGAATGTCAAGGTTTTTTTGGAATTGTAGCTGTAGAGTTGTGCTTCTATCTGTATGAAATAGGCCCCTGGTGTCAATTTAAAAATGGGTTCATACGTCATAGAGTGGACCAAATTAATTGTCAAAGGGCCTGGGATCAATAATTGAAGTAGGGAGTTCCCGGTATTAATAATATAATCTCACGGACCATGTTAATTAAGAGTTAATACGGTCTAAAAATGCGTCATTTGACACTTAATTTTGAACATTTTTCCGGGACCCCCCGCCCTAACCCCGGTACTTTTGTCGTCCCCTATGTCACCCAGTCAAAATTCCTTAAAATATACACTGCCATGGAGAATAATGCATACAGACTAATGAATTAATTTAAATTGAAAGGAACTTCATGAGAGTGGTAGTTAATTAAAAGTTAATGAGTAAATACTGCAATATAATTGGTAAATATAAAAAAGAGTAGATACAAAGTTAATGAGATGGTGAGTAAATACAAAAAATGATAGAATAAGATTAATAACTAAAGTTAGCTATATAGTTTATATTGCATATATAAAGTATAACATTGAGAAGTACAAAGCAGTAAAGGAGTGATAAATATTGGGGCATAAGTAATAAAATAATTATAAATGTATATTGTGGAAAGAGAAAATAAAGGAATGAGGGGCAAATGTGAGAAAAGTGAAGGTTAGCAAAACTGTGCAATAACATTTAAATTTGAAGAAAGGAAAAGGATTTTTTAAAATATCTATAAATAAAAGAAGGGATTAATTTTTGAAAAAAGGATGAGAAATTATTCAAGAATAGAGTGTAATGAGTGGAAAAGATGTGAGTAAGGTGTTATAATATAAATAATATGCCAGACTTACTTTCAAAGACAGATGTAAACAGGAACTGTTACAATTTGACAGTTGAGAATGAAGGGGGGTAGAGTGATCTAGCGGCGGGGATCAAATCAGGTGATAAAGAGCTGGCGCGATAAAGTGTCAATAAAGGAGAGTAAAGAAGGGAATGGACGAGGTGGAGTAAGCAAGAATGTAAAGTAATAATAACATATAAAAAATGTGAGTAATATATAAATATAGATATAACAGGAGGATATTATGGTTTTTTGAGGAGGTTTAAAACTTGGGAATAAGTGAGGGAAATATATTCTTTATCAATTTTTTGATTAACGGGAAGGGGTTCAAGGTGGATGTGGATAAATTCACCTATAAATCGTTAGTCTAACTTATTGTATGAAGCAAGTATGGTGGTTTTTTCAAAATCAAAATTATGGTTAAGGGATAAGGAGTGCTCAGAAAGTTTAGTGGCTAAAGGGTTACGGGATGTGATTGAGTGTTTATGTTGTCAGATGCGAGTTTTTAGATATGTCTCACCGATATAAGAGGTATTGCAGTAGGGGAAGGAACAAGAATACGGTAGATGACATTAGAACGGAGAGGAAGTGGTATGGGATCTTTAAGTTTGGAGTAAATATTCAGGAGTTTGTTGTGGAGCTTGAGACCTAGGCGTAGATTGGGAAAGTTTGAGCGTAGAGACTTTTTTATTTTATCTGAAAGGATGGGTATATAGGGAAGGGATCTGTATAGGTATAGAGGTGGAGGTAACGGAGAGTTGGATAAGGAAGGAGTGGTAGACGAGTGGTTATTGTATTTATTAACGAGTTTATTGATAATATTTAGGGTGAAATTATTGGAGATGAGGATTTGTTTTATATGGTCAGTATTTGAAGAGTGGTATTGGGGATTATGGGAGGTTTGTGTTAAGAGTACATGTTTGGTTCTTTTGTGTGTGTATCTTTTGAGGGAATTTTTATCGTAGTTACCAATTTCTTTTAATAGGGGATTTTCTGATTTTTTTTTTTTTTTCAAAGTATGCTTATACAAAGTCCTAGTGCTGCTAGACAAAAAAATAATTGTTTTATTTCGTATGTTATTTGTACAAGAAATATCTTTTGCAAATAAATCAAAATTTTGATTGATTGATTGAATTTATTATACCGGTGAAGCATATGTGATTTGTGCACAGATAACTGTTTTATATAGTTTATAATATAATTATAAGTTTATTTTTAGGGCTTAATTTCGATTTTTTATTGAAGTAGGGAAATATTTTGTATAAAAGTTTTTTAGCTTTATCAGTTTTATTGTTTATATGTTCGGTGTATGTTAATGATTTGTCCAGTGTTAAACCTAAGTATTTTATTGATTTAGACCAAGGTATGTCTTCTGTGTTTAAAATGATATGCTGGTCTATGACAGGTCTACGTTTTGTGAAGATGATTGCCTCCGATTTGCTTGTATTTACTTTTAGTTTCCATCTCCGGCAATATTTAATATTTTTTTTGTAACTTTGTTGCAACCGATTTACAATTGTATCGATGCGGTAAGAAGTTGTGTATTGTGCAGTGTCATTTGCGTACAGGGATATTGTTACGTTAGGGTGTTTCGGAAAGTCTGATAGGAACAGGTTGAACAGAGTTGGAGATAGGCAGGAACCTTGTGGGTGACCTGCAGGAAGGGTAAGTGCTTTGAAGCAGAAAGAGTTTATTTGTGTATAAAATTGTCTATTGGAGAGAAATGAATGAATAATATGAATTAAGTAAGGGGGAAATTTGTATATTATCAGTTTGTGATTGAGCCCGGTATGCCAAACTGTGTCGAATGCTTTTTCCAAGTCTAACAATCGCATTCCTGTGTGTTTTTTCTCATTAAACGCTTTAGTAATAAAGTCAGTGAGACGTGCCAGTTGGTCAACAGTGGAATGGTGCTGCCTGAAGCCGAATTGTTCTTCTAAAATCAGCTTATGCTGTTTAATATGATTTTTGATGCGGTTTAAAAGTAATCGTTCTAGAATTTTTGACACAATATTTGACAAACCTATGGGCCTGTAATTTGAGATATCTTTGGGATCTTGGTTGGTTTCGGAATTGCTATTGTTTTGAAGTTTTTCATGCGCTAGGGAAGTAATGGTACCTAAGTATTGAATTAAATATTTTAGTTATATGAAAAATGGCTTTTCTGCTTAGTTTTTTTAAAAACTATTGTGGGAATACCGTCGTCACCTGAGGCTTTTTTGGTTTCTAGGTTTCTAATGATTTTGCCAGTCTCTTTCGGGAAGATAGAAGAAAAATTACTATCGAAAGGGACACTTAAATAATCACGCACTGATTTTAGAATTTTTCTATTCTGGTGATTTGAGCCAAATTTTGTAGTAGTAAGGTGACAAGAGTGAAAGTGTGAGGCTAGTAGGTCGGCTTTGACTTTATCTAGGTAGACGTAATTGTTATTTTGGTTTAGTGGAGGAATTTTAGACGAAGGATTAGTAAAAGTTCTGTATATTTTCCAGATTTTGTTGTCACTTGGTGTAAAGGAATTTAATGTGGGTGACCAATTTTCGTTTTTCCAACTATTTAGGTGGGATCGAACATAATTATTGAATTTATAGAACACTATCTTTAATGTAGGGCATTTGTTGCGTTGATATTTTTTCCTAAGTATGTTTTTAATCTCAATGAGTGCTATTAATGTGAGGGGTATATTATAACGACGGAGAGAAGGTAGCGAATGTTTTGGGATAGATGCTATCATAGAGTGTTTAATATACATGTTTAGTTTATTAATATGATGGTCAATATTTTGGGGGTTGTTAGTTATTAGATTTGTGAGTCTAAAGTTTCTCGAAATTTTGGCCAGTCTGCGTCTTTGAAAGAAATTTTTTTAGTTTTGGCGTTAATGTCTAGTGTTGACCCTATACGGAAAATCACGGGGTTCTGGTCCGAGTTAAGACAAGGTAAGGCGACGAGCGAGGATAAATTATGTACCTTTTTCTTAAGAGCTAAGTCAATTGTATTTGGTTTGTACGTTTTTTGAGAAGGTATATGGGTTGGTTCGAAAAGGCTGTGTAGTTGAATTTGATTATTTGCAACCTAGTTCAATAATAATTTTCCATTTTTATTTGTATTATGGCAGTTCCATTGTGTGTGTTTTGAGTTAAGGTCACCAAGTATTATTATATGTTTGTTTAAACGAAATAGCTTAGACATGTCATCAATATTTATTTTATTTTGCGGAATATAAACTGAAATAGTTGTAGTTTTTTTTATTGTTAATTAGCGTGTTAATAGCGACTGCTTCAGTAAATGTAAATACGGGAACGTGCTGACAATGGTGTTGGACATCGGAACGAACTAATATCAAAACGCCGCCGCACAGTGGTAAAAACGCCCAATCTAGGTGGACATTTTCGTGTCAACAGAGCATTGAATGGACTTTGTAATGTTATCAAGGGATTGTTGACGAGATATAAACAGCAATGAGAATATGATTTGATGGATTAACACTAGTGTAAACATACATTTAAAAAAAAAAAAACAGGTTGTTCTCAGATCAATATCAAGTGCAGGGCACGTAGCTTCCAGACGCTGCGGCATCAGTTCGTATTCTGGCTTCAGCGGAGTATACTGAGAAGAAAACTGGTGTTGTGATTGTTAATGGAGGAAGAGGAGTTCCATGTTATGAACAAATCAACGAGTCAATTCGTTTTCCCGAAGAAGAGAAGACGGTTTTCTCTTTTCGTTGGTTGAGTTGCACCTCCAGAACGACGAAGAGAAATTCAGGAAGTTTTTCCGGCTGAACTTCATTCGATTAGATTTTATAATTTCTCTATATTTTTCTCTTTCTCTAACGTACTAAAACGAGCGATTTTTAATAAAACTTTTTAATAAATTGGAGCTCAACGAGGCGTATTATGAAAACTAACAAACTGTGGGCAGACCTGAAATCAATACTTGGAAGTCTCCATTGCTGTGAATCCCACGTTTTCCCTTTGGTGATTTCATAATATATAGAAAGACAATTTAGAAAACTCGCTGGAACCACGATTTTATTGTTTTTTCAGATGATGTATAAAGTTCCAGTTTCTTTATTACTGTTTTGTCCAATGAACATTTTATTGAAAACCCTGTTTTCGTTAAATAATTTTTATCATGTAAGATATAGTATAATTATGTAAGAGACATTTGTATATAAATAAATTGTAATATTTCAACCTGAGGATGTATCAAATTATTTATAAATGTATATTTATATTTATAAAACCGGAAAACTGTGTTCTGTAATGTATTTTTAAGAATTGTTTTTAAAAAATACCATATATACATATACATATACAGTTTAAAGTGGTACAAGAAACTTTGGTGATGTGGGTTAGCATAGCGCAGACGCGAAGGAGCGCGTCTGGACTGGTCCCTAGAGCAGCCCGAACGCAGCAGCTCAGCTTCTCAAATTTCTGGCGGCAGCCGCAGCTGCCCCTCTTGCAACACTTCTATTAAAACCAACTGAAGCAGTGCCTTGCGGCTGGCTGCTCCATGCGGAACCACACCTTAACAGAGCTGGCGGCGCACAGTGGTAAAAACGGCCAATCTAGGTGGACATTGCTCATAACTTCTAAAGAAATAGTCGAAATCACGTGAAAATTTTTGAGTATTTTTTATTTTTGCATAAATACAATAAACTATAATAAAATAGAACAGTAATAAGAACTAAAACTTTTTTTTATATATAGAACAGAATGTTGAATATTTTTTTATTATAACTTAAATGTTTCCCTCATCCCTGACATGCCAATTTTACATAATTTCTCATTTCACATCCTCTTCCTCCATTAACAATCACAACACCAGTTTTCTTCTCAATATACTCCGCTGAAGCCAGAATACGAACTGATGAACTTCCAGCCGCAGGAAGCTACATGTGGAACCACCCTGAAAGCAGCAGCTGCGGCTGGCTGCTCCATGCGGAAACCTACCTTTACGATCGTTTCTATAAATTTCATTACCCGGAACCGTGAATCTGTCTTCTTTAGAAAGCCTGGTTTCACACACTCAGATAATATGAGGTTCGGTTTGCTGTAAAAATAATTTGAATTCTACATCGTTACCTCGAATTGTTTGGGCATTCCACATCATGAATTTAATTTTTTTATTTTTATTTACCATTTATAATGGTTAAAAGTGGGACTGATAATGAGAAATATGGGAGTAATAAGTAAAAATAAAATAGTTGTAGAAACAAGAGAAAATATATATGAGTTTGTTTGGTATATATGTTTATAGTAAGCGGGATCTGTAATCTTTTTGTTTTGCTCGAGATATATTTCAGTGTCTCTTTAATGTCTGTTAGGTGAAGGTCATGAGAGTTTGTGGGGTGAAAATATACATTTTGAAGTACCAGTACGTAGATGTAGTGGGGTCATTCTCATAGCCTCAGCTAAAATAAAAAAAAAATTGAATTTTTAAAGTTGCTTAAATTTTTATTATTTTTGAGTTTTCTATTATAATATACCTTCTATTTATTGAATTCCCAGGTGGGGCCAATTTTTTTTCTATTTACCGCTGTTTTGAAGCATTTTATAGAGCTTTTCATAGAAATGCTCTTGACCGTTACTCTTTCTTTAAACATTTTTTTTTTTTTTTTATTAAAAAATTATTAATGTCCTCAAATGGATAAAACTAAATAAATAAAATAATGAATTGATTATTGATACATACAAAATTAAAGTGATAGTAAAATTGTGATCAATTCTGGAAGAATTTTACAAAAAAACAGTTTACTTGTTCAACTATTTTATTGAATGAGATTTAATTTTTGATATTTCTTTTTAAGGCATAACTCTATGTGCATGTCCATACCGACCCTCAACTGAGGGTCGTTATGGACATGCACTTGAAATCACAGTTTGATGGAAATCACAGTTATCCTGAAGATGGAGCAATGTACTCCAAAACTTTTTTTTTTTTCTTTTTTTCTTTTTTTTCTCTTTTTTTTTCTCTTTTTTTTTTTTTTTTTTTTTTTTTTTTTTTTTTTTTTTTTTTTTTTTTTTTTTTTTTTTTTTTTTTTTTTTTTTTTTTTTTTTTCCCTTCTTTTTTTTCTTTTTTTTTTTCCCCCTTTTTTTTTTTTTTTTTTTTTTTTTTTTCTTTTTTTTTTTTTTTTTTCTTTTTTTTTTTTTTTTTTTTCAACATATGGGTTTCAACATGTACACCGAAACATAAAAGATAAATAGGAGTTATGCCTTAAAAAGAAATATTAAGGTTTAATTGTTTTTAAATCTGACCCCCCCCCCCCCAAAAAAAAAAAAAAAAGATTAAATTAAATCTGATGTTTATAAAAGTGTTGGTATATAGCTATGTAACTCCGATATAAAATTTGACGAAAATCGGTTGAGTTGTTTTCAAGTCCGATTCCCTTTATAGTTTAAAAAATTTTAAAAGCATGTTAATTTATTCTTCAATATATGGCCTCATACTCTAGAAAATAAAAACATAAGTTTTCCAAAAATAAATACTTAAATAACTTCCTTGAAATCTCACTTTATAGGTAGGGACAAGTGAAAGTTATTAGTTTATAAGACATTTTGTAGCTATAAAAAAATAAAAATATTTTTCGAAACAAAGCTGTATGCACCAACTTTAAGGGATCGGTGTACGCTCAAATTCACCAAAAGTATTGATTTGGAAGTTTTAGTTCCATGTTAAGTCCAGCAGAACAGTGAGAAAACTCTGCCATGAGAATGGCCCAGTGAATTGAAAAAATATTATTGTGAGTGTGGGTTGTGAAGGAGGTGTTCAGGATGGCGAAGGTTGTAAGTAGTTTGATAACATTAATTATTGAAACATATTTTTGCTTGTAATGATTATACAGTTTATATGTAAAACACAGATTTGACAAATACGAGGGAGTGAGTAAACGGAAATGAGTGGTTAAATATTTAAATTTGAAATGATTGTATATAGTCGTGGGTGTCTATGGAATTGTAATGGTATCTGTCGAATAAATACAATCAAAACTACAAGATTTAAAGAATTTAAATGCCATGTGCAGTAAATTCCTTAGTGGAAAACACAAGCAAAGTTGATATACATAATAAATACTTAAAATGATATTGTTAAAGTTGCACATTAGTCAGCTAAGCTCAGTAAGCCTTCAACTAATATAAATACTTTAGACATACTGTTTTCTGCTGTTTTCATTTCTGAAATTATGTTTTTAAATTTACTAAAAATATTTTTAAAACTAAATAGACCGAAGAACTATTTTATGTCATGTTGTATATTGTTATCTAGTCTTCCCGCCAATGTGATAAGCAGTCGGGGAAAGGAAGGTTATTTTTTACGTGTGTTGTACTGTGTAATGTTTTTCCCCAATAAAATGTGCTCCTGTTCAATCATTCTAAATATGTGCGTGTTATTACAGCAAACCATAAATGGCAATATAATATTGGCGACGAGGATTAAAACACGGTTTACTTTATTGCAGTGTGCTCAGGAATCGAAATCGAATACATAATTATCATCGTTTCAATCTCCGTGAACGACGCTACGTCTTCACAGCTACCGTAGTCCAGGTAACTTCATTCAATTTACATACACATTTTACAATGAATGATAATCAATTTAAAAGTTTCCTGGAAACATTCTCCCAGACACTAGCATCAAACCAAAAAGCCCTTGTTAAACAATTGCTAGCGGTAGGGGGTTCTGGTTCGGGCAATGCCGCAACATTTGATCGTTTCGACTCAACAGTGGAGAAATTTTCATCATATCCTGAACGTTTCGAAAACTACACCTCTCTGAAAAATATAACAGATGACACAAAAAAAGCACAGCTACTTCTCAGTTCAATAGGCCCGATCAAGTATAAAAACTTGGCCGCATTCCTAGGACCCGAGAAACCAATGAACTCTCTCGACTACAAATCTCTTTCTCAGGAATTTTCAAAAATGCTGATGCCCGAAAAAAAATGTTGTTTTCCAACATAATTTCTATCTTGCTACCAACAGGGCTCTAATATACTGCCACCTTACGACGTCACTTGTCAGATTGCGAGTTTCACGTCGAATGCCCTGAGTCTTCCTGTAAGAAAAAAGTCCCGATATCTGAAGTTTTCTTGCGTGCTGTTTGTACGGGGAATCCGCGATGACTGGATCCGTGAACTCTTATTACACCCTAACATTACTACATTTCATGAAATATTTAAAAAAGCATTGGCGTTGGAAGCTACACGAATTCAAAGCAAGGAAATGAGTGGCACGACCTCCTCCTTGACTCTCCCGCCAGGATGTTCGCCCAATTCCAGTGATATTAACAAAGTTTCGCGTCGTTCAAACACAGAAAGGACTGGATCACATCTTCAACAGTCAAGTTCTCGCCGTCCCCCTCAGTAATATCATGGAATCTACTGATAGCAGTAGTAAATTTTTTAGTTGTCCAATCCAGTTACAATTTATTTTTTGAGGATGTGCAACATGAAGTTCATATAATTTATTGTATGGTATAGGATACGGGGAATTCTATTAGCTGGCATATTTAGAATACTAATCCACCATTTTATAAGACATTTAAATATTTTTAAACTTATTTTAACTTGACCTGTTTCGAGTCTTACGTAATGGCCTGGAGTATTGAAAGGTAAATGCAATAAACCTTTTAAGAAGTTCGATTGTACTTTTTCTACTACTTCTAAATACCTTAATGCCCATAACTCACTGGTGTACAATATTTGTGATTCCACTAGGCTTTGAAACAACCTGATCTTTGCCTCCTAGGGAGAACTCTTTAGACTTGAAAATATTGCCCTTGTGTTATTATTTGCTGCTTTAGCTCTGGTAGTGACAGATTTAGCTTGAAAATGGACAATCCTGATCTAGAAATAATGACTCCTAGATATTTATGAGAGTTTACCACTTCTATTATTTCATTATTGTAGAAAAACACATCTTTGTTTGATTTTTTTCCTCCCTTACTGAAAATAATAATTTTTGTTTTTTTATGGTTTACTGATAATTAGTTGTGGAAACAATATTTTTGTAAAGCGTCTAATTTCTTTTGGGTTTCCCGTTTGGTATCTGAAAACAAAATTAAGTCGTCGGCAAATAAGATTCCGTTGATATTATTTTTACCGTCTATAGATACTGGATTACAGCTCTGTGATGTTAAATAGTTTTCTAGATCATTTATATAGATAGCAAAGCAAGCTGGTGACATCGGGTCTCCTTGTAAAACTCCTTTGATAATTGGGAAGCTGTCCGTAGTATTTTCATTTATTTTATATCTCATATTGGATTTTTTATATAAGTCTCCTATTATTCTTATTTTTTTCCGGCTTAATCCAAATTTATAAAGTTTATCCCAAAGTATTTCTTGACTGATAGAATCACAGGATTTTTTGAAGTCTACTGTGATTGCATATAATTTTCGATTAGGTTTTTGAATGTGGATTTGAATTAAAGCTAAGAGTGAGAGAATACTGGCTACACAACCTCTTCCTTTTCGAAAACCATTTTGAGTTTCTACTAATGGGTTACAAAATTCTATCCAATCACCAATTCTATTGTTCAATATATTAGTAAATATTTTTGTAATGGTTTTGAGCATTGAAATGGGACGAAAGTCGTCTGGAATAGCAGGGTGTTTGATCTTTGGAATTAAATACGTCAGAATTTCCCCCCAAGATTTTGGCAGTGTTTCTATTTCTAAAATTTTATTAAACATTTTTAAAATACAATTTATCCCTTGTTCTGAAATATTGATCCAAAACTCGTTCTGAATACTGTCTAAGCCTGGCGTTTTATTAGGTTTGCATGACTTGAAGCTTCTTTTCAGCTCATGTAGAGAAATAGGAGAATCAAAATGTGGATGTAGGACATCGAGTGTATTAAATCCGTCAGATGAATCCGTAGGTAAGTATAGTTCTTGCAAGTCGCTATTCCAATCTTCTACTCTTAACGGATTTTTTATGTATACTTTCTCCTTTCTGTGTTTGTTCATTATGTCCCAAAAGTTTTTCTTGTTTTCGTCTCAAGTGGAGGACGACTCAATGTTTCATATCTTATAGATTTTTTGTATATCCTATATAACAACAATACCATATATTGTCTGTCATTACCATTGATTTTTTTTTATTAAAAGTGGCGGACGACTGTTGTATATTGTTATCTAGTCTTTCCGCCAATGTGATAAGCAGTGGGGGAAAGGAAGGTTATTTTTTACATGTGTTGTACTGTGTAATTTTTTTAACCCAATAAAATGTGCTCGTGTTCAATCATTCTAAATGTGTGTGTGTTATTACAACAACCCATAAATGACAATATAATGGGCCGTATTCATAAAAAAGAGCCAAACCTTTTACTTGAAGTATAAGGTTATACTTAAAAAAAAAAGGATAGCCTTTTACTTGAAATATTTTAAATTTTAAACTAAATTTAAATTAAATTATTTTAAATTAAATCACAAAAAATGGGCCGTATTCACAAAAAAGAGCAAAACCTTTACTCGAAGTATAAGGTTCTGCTTAAAAAAAAGGATAACCTTTTACTTGAAGTATAAGGTTATGCTTGCAAGTAAAAGGTTAAAGTATAAGCATTTCCTTTTTTCCATATTGACAATGATCACCTTATAATTTTTCCTTATCGTTACCTGTATAATTTTATATTTAATTCACAAATAATGATAATTCGAAATAACCAAAGTTGAGAAAAAATAGGGGGTTTCAAACGTGACTTTTTTTATTCAACGAATATAGCTTCTTATAGGTAGCTAGGTAGGTAGGTAGGTAGCTAGGTAGCTAGGTCCGAGCGATAAATGTTATAGGGGAAGGTCCTGTACCTAAAGCACAGTTGTGCCAGTGGACATTTTTAATAAAGAGAGAGTGAGAGGAGGGAAATTGAAATTGATAGATCAGTAGTGCTGCAAGCATCTCCCTGCAGCTCCAGTGTTTTTTTTTTTGTTTTTTTTTTAATTTTAATTTTTTTTTATTTTATATAAAGGCCTTAGCGTTAGCCATTAGCCATTTTTCTCATTTAGTTATTACTATTTGTCAGACTTAATTAAAGAAAAAAAAATATTTCGATTTGATTTAAATTGAATCAATCTATATTTTAATATTTGTCTCACTAAAGAAGGCACCGAGTTCATTGATTAGTGTAGTAGGGTTCTGCAAAATAGTCTTATATGTTATTGCATTCAAATTCAATTTATTTCTAATTTGCATAGTAAATTTTAATATTTGTAAATCGTATTTTTTTACAGTCCATAATAATGTGCTCTAGACCCTCCCTGTCTCCGCACAACTAACATACATCTGATTTTCTCTCCTTTATTTTAAATAAATATAATCCTGATAAACCATGCACGTGTGTTTTCAAGATTGCCAGATGAACAGTTTCGTAGAAATTATTATTTATAAGTTTTTTTCTTCCAAATCCTGACCAATCTAACCAGTGATTTTAAATTTTTCAAGACCTACACTTAACAATTTTCTAGGCAGTTATATTTCATTGGGTTGTTCGATAAATAAATCATAACTTCATATGTTTTCATATCAGTTATCACTTACGGGTTTTGAGAAACAGAGCTTTCCGCACAACATGGCGTTCAGTTGTACTTGCGGACACCATTGCCAGCTGAACCAGTGGACAGATGGTTAAAGTGTCCCCAGGTACAACAGATTTTTCTCTTTGTTAATTAATTCATTATTTCAATTACCAATATGCGGAAAAGTTTGTTGGCATTCCGCATGATATAAATTGCCTAAATTTGGATACCTACTATTTGTATAACCTTTTGTTTTTAAGAGGAGAAAACTCGCCACTCACTATTTATAACAAACCATTCAACTTCTGAAGATGTTGATTTCACAAATGTGATCTTAGCTGATCCATCAAGCGAAGATTGTAAGTTTTTGGATGAATTGATGAATGATTATGAACAAGGCAAAGAAATATATGCTTTGTGCTGTAAAACATTTTATAGCTTTGATCAAAGAAAAAGTAGACTCGTTTACGTTCAATATTTGCTACTTGAAGAAAATTTCATCAAGTGATACAACCCCAAAATTTATTCTTCCGGACATCGCTACTGATTATGAAATTGAAATAAGAGATATCAAAAGAAAATAACCACCGCCATCTTTTATAACTAGCACTGGGAGATTATGTAAACAATTACATTTTCCTACATCTTTTTATGGATACGATCTCTAATGATACAATTTTTTAAAAAAAATAAAAAAAAGTCTTTAACACTCTTTAGTATTAATTATAGGTACATAAAAGATTTATTTTTGTTAAAAGGTTTAAAACTAAGTTTCAAAGTTAAGTTTCTATTTACTTTCTAAAGTTACTATTTACTATTTACTTTTTAAAGTTAAGTTTCTATTTACTTTCATACGCTAAATTTATTGTTGTCACCTTCCTAGTCAGCCTTCTAGTTCAATAATCAAGTCGCCTTTGCTTGTTTAAATATTCTATTTTGTTGAGTACATTTAATAAAAAATTATTGCTGATGTGTTTCTCTAAATATCATTTCAATTATCCCCATAAACCTATGAAGAAATGAATGTACATTGGTACACAACCACTAGTGTCCACAGGTACAAAGGGGGAAGGTACCTATGGCACTAATCAGTAAGTTCATTCATTCATTCATTCTCGGCGCAACAGACGCATGAAGCGGTCCTTGGCCAGCTCAACGGCTCTTCCCCAGTCTTCCCTGTCAGTGGCACGTCTGATGGATATTCCTGCTTTTTTCAGATCCTCGGAGACGATGTCCTTCCATCTTCCCTTCGGTCTTCCACGAGGCCTCACTCCATCGGGGCTTCCGTAATACAGTCTTCTGACTGTCCTCTCCTCGTCCATTCTGATTGTGTCCCAGCCATTTAATTCGCTGTATTCTCACATATTGGGAAACATTCAGTTCATTATTAAGTACGTACAGCTCTTTGTTTTTTCTGAGTCGAAACAAACCATCCTCCTTTACAGGTCCATAGATGCGTCTCAATATCTTCCTTTCGAACCTGTCAATACTTTCAGCTGATACTTTACACAATGTCCAGGTTTCAGATGCGTATGTCAGGACGGGTCGGACGAGTGTTTTATAAAGTCTGAGTTTGGTTGGTTGAGCAGTCTACTTCTAAATAGCTTAGATAGACTGAAATAGGATCGATTAGCTGCCAATATTCGACATTTTATTTCTTCTTCTTCATCTAAGGAGTCGTTGATCATCGATCCTAGGTATTTAAAACTTTTAACGCACTCAAATCTATAGTTTCCCATTATGTAGTGTTTCTGCGGGTGCACTGGATTCTTCCTTCTTAGCGTGAGAATCTTTGTTTTATCCTCGTTTATTTGGAGACACATTCTTTTTCCTTCTATCTCAAGTACCGCAAATACCTCCTTGATGTTTTGTCGGTTCCTTCCTGCAATGACAACATCGTCAGCATATGCCATTACCTGTGTCATTTTATTAAATATGGTTCCCTGAGATATCAGTCCTGCTCTTTTTATAATTGCATTAAGGACTGTGTTGAACAGTAGCGGGGCAAGAGAACACCCTTGTCTCAGTCCTGAGCTTATAGAGAATGAGTCTCCTAACTTTCCGCCAATCTTCACCCTGCCTGTCGTGTCATTCATTGTACACATTGTGAGTCGAATCAGTTTAGCTGGGATTTCCATCTCTCTCATAGCCCGATATAATTCTTTTCTGATGACTGAGTCATTTGCAGCTTTATAGTATATAAAGAGTAGCCACATGCAGCTACCGAACTCATTCATTTTTTCCGTCATAATCATCATAATCCGAGAATATTTGGTCAATGGTTGAACGATTAGCCCTAAATCCACTCTGGTACTCTCCAAGCTGCGATTCCACGTATGGGATTAGACGGTTATACAGGGCAATTGAGAACACTTTATATCCCGTATTTAGTAGACTGATTCCCCAATAGTTCTTGCATTGAGTCGAATCGCCTTTCTTTTTAAAAATTGGTACAATGATAGACTCACTCCATTCTTGTGGCATCGTCTCCGAGATCCACACTTGTTCTATTATCTTTATAATTTCTTCTATTAGTTGCGGACCTCCTGCCTCTCATGGACTTGGGAACGTAGGGTCGCGCCTGAGGATTTGAAGTTTCGCAGAGAAGTGACGAATCTGTACTAGGAGGTTTCATCCATCGGGGCTGAAGGCGCTCGTTCTCCTGAAGCCCTGGAACATCTGGATCTTTCCGCTGCTCGGATGCCATTTGAGCAAAGTCTTTGGTACAATTGATGTTCTCGACCCTCAAAAGTGCGTCAGCTACAACGTTCTCGTCCCCAGGTATGTGACGGAAGTCGGTTGTGAATTGACTGATGAAGTTTACCAGCCGAATCCTCATCTTCGCTGTCTCTGGTTTTGGGGGAAATGCATACTCCAAAGGCTTGTGGTCTGTCAAAATAGTAAAATGTCTTCCTTCCAGATGTTACCTAAAATGCTTAATAGCGCGATGGATAGCCAACAGTTCCCGGTCGTACGTTGCATACTTGTTCTGTGCTGGAGAGAAAGCTTTGGAAAAAAAAACCCAGTGGCCGCCAAACACTACCTTCTCTCTGTTGCAGGACTGCCCCCATGGCAGTATTCGAGGCATCGCATACAAGGACAAGCTCCGCCTTTTCTTTAGGGTGTCCTAACACTGCAACTTTCTTGATGGCAGTCTTGCAGTTTTCGAATACTTCGGTGGTTTCTGGATTCCAAGGGATGATCCTTCCAAATAAAATGTAAATATATTAACTGCGGCAGTCAAACCAGACTAAAAAAAAATCAGTCAAACCATGAACCACATCCGTTCGATCAAACCGTAGAGAGGAAGTAGTCTTGTGCAGGCTAAGGATTGGTCACACTAACCTTACACACTCGCATCTAATAAACAAGCAGCCACCGCCAAAATGCCAATACTGCGGTGAGATAATCACGGTTAGTCATATATTCCAAGAATGTCCATACTATATAATGCAACTAAAAAATCTAGGACTTACACCCGGCATTATTCAAATTCTTGGAGATAATGAAAAAAATTTAAAAGCTCTATTCACCTTTTTAAAAGCACAAAATTTACTTACATTAGTAAAATATAGACCCACCAAACAAAAAAAAAAATAATAAAAAAAATAAGAATTTAAGTGAAAAAAAAGAAAAGAGAAATAATAAAATAAATAGCTAAAAGTTTATAAAAATCCGCAGGCGTTTATGACCTTTGTAGTTTTACGCCTATAAACAATAACAAACAACAACAACTGCGGCAGTGGCAAATCCATTTCACATAGCCTCTTTGGTTATCACGCCAGCTGATAGCTGATAACCTTCCCCAAACAGTGTTGCCCGCTACAAAAATATCTTCCATCGGAAAGTCTGGAGGCATGCCTTTTAGCACTACTTTTGGCTTTATTTCATGTTTCGGAGTGTGTATGAAATTGAAACTGAAGTTGTTTCAATTCAATCTTAAGATTGAAGAAATCCTCTCCTGTTTGTACATAAAATATTGTTTTGTTGCCACTATATTTTACATTCAAGTCTTTTATTTTTGACTTTAATTTATTTAAAATATCTTTAAGATTATTAAATGACCCACTTATTACTATGGGGTGGTATTTAAGTTTTGTTGTATTTTCTCCTGGATTTGAGTCGGAATCTTCGTCATCTTGGTCAGAAAATACAGAAAAACTATTGTTTATTGGGATGTTATATTGAGTTGACTCACTTCTTCTTCGTTTTTGCGTTGTACTTGAATTTTAATTTTTTGAAGTACTAGGTCTTGGATCTTCCATAGATTCTAGTTTACCCCAAGGGGCATAGTTTTTTACACTGTTAATTTCGCTAATGACACTGATAATAGAATAATAAAATAAATCAGTGCATATTTTAAGGAATTTTGACTGGGCGACATACGGGACTGCAAAAGTAGGGGGGTAGGGGGGGGGGGGGAATGGTAGGATGGGGGGGGGGTTGTAGGGTGGGGGGATAGGGTTGTGTTGGGGTCCTCCCCCGGAAAAATTTTCAAAATTAAGTGTCAAATGACGCCTTTTTAGGCCGTTTTAACTCTTAATTAACATGGTTCTTGAGGTTTTGAATACCGGGAACTCCCTACTTCAATTGCTGATCCCAGGCTCTTCCTAGAAGAATGTAGTATTTTGAAAACCTTATTTTGATTACGAGTTTTTATATATTTTAATTTCTTAATGTACTTAGATAAGAATTTTTTTTTTTATTTTTTTTATTTTTTTTTTAATGGCATTGGAATTATCCATACAGCCAATTGCCAATTATTATGCTATCTATTTAGTTCTTTACTAATTCAATGTTAGATATATTTATTTATTGAATATAAATATTGGGTTATGCTGATTATTTCTTCTGGTTTGTCTGTTGCTAGTACATTTTTATATCGTATATTATTATTATAAGGTTTTAGAAAATTAAGAAACTTTTCTCTTTGGTTTTTGTAAGCCGGGCATTCAGTGATTATGTGTTGGAGGGTTTCTCTTTTATTACATCTATCACACTCTGAGCTTTTCTTAATTCCTATGCGCTGCAGATAAACATTGCATAAACCGTGATTAGTTTTAAGTCTAGCAAAATTTTTAACTACATCTTTGGTTAAATATAATCGAAAGAACCAGGGTGCCCTTAGAATTTGCGGTACGATAGACTTAGAGTAAAAGCCTGTGGATGATTCCTGATATTTCTGTTCCCACTTATTAAGCGTATGTTTTTTTAACATCGAAAAGAATTCCAAGTACGGCAGTTTTATGTCAGTAGTATGCGTTAGGTTGACGGAAGTTTTTGCAAGGCGGTCTACTTCGTCATTTTCGGGAATTCCCATGTGTGCCTTGATCCAAATAAATATTATTTTTTTTTTTTTTTATTGCGAGATAGTGCTCTTTTATGACGTTGGCTAGAATGTTATTTTTATTTATGTTACTATTATTTTTTATTGCTTCTAATGAGCTCATACTATCAGTTAATATTATAAATTTATTTTCATCTGATTTGTTAATAAATTCAAGGGCTTGAAATATAGCATATAATTTATAATATATTTTCTTGGGACTTAAATTATCTTTACGATAAATTAACTACGATAAGGTTTAATTTTATTTTTACTAGAATAAAATATTTTAAGTAAACAATAAATTGCGGTACACATAATGTTTGCTGGAAAAACACCTTATTACCTTAATACAAGGTATCTTGCAAGAAATTGTGCAATTGCAAAAATGTAAAATCATATTTGTAGTTTACTTTGACAGTTAATTTGGTCCACTCTATGACGTATGAACCCATTTTTAAATTGACACCAGGGGCCTATTTCATAAAGATAGAAGTACAACTCTGCAGCTACAATTCCAAAAAAACTTTGACATTTGTGCTCCCATTGGTCGGTTTCAAGGTTTTTTTTTTTTAATTGCAGCTGTGGAGTTGAACTTGTAGCTTTATGAAATAGGCCCATGTAAGCTTAAGCTACTTGTTTTACATTTTAGTTTAGGCCATATTATAATTTACATTTGGATAGATGGTAAGTAATTGAATTGTAAGAAAACGTAAGCTATTTTATTGAAAGAAACAAACGCCATCTGCTTGGTTAAATAATTGCACAATACAGGGTGTCCCAGACATAGTGTAAAAAAAAAAAAAAAAATGGGTGCTAAACGGGGTAGAATGGCGCAGAAACTAGTTTCATATCTCAATCTGTTGAGGAGATAGAATTTTTTTTGTTTTTATTTTTAAAATCTTTATTTTTTCTGAAAAATGGCAGTTTTCTCTACTTTAGTTTAGCATAGAAACAAAAGCGATGATATTTTCTTAATCAGCATTAAATTTTCTAAGATATGACATAGGTATAGTTATTTTAAATTTAATTTTAGAAGGCCTTTTAACGCGAAAAACACAAAACATTTATTAAAACTTAAATTTTTAATATTTGTTGAAAATTTCTCACTCCCCACTGGAGCACCCGAGAAGCAGTCAAATTTCACAAAAACTGCAGAATTTAGTTGGCTTTTTAGTGGTGTGACTCATGATACAATTGCACGCAGGGGCGGATCGGGAATTTTCGGCCCACCGGGCAAATGCTCCTGACCGGCCCTCAGGGGCCAAACTATTCCCCTCCCCCCATCACACCCACAATAGATAACCCTGTCCACAATATGAACTTAAATTCTAAACATAATCACTCTTTCATTTTATGAGGGCGTTAAAATGTTGTAAATAATGCTAAAGCATACAATTTAATTCAAACAACAATTTTATTATAATTTTACCAAAATGATGGAATGATTTTAAGAAACTTTCAATATTCTATAAAACTTGATACGAAGCAATGGACGTCAAGAAATTTCGCTTTTTAGGGGGCCAAATAGGGCCTCAAGTCTCGAGTGGAGTATAAGGATTTAGTTTTCCTATAACTGATAAAATGTAAATATTTACTTTTTTCCCTTTCTTTCCCAGCCCCACCGGCCCTTTTCCTGTCCGGCCCACCGGGCGATTTCCCGGTATCCCGGTGGCCCGATCCGCCCCTGATTGCACGTCACCTTTTGAGTCTAACAGAAATTTTTCTGATGAAAAACACGCTAGAGAATAAATACTTGATTGCTTCACGTACTTACTAGATTGAATAAATGTATTAGTTATTTTATCTCTTGTCCATATGCATGAGAGGTAAAGAGTTGTGAAGGTGGCAAGCCCTCCCTCCCCCTCCCCCCCCCAAAAAAAATCTTATTTATAGGGAGTTAAGGGGGGGGGACCCAAATTCTTGCTGATTACCTAATGTTGCAAGTCAATGGCAATTGATGCAGTCATGAAATGAGAGGACAACTTGTTATGACCTTTGTAAACAGTGGGATTATATTTGTTTACATAGCTTAACTAAATAAATCCACTAATTCCAATCAGAACGTGATATCATTGTCTGGGCTAATGAGTAGCAGGCACATTATGAAATGTCATTTTTCTGTTGGTGTATTTAATTTCTTCGTATAATCCTAAATTGTTATTTTTTATATTTAAAAAAAAAATAAAGAAAAAAGTACGTTTAGTAACATTAGGTAATCAGCAAGAATTTTGGTCTCCCCCCCCTTAACTCCCTATAAATAAGATTTTTTTTTTGGGGGGGGAGGGGGAGGGAGGGCTTGCCACCTTCACAACTCTTTACCTCTCATGCATATGAACAAGAGATAAAATAACTAATACATTTATTCAATCTAGTAGGTACGTGAAGCAATCAAGTATTTATTCTCTAGCGTGTTTTGTGAATCAGAAAAACTTCTGTTAGACTCAAAAGGTGAAGTGCAATTGTATCATGAGTTACACCACTAAAAAGCCAACTAAATTCTGCAGTTTTTTGTGAAATTTGACTGCTTCTCGGGTGCTCCAGAGGGGAGTGAGAAATTTTCAACAAATATTAAAAATTTACGTTTTAATAAATGTTTTGTTTTTTGAGCGTCAAAAGGCCCTCTAAAAGTAAATTTAAAATAACTATACCTATGTCATATCTTAGAAAATTTAATGCTGATTAGGAAAATATCATCGCTTTTGTTTCTAAGCTAAACCAAAGTAGAGAAAACTGCCATTTTTCAGAAAAAATAAAGATTTTAAAAATAAAACTAGTTTCTGCGCCATTCTACCCCGTTTAGCATGCAGTATTACCCATTTTTTTTTTTACACTATGCCTGGGACACCCTGTATAATACAACATATACAAAATCTTGAAATTAGTATGTTACAAAAAAAAAAAAAAAAAAAAAAAAAAATCCTCATTTTCTTAAAAAATATTTATAGTTTCTAAACAAAGAATAACTAATAAACAAAACTAGTCATAAGATTTCAGATTGAAAATATAAAAAACATTAACATAATCTAAGAAAAAAATGTTTAAGTAAGGCATTTACTGCTTTGAGATAGATAGATTGATAGATAGATAGATATTTTAATTTTTTTTGGGAGCTTCCCCATACAAATAGAGCCTAGCTTGGCTATAAATTACAATTAATGAACATAACATTTAAAAAATAATATAATAAATAAAATTCAATTCACTAATACTAATACATATATACATATACATACTAATACATTCTGGTTTTCAAAACAGAATAGAATGAAGAATAAACTGGTGTTATGATAGAAACAATATGACATTTACTGCTTTGAGTCTTTGGCGAAAAACCTTTTCACAAACTGCTGATCTTGAATTAAGTCTACGTCAGGGAGTTTTCTTCTTCTTTCTTTCCTCTCAAGAAATTTTGCAACCGCTGGTCTTGGGTCAAAATAAGCAGTACCAATACCATTGAGAGCTACGTACATACGTGAATTTATAGCTCCACGTGACAAGCAGGTTTGCTTGATGGTTTTTATATTGGTATGGACTGATACAGCTCTTTCAGGGCCTGCGCTGTGTGGAGTCAGAGAAGCATACGACTCAACCAACTTTCTAAATACTGTCTGGTGTTCAGACACCTTCAAATAGTGGTACAGTTTTGCCGTAGAAGATGTCATACTGCAGGATGCAGGGAGTTTATCTGTAGCAAACAGCCCAATTACATCACCCGTGAACGATGAGACCTTATCTCTGCCGAACAAATTTTCTATGTCTTCGCGCACTGCGGACACGAGCTGTGTAGGTGATTTCGCATTTAGGAACGCATTTATTCTGGACAAAATATTTTTTTGGTCATCGGGAAGTCTCTGAGTAACAAATTCTTTGCAGCTCAAGATGATTTCGTTTCTCACTGCTTTCCAGCATCTTTTTGTTGACACAGATGAATTAGGTCTTCGTACTTTCCTGATGGATTCTTCATCGTCTGATTCTGATTCATGACTTTCAAGCCCATCTTTCCGTCCTTAGCTTTTTAACACCTCTTCGTATCCTCCAGGATAACAGTTTCCTCCCATCATATTTAATGAGCCAATAAAGATTTGTTTAGATACCTCGATATCAGGGATTGTGACGAATGATCTCTGACAGTCTTTTTGTAGTTTCATCATGCACTTCAAAAGATCCAGCATGCAGTAAGCAGTTGCTGCTGTACGCCTTTTTCCCACAAACGTAGAAAACCACGGGCAGATGCTTTTTCTGTTTTAGCAGCATCAGGGTTTTCTAAAATTTCACTCCAATGTGTTTGCATAAGTGGCAGATTTTTCCAAACTGCCATAGTTAAATTACTGAGGTGCTCTGCAAACCTTACTTCAAAGCAGGCTGGAAAGCGGTAAGCAGTTGTTTTGTTTAGCTCAGCCAATTTATCAAGCTCTTCAAAACGTAAAGCTGAAGCTCTATAAAAAGTTGCCACAGCTTTTAAATTTATCTTCCAGTGCTGAACTTCTATGACTGTTGATTCCAAGTCTGACATGGCAAGGTCGGATCGATGAGCCACACACCAAATGCAAAGTACATCTCTTCCCAAGTACTCTTTCATTCGAGCCCACAAGCCGCTGTGTTTGCCTGTGTTAGCACTTTCTCCATCTGTTGTCAGTCCTGTCAATTTCTCTTTAGCTGTGTCAAGCAAATCTAAATTTTCCAAAACAATTTTAATAGATTTCATAAGACCTTCTGCCCCTCGAAAACGCGATTTACTTTCACCAAGGAACACAGATTTCATCTCATTATCTTTGGAAATAAATCGGGCTGTTATGAACTTGTTATCCACCCCATATTTATCCACAGAACCATCTACCTGGATTGAAAAGCATTCTGTGTTTTTAATTGAATAACCACATTTTCCATCACTACTTCCCCTACAACATCAAGCATTTCGCGATACATTACAGGATTCCTGTACTGTAATAAAGCTGGAGAAGGGTTGAGTGGAGAAAAGTCAGAAGCTAAGCCATTGTCTTTATATGAAGAAGTTTGGGTGTCAATGTGAATCTTAGTCAAAGACCGCGAGGGCCATGAATGAGCAGATAGAGTCATTACACGACTGTCATTATACACGTCCAAGGCTAGTTCAATGAGGAGTTTTACTTTTTCGGCTGTATAAGTCCTTAAAGTTTTTACCCAAGGGTGCATATCAGATTGCGTCGTCCACTTTTTCTCCATTTCATCGAGATTAAAAGCTGCTTTGTGAGTTTCGCTATTAATATGGTCAATAATTCTTTCTAACTCCTTTTTTCCATCACATCGAACACCCTCAGCAATGGGCAAAGTGCCATTTTTTGAGAACTTAAGCGCTTCGTGAATATGTTTACTACAAATAGCACATTTTACACCAGAACGCTTGTTGCCAAGTTTTACTTTTTAAAGGAACGAGTATGTTTTTAACAACCAAGACGAGTCCAACTTGTTACCTTTATACAATTCAAAACTTTTATCTATTTGCTGAATTTTTAGGTCTTTACTTTTGGATGTACTCTTAGCAACGTCTAAAGTTTCAGGTGGTTGAAACTCAATTTGTGCTCTTGAACTATTGCAACCCGGTCCGCTAACATTACAAGTGTTGCTGATGCTCTCCGTGCCCTTGTCCTCACTAATCTCGTCGTTTTTTGAGCGTTTTTTTAATCCCACACCAAAAAAGTCTGTTATTGTGGTTCTCTTGGCCATACTGTAAGAAAGAAAAAAAAATTGCATTTTTGCCTAAAACTCTATAAAAATACCAGGTTGGATCAAATATGAACGAGATATGTTTTTTAATTTTTTTTCTAAAAACTATACAGGGTGTTTGGAAGATCGTTGGCCAAAAAATTATCTCGGGTAGGGAGGTTCATTTTGAACCTATTTAAGGTCACTTACCTATATACAAAGTCTTACGGTTTTTTTTTTATGAATTTTTTTTTAAAAAAGGCCAAATCCAAACATTTATGCCTTATAACTCTGTTGTTTACTGATATATCAACGCCATTTAAAATTAGTTTAATTTTGTTCCCTGATTATTGTTTACGAAAATGTAGATAAAGTTTACTCTGATAAAATCGAAATTCCGAGAAAGAAAGAGAAAATATGGAGTTTAACCTATGCTATACAGATACACAACTATTTGTTACGTTTTGCATAAAAAATATGATTCGATTCATTATTATTGTCAGTGTGCGCTGGTGGCACCCTTTTGTTACTTTATAAAAAAAACAAAAACTAGATGTGCTGCGTGCCTGCAAATGGTATTTTTTTAAAGAGTATTAAATAGAGAAGTTTTTAAAACAATTTGGATTTGGCTGTTGCACTTACTTTTTTTTTATTGAACCTAAACTTGAAGTTCATAATTTTTATTTTTGCCTTTGACAAGATTTAACGAACTCCCGTTTTTTTGGTACTTGTTTTTTGCACCATATCTGTTCTGCATTTTTGTTTACAATATTAACCTCTTTATTTGTACATTTATTTTTTCACTCTCTTTTTATTAATAGTTTTTCTTTTTCTAGTTTTTCTCTGTATTTTTTTCATACATATTTGTATTTAATTTTACCTATGTTGTTTTATTTTTAACAGCCTCTCGGCCAGTTATGATCTTACTTTGTATTATTTAATGTTATTCTTAAGGGACTTTGTTCCAGAATAAAGTTTTCTTTCTATTCTATTCTATCTTTTTTATTTTACATGGACAATGTATTAGTAATAACAGGGGGAAAAATGGCGTTGATATATCAGTAAACAACGGAGTTATAAGGCATAAATGTTTGGATTTGGCCATTTTTACAAAAAAAATTCATAAAAAAAAAAACCGTAAGACTGTATATAGGTAAGTGACCTTAAATAGGTTCAAAATGAACGTCCCTACCCGAGATAATTTTTTGGCCAACGATCTTCCGAATACCCTGTATAATTAAAAAATGTTGTAATTGTTCTACATCGTTTTTTCTAACTTTTCAAATTATATCGTTTCAGAAAAAAAAATTTAAACATAATCTCGTTTATTTTTAATCCACCCTTCTATATACAGGGTGTATCTGAAATACACCGACAAACTTCCGGAAATGTTTCTATGGGTAAAAATAAGGAAAAAGTCAAATATATTTTTTTCCAAAAATGCGTCGTTTACCAGATAGCCGCCATTCCGTTATTTTTTTTTGTTTTTATTACAAAATATGCTTTTTCTTCGAAGTTTTTCAAAAGTTTGTATGAAACATAGTATGTATATTAAGGTAGAAAACATTTTAAAAATGAAGTTGATTGATTTAAAATTTTTAAAATGGCGGCCATTTTAATTCCTTTAACTGAAAAACGGTCAAAAATACAAAAATTTACAACAACCCTATTTTGTATAAACTTTTATTTCCTATCTTTTGACACCAAAAAAATTTGGATCTGACAAAAATTACTCGAGATCCATAGAAAAGTATGTTAAGTGACAGCATTATTTGTGTTTGTTAATTCAAATTTTTGCTGTCTCGAATAATTTTTGTCCGATCCTAATTTGTTTTGTGTCAAAAGATAGAAAATAAAACTTTCTAAAAAAGTTTTCGAAGTACATTTTTGTATTTTTCATTTTTTGCAACTACTGTTGTTTACGTTACGGTACTCTATGATTTGGGGAGAAAATATCAACCCTCCCACCACTCACTGCGGCACGATTGTCTTCAGTGAGGGGGGGGGGGTGTGACAGCTTTGCCATATTTAAACAGTAAACATTCTCATAAACACTAGTACTCTTAAAGCAACTACCAGAAGGATGATTGCTAATTTCAGATAGTGATACAAGTTTAAAGTTAATGTTTATGACTTGACAAAAACAATAAAGCTATTCAATAGCCTAGTTTTAATGTTTAATAATTTAATAAAATGTATCGTTTTATAAGTTATAATAACGTGTTTTGCTGTAATTTTCTGTTTCATAAAGATGTAAGCTTATTTTAAACCCATAACACATCAATAAAACGTTAACGTGTTATTGGCGGGTTAAAAGCAAAATATTTTCAACGTTACTCATAGTCGTAATCGACCTGCTACATTCAAATCACATTCATCATGCATGCTGATACATAACATAAAAATAAGAGTTTTACTGCGGCTGCTAGTGCTAGACTTACGATTTTCGATCCATTTTTTTGGTCATTAAAAACGGACAATATTAGAAAGAATGCACAGATAATAGAAATTATTTTTGAAGTTACCACTAACTTGACCAAACACAAATACGTCAAAGGACACTAGGATAAAGTTATCAGGAATTTGGAGGGGTAATAGGATTTCACGTAAGTGGAAGGAATTGTGGATATCGAAGGTATTATTGTGGCTAAGGGCTTGAAGGGAGGGAACGAGGAATTTGCTCAGTTTTAAAGAAGAGGAATTAATGTTGGAAATAATAGGCCGAAGAGGGTTATTAGGTTTAAGAATTTTGGTAAGGCCCCCCCGTTTTTTATCAAGCCCTACAACAAACTCCTGATTATTTACTCCTAACTTAAAGATCCCATACCACTTCCTCTCCGTTCCAATGTCATTTACCGTATTCCCTGTTCCTCCCCTAATTGCAATTCCTGCTATATAGGTGAGACTAAAAACCATCTAAAAACCCACATCTCACAACATAAACGCTAGATCACATCCCGTAACCCGTCAGCCACAAAACTTTCTGAACATTCCTCATCCCTTAACCATAATTACGATTTTGAAAAAAACACTATACTAGACTCCTTCAGCAACCTAGAAAAACGATTAATATGCGAATCTATCCAATCCACCTAGAACCAGGCCAGGAACTAGGGAGGGGCAGGGGGGGGGGCACCTGCTCCGGGTGGCAGATTTCAGGGGGCGGTAAAATTTGAGAAGTTAAAAAAAATAAAAATAAAAATAAATAATAAGTTATTAAAAAGTTTTTTAAAATTATAATATCAATTTTTGCATAATTTATAAACGCTAATATACTGGATACCAAGTTAATTCTTACGTCTTATAAGAATTAACTGCTTAATACAAATTAGTAGCCTGAGCGCTAGTAGCGGGCTCTGGGGCGCGAAACTGTGCGATGCCACCCCCTACCCCTAGAAATGACATTGGACTATCTCTTGCCAGTGTTTACAGTTGTCTGCGTTTATTGCAAAAGCCGACAATTTTTTTATTTTATTTCCTTTTTCGTTTTAGTGTACGTAGTTTTAGAGAGTTATTAGTGTTACCAAGTATCAGCATTTGGAAAACGTATTTGTTTTCTTCATTTTGAACTGCGTTAAAATTTCCGAATTATGGATGACCAAAAACGACTCAGTAGAGCCGAGGATAGAAAACTTGCTAAAGAAAAAAGGAAGAATAAAAGCGGCGTGCTTTCACTAACACCAAAATTTAAAAGCTTTTTTTTAAAACCCTTAAATGTTAATGAAGATGAAGGCTCAAAAGAAAAGGATGGTTAGCAAATATTTATTATTATTTAAGCCTTTTCAGTGCAAGCATACATATTTAAGATAATTTAAATTCACTGTTTTTTTTTTGTTTTTTTGTATCACTGTTTATTCAATAATATTGAATATTTCATTTTTAAAAAATTACTTTTATTTATTACAATTTTTTTTGTTGTTGTTTGTTATTGTATATAGGCGTAAAACTACAAAGGTCATAAACGCCTGCGGATTTTGATATACTTTTAGCTATTTATTTTATTATTTCTCTTTTCTTTTTTTTTCACTTAAATTCTTATTTTTTTTATTATTTTTTTTTTTTTTTTTTTTTTTTTTTTTTTTTTTTTTTTAATTTTTTTTTTTTTTTTTTTTTTTTTTTTTTTTTTATTTTTTTTTTTTTTTTTTATTTTATTTTTTTTTTTTTGGTGGTGGGTCTAAATTTTATTAATTAAATTTTGTGCTTTTAAAAAGGTGAACAGAGTTTTTAAATTTTTTTCATTATCTCCAAGAATTTGAAAAGTGTCGGGTGCAAGTCCTAGATTTTTTAGTTGCATTATATAGTATGGACATTCTTGGAATACATGACTAACAGTGATTATCTCACCGCAGTATTGGCATTTTGGCGGTGGCTGCTTATTTATTAGATGGGATTGTGTAAGGTTAGTGTGACCTATCCTTAGCCTGCACAAGACTACTTCTGCTCTACGATTTGATCGAACAGATGTGGTCCATGGTTTGACTGATTTTTTGATGGTTTTCAGTTAACTAGGTGGGCTCTCGTTCCACATGGACGACCTATCATGAACTTCATTTTTTAAAGGAGGGCTAATATCTTGTGGAGTCAAGATGGCAGTTCCTCTGCCTGGGAGGGCTTCTTTAGCAGCTATATCAGCGAGCTAGATGCCCACAATTCCCACGTGGCTCGGTACCCAAATAAAGTAAACTGTTTTGTCTAAGTTATGTAACATATTTAGGTATCTATGGATTTTCTGTATAGTAGAATGAGTTGAGTACATGTTATTTAGGCCTTTTAGTGAGCTCAATGAATCGGTTATGATTATTATTGTTTTTTGATTAATAGACATAGAGAAGTGGAGAGCTGAGGATATTGCATGTAGTTCGGCTGTATATATATTACATAGTTTGTGCAATTTAAATTTGTACGTTAAATTAAGGGTGACGAAAGAAGAAGCTGTAGCATTATCCGATTTGGATCCATCAGTGTAGATCACAAAAGGATCTTGAACGTTTTGGAGCATACAGGAGTGTCTGGTTTGGAAGTCGATCGGAGGGGTATTGTTTTTGGATAACTTAGTAAGGTTTAGCATTGTTTTTGGAGGTTTGTGCGTCCAGGGAGGGTTTTCGTTTTCTTCTGTATGCCAAGTTATTTATTTTAGAGCTATTGTTGCTGAATAGATTCTTTCAACTAATAGAAGAGTTGACTTGGTATGGTTCTGAAAGGCTCCATGAAATTTTGGTTTAAATATGTATTTGTACGTTGGATGTTGGGTCTGTGAGTATAGTTTTGAGATATAATTTATTGCTAGTTTTTGTCTTCTGAATGAAAGTGGGGGAAAAGCAGCCTCAGAACATATGCTGAGGATCGGGCTAGTTCTAAAAGCGCCGGTTGCAATCAGGATTCCAGTATTGTGGATTGAGTCTAGCTTAGTGAGTATTGGATATCGAGCGGATCCATAAATGAAAGAGCCATAATCGAGCTTGGAGCATATTAAGGAGTTATATAATTTTAACATCTGCACCCCAAGAAGTTCCGCTAAGAAGTTTTAGTATATTTAGTTTTTTTGTAGCATTTATTTTTAATGTGGGGATATGTGATTCCCAATTTAATTTTTTATCGAACATTAAACCTAGAAATTTATGATTATTTGTGTACGGAATCAGAAAATTATCGAGATAAAGTTCAGGAGAGGGGGGAGTATTTCTATTTCGGTTAAAGTGGATGGATTTGGTTATTTCAGTTGAAATATTGAGACCAGTGGAGAGTCCCCATTTAGTTAGTCGTCCTATATATTCCTGTAATTTGTTTTTTATTATGTCAGTGTTCTCGGATCTACAAACTATGGCTAAGTCATCCGCGAATAGTAACGGCTTGACACCTCTTGGTAAAGTGATCCCTAGATAATTTATCGCCAGGCAAAATAAGGTAGGGCTTAAGACACAATCCTGTGGGACTCCATTGAGTTGTTTGTGATTTGCTGACAGTTCACAACCTATTTGAACCCTAAAGCTGCGATTTATTAGAAATTGTGTAATGTAGTTAAGCATTTTACCTTTGATTCCGACGGATGACAGTTTTTTGAGGATCACATGATGGCTTATATTATCGAATTCTTTGTACATATCAAAGAAAACGGCGATAGTATGTTGTGAATTTATAAAGGCGTACTGGATTTCGGCTTCTAGAGCCACCAAATGGTCTATTGTCCCTCTCCCCTTGCGAAAACCGGATTGAAAGGATTGAATTAAATTGTTCTTTTCTGTAATCCACATCAATCTTTTATTCACCATACGTTCCATGATCTTACTTACACAGCTTGTGAGGAATATATGGCGATAATTGGTTAGTTCCCGTTTTTCTTTTCCATTTTTCAGAATCGGAATTACCACTGAGTCACGCCAGGAATTTGGGAATTGCCCAGTGGACCAGATGTGATTGTAAAATGCGAGCAGCCATTCTAGGGTTTCGCTTGGTAGCTTTATTATCATCTCGTAGTGTTGTATGTTGTCCGGACCAGGAGTTGTTCCTTTGACGGAGTTTAAGATGTATTTTAATTCCCACATGAAAAAAGGCATGTTATATGTTTGGGCTTTTTATTATCAGAAATGTGACGCTCAGTTTGTACGATGTTGGCAGAGTTTTTGCTTACAGTACATATTTCCGAAAAGAATTGAGCAAATAAATTGGAAACAAGTTTTGGGTCGTCAGTCAACTGTCCATTCGCTGAAATGGTATAACGGTTGGAAATGGGATTTATGGTGATTTTACGAACTTTGTTCCATATTTCAGTCATATTTGTATTCGAATTTATTGAGTTGACAAATTTTTTCCATGATTCATTTTTACAGTTGTTGAGAATTTTCCTGCATAGTGCCCTGTGCCTTTTATATTCTATTAAGTTTTTTTGAGTCATGGATTTTTAGAATTTTTTGTATGCTTTGCGTCGATCTTTTATTGCATTTTTACAAGTATCATTAAACCAAGGGATTAGTGGTCTTTTTGGCATACCTGACGTCCTTGGTATCGACACGTTAGCTGCTTTTATAATGGAGGTCGTAATTTCTTCACATGCTAAGTCAATACTTATATCGGAAGGCGGTGAACGGGGAGGTTGGACTAAGGAGGAAAAAAGAGACCAATTTGCATTATCTAGTACCCATCTCTGTTTTAAGCGTGTCTTTTTAAAATTTAAAAATTTAATAACAATGGGGAAATGATCGCTACTGTTAAGGTCAGGTAGAACTGTCCAGTCTATGAAATTATATAATGTAGGGTTACAGAAAGAGAGGTCTAGGGCTGAATAGGTTTCGTAGCTGCAACTTAAAAACGTAGGTTCTCCAGTATTTTGTAAGAGGAGATTGGAGTTGTCTAAAAATTGTTCGATTATTTTCCCTCTAGTATTTATGTCACGTGACCCCCATAAGGGGTTGTGACCATTAAGATCCCCTACAAAAAGAACGGGATGTGGTAGCTGGTTATAAATATCAAGTAGGTGATGAATATCTATTGTGCGATCCTGTGGGAGGTATAGAGAGCAAATTGAGAAAGTGTTATTGAGATGTAGTTTAACTGCGACAGTTTTAAGGTGTGAATTGATAGTGATGGCTTCTGAATATACAGAATTATGTACGGCTATAAGAACACTATGGTGATTATGATTTGAATTTGAACTATCTTTCCTATAAATTTCAAAATTTTTTAAATTTATTATATCATTTCTGTTTAGATGAGTCTCTTGTAGAGCTAAACAAAAGGGGTCAATATCCCGTATTAGCATTTTTAGATCATTAAAATGGGTTTTTAATCCATTACAGTTCCATTGAATAATAGACATGTTTAGTTAAAGGGTAATAAGACATAAGGATAACAAATTATAAAAAAAATAATAAACGGGAGATTAAGAAATAATTTTAAATAGAAGAAGGGTTGGCTTCTCTTATAATTTAATTAGTACTTGATTTAGCTAATGATGTTAGGGTTTGGGATCAGGATCGGGTTCAAGTTCGGGAGTTGTAGGAGATGAATTTGAATGGAGGGGTTGAGGAGGGGAAGCGGGAGCTGGGTTTGAGGGGGGAGTAAAGGTGACTGGGGGTGAGGTTATTGTGGAGGCTGTGGCTGAATTATGTTTTGGCACTATGATAACTTTCACAGTTATGGGTCTTGGTATTAAACTTCATGAGGGCTTGTTAGCCTGATCGGTTACTTTAATAGATGGAATTAATTTACTGTCAACAGCTGATGTGCTTTTGTTTAATTGAAAATTAAAAATAATATCTGCTTGTACGGCAACGTCTTTTTTTTTCAACTATTTTTTATTTGGTGACTTGTGCGAATGATTTAATGAAGGTTGTGGAATTTTTTCCCTATACAACCTTTTGGCCTCATTATAAGGAACTTTTTCAGTAACTTGAATTGATTTTATTTCTTTTTGTAGAAGAAATACTGGGCATTTACGATCTAATTGGCACAAATCGATTCTTCTTTGCATTTAAAGGTGGGGTGAGAGAAACCTAAAATTAAAGCACCTCATTGGGTTTGGTGTGTAAGGTTGGACCCTAATTGTGTGGACCCCTATTTTAATAGTTTCAGGTAGCTTAGGAACAGCAAATGTTACAATGTAGGTGTGGGTTAATTTTTGCTCTCCATTAATCTTAATTTTTATTCTATTTATATCTACAATATGTTCGAAATTCATTCTTAATTTCGTCTATTTCAACGAACTGGAGATCAAAACATCTGATCACCCTTTTGCTGTAGTTTAGTGTTTTAGGTTAACCTCGACTTGGAATAAACCGCCGAAATCAACTTCTTAATAACTTTTACCTCGCCTACTAGACCCGTTATAAATTTATTTATGAAAAATGTAGAAACTTTTGAAAAGTTATCTTCATCTAATCTACTTATAATCAGATATTTTGGACTAACTTTGGGGTTATCAAAGACATTTATTTTTTCGGGAAGCATTTTAATACGTCCTCTTTTTCTGAACTTAGCCATTGGACTAACGGCTGGATCGTCCTCGTACATTATCAAACCCAACAAGGTAGAGTCTTTTTAAATTAAATATAAATTATCTTAAAGACAAAATAAAATTAAAATATCAGAAAAATAATGAAATTATCAGTACTATTTCAAATGAACAAAAGGAAAAATAAAGATAAAAACAAAAACGACTTAAAAACAACAACTTATCAGTTTGAGGTTAGAGAACACACGTGGTACGCCCTTCTTCAAACACTAAATACCAACTGAATTTTTTTTTTTTTTTTTTTTTTTTTCTTAACATCTATTAATGATTCTGAATGATGGGGCCCCTCCAAATGTTCTATCGAATTATTGTGTACTGTAGAATACTGTGCCCGGAAAAGGGTTAATAATTAAATTATAACGCACAATGGAAGAAAAGGAATTAATTGCGGCTTTATAGTATAGGTCTAAGTACTAAATATTCCTGATATCCCGGCGACCGAGTCGGCGAGTTCACAATGAAAATTTCTTAGAAAACTTTATTTTGAATGAAATCCTATTATACGTTTTCACTTCTAATCCTTTTAAATTCTTTTCGAACTTGGTCAGGTTAGGTAACAATATTTTATAATACAGATTGCGTATGAATTAATTGTTCTCAAAATGAAAAAACGATGTAATAAAATAAAACACAAGACGATAGCACTGAATGTGATTGCTGTAATTGAGTGACTTGACAAATGTGTTTTAAAATTGTATTTATTAACCCTCGCACAAATTATGGTAACGGTCGGGTTAAGAGGAGGCAGCTCCTACGCCCGCCGAGAATACCTTTTATCGATTCTTACCTTCTTCCGATTTATTTCGGTGTTTTAGTCGCTACTTTTAGAGGGGAAAGGTTATTCTCATTTATTTGCGGAGAAACTTTAAGTCCCTGTTCAAAGTAATATTAACTTCTGTTTACCTTATGATATTAAAATGTAAAATGAGAAAATAATGAAGTGGAAATAATAAAATTTCAAAATATAAGACACTAAATCAATTTGAAATTAAATGAAAATTAATATAATGTTAAACCACCAGTAATGTTAATTCTTGATAAACTTTGTGATGTGAGGGCTATAGTGGCTTACAACCATTCGGTGCACGCAGCGACGGGGCTCACACCGTTCGAGATACTTTTCGGACCGCGAGGGAGGCGGCGGGACGAGCTTATCACGGAAGTAGACCCGAACATAGGAAGGATCGCTGTGGGGAGAATTCGCAAGAAGATGGGGACGAAAATCGCGGCGGATAAGAGTAGGAGGGTGGATCATGAAAATCTGAAGGTGGTAGCGGTTGCATTTCTGGTTGAATCTTGAATGTAGGAGGTTTCAGAATGTTTTTGTCCTCCATTTTTTCTGTTCAAAATTTTAATCCAGTAAATACGAAAGAACAGGCGAGTAAAACAAAACAAGTTGAAAACGAAGGTATCGAAAAACTTCTAGTGAAAAAAATAAAAAAAGTTTACCAGTAGAATATGCTCCCGTAGTCCCGGGTTTCGGCACCAGTTAAGTTCTTCGGGAGTAGAAGCACAAAAAAAAAGGAAACCAAGGAGCTAAATGACAACTGCTGAACAAAGACTGCCTTTATTGCTTTCCAATCCTCTTTATGTACAATCGGTGGTTGTTTGGGATTAAGATTGAGGATTAAGCTGTATATTACTCCTGTATACACCTTAACTTATACATGTGTGTGTGTGTGTGTGTGTGTGTGTGTGTGTGTGTGTGTGTGTGTTGTGTGTGTGTGTGTGTGTGTGTGTGTGTGTGTGTGTGTGTGTGTGTGTGTGTGTGTGTGTGTGTGTGTGTGTGTGTGTGTGTGTGTGTGTGTGTTTGTGTGTGTGTTGTGTGTGTGTGTGTGTGCTTGTTTGTTTGTGTGCGTGTTTGTTTGTGTGCGTGTTTGTTTGTGTGTGTGTGTTTGTTTGTGTGTGTGTGTTTGTTAGTGAGTGTGTTTGTTTGTTTGTGTGCGTGCGTACGTGTGTGTGTATACATATAGGAGCAGCTAAAATAGCGAGTGTATGGAAATAAAATATATATATACTAGCTGAAAGTACCCTGCTCCGCTACGGTTTAATATCATTAGGATTAAAAACAACTTAAATTAGTAAAAGTTAAGCTTAACGTTGATAATTATTATTAATTAAATAAACCTAAAGAATTCCATTCTTAGAATAATTTCAATTAGTAAATTTGGCAATTTGCAAAAGTTATGTTTTATTTTATCAGTCCTCCTGTGAAGCTTCGAGGTAGCACTACCATCTTACCCAGTTCCGATACCAGACCATCAGCTTTTCTTATGGCATTCTTCAATTGAATATAGTCTCCACTTCTCAACTTTTTTTGTTTTTTTTTTCTAATAAAGTTTAGTCTTTCTGTTCCTATTTTTGCGTACATATCAAGCATAAATGGGTTGAGGAGATTACGAAACTAAAGTAAATATGGTTCTTCGCCTTCTCGCTCCATCAACATAAATGCCTGAAAATCAGCTACAGATACAGGTTTCTTAAGTGGTTATTGGCGTTTGGGTCACGCTGATATTAATAACGCTTAATACTGTACCAATCTTCTCCATGGCAGAACATGAGACGATACTGGAACTCACTGATTCTTATCAGTTTCTTGTCCCTACTATGGAGAACATTGTCTTGCATTTCAAACACCTGTCCAACAATCAAGACAGCAACTTTGTTAGTGGTAGGAGTATTGTAACGTCCTCAGTGAGGATTTGAAGGCTTTTTGTCAGCACTGATAACTTCCTAGAGATCTTGTAGATCTTTCGGAACATACTCAACAGCAGCTCTGAAGTCCTTGATGTACTTGTTATGTTCATGGAGGGCTTTCTGGAGTTGGCCTACCAATGCAGGCTTGATATTATGGAAGTAACCACAGCGAATGTCTCTTTTATGGTTTTCATCACCAACAAAATTTATCTGAATAAAAGAAGGCTGATGTTGTGTTCCAGGATTTAAACTCCCTATTCTGTGATATACCTATCTTCGCACCTTAAATGTTAGCATGAAATGTCCCTCTCATGAAAGCTCTTTTGCTCCAAATGACGTCATTTAAAACATCCGTCTACTCCCAAATATTATTTAAAAAATGATCAGCCTTAGGATGTTCTTAAGTAAGCAGGTTGTGCAAGAATTCAGGATATCATTGAATGGGAGGAAGTTCGACTTCACCGTTACTGCAGCACATGGCAGGGCTCTCTTCCTTTTATTTTAGAGCATAACACCAATTGCAATTTGACCGTTGTCCAATATCGACTGTTTTGTCTTATTCATATTCTGTTTTTGGGTCATACTTGTAACCTGAATGTTTCTTCACTGTCTATGGCTGTAACCGTTCCATAGAACGTCTTACATCGTGTTTCGTTACAGCTATACATTTAACATAAGGATTATTTTCTGAGTACTTTTTTGAAGACTTTCTATGGATTTCAGGATGGGTTTTCTTATACTTCCGTGCAGCCCCTCTATGTATATTTGGGTGATTCTCAGTATATGTGTGTACAGCATTTCTTTTATTAACTTCGGGTAGGCTCTATTTATGGTTGTCAACCGCTTTTCGGCTAATTTCAGGATGATTTGTCCTGTATTCCTTAACAGCTTCCCTGTTGACCTCTACATGAGCTTGACTATTTCCTTGGTTGTTTGTTGCGAACTGAATCTGTGAATCATTTCTTACGTTGTTTACTTTTAGATTGATGAGTTTAATGCAGCTGCAATAGACTCATCTGGACTGAATACAAAGGTAGATTCAAGGTCCACGGAATTAAATTCAGAAAGGCTAGGTAAAACTTGTTCCGATTCGAGAAACTACCATGAGTTCACAGAAAGTACCATATAATAAGTTTTCGACATGCCAGTAACGTAATTTGTTAACGTGTTTGTTTACAACAATAAGGAACTTAATTTGTGGTCAAAGTGTGCGGCTTAAGCATCTAATATTTTTTTTAACTTAGCTTATCACCATATACCATATGGTAATAAATCCATTATTATCCACTCAATAAAAATTGTATCAATACTGTTATTTTACCCCTTTGCAGTACCGATACAGGACAAACTACTTAGAAAATAATTGTTATCGTGCATCTAACATCTAATAAGAAACAATGTACTAAGTTTATTTACGATCCGTAAAGTTATTTCAAAGAATTTCCAATGCGTAAGAAATCATGTTTTTCGCTAATTAGCCATGTGATTCAGGCCGAATTTGTTTTATTTTTTTGCAAATAAATATAATATATATATATATATATATATATATATATATATATATATATATATATCATCATCATCATCATCATGGGTTTATCCTCTTTTACCGCTTTGCGGTGTGTGGCTTCCTTTTATAGAGTCTGGACCAAATGTCTCGTTTTTAAACCAGCTCTCTTCTCCTCAATTCAATGCCTCACTTCCGAAATGTATATATATATATATATATATATATATATATATATATATATATATATATATATATATATATACTTATATAGACCTCAATAGGATTAACAATATAAACAAAATGTATGATATCCCCTCTCCTAAAAAACCCTATAAAAGGTCACCTCCACCTGGCCTCGGTGACACTCTGCCGTCGTGCGTTGAGACGTACAGATGTTCTACTCGAAGTTTTTGTATTAAGTTATAAATTGTGGCTGTATCTTGATCAAATTATGTACTTCACAATAAAGCCTCTTTTTAAAAACTCCAATCCGCGATCCTTTTATTTAGCTGGCGCCCGAACGGAGGGACTTTTGGAAGCGTAAACGTAACTTTGCGGCAGTTCTATCTTATTTCAGGTACAGAACAGCGAGACCTCTTTCCACTGGCATGAGAAGATTGGGAGCTGAGTATTAGCAGAATACATCAGCAGATCTTCAAGTCTTTGGGAGCGCTTTGGTATTCCAATACCTTGACCAAAAGGACCTACAACCTCTTGCTAAAGAATCGACGGGAAGGAGCTAAAGGCCGCTTTCTTAGAGAAGGCATCGAGAAGACGTCGAAGACATCGTTGTATCAAGAAACAAGTATAATTAATTTATTTTATTTTTATTTTTAAGTAATTTTATAATTTAAATATAATTAGTAATAAGTATAATAATTTAAAATATTAATTTAGCATTTATCTTTATGAATGGTTTGGAAGAAAAATTGAGTAACTTAAAAATAACAGGTTCAATATTAATTAAAAAAGAAAATAATATGGCTTTAGAAATTAAAAATCACGACCTAGCACTGATCCCGGAATATGATGGAAATCCGTTACAATTGGTAGATTTTATTAGAAATAGTGAATTTTTATACAATTTATATTGCAAAGAAGATAATACGCATAAAAATACTAATCAGGCTAAATTAGTTTTAACAATTTTAAATAAATTAAAAGGAAAAGCTAAAGTCGCCGTATATGACAAAGAATTTAGTACAGTTAGAGAAATAATAAAATTCTTAAAGAGAAAATACCAGGATACAAGAACTCGGGAACAGTTAATTTCGGAAATTCTAAATACGCGGACTTACCATAACGAGCACCCACTCGATTTCTTAGAACGACTGGGCCAGAAAAGATGTAATTTATACGCACGAATTTATTCAGATAATGAAATAATTGACAAACGGGACGAAATGTACAGATATGACAAACAGATATCCCACCACGCGGTTCATAGTTTACCATATTAAATTCGACAGCTTGGAAGACCTCGAGGAAATATTAAGAAATAGCGCGGCACATATTGTACACAGACTTTATGATGATAAAAAACACCAAAAAGATCCAGTTCAAAATAATTATAAAAAGAAAAATTTTGAAAATAATAATTTTGTGAGCGATGACAATGATGATACAAAATATTCCCAATTCAATGATTTACATCGTCGATATTGACGTGTCTACAATGTGTAGGCACAACTGGGATCAAATAATTAATTTCTGACACCAGGGCAATAGATAAGGTCTATTCCGAACCTTTATTGGAAATGTACAAAGTACAAAGTCTCAAATTATTACAGTGCAATAATAAGAGTAACCCAGCACACAAGGTAAGTTAACCCTTAAAGATGACAAAAAAGGGGGGAACGCTAATAGAGTCTGACTGGAGGTGAAGGAGCAGAGCAGCTACTGGAGACTGAGAGAGGGAGGCCTCGGGCTTAGGGTATTTAAAGGGAGTAAAGGCGTAGGGCGGTGGCTGATGCAATGCAAGGAAGGTATTCTTTGAATAGGAGGCTGGTAAACATGATAAGGAGGCGTGAGACGCCGGGCTAGCGCTGACTATGAAGGATAAGGATGCAGCTGCAGTACAGGAGCTAGTAAACAAGATTAGAAATTCGGAGAAGAGCTGCGTAAATAAGGATGGCGTGACTAGGATAATGCGATGTAATAAGGAATTAATAATAGGTAATAAAGGTTTACAAAGGTCTGGATACGACAATATAATAGTTTATTCAAAAAATGAAGAAGAGCATTTAAAAGACTTAAAACGAGTATTTGAAGCCCTAAAACAACATAACCTCTCAATACAGTTCGATAAAACCGAATTCTTTAAAACCGAATTAATTTTTTTAGGCTACGTCGTAACCCCAGATGGATTAAAAACAGATATGAGAAAAATTGAAGCCATTTTAAAATTTCCTATTCCGCGTAATGAAAAGGCGACGAGACAATTCCTCGGCATGACCGGGTATTATAGGAAATTTATCAAAAATTATGCCAAAATAACCAGACCAATTTCAAACTCCTTAAAAATCAAAATATATGGCACTAAAGAAATAAAAGAGGCGTGTCAAACCCTAACGGAAATAATGAGCAATACATCAACTTTAAAATACCCAGATTGGGAAAAGTCATTCATATTGATCACAGATGCTAGTAATAAAACCATCGGAGCCGTATTGTCACAAAAAGATGAGAACGAAATAGAACACCCTGTAGCATTTGCTTCTAGAGTATTACAAAATGCCGAACTAAAATACAGCGCAATAGAAAAATAACTGTTAGCAGTTGTATGGGCGACACAGCATTTTAAACCCCATTTGTATGGCACAAGATTTCTTTTATGTACTGACCACAAACCCTTACCGTGGATCTTCTCAATGAAAAATGGTAACACACGTATAATGAAATGGGTATGGAAGCTCCAAGAATTCGACGTTAAGCATATCCAAGGTAAAACCAACTACGTAGCTGACGCACTTTCTAGAGGAATTGACGAAATAAATCATACCAGTGATGACGAAGAAATGGATGTCGAAGAATTGCTGAACCAAGATATTGCTGACGAAAACAATTCAGAGTACGAGGCAATAATGGAAGATCTATAGGCACCATCAGAGGAAGATTTAGAGACAATTCACTCGCAAGAATCAAGTAATGAACAGGTACGAATTTGTGAACCAGACAAATGCATTGACATAGAAAAGAATCAGATAATCATAAAAAGGGGTAGCACTAAAATAAATTTTACTAAACCATTCGGGAAACGCCGATACGAATTAAACATTTACGCAAAATCGGATATCGCCTCATTATTAGAACAAATAATTGAACCTAATTAAACTTACGTCATAATTTGTAAATCACCTAATGAAATAACCGAAAATTTATATGAAGATTATTTTAAAACAATACAACAAATAGTAGAAACGCCATATCCATCGGTAAAATTAAAAAAATACAAACAAATTGTAAATGACGTCGAAAATCCAAATGAACAAATAGAAATAATAGATATCTATCATTTAGGCAAAACTAAGCATAGGGGTATAAATGAAACGTTCGAAAAACTTAAAAAAGAATATTATTTTCCGGGTATGAAAAATAAAATATCAGAGTATATTAATAAATGCGAAACTTGTAAGGTTACAAAATATGACCGTAAACCTATAAAAACAAAATTTCAGATTACGCCTACACCAGAAAGACCTTTTCAAGAACTAATGACTGACATTTTTAATTTTAACAATGCGATTATTTTCACAGCGGTGGACACATTTTCAAAACATTTATTTGCCCAAACGTTACAATCGAAAAACGCAATTAATATCTGTAATGCACTAACCAACTACATGACGTACTTTCCCAAACCTCTACAAATATCCTTAGACCAAGGGACGGAAATGAAAAATAATTTGGTAAAACAGTTTTGTGAAGAAAATAATATTATTTTGCATTATACTTCAGCTATTCACTCAAAATCTTTAGGATTATTAAACAGAGTCCATTCTACCTTAAACGAATTATTGAGAATAATAGGGAAAGAGAGAGATAAATGTTCAATGCAGCAAAAACTAAGATTAGCAGTAATAGCATACAATAATACCTTAAACAATAAATTAAAGTTAACGTCCAATGAAATTACTTTCGGAACCTCCAGATTAGAATCAGACAAAAACATTGAACTGACAGAACAATACGTATTAAAATATCACAAAGACCAACTACTATTACATAAATTAATTAGAACTACAATAAATAACGAAAAAGAAATAAGAACGGAAAAATTAAATAAAAATAGAGAAGACCCCTTATATATTCAAAAACAATTAGGAGATGTAGAATATTTAAAAAATACTCAAGCAAAAATAAAAAGTAGGGACAAGTTTAAAAAAGTGAATGTATTAGTAAAAGACAAAAGACCGATTAACACCCATATTGACAATATTAAAAGGCCCTCTAGGAAAAAAAGAAAAAGGAAACAATCTATTTCAGACGACGATAGTGAATCCATTCGCGTGAATATTTCGGATGCCTCGGATAATTATGACTCAAATGATTCAGATAATGGTTCTAATTAAAATACTTAATTTTATTTAAACAACATTAAAATGTCTTAAAAATCTTTTATTTTAAATATAATAAATGCAATGGTATTAGGAGTAATGTTTATGTTATATTAAAAGAATTATCTCTATTTATATTAAACTGACAATGCTGTAGTTATTTTAATAAAGTCGGACTTTTGTATTTTGCTGTAAAATATTATGTTCAATGTTAATAATGTAAAAGATCATTCAAATTATTATTTTATTTCACAGTAATATTCTGATTGATTTATCTTGTAATTAATATTTTGTATTCACTATAATAAATATTGGAATACTACTATTTGTCTTGAAATGTTATTTTGATTGATCATTGAGAAAAGTTTGTATTTTATTTTGAAATTATTATTAATCGTAATTAAAAGAGTATTTGAATTATTATTTTGATTTAAAATATTATTGTTTTAATTGAGGAATTTTTAATTTAGAAGTAGTATTCGTAATAGAAGAAATTGATTCAAAGACTCTTATTTTATTTTACTTTTGTTTAAATAATGTATAGATATGAATTGTTTAGTATTAAGAAATATTCTGTTATCTTTTAGTTATTAGGAAAATTGTACTTTAGCATGTAAGTAACCTATGTGTAAACACGATATTTTTATAAATAATTTAAGCTTATTGTTAATATTAAGAGATGGACAATGGTATAAAATCCCATTTTAGTGTTAGACGTACAAGGGTTAATCTTATTATTTTTCAAATGTACAGATCCTAACTTAGTAAACAGCAAATTCAAAGTCTAATCCTTTTGTTTATAGGAAGTTGATAATCCAATTCCAATACGGAGTTTAATCTTTTTGTTTTTCAAATACTTGGTACACAAGATATGATCCTTTTATTTTTATATAAACTTAGTGTATAAGGTTCAATCCCTTTTGTTTATGGAATGTTATCTATTACATTTAAAACTTAGTGTAAAAGGTACTAAGAAATGTATAAGGTTCAAACCTTTTATTTATTAAAACTTTCAACTTGAATTGTATAAAACCTCACCTATTTACACTAAGATATTTGTTCCATCGGAGACTTCGGAACTCGGGGGGGGGGGGGGGCTTATGTAGACCTCAATAAGATTAACAATATAAACAAAATGTATGATATCCCCTCTCCTAAAAAACCCTATAAAAGGTCACCTCCACCTGGCCTCGGTGACACTCTGCCGTCGTGCGTTGAGACGTACAGATGTTCTACTCGAAGTTTTTGTATTAAGTTATAAATTGTACCTGTATCTTGATCAATGTATGGACTTCACAATAAACTCCAAACTGCGATCCTTTTATTTAGCTATACACACAAACACACACACACACACACACACACACACACACACACACACACACACACACACACACACACACACACACACACACACACACACACACACACACACACACACACACACACACACACACACACACACACACACACGCACGCACGCACGCACGCACGCACGCACGCACGCACGCACGCACGCACGCACGCACGTACGCACGCGCACACACACACACACACACACACACACACATATACACACATATATATATATATATATATATATATATATATATATATATATATATATATATATATATATATATATATCTATATATATATGTAGGGGCTTTCAGATAGCTTGACTAAAAGAAATAAAATATATTGAGTGGACTGTATAATAAAATAAAAAATAAAAGGACTTTAAACTGGTTCGCGGCACAAGAAGATGAGAAAATTCTACTCACCAGACTTCGTGTCTTCTCTGGAGAATATAGCCGCTTCCTGGTTTCAAAATCGCGGCGAAGAGATCTCTGACGCCGCGAAAATGAAGACGACTGACGTCGGGCCAAATTTCAAATGTTTAAACCACTTAAACGAAAAACTAAAACTTTTAACAACTACAAACATGGAGGCACTAGCGAGGAGACAAGTTCACTCAGAAGAGTATTAACAACAACTATATAGACACTATCGAGGATTAACCACAGCAACAAAACAGATGTTACGAAAACAAATGACTAAGTCGTGGTTACAGAACAAAGGGTAAACAAAAAATACATAATGAGAAATAAAAGAAAACACTTATAATTGCCTTAACAAACCGCCCACCAAAATGGGGAGGAGTCTCCCATTTTCAGAGATAATCAAAGGGATAAGAGAGCTAAAGGAAGAAAGAAAAAAAAAAATAAAGAAAAAAAAATAAAATAAAATAAAATAAAACGAACATACAATTGTACAATAATTATTCAGAGGGTCATTCCGGTAAGGGAATAACTTGGTTGACAGGTCGCGTAAAGAGGCCGTCAGTAGTGCGGAGAGTCACCACCCGGGTATTGCCGTCAGGACCAGGATGTAAAGTATGGATGCGAGCCAAAGGCCATTGAGTAGGAGGCAAATTTAATTTTTTTAGAATTACGACATCGCCGAGTTTCAATTCCTTAGATGGGCGTGTCCATTTCAGGCGTTGATTAAGTGTGTTCAGATACTCCCGAGACCAACGATTCCAGAATGACTGTACAACTTGAGATACCCTCTTCCAGCGATCATGAAGGGTAACCTTTTCAGGAATTTCTAATTCGGGGCGTGCTAACAGGGGTGCTCCAATAAGAAAATGACCAGGGCTCAAATAATTCATGGACTCCTGGGGATCGGAAGATATGCTACATAGCGGTCTACTGTTGAGAATAGACTCAATACGAGCAAAAAGGGTGAAATATTCCTCTGTGGAAAACAACACACTTTTAGCAGTCCGGTAGAGCAGCGTTTTGGTGGATTTCACGGCAGCCTCCCACAGCCCGCCGAAATTTGGAGCTTGAGGAGGGTTAAATTGCCAGTTAATGTGGCGCTGGGAAAGATGATCGGAGAAAATATGTTGGTTTTCCAGCAGCATGTCATAAACTTCTCTTAGTTGCGTTTCAGCGCCTATAAAATTACGTCCCCGGTCGGACAACATTGTATTGGGCAAGCCCCTCCGGGCAACAAAACGGTCGAAAGCGGCAAGAAACGCGTTCGTGGAAAGTTCGGAAGCGAATTCCAAATGGACAGCTTTCGTAGACGCACAAACAAAAATACATAGATAGCCCTTGGAAATAAGAGGTTTGCGCAAACGCGGAACCCGCACGTTAAATGGGCCGGCAAAATCAACTCCGGTGGTGGTAAACGGTCTACTGGGTTTGACGCGGGAGGAAGGCAAGTCTGCCATAATAGGCTGTAAAGTGGTGGCTCGAAACCTGTGACATATAGCACATCGGTGGATGGTTGATCGCAATATTTGTCTTAAAGACAAAATCCAAAATCTCTCTCGAATGAGAGCTTGACAAGTAAGAGGACCGGAGTGCATTGAAGAAATGTGGTAATGTAAGCATATCATCTTGGATAGATGTGATTTTTTAGGCAGAAGGATGGGATGCTGAGCTGAAAATGTGAGTTCAGAGTTCTGAAGCCTACCGCCCACCCTGAGAATGCCGGCTTCGTCTAGAAAAGGTGACAAATGTCCTAAAGAGGGAACGGGTTTATCCGACTGAATAAGTCGAATTTGTTCGGCGAAATGCGAACCCTGCACTAGACGCGCAATTACAAAAATAGATCGTTCAAGTTCGGAGGCAGTGATAGGACCTTGAAAACTCGGTTTCGCTTTCGAACGCGCGCGGCAATTCTGAGCGAAGCGCATCATCCAGGCTACCACACGCTGTAGACTTAAGAAAGATGAGAAGCGGGTTATGATATATGGGTCAGCAGGGACACTATTGGCAGCGAGTAACACATGTGAATTGGATTTCAACTCAGGGATCGAAGTTGAGGGAGCAGATGTTGGGGCAAATGGTGGAGGCCAACTTGCTTGAAAGTCCGACATAAATGGAGGGCCATGTGACCAAAGTGACAATGCAATAGGCTCAGACAGTAAATTAGGGTTCAGCCCTCGAGAAGCCATGTCGGCTGGGTTCAGAGCTGAACTGATATGAGACCAAATGGTGCAATCGGGTACGGTGTTGTTGACGTGGACTACACGGTTTGCGACGAATGTTTTTAACAAGTGGGGGGGAGTTTTAAGCCAAGAAAGGACGATTTCGGAATCAGCAAACAATTGATATCCGGAAATATTTACCGGATATTGGATATCGCGAACAGAGCTGAGCAAGTCCGTTAGCAATACGCAAGCACACAACTCGAGCCTGGGAACCGATAATGTTTTTAGAGGAGCGACACGTGTTTTTGCTTTCCACAAAAAAGAGGATCGAGTCTGGTAAGAATCGAAACAAATGTATAAAGCAGCAGCATAGGCAACTTCAGAAGCATCAGCAAAACCTACCAACCTGATAGACTGGTAGTGATCAGGGAGTACACATCTCGGGAAAGATAGAGTGGAAACGCTAGGCAAGTGGTGCACAAGATCATCCCATTGTGTTTCAATTTCGCTTGGGACGTTCTGATCCCAGTCGAGCTTAGCCGTCCAAAGCCTTTGTATAATGATTTTGAAGCATACGGTGATAGGCGATAAATAGCCATTGGGGTCAAATATACGAGCCAAAAACGACAACATGTTGCGTTTGGTACATTTAGCGTTGAAGGGTATCACTCTGTATACAAACAAATCTGTAGAAGGTTCCCAATTTAAGCCTAAAATTTTCAACGACTTGTCCTCGTCATTCAAAACCAAAGGGGATTCGCAATGTTCCTCGGGGAGATCCTCAAGAACTTGAGGGTGACTTGCGGACCATTTGCGGAGCTCAAATCCGCCTAAGCTTAGCAATTTGGTCAATTGCGACCGCAGGGTACTAGCAGACTGGACATCATTAGCGCCAGTTATTATGTCATCGACATAAGTGTGATTCATTAAGGCTGCTGAAGCCAAGGGGAAAGCGGAACCTTCATCTTTTACAAGCTGATGCAGCACGCGCATGGCCAGGAATGCTGAAGGGGATAAGCCGTATGTTACGGTATTCAGTTGCGCCTCTTCGACTCGCGAATTGTTGTCCGGGGTCCAAAAAATATGTTGCAGGTGGCGGTCCTGTTCGTGAACGAGCACTTGACGATACATCTTTTGTATGTCACAGCATAAGGCAACTTTAGCGAACCGAAAATTTAACAGGACCGCTGAAACGTCAGATTGTAATTTGGGCCCCTTCAACAAACGGTCGTTTAAAGAAACGCCAGAAGAATCAGGGCTTGAGGCATTAAATACCACACGCAATTTGCTACCCTGATTGGTAATTTTGGTTACCACATGATGCGGAATGATGTACGAAGAAGGCGTGGAAGCCTTGGACATGTGGTCGAGCTGGGCGTACTCCTGCATGAAGTTATGGTATTCTGAAGCAAGCTTAGGGGTCTTAGCTAACCGCCTTTGCAAATTTAACACGGAAGCATACGATTTGGAAGAATTACTCTGAACCGGAGAAGCATCGGGCTTCATAGGCAGGGACACGGAGTACCGGCCATCTGGCTGTCGTTGGTGGGTATCCCGGAAGTGTTGCTCAGCTAGAGTGTCAAGGGGATCTTCAATTACAGGTGCATGAACATGCTCGATTTCCCAGAATTTCGAAAGCTGCTGAGAAAGTTCAGTAGTAGAAATGAGCGACGCGATGCTCGATGAGGGAGTCTGGGAGTTCATGGGACCAACAATTGCCCAACCAAATATGGTGCTCACAGCAACGGGACCATTCGGGTGCTTGATAATAGGTTCAGGGGACAATAACTGTGGGTACACGTCAGCACCTAGTAAAATTTCAACATGGTCGGGACGGTGGAAGGTAGGGTCAGCTAATTGGAGTTGAATGAACGATTGAGGAATCGTAGGAGGCAGTTCAACAGTTGGCAAATGCCCGACGATATTGGGAATCACCGACAAATTTGCGCTAACGTGCTGGGTCGTGTATGAGGAGACTATGTTGCAGGATACGGTGCCAGGTGAGGTTGACAGCGAACCGCCTATTCCACTTACCGAAATAGGAGCACGATTCACTTTAAGCCGAAGAGACCGAGCCAAACTTTGAGAAATAAATGATATTTGGGAGCCAGGGTCAATGACCCCTCGTATTGGTACATAACCAAGAGAGTTATTATGGATGCGAGCTCGAAAAGTACCCAGCATGTTTACAACAGAAGCTGGTGCTATTTTGGGAGTTGAAGAAGTGCAACTATAGGAAACAAGAGCATTAGCAGTAGTTGGGTCGGTCTTTTCATGTAATGAATTAGTGGGAACGTTGGCATTAGGCTGGAGAGGAAGTGAGGAATCATTTGAACGATCAGGATGCAACAGCGTGTGTGATGATTTCTGGATGAGCATCTACGGCATGATGCCGTCGACGGGCAATCGGCTTTCAGGTGTGAACCAAAACAATTGAAACACCTTCTATGTGTGCGGAGAAAGGAAATCTTTTCTTCCCTTGACACTGGAAAAAAGGTTGGACATGAAGATAAAGAGTGACCCTTATGACAAAATAAGCATTTGGAAAAGATTTGTGTGGAGGATTTTTTATCATTGTTGGCTACAATGAAGGATAGTTTAGAAGCACCGTGAGATTGACGTTTATTAGTAGATGAGCTGCTGGCAGGGCTGTGGGTGGATGAAATTTCTATTGTTTTTATTCGATGCTCTACGAACTCCAACAGTTTATCATAAGAGGGGATCGCTGTGTCGACTTGCTTTTCTTCGAAAGCTCTTGCAGTTCCTGAATCTAAATTCCTGAGGGATAATGATAACAACAAAAAGTTTGCTAAATCGCCAATCTTCAAAGCTTTGATGGCTTCAATTGAGTTTTGATGGACTTGAATGAACGTTTTTAGAGCACTCAAAGAGTGCGTGGTGGAGCACTTATAGTCCAAAATTTTATTCAAATATGTGGTGGCGATACGGCGAGTGCTTTGAAATCGGTTTACAAGAGCTTGGTAAGCCAAGGGGTAATTTTCAGCTGTCAACTGAAAATTTTCAATAACAGCCAGAGCTTCATGGGAGACGGAGGTGCGTAAATAATGGAATTTCTGAATGTTTATCAATTGAGAATTCTCATGGACAAGAGAATTAAAAATTGAGAAAAATTCGCTCCACTTTTCAATATTACCGGTAAATGTAGGAATGGTAATGGGAGGCATGTGCTGGGTAATTTTGGGTGGTTCATTATTATTTGATTGTATGTTTTCATTTTTTATTAAGGGAGCAGGTTCTTGTTTTTTTTAACTTATGGTATTTGGCTTGAATTGTGAATAGAATGGTTCGAAACGAGGATGAAACTTGGGTAGTTTCAACGGTATCATCGGGGTCAAGGTTATAATTCAATTCAATAATATCATCAGTTAGAGTCTGGAACTTCTTTTGGAGGCATAATGAATCATCATAATATGAGCGAACAAGATCGATATCAGATACAGTCGCATTTTTTATCTCATCCCATGATTTGGTGATGTCGGCAAAAATGTTTTGACGTTTAGTTTCAGCGATTTTCAAAGCCTTTAATATTTTATCGCGAGTTTTTTGATCCATCGTTAAAGTAAATAATTAAATATGGGGACAGCTGAAATCTAATATGAAAATTCAAAATAATTGAATCAGAAAGGTTATGATTCGAATTAAAATTGAAAACCGGTAACGACAAGTGACAAATGTAATAAAATCAAAATAAATAAGTAAATAACAAGAGAAAAGAAAAAATAAAAATAAATAAATAAAAACAAAGCCAAGGATAACTGTAATAATGGGATTCAAAAGGGTTTCGATCCGAAAAGAAATCGAAAATCAAACGCGTGAATAAAATTATAAAATAGAAACAAACACAAACAAAAAACAAAGAAAATCAGAATTTTCGATTGATCATATGATCAAAATAAAGTAAAATGGAAAGAACGTAAAATGAATAGGTTTGATAGGGTTACAATTTAATATATATGTTTGTAAGGTTACAGATAATGTTAAGGTAGCAGTGGCTATACTATGTAAGGCTGTGGTTTCTAACGAATGTTTCATAAGATTAATCAAAATGGCTACCTAAACCGACGCCGTTTGTGAATTTTAAGAAAGAAAAATAAAAAAAATAAATTTTATTCGGGGGCAAGAATTAACCTTATTGTTCAAGAAATACACTAAACATACTTTGTGGTTTAAACATTCGAAATTTTATGTGGCCCAAGAGGACCAAAATATGTAGGGGCTTTCAGATAGCTTGACTAAAAGAAATAAAATATATTGAGTGGACTGTATAATAAAATAAAAAATAAAAGGACTTTAAACTGGTTCGCGGCACAAGAAGATGAGTAAAATTCTACTCACCAGACTTCGTGTCTTCTCTGGAGAATATAGCCGCTTCCTGGTTTCAAAATCGCGGCGAAGAGATCTCTGACGCCGCGAAAATGAAGACGACTGACGTCGGGCCAAATTTCAAATGTTTAAACCACTTAAACGAAAAACTAAAACTTTTAACAACTACAAACATGGAGGCACTAGCGAGGAGACAAGTTCACTCAGAAGAGTATTAACAACAACTATATAGACACTATCGAGGATTAACCACAGCAACAAAACAGATGTTACGAAAACAAATGACTAAGTCGTGGTTACAGAACAAAGGGTAAACAAAAAATACATAATGAGAAATAAAAGAAAACACTTATAATTGCCTTAATATATATATATATATATATATATATATATATATATATATATATATATATATATATATATATATATATATTACTGAATTCTACAACCCGCGCACGAGTCCTGATTTCCTCCAAAAACAAGCGCCATGCATCCTTGTCCTGTGCTACCACCATCCAGTTCCTGACGCCGAGGGATCTTGCATCGCCAACCACGCAGTCCATCGCAGTTTGGGCCCTCCAATTCTTCTCTTTCCTTGTATTTGTACGGTTAGTACACTCTTGGGAATGTCTCCTTCAGACATACGTGTCAGGTGTACTGTCCACTGGAGTCTTCCGATCTTAATGATTGAAACCACATTAAGGTCATCATTGAGTGTGTACACCTCCGCATTTGTGCCCCGTCTTCATTGATTTCCGACACATACCGCTTCAAGGATTCACCGAAGAACTTTTCTTTCAAAATTTTTTAGTGTCTTATCATCAGACATTTTTGTTGTCCATGTCTCAGAGGCATATGTGAGGACAGGTCTGATCAAGGTCTTATATAGTGTAAACTTCGTTTTCATGGACACTAGCCTACTGGTCACCTGTTTTCTGAGGGCAAAATAGCATCTATTTGCTGCCATGATCCTCCTCTTAGCTTCAGCACCTATGCGGTTTTCAACGTTGACCTGCGAGCCGAAGTAGGTAAATTCAGACATCAGCTCGAATTCATAAGATCCGAATGGTATTTTTGTTCTATTCAACAGTATGGCTTGGCCGGTATCCATATACTTTGTTTTCTCTTGATTAATTTCCAGATCAAAGCGGCGAATAGCTGTCTCAAGGGCAAGGAATGTCTCGTTCAAGGTCCGCATATGCCAGTATTTTAACGACACTGTTAAACAGATTTCCCGTGTTCCGCAATCCAGCATCCCTTATGGCTTTCTCAAGGACTAAGTTAAATAATAAACATGCCAGGACGTCTCCTTGCCTCACTCCTTTAGTGGAAGGAAATCCTTCAGACTTTTCTCCATTTACTCTGACTACACACTCTATACCAACCATAGTTAATCTAATGAGACGCACTAGCTTACTGGGAAAACCCAGTTCAATGAGGGCTTCATAGAGTGCTTTCCTATTGATGGAGTCTAAGGCTGATCTATGAATTTTAAATCTATGAAAATATGGTGAGTGATCAGCATGTGTTATCTTCAATGCTCAAGCATCATGCGAAGTTTGAATATTTGGTCTGTAGTGAATTTCCCACATCGGAATCCACATTGATATGGCCCTATAATTCCCTCAGCTATGGGTGAAAGACGGTTAAACAATACATTGGAGAGGACCTTTATACGCAGACGGTAGTAGCGCTATTCCACGGTAGTTGGAACACATGAGTGGGTCTCCCTCCTTATATATGGAACAGATCACTGTTTTGTTCCATAAGAATGGGAACCTCTCATCGGCCCACATCGTAATAATCATTTGAAATGAATGAATGAATAAAAATAAGTTTTATTCATTTCATGGATTGCTTTAATAACTTCATCACCGCAGTTCTTGATAAGTTCGACAGGCACTTATCCAGGAAGTTTATGATTTTTTAATTTTTCTATAGCGGCCATGAACTCTTCCCCATTGGGCGGTTCAATCTCTATACCGTCCCCCATCGGTATCTCCTCGTCCTCAGCTACTGTCTCATGAGTTCCGAAGAGTTCCTGAAAATGCCTTTTCCCTTCCTGTAGAGAGTCTGCTATCCGTGAGAAGGTTCCCTCCTTGTCTTATCATATAGAGGGTGATTGCTTGAATGGTTTCCTGATCCAGTTGGCAAGTTGGAAAAAGTTTCTTAGGTTGTTCTCCCTTCGAAATTCATCCATGTCCCGTAACTCTTTGTCCTGATGGGACATCTTCTTGCACCTATGGATGTGTTTTTCTTTTATCCTTTCCCGCCGGTAGTCCTCCACTGTGCTACGCGTACGCCGACTAATCATAATTTTGTAGACCTTATTCTTTGCATCTGTCGCCTGTCAGCATTCCTCATCGAACCATGATGTTTTTTGTTTCCGATTCCTTTAAACCCAAAACCTCCTCCGCTGTCAGCACAAGTGTCTTTTCGCATTTTGCGGGAGTTGATATCTTCATCCTTTGGTTGTATTTCCCTTAGTTTGTTAGGGGTGTCAGAAACTTCTGATGATCTGTGGGTCTCTCAGTTTGTCCAGTTTGTATTTTTTCTGGTGTGCATGGTTCCCCGATTGGCCATGTCTTATTTTAGAGCAAACATGAGCTATACTAAGAAAGTGGTCCGAGTCCACATTAGCACTCCGAAAAGTAAGAACATCTGAAATATTGCTAGATGTTCTTTTACTGACTAGGAGGTGTTCTATATATATATATATATATATATATATATATATATATATATATATATATATATATATATATATATATAATCACTGATTAATTTAATAAGTAGTAATTTTATAGATAATAGTAAGTAAAACTTTGAGTATTTGCGTGGTATAAGTATGGTGGTATCAATAGTGGCGTCAATTGAAAATTTTTTTCTTTCATGTAACTTTGGAAACAATACATTTGATTGATAATGAAAATTAGGTTAAAGAAAAAAAGATAAACAGAGAATTTGGAACATTTTTTTAATTTGTATTTAACAGAATATTCTTATTGATTTTTGTTTTTACCACATTGGGCTCTTTGGTTTGTACCCTATCGATCCCCAGATTTTATATGTTATGAGTTAGGACAGGCAGCTTGTTTTTGGTAGCTTATAATATCGTAAATATATATTGGCTTCTTATTTTAGATTTGAAGGGAGTGTGATATGAATTATTCTCTTGTTAGTTGATTTAAGTAGACAAATAAAGTGAGCAGATTAGTAAAGATTAGTTGTGGAATTATTGCTTTGTTAGTAGGATTTTTTAAATATTTGTTTATTAAATTTTTTAAATTTTCAGTATAACTGAACGCGACATTTTATGTGTTAGTGTGGAGCTGAAACTGTAGATGAAGGGATAGATCACCTATGTTTGGAAATGAAATCGTGAAATGAAGTTAAGATGTAGCCAGAAGGTAAATGCCCAGACTACATGTCATTTTAATTGTTTTTATATTCAAGATATATTTGACTTGGGAGTAAATATCCTCTAGATTTCTTTTATCAGTGGATGTTATCTGTTAAATTGTAGAACTACCAGTAAAATGATTAGTTTTAATGAAGTTGTTATTTAATTATTCAAATTAATGTTGTTCATTATATATACCTGTAAAAATCCTCACAATGTATAATTAAGTATTTGGTTATGTATACATTTAATTTTTATTTTCCCCTATGCCTTATACTACATACATTAAATGATTAGTATGAAAATTAATATCTAATTAATTAATTGCCCTATTGTTTCATAATATGACATTTGAATGTTGTAGGTTTCTTTTAAATGTATTATACAATACATTTACTGTTAGTTTATTCTTTTTGAAATTTACCTTATTTACTCAAGTAATTTGTATTCATATCTCTGAGTATATGTTTAGGAATTGGGAGATTTTTATTATTTATGTTGATCAGTTTTTGAAAATATTTGAACTGTTTAACATTTCTAATGCTTACTTGTATCTACATAATTATTCTTTTTGTATTATTGATAATTTAGTATCTGGTACTTTACTAATTTTATGAAATGTATTTCATTGTAAACACCCCCAATTAAAACATTAACAGTGTGGTTGGTTAGAATTATCCACCTGTTTCTTGAGTTTTTTTTTTTTATTTGTTTTTTAATAGTGGAGGGGATATACTGGTGGGGAAGTAGTCTGTGTCTGTCTCTGCTTATGTAGGTTATGTGAAAGACAATGCCAAGTGTTCCCATTGAAAAACTATTAAAATTATGATACCTCCTGTTTTGTTTTATATAATGAAATTTAACCATAGCTGATTTTTCTTTTGATTTTAGAATTGAAATTATAAACTGGATTTTTATTTGTTAAGAGCAACGGGTTAAAGGAGTTTGAATCAGCCTTATTTAAATTTCTATATCATTAGCTTATGCTGATCGATAATTTGGCTCAAAATAATTTGTTTCATTTGTTATTTTTAATTCATCATTCAAGATTATTTAAAGTTATTGCTTTAAAACATTAATAAAATTATATGATTCATAAATATGTTAATGAGATAGAATGTTAGATCTTGCAAAAAAACGAAGGCCACACAGTGTTCATGAATTGGTGATTTCCAGGAGACATGGAGAACCTACTAATTCATGGAGATTCCATAGAAAAAGGTCTGTTTTAATAATATGAGGTGTATTTCTTAATTTAGTTTTGTAATCTGATTATTCTGATCAAAACTATTCTTGTCGAAATACTGTGCTGAGATGTGATTCTTGAGAACACTTTTATTAAATTATTATTCTCTTGAGCATTTACAGTTAAAGTTATAATATTTGTTATTTTAATATAATTTTATAAAGAAGTATTTGTTTTATATAATATCATTTGGCTTAAAGCAACTGTTTATGAATATTAATTGTTGGAAATGTTGCTTAAAATTATATTTATTCAGTTTATAAATTGTTACACATTATTTAAGGGACATTCACTCATAAGATATTTAAACTCCCTTGACAATTGGTCATTAAATTCAAATAAGCGCTAAATGTTTCTTGATACTATTTGTTGAGGTTTCAATTCCCCCTCCCCTTTTTTTTTTTTTTTTTTTTTTAATATTTTCTGCTGTTGATCTCTCTGAGTAAGGATGGATTGAGACTAATGGAGACAGACCTAAATAATCTGATTAAGAAAGTTGTGAAAATATATATTTGATAGAGGTAGGATGTTGTGAGGTATCAGTCAAATAAATTTAGACATTGTTTCATATTAACAAACTAAATTTTAATAGCTTATATATATATATATATATATATATATATATATATATATATATATATATATATATATATATATATATATATATGTGTTGTGTGTGTGTGTGTGTGTGTGTGTGTGTGTGTGTGTGTGTGTGTATGTTTATGTTTAATAAGGTTCTTGAGGTTCAATCAATAAAATAACTTATTTTGGTGACGTTTCAAGATTGTATTGTTAAAAGTAAATTTCTCCAGGAAATTGATACAGCATCATCAATTTGATCATGCTCTATGAAAGCTGGTTAAATTTTGTGGATAGTTTTTTTTAAAAAAACGGTGAGCGTTGAAGTATTACATGACATTGTAACTTCCCTAAATAAGGTGAAGATCAAGCTGTTCTTTAGATCCCAAGTTGGTAAAATTCAAGGTTACATATACTCTGCTCTTAAACTAAATTTAATACTAAATCCGAAAATTTGGTAAAAATTTGAAAAATGTTTAACTGTACGGCAAAAAACTTGGTTTCCTCAAAAAAGTCTTTGAATTATTTTATATCTGCAATGGATTGGAATAGAAAGGTAAAGTCTGTGCCATTTTTTTTTTCATTTTTGATCTATTTTCACCCAATCAGTTAGGTTCTTGAGGTTCAATCAATAAAATAACAATTTATTTTGGCAACTTTTCAAGACTATATTGTTCTCATAATCATACCCTACAGTGAAAAAGGGTTACAATAAAATTATATGCGTTACAGAGGTAATTTCAAAACATATTTTGAATTTATCTATGGTAAAACTGATTACACTGTCACATTAAAAAATGCATCCACCATGGATAAATTATTCACTAAAACCAAAGATGCAGATTAATTGGAATTACAGTTTAAAATAGTGTACGAAATACCAGGTTAAGATAGTTGTGGAAAATCTTATTTCGGTACATCAGAACAATATCTCTGAAGATGTATTTATCAACATAAATACAGAATATAATATAAATATAAATATAAAAGAAATGATTATTAGGTGAAATTGACATGGGAACAAAATGGAAGACTATGTTGAAAAGGGTGCAGAGGAGAGATGAAGACACTGAAGAGTATTTTTAAGAAAAGATCCAAATGTGTAAGGAACTGAAACTTAAGTTCCATGAAATCAAGCTACAAGTAGTTGAAGGAATCTGGTCTAAGGATCTATGTACTCACCTCTTGAGTATAACCCATGAAGATGGAAATTCAAAAGAAGAATCTGACAAAAAGAGACTAGCAGAAGAAGAATAAGTAGAAGTGGAGTCACAAGATACAGGCATGAGAAAGGCCTGGAAGAAATCAGCTTACCTAGACTATTATGTTTAAATACACCAAATTGAGGACAATTTGCAGCAAAGGATGGCCAAATCTGTTACCAACAATCAATAACCGAGCGATAGGTTTGAACACCTGGTGAACTCAGCAGGTTAATGGGTTGTTAAGGTTATGGTGTATTGAATTGAAAAGAGCTTAGCTGTGTGTGTTATGATAAAACAATAATTATCTGTGTGATATGTTTATGTTTTATGTTTATTTCTGTGATTGTTCTCTTTTTTTTCTGTTTATAAATCATTAAATTCTTTCGTTACTGTGAGTTAACCTTTTTTTTTTTTTTTTTTTTTTTTTTTTTTTTTTTTCTATGTTTTCAAAACAAAATAGAACATTTATGTTTACACAACCTTGATAAAATTTTACTACATCATCTTCATAGCTATGGGAAGGTACACAATAGTAAATCTTTCTGTAATAATAATTTAAATATACAGTCCTAAGTGGCAGAAATGAGATTTGCCACCATCCTAAACTTTAATGGTTAGAAATTAAAATCCACGCAGATGAAATAAATAAAATTAGTTCTGCCAAATAAAAATTTTTTTTTTTTTTTTTTTTTTTTTTTTTTTTTTTTTTTCCATGGCGCTACAGACCGATGTGGTCCCTGGCCTCCTCAATGAGCCTTCGCCAGGTGGCTCGATCTTTTGCGACTGCTTTCCAATTCCGTGTATTTAGCAGGGTCAGTGCATCCTTTGCAACAGCATCTTCCCACCTAAGTCTCGGTCTGCCTCTGCCCCTAGAACGCTCCAGTCTCCCCTCCAGCAGCTTCCTCGGAACCTGGTCATCCATCATTCTGGCGACATGTCCAGCCCATCTCAGTCGTGCCAACTTAATAGTTCGCAGCACATTTGCTTCCCCGAAGAGTTCATAGACCTCATTGTTATGTCGTCTTCTCCATTGGTCTCCTTGCTTAATGGGCCTGAAAATCCTTCTCAATACCTTCCTCTCGAAAATGAGGATTTCTTTTTCTTCCTTGGTTGTCAAGGTCCATGTCTCGCATCCATAGGTAAGAACCGGCCTAATTAGGGTTTTATATATTGTACTCTTCGTCTTTCGGGAGATCAAGGGCTTTCTTAGATGTTTCTTTAAGCCAAAGTAGCATCTATTGGCCAACATCAGTCTATGGCTTATTTCTGCTGATATCTTATTTGTGGCGCAGACGATTGACCCAAGGTACTTGAACTGGTCCACACTTTGGAATCTAAACGGTCCCATTTGCAGGTGCTCTCCTACTGTGTTACCATCACTCATGCCAGTTCTCATGTACTTTGTTTTTTCTTCATTAATTGTTAGACCCATGTCTGCAGCGGCTTCCATGAGTTTCTGGAATGCGCTCTTAAGGGCATCGAGCGAGCGGGCAATTATGTCTATATCGTCTGCGAAAGTCAGTAACTGGACGAGTTTGTTATAGATAGTCCCAGTCACCTGGATGTCAGAGCTTCTCACTACTTTCTCTAAGGCAAGATTAAACAACATACACGCCAGGGCATCACCCTGTCTCAGTCCTCTTTTCGTTTCAAATTCTGTTGACAGAGTTGACTGTATCTTGACCTTGCACGTAACATCCTTCATCGTCATCTCTATGAGACGTACCAGTTTAGGTGGTATCCCGAACTCTCGCAGGGCTTGGTATAGTTTGGGCCTCTTGATGCTATCATATGCACTCCTAAAGTCAACGAAGAGATGGTGTGTGTTCATTTTAAATTCTGTTGATTTCTGGAGTATCATCCTTATACCAAATATTTGTTCTATTGTGGATTTGCCTCTTCTAAATCCCGCCTGGTACTGCCCTATCTCTCTTTCCGCATAAGGCAGTAATTTGGAGCACAACACTTTTGACAGTACCTTGTATGTGCATTGGAGCAGTGTAATGCCTCGATAATTAGAGCATTCCAAAATATTTCCCTTTTTGTGTAGTGGGCATATCATTCCTTTTTTCCATTGCTCAGGCATTTTTTCCTGTACCCATATATCCAGTATGATATCATATATGGCCTTATGGAGCTGTTCACTTCCAAGTTTTAGGAGCTCTGCTGGGATACCATCTTCACCTGGTGCTTTGTTATTTTTGAGCGCCTGGATGGCATCTACGACATCTTCATACTCTGGTATATCTATTTCCTCTTCTTCTTCTTCATTGTTGTCTGTACCAGTCTCTTCTGTTTGATCATCTTCATACAGCAAGCTATTAAAATGGCGGGCCCATCTTGACAATATTTCTGTCTGCTCTGTAATAAGTGAGCCATCCTCTCTCCTACAGGCTTTTATTCTAGGCTTGAATGGTGCCCTGCTGCTATTGAGTTTCCGATAGAAGCTTCTAGCTTCCTTGAGGTTACTGTGTTCCTCGATTTCCTCCAGCTGCCTCCGTTCCCAAACTTTCTTCTTCTTTCGGTGTAGCCTCTTTTCTTGCCTCCTTTTGTTCCCATATTCTTCCGATGCCAATCGTGTATACTTCCTCTGCACCATACTTCTATATGCCTTATTTTTATCCTCCGTTACTCTGGCGCACTCATCGTCAAACCAACATGGTTTTGTTGATCGCTCTTCCACTCCTAATGAATCTTCGGCTGCTTTTCGGATCACTGTTGAACATTTGTTCCATTGCTCTTGGATGGAGTTTCCGTAGTCCCCGCTTTCAATTAATTCATCCAGTTTTTGCTGGTATGTTAAGCTTACATCCGGTTCCTTCAATTTGGATGTTTCCGTACATTCGAGATTCTTGCTCTAACCTTTGAGACTATCAGGTAGTGATCTGTGTCCATGTTGGCTCCTCTATAGGATCTTGTACTTATAAGGTTGGATCTGTGTCTTCTGCTGATAAGAACATGGTCTATTTGGTTCACGGTTTTTCCATCCGGTGATCTCCAAGTTCCTTTATGGATCCTCTTTCCTGGAAACATCGTGCTACCCACTATCATGTCCTTTGATGTGGCAAAGTTGATAAGGAGTCTGCCATTTTCATTTGTATCTTCATGCATACTGTATTTTCCTATTGTTGGGACAAAGACCGCCTCTCTACCTATCTTCGCATTAAAATCTCCTAATACGATCTTAATGTCGCTTCTGGGGCAGTTATCCAAGGTTCCATCCAACTCATCATAAAACGCCTCCTTTTCGTCATCAGGCGATACCTCCGTTTGTGCATGGCAGCTGACTATACTATAGTTGTAGAATTTCCCTTTCAGTCTAATCACACATATCCGGGGGTTGATTGGTGTGAATCCAGTAACCAGGCCTCTTGCTCCGCCCCTCACCACAAAGCAAGTTCCAAATGTATGGGACTGTTCATGACAGCTATAGTATATAGTGTGAAATCGCTTTTCAAGTAGCCCTTTCCCCTTCCATCTCACTTCCTGGATTGCAGTTATGTCTATTTTATATTTATCTAGTTCGTTTAGGAGTGACCGAAGTGACCCCAGTCTGTATAGTGACAGGATATTCCATTGTCCTAGTTTTAGGTCCTTTTGACGAATTCCGGGTTGTTTCCTTAGGTTCAGTCCAGCGATATCTCTTTGAGGTTTCGTAATGGTTTGATTTAGGAGGAGCGGGTCATTAGCCCGCTGCCTCCGAGTCAGATGGAGGGGCTGCCTCCTCAGAGCTCCCTGACTCGCTCCCCCATCCGGGGCGGCTACCTAGGGGAGGTGACCCTAGGGTGTGTACTGTAGTTGACCTTTATCTGTAGTGGGTGTGTTTGTAGTGTGCTGTAACTAGTGTTTATGTGTGTGTGTGTCAAGAGTACTGTTCCCCCAACTTGGAGGGCCAGTGGCTATCTGCGGTACTTGGACCGGGCGATGGGGCCAAATAAAAATTTTTACAAAATCAAAATGTCGAACCTTTGCTATGGACCTTTAGTTATAAGCATTGATAATGCTACCATTATCTGAAAGTTTCTTAATAGTCTCCTTCCTTAAAGTAGTAGTCCTTCTTTTATAAATGGATAGCCACATAGACTCATTTGCAATTTACTAAAACAAACAAATACTCAACAGAAACAACATGAAAATAACAATGAAATATATTGCACTATTCCATACATACAAACACTGTCACAAAGATTCAGAAAAACACTCACAAATAACCATAAAACTGACTACACTGTCACATTTAAAAATACGTCCGTCATTGAAAAATTATTCACCAAAACCTAACATATAGATAAATTGGAATTACAGTCTAATATTGTTTATGAAATACTGTGCAAGTTAGTTGTGGCAAGACTAATACATCCTAATTCGATACATCGCAACAATATTTCAAATGACGTGTTTATCAACATAAATACAGTTGCACGTCTATAACTAAAAACCCGAATAAACCTAACCAAACAGCTTTCATCACCCATTACAGGCAAACAAAACATTCTTTTAAATTTGATTCCCCAAAATTCTTCACCTTGAACAAAATAATTTTATAAGAAATATTAAAGAAAAGATAACAATAGAAAAATTTAAAAATCATGCAAGAAACAAAAATATCAGACTTTCTAAATAAAATTAAAAATTTTATGTTTTATCCAGAAATTTCTAATTTTTAACAAATAATTGTCTATACTTCCCGATCTGTTAAACCTAGAGTAATTTCAATATGCTCATTAGAAAGAAGATTAAATTTCCTTTAAAATAAACTTATTTTAACTTCAAAATAGCAGTGTCCAGTTAACTTATTGATCCAAACATATGAAATAGCAAGTTTCTGATTCCGTTCCAAAACTTAGTCTGCATTTTTCTCAAAAATATTACATGTTACAAACGTGCATTACTTGAAAAAAACTTCTATACACAAGCACCTTTCGAATGGTATACCATAAATAGTGATAATTTCTAAAATTGATACATATGAGTACGCGTCTCGCTCTTAGTTTGAGTGACAAATTAAAAATTTTAGAGAAGTATGACCTTCTTCCAAAAATAGGGCAACGCGAGGCAGGACAGAAGAAAAGCAAGAGAAAGAGGAATATGGCTGCATTTTAGAGAAGCCAGAAGAACTAACTGCAAAGTCCTACGAAGAATGGATGAATATCGACCACAATCTTGAAACCTCTGAGCCAGGACCAGCAGCTCATATATATATTTAACTAACTAACTAACTCTTTGGCGCTATGGCCCATGAAGGACCCTGGCCTCCTCAACAATCCTCCTCCATTCAGAACGGTCTTCTGCAGCTCTTCTCCATCTTCTTACACCTAATTGCCTTAGGTCAGCTTCTACATCTTCCAACCACCGCAGCCTAGGCCTACCTCTTCCTCTTTTACCTTCCGGTCGCCCTTCCAACACTTTCTTTGGAAGCCTTTCCTGATTCATCCGGTGTACATGACCCAGCCATCTAATCCTTCCTTTCTTGATACAGGAAACTAAATCCGGGTCCCCATACAGGCCTCTCAGTTCACTGTTGGTTTTTATCCTGTATCCATTCTCAATTTTGGTTGGGCCATATATTTTTCTCAGGATTTTCCGCTCCCAAGTATTTAAATGATTTTCTTGTTGAAGTGTGAGGGTCCACGCTTCGCTACCATATACCAGGTATGCAAGTTTAAAATGTCGTTTATTTCTTAAAATATATACACAGTAATTTAAAAAAAAGTATAATATATTTTATTCAAAGTACTGACCCTCGCTTTCTACACATTTTGTCCATCTCTCGGGCAATATATGGATACCATTCCAAAAGAATGCTTCATCTTTATTTGAAATCCATTCATCGAGCCATTTTCGTACGTTTTCGAAATTGTTGAAGTGTTGCTCCGCCAATGAGTGTCCCATCGATGAGAAGAGGTGATAATCAGAAGGCGCCAGGTCAGGTGAATACGGCGGGTGGGGTAGGAGTTCCCAACCAAGCGAAGAAATCGTTTCCTTAGTCAATCTGGCTGAATGTGCAGGAGCGTTATCATGCTGAAGAATGACTTTGGCGTGCCTGTGAGCCCATTCTGGGCGTTTTTCGATCAATGCGTGACTCAAATTGATCATTTGTTGTCGGTAGCGCTCGGTATTGACTGTTTCGCCGGGTTTGAGAAGCTCGTAGTAGACTACTCCCTTCTGATCCCACCACACACACAGCATTGTTTTCTTCCCAAAACGATCCGGTCTTGCACTCGATGTGGATGGTTGTCCTGGCGTTACCCATGATTTTTTTTTTCGTTTGGGATTCTGGAAATAAATCCATTTTTCATCGCCAGTTACAACTCGATGCAAAAAACCCTTTCTTTCGTGGCGTAAAAGCAGCATTTCGCACACAGTTTTTCGTTTTTCCATCTGTCGTTCGTCCAATTCATGTGGAACCCATTTTCCAACCTTTTGAATCTTTCCCATAGCTCTCAGGCGATCGGAAATGGCTTGCCTAGTGACATTCAACTGTTCTGCCATCATTTGTTGGGTTTGGGTATTGTCTTCGTCTAATAAAGATTGCAATTCGAAGTCCTCAAACTTTTTTGGTCGATTTTCTCGTTTTTGATCAGTAACATCAAAATCACCACGTTTGAAACTTTGAAACCAACGTTCACATGTCCTGACGGTTGGAGCAACATCGCCATAAGTCTCAACAAGAATTCGATGACATTCAGATGCCTTTTTCTTTTGATTAAATAAGAAAATCATGACATGCCGCAAATGCTCTTTATTTGGCTTAAAATTAGACATTTTTAACACCAAAGAAAGGTATGATACGTCCACGTAAACGACTTAAAAACAACTGGCTTTTGTAAACAAATGACTAACAAACAAAATAGCGTTTAGAAATAAGCAAATCCTTCAATAGGCTAAGAGCGCATTCTATTGGAATTAAAACGACATTTTAAACTTGCATACCTGGTATTACCACTGGTCGAAGGACCGTTTTATATATTCTGACTTTGATATCTCGAGACACTTCTCGATTTAGAAAAATCTTTTTAAGTGACCAATAACATTTGTTGCCATTTTGGATCCTGGCTTTTATCTCTCCTCTCCAATATTGTTATTTTCAGTCACAATTGTGCCGAGATATTTGAATTTCTTCACTCTTTCAAATGTGCATCCACCATTTATTTGGAATCTGCCAGGCGTGTCTTTCTTGCATGATAACATATATTTTGTTTTATTTTCGTTAATTTTCAGCCCTATTCTATCTGCTGCCCCTTCACATTTTTTGTACGCCTCAGAAACTGCATCGATTGTTGTGCCTGTTATGACCACATCGTCAGCATATGCAAGGGGTTGTGTGCTTGTGTTATAGATGCAACCATCAGTCCTTTTTTCATAGCTCTTATAATTAATTCTAGGGCCATATTAAATAAAACAGGGGATAAGGGGTTTTACTCCTTTTTTAATTGTGAAGTCTCCAGAAAATTCTCCTTGGACCTTGACTATGCCTCTGCTATGCTGTTGGGTCATCCTTACCAACCTGATAAGTTTCAGAGAACAGCCTAGAGTCCTTAGATTTTCATAAAGCTCATTTCTATTAATGCTGTCATACGCCTGTTGGTAGTCTATGAAGAGGTGATGTAAGTCAACATTCCATTCATAGCATTTCTCGAGCATATTTCTGATGGTGAAGATATGATCAGTCGTAGATCGACCAGGCCTGAATCCGCACTGATAATCGCCAATTGCTTCCTCTGCTTTTACTATAATTCTTTTTAGCAGTAAAATGGCTAATACTTTGTATATGGTACTCAATAGTGCTATACTGCGGTAATTATGGCAGTCCAATTTGTCCCCCTTCTTATGTAGAGGTATTATAATGGCTGTATACCATTCTTCGGTCATTGCTTCCTTGTTCCATACTTCTAAGATAAGTTCATATATCTCACGATGCAACGAATCTCCTCCACATTTAAGCATCTCTGCGGTAATTCCATCGATTCCTGGAGCTTTGTTATTTTTTAAATTTAGAATAACCTCTTCAACCTCTTCTGGGTCTGGAGGTTCCAGATTGGTATCCACTTCTGATAAAGCAGGCTATTGGGATTTCTTGATACTGCTCCGTGGCAGGGTTAAATAATTCGCTAAAGTAATTTCTCCATCTTTCTGTTATTTCATTGCGGTTTCCCAATAGAGTGCCATCCTTATCTCTGCAGAAACTTACTCGGGGCTGATATCCTCTTCTCAATGATTTTATTTTATTGTAGAAGCCTCTACTGTTTTTGCCTTCAAAATCCTCAATCATCGCATTTAAGTCTTCTTCTTTTTTCCTTTTTTTACTCCTGCAAAGTTTCTTGGTGTCTTCTCTCTTTTGTCTATAGTTTTCAACTGTTTGCCTAGTTCTTCTCTGTATCATCTTCATATAAGCCTTCTTTTTTTTCATTAACAGAGATTTGGCATTCCTTATCAAACCAGTGGTTTCTTCTTCTATTCATAGCTTCTCCGATCGTTTCTTCCGCGGCCTTTGTAACAGCAGTTTTAATTTTATTCCATTCATTTTGGACAGCTCCCTCTTCCGACGAGTTACTTTTCAGATAACCCTCCACTTTCTTTTTATACTGTTCCTGGTTCTCAGGATTTTTAAGAGCTCTAGTGTTATATACTTTGTGCCTGCTACCATTTTTCCCTTTTGTCCTAATTGCCAGTCTTTGCCTGTACTTCACACGCACAAGGAAATGGTCACTAGACCAGTCTGCCCCTCTGCAGCTCCTCACGTCTTCGATGTCGCTTTGGTGCTTGTTATCAATCATTACATGATCTATTTGATTTACGCTTTTGCCATCTAGTGATGTCCACGTTTGTAGGTATATGTGGCTTGTGCTGAAATGTTGTACTTACTACTTTCATGTTTTTGCTGGTTGCAAAATCTACAATTCTATAACCATTGTCATTCGTTTTTTTATGCAAACTGTATTTTCCTATGGACCTTCCCAAGTTCTCTTTTCTAATTTTCCCATTAAAATCTCCTAAAATAATTTTAACATCATATTTGGGGATTTCATCATAGGCCCTTTCTAGTTGTGCATAGAAATTCTCTTTCTCTTCATCCGCTTTTTCTTCTGTTGGCGCATGTACACTTACAATAGATATATTGAAAAATTTCCCTTTCAGCCTAATGTAGCACAACCCTTCATTTATTGTCTCATAACCTAAAATTGCTTGTTTTAGTTTAGATTTTTTTTCACCATAAAACCTGTACCAACAATATTCTTAGTATGCCCACTATTGATCAGAATATATTTATTTAACTCGGTCATAGTCGGTTCCTTCCTCCATCGAATCTCTTGCAGTGCCATCCATTCCATATTCTTCCAGACAATTTTCCAGAGCACGACATTTTCCCGGTTCCAGTAGTCCACGAACGTTCCACGTTCCAATCATTACCTTATGTTTAGTCCTTTTCATGCCTGGTCGTTTGCCATGTATCAATCCACATCCGAGGCTTAGTTGAGGTTTTTTCGCAATAGGATTTACACAGTTAGGGTCGCTAGCCCGTCTCTGCGCCCCTCTCAGTCGCCTTTTACGACAGGCAAGAGTTACCCCAGAACTATTCTACCCCGATCCTGGGCAGGTATATATATATATTGTAATGATTTTCTTGATTCATATATTTTTTAATAAAATTATATGTCAATAATTAATTGACTTTAACTCATTATTAGGGTTCTTTCAATATTCTTTTGAATTATGACTGGTAATATTTAAACAAGGGATACTTTTTATATTTATTATAAATTGCAATATGAAAACATATTTAATTTTACCTTTAATCTAAATTCTAAAGTCCATTAAGGAGAGAACTTCTAAATACTTTCACTCATCTTGGTTCCATAGTCTTCTGCTTCTTGACACTGGTTGCTCTAAGGTCCATAAACAACTCTTCATGTCTTCTTCCTTCTCTGTCCTAATACCAACTGCCTTCCTTTACCTGCCTCAAGGGCTGTTACTGCCTATCCAGGTATCGAAGGTTTCCTTAATCCCTGCTCCTACCTGGTTTGGACCCTTACTTCCCAAATTTGCTTTCTGGACTCAAATTGCAAATATCATTACAATATATCCACACACATATATATGTACATATATACATTGATTGATATTTGATTAAATATTGTGTTCTATATACAGGGTGAGTACCTCTTAGAGTAAAAATAAAATTGGATTAAACTAGATCAAAAATGTAGAAAAATGCTGCAGACCTTACCTTTCGATTCCAATCCATTGCAGGTGTACAATAAATGAAGGACTTTTGAGGAAACCACGTTTTTTACCATAAAAACTGTAATATCTCCATTTTGTTTTCCTCCATTGACCTCATTTTTGGATTTAGCATTAAATTTTCTATTTAATTTAATTCTATTTATTTAAAAGAGTATGTGTAACCTTGAATTTTACTAACTTATGACCTAAAGAACAGCTTGATCTTCACCTTATTTAAAGAAGTTACAATGTCTTATATTACTTCAACGCTCACCATTTTTCGAAAAAACCATCCACAAAACTGCAAATCTCACAAAAACTTGCAAATTTAATCAGCTTTCGAACGATATGTCAAAAGTAATGATTCTGTTTTGATTCCTTGGAGAAATTTACTTTTAAAACCGAAAAAACATGGTGTTCTCATTTGGCATACAAATCAGTTACTTGTGTAAATAAAACATGATAATCCCTTAATGGAAATTTGCATTTTAAACATAAAAAAAAAACTCTCATTGGAATAAAAAGTGTTGATTGGATAGTATTACATATATATATGTTATTAGTTATAAATATGTAATCCAGTGATCAAGGTAGCAGGGGATGCTAGATCCCCACCCCTATTGTATGTAAACAAAGAAAGCGTTAGTTTGTCTGAGAGACGCCTCTGTAGAACAGCGTGTCCACCGGTTTGTATCAAGCTAAGTTGAATAAAGTGGTTCTTGTATAGGACAGATGTACTTTGTTTAACCTTAAACTTCAACAGGTTATGGGCCCAGTCGAACCCTGAAGTAAATTCAGTTATTCAGTGTTTCCGGGAGTTTTTTAGTGCCGTGAAAAATAACGTGAATTGTCGGGGTAGTGTCCAACGTTAACGTCAGTGTTAAATACGAGGAACAGTATTTTCTTGAAAAATGGAAACTCCTTCGCGATGTAGCATTGACAAATTGAGGGACAAGCAGACTGGACTGACTGGAAATTTCAGATGAATATTCTTCTGAAAAGTTCAGGTCTAATGGATGCTGTGGATGGAAAGCTGGTTGAGCCCAAGCCGTCAGATTCAACCGATTATGAAGAAAAACGACGTGCTTATGAGAAGAAAGAATTTGGTGCCCAACAGGTAATTGTTAACAGTCTTTCACCTACAGTTAGACAATTAGTAAATATGTGTCGAACAAGCAAGGAAATGTGGACCAAGTTGCTAAGTGTTTACGAACAAAGGACGGAACAGCGCCAAGATCGTTTATTTAATGAGTTTTTTTGGTGTAAAAACAATGGGCTCTGATGGCGTCGCCAAGCATATTTCCCGTCTTGAGAAGCTATGGTCAGAACTTCAGGATGAGACGTGGAAGGAAGATAAAGTGAAGCTTCCTGAATCTTTGTTTATTAATCGAATTCTGAACACTTTGCCTTCTCAGTATTTTGAGTTTGTGAATGCGTGGGAATCCATGCCAAAAGAACAAAGAACAATGAAAACATTGACTGAGCGTCTTTGCTCTGTGGAGCTCAGGTTACAAGAGAGGGAGTCTACACAGAGTGATTCTGCATTTGTTGCGAAAAAAAAAACAAAGTTTTATAAGAGAAAAGTGGTGTGTGTTATGGTTGTAAAAAAGAAGGACATTATAAATCTAATTGTCCTGAGTCGAAAACAGAAAGAAAAGGAAAAAGATGGAAGCCAAAGAAAATGGAGTCAATGATGTATGCTCACGCTCTAGCGGCAGATGGAGGTAACTCTCAAAAAGAGGTAGGTTACAGTGTTGACAGTTGGGTTATCGATTCTGGTGCTACTTCTCATATGACCAAGCATAAAGAACTCTTTGGTGATTTTGACCCTAATTACTCTACTAAAGTGCATGTAGCCAACAACACATCGTTGAAATGTGAAGGAAAAGGTGACATTGATGTAAAAGTGTCTGGTACTGACAAAGTAATAACTAATGTACTTCATGTACCAAGTCTAGCAGCGAACTTGCTATCTGTTAGTAGGCTGGCAGAGAAAGGTTTAGTTGCAGTCTTTGACAAACAAGCCTGCCGCATATTCCGAGAAAAAGATTTGGTTTTGAAGTGTAAGCCAGAAATAGTCGCACCTCTCACAAATGGTTGCTATAAAATGAAATGCGAACAACCTATAAATAAAAATGAAGTAGCTTATCTTGCTACTGATCAACCCACATGGCACAGGAGACTAGGACATTTAAATATGTCTAGTATGAAGAAGTTAAAGAACATGTCAACGGGACTTGATTTCTCCTCTGAGACCTTTAGCACATGTACCAGATGTTTAGAGGGTAAGCAGACCCATAAGCCAGCTTCTCGAAGAAGAAAAGGGAACCGAGCTAGTGAACCGCTAGGAATTATTCATTCAGATCTGTGTGGTCCCATGAGTGAAGCAACCTTCAAGGGTTATCGTTATCTTCTTATGTTCACGGATGATTATACGAGGAAAACTTTCGGCTACCTTCTAAAGTACAAAAATGAAGTTTTTGAGAAGTTTAGAGAATTCAAAAACTTGGTAGAAAATCAATCAGGGAAAAGAATAAAAATACTCCGCACCGATAATGGAAAAGAATACACATCAAATGGTTTTGAAAATTATCTTAAAGAAAAAGGGATCATTCATCAGAAGACTGTGCCATATACTCCAGAACAAGGGGGAGTTTCTGAAAGGATGAATAGAACCATTATTGAAAAAGCCCGATGTATGCTACTGGATGCAGGTTTAGAGAGGAAGTTTTGGGGTGAAGCGGTAATGACAGCGATCTACTTAAAGAATAGATCACCTACAGCTGCATTAAATAACATAACTCCAGAAGAGGCCTGGTCAGGACAAAAGGTTGATCTTAGTCACCTTCGTGTTTTTGGATCAAAAGCATATGCTCCCACTCGTAAGCAGGGACGAAAAAAATGGGATTTGCGTGGAGAAGAGTACATTTTTGTAGGCTATGAGGAAAATTCTAAAGGCTATCGCCTCTTAGATTCTCTTGCTTCTGGCCGTGTTATAATTGCAACAGATGTACAGTTCTTGGAGAATGAGACTGTTTCTCAAGACTCTAATAGTGCAAATGTATCTGTCAGTACTGTGATATTAAGTAGTCCTTCAGAAATTAGCCATGATACTGATGAAGTGAAGTCCAAGGCGGACTCCACTGATGATGATTTCTTTGGCTTTGAGGATGGGATTGAAGTTGCAGTTACTGAAGAGGATGAAGTAGCTGCCACAGGTGAGAACCAGGATGCAGCCACAGAGGAAAACCAGGTAGCGGCCACAGAGGAAAACCAGGTAGCGGCCACAGAGGAAAACCAGGTAGCGGCTCTGGAGGAGAACCAGTTAGCAGCCACAGATGACAACATACCAGCAGGCAACAGATATCCTCAACGAGAGCGAAGGCCCAAGATGTTTCCTGACTATATCTCCTACATGTGTTGTGAAAGTGAGCCTAGTAGTTTTGCTGAGGCTAGTGGAAGTGAAAATTGGCGCAAAGCCATAAATAGTGAGTTCAGTGCATTAAATAAAAATAAGGCATGGGAACTAGTTGAAAGGCCTAAAAATGTAAATGTAATTTCATCTAGATGGGTTTTTAGGGTTAAGGAAGGAGCAAATGGCTCTAAAACCTTTAAAGCAAGGCTAGTGGCTAGAGGGTTTGAGCAGGTTAAGGGGGTAGACTATGATGATATCTATGCTCCAGTTGCTAAAATGGCCTCGACCAGGTGCTTTCTTTCTGTATGTAACCATTTGGGTATGCATATTCACCATTTAGATGTTAACAGTGCATTTTTGCACGGGGAACTTGGTGAGGAGGTAGTATATATGGAACCCCCTGAGGGACTGCGGGTGAAAGGGGACCATGTTTGTAAACTGAATAGGGCTATCTATGGACTGCATCAAGCTCCAAAAGTTTGGAATGAAAAATTAAATGACTGTCTAGTCAGCCTTGGTTTTTGTAGGTCCAAATCCGAACCCTGTTTGTACTTTAAAGATGTTAATAATGTCAAGGTATACTTACTAGTATATGTTGATGATATTTTGATTGGTAGCTCATCATCAAAAATCATTAATGACTTAAAAACAACTTTAAAGAACAAGTTTTCTATTAAAGATTTAGGAGAATTAAAAGAGTTTCTGGGAATACAAATTGAAAGAGACCTTCAGTCTAAAACTATGAAATTATCCCAGAAAAATTTAATCCTTAGAGTTGCAAAAAGATTTGGGGTTGAAAATTGTAAGGCTGTGACAACGCCTATTGAGAAAAATTTAAAATTAGATAAATGTTCCCCTGAAGAGAGGACTAGCAAACCTTACCGTGAACTGGTTGGATGCTTAATGTATATTATGCTAGGATCCAGACCAGATATAAGTTTTTCAATTAGCTTTTTCAGTCAGTTTCAAGAAGGAGCTTCTGACCTACACTATAACTATTTGTTAAGAGTACTAAAATATGTTAATACCACCAAAGACTTTGAGCTCACATTTAGAGACAGTGATTGCATTCTTGAGGGTTCTTGCGATGCAGATTGGGCAAACAGTAATGATAGGAAATCCGTTTCTGGATTTTGTTGTAGAGTGTTTGGAAGCATGATATCATGGGCTTCCAGAAAACAGTCTGTCGTAGCACTATCTTCTACTGAGTCAGAGTACATTGCCTTGTGCAACTGTGCTGTTGAGCTATTGTGGCTCAGGTCCTTGCTGGGGGAATTAGGTTTTAACATGAAAGATCCCACAACTATTTATGAAGATAATATGGGATGCATAAAACTGTCAAACAATTTTTTGTGTCAGAAAAGGTGTAAACATATTTTATTAAAGTATCATTTTGTTAAAGATGAAATCCAAAAGGGAAACTTAGTTATGAAATATATCGAATCAGAAAATCAGATTGCAGATCTATTCACGAAGGGCTTAGGTAAAAATATTTTTTCTAAGCTCGTTCAGATGTTATAATTTTTGTAAGTTTGTTTCCTATGCTGTGATTTTTAAATTGTTTTTTGTAAGCTTGTTATTTTGTAAGTTTGTTATGTTTGTTGTATGTTTAATTGTACTCACTGGATTAAGGGGGAGTGTTGATTGGATAGTATTACATATATATATGTTATTAGTTATAAATATGTAATCCAGTGATCAAGGTAGCAGGGGATGCTAGATCCCCACCCCTATTGTATGTAAACAAAGAAAGCGTTAGTTTGTCTGAGAGACGCCTCTGTAGAACAGCGTGTCCACCGGTTTGTATCAAGCTAAGTTGAATAAAGTGGTTCTTGTATAGGACAGATGTACTTTGTTTAACCTTAAACTTCAACAAAAAGCAACAACAAAAAAAAATTATTGTTTAATAGAAAATAAAGGAAAACTGTTAATAAAGCGACACGAGATCAGAGGATCTTATGTTATTACATTTATTTATTTATTTATTTATTATTATTATTTAGGATTTATTTTATTAGATTTTCAATATTAGGTTTATAACCTAATGATAATATACATAGACCTCAATATACATGGATAGGTTGAAATGCCCTTCCCTGTTAAAACAGACTCATCTGTCCATAAAATTCACCTTAAAAAGTGATATTCTTCAACACAATCTGCATTCAGAAGCTATCGGAAAATTGAGGTCTATGTTCATTATAATTGGGTTTTAAACCTTAAATTGAAAATCTAATAAAATAAATCCTAAATAATAATAATAAATTAATAAATGAAATAACATAAGATCCTTTGATCTAGTGTCGCTTTATTTACAGTTTTCCTTTATTTTCTATTAAACAATAATTTTTTTCTCTGCTTTTGTTATCTGCTTTTAGTTTATTATGTTTAAAATGCACATTTCCATTAAGGGATTGTCATAATATTTTATTTACACAAGTAACTGATTTGTATTCCAAATGAGAACACCATGTTTTTTTGGTTTAAAAAGTAAATTTCTCCATGAAATCGAAACAGAATTATTACTTTTAACATATCATTCGAAAACTGATTAAATTTGCAAGTTTTTGTAAGATTTGCAGTTTTGTAGATGGTTTTTTCGAAAAACGGTGAGCGTTGAAGTAATATAAGACATTGTAACTTCTCTAAATAAGGTGAAGATCAAGCCGTTATTTAGGTCACAAGTTTTTAAAATATTTCTACATTTTTGATCTAGATTCTCCTAATTTTCTTTTACACTAACAAGGGGAGGACACACTCAGTCTCTCACAGATCTTTACTAATTACTGAATATAGAGTGAATAAATGGTCGATACATCCTCTGCCCAATCTGAAACCCGCCTGTTGTTCTGATATCAACTTTTCTGCCTCTGCCCAACTCGTAATCCTGTTCCTCAGAATGCTGGTAAATAACTTCATAATCCTATTGAGCATTGCTATTCCTCTATAATTATTTGGGTCCTTTTTATCACCTTTTTTGTAGAGGAGGTGAAGGTTGGCTTTAGCCCATAATTGAGGGATTTCTTCCGAGTTCAGTACCATGTTGAATAAGTTTAACAGATAATGCTCCCAAGAAGGGTTGAGATGCTTGATAACTTCATAAGTAATATTATCGGGGCCTGGGGATTTTCTGTTTTTACTGGCACGGATATTGTACTGTAATTCCTCCAATGAGATATCCATGTCAAGCAGCGGATGCAATACAGAGTAAAACCTTATGTCCTGGGTAACTTTTTGACCATACAAAGTCCGGTAATACCTGGTCCAATCTTCAAGATTAATTTCGTTGCTCGTGTTTTTAAATGGCTTCTGGTTATTTACAGTTCTCCAGAACTGTCTGCTGTTCCTCACATTTCTCAGGTCAGTTATAACTTGAATGCAAAAATCTGTCTTCTTTCTTTTTATTAGTCTTCTGTATTCTTCTCTAACTTTAGAAACCTTTAGAAAATCAGGCAGTGAGCTATTCTTCTGTATTGTTCTTTGCAGTTTTTTTAGTCTTCTTTTATAAATACTGCATTCCTGATCAAACCATTGATGCATTGGGTGGTGATTAGTTTGGATGACCTGCTTTACGTACATTAGTCCTGTTTCTTATAAGTTATCATACATTGTCTACTTGAAGTTATCATAAAGAAGGTTCACATCCTCTGAATGGAAATAAATTTTTTCTGAGCACGAATTTTTATCAGAGAACAGGTATGCTTTTTCCTCATCCCAATCTGTATATTTTGTGACTCTATATTTTATTTGCCAGGGTTTTTTATGAGTTTTGGGCTTATTCCTATCAATATATTGTATGGAGGTGACGCAAGCCTTGTGGTCCAAGGTATCCGACATGTTAAAAATTTCCATACCCTAAAATGGGTCCTTTGGTTGTGATGAATGAGACTTTGCCCGGTCTGTCCGACACACTACGACCATTGCAAAGAATCATTCCCTGTGATTTCAATGCTTCAACTAGAAGTTTGCCTCGCCTGTTTATATGGTTGTGATAAGATAATCTTTTGCTGTAAAGGCATGTTCCCTCTAAGAACTCCTTATCTAGACCATTAAGCTCACGTACATGCCCATTGAAGTCACTATTTAGAATAACATAGCTATGAGGATAGTTAGATTTAAAGCATGTGATTACTGCATGAAGTTCATTTAAGCAGGAACTAATATCACTGTTTGGGGGCAAGTAAATATTTCCTATTATTAATGGTTACCTTTTAAACCTATTTAATTATATAATGCGTTCTGAAAAAGTTCCAAAACTTTAGGCAAAATTGAAATTGCATCTACTTCGTAAAAAGGGAGATAAAAAAGACCTAGACAACTACAGAGGGATATCATTTTTAAACACAATGATAAAATTATTTACGGGTTTATTAGATAGTAGACTTATGATTTGGGCTGAGTCAGAAAATTTGATTCGAGAGGAGCACGCTGACTTTAGAGAAGGCCTTGATCAAATATTTACGCTTATGTCACTAATAAATATCAACTTTAGGCAAAAAAGCAGTTACATTTATGCAGCTTTTATTGACTTGAAAAAGGCCTTTGACTCTATTAAGCACAACCTGCTTTGGGGGAAGTTATTTTCTATTGGTGTTGGAGGGAAAATAATCAGAACAATGAAAGAAACATATGACAACACAGTTATGCAAATAAAAATTGATTAGAACCCATCTGATGAAATTGAGATTTCTTCAGGCCTGTTACAGGGAGAAAGCCTCAGCCCAGCAATTTTTGTTTTCATCTCTGATATTGTAAAATTATTTCAAGAGAACAGGCATTAGTATTGATAAATCTAACAAGGTCATTATTATGTTACTCCTAGCTGATGATATTGTGCTTCTTAGTGAGTTATGGCATGAAGCACTAAAGAAGTTGAAAATATTGGAGCAGTACTGCAGTGTTAACTCTCTGACTCTAAATCCAAAAAAGTCAAAAATTGTTGTATTTCATAAGAGCCAAAGGATGAAAAAATTGAAAGGCTTGGCACGATGAGATCTTGGAATACACCAAACACTACACTTATTTAGGTGTTCCATTTTCTTTGTCAGGAAAGTTCTGTAAAGCCTCAGAGCATTTTATACAGAAATCATCTGTAGCATGTGCAAAGCCTATAGGATATTAAGTAATGATAAAAGTTGGTTTGAGTGGCAAATGGTCACCTATCTCTTAAATATAGAAGTTATATAGTGGACAGGGAATTTCTAGAAAAAACATAAACAGCTGAAGGAAATTAGTTGAAGACTATATTGTTTAAAAGTGGATCTATTAGCCGGATTCTGCTCACTTTACCATATGAAAGAGCTTTAGGCTAATAAGACACTTGACGTACGCATGATGATATAGAAGGATCAATACAATTAGGATTGATGAATTAAGTGCCACTTCTATTGAGATTATACATTCTTACTAAATATTTTCATTTCACTGTATAAGATTAGTGTTCTCTCAATGGCTGCATGTTGTTATTTATGAACTGTGATATACTTGAATGTTTTTTCTTAGTTAGATGTAATTTTGGTTGTATAGATAACTATCAGCCTTTTCTATAATCTCAATAGAAGTGGAACTTAATTCATCAATCCTAATAATAAGACACTGATTATTTAACCAGATTAAAATATTATATATTGGAAAATAAACTTGAATTTCTTTAAAATAATTAACTTATAAGTTATTATGTTATTTCAAAATTTCTTTTGTTGCTGTTAAATTTTAGTTTTATGTGTAAAAAAGTTGATCATGAAGGTTGCTTAAATTGTTATCTTGTATTATAGTAGAAATCCGATTTTTTAAATTATAACATTCTTACTAAATATTTTCATTTCACTGTATAAGATTAGTGTTGTATCAATGGCTGCATGTTGTTAATTATGAACTGTGATATACTTGAATGTTTTTTCTTTGTTAGATGTAATTTTGGTTGTATAGATAACTATCAGCCTTTTCTCTATGTTTGTAACAAGGTTGTTTACTGTTTAATGTTGTACCCCTGAACTGTTAAAAATTTAATTACTTTTTTAAAACTTGTTTGTGACAATAAGGAATGGGTGTTAAAAAGTATTTTTATTTTTGTTTTTCTTAGAGATAATGCAGAAGAAACTGGGCTATCTGCAGGTGTCATGGAGTGCTCAACATCTGCGACCCGTAGTGGATTGGTGTCTTCATTAAAAATCAATATTCCTGGAGGGATACACCAGACTGTTATTTGTACAGAAATCAATGATGTCAGGGTAATTAGCTCTAATAGTTAATTTAATTTGTAATATTTCTTCAGATTATACAGATATCAGATTATTAGCATTTTGAAAATTAACTGTGCAATTATTTATATAGCATTGTCATGGATTTCTCATATGATAACGGCTCATAAAATATTTTATCTTATTAATAATAAATAATTACTATAAAATTAATTCATAATTAGTGATCAAATTCACCAACTTACCTGTATGAATACTTAATTAAAGGACATTCATAAAAGTTTAAATTATATTTTCTGTATAATTTTTTTTTAATTTTTTTATAACATAAACATTTTCCTTGAAAACTAAACTCATGGTTGGGAATAATTAGCAGAAATTTGCTAATACTAGAATAAATATTCCTAGCTTTACTCAAATTTAATGTTTGTGTCGTCTGCAGCTTCTCATTTATAGCCAAATTTTCGAACTTTCCAATATGTGCCAACGTTTTGACCTGCCTTGCAGGTCTTTTTCAGGGCTATAATGAACAAAATACTAGATGTGTCAAAAATAACAGACCGATAAACAGATCACAAATAGAATACAAATTGGAAGAGGATTTCCTTCTGTCCTTTTTTATTGTTCATTTATTATCCTTTTATCCATTACCATTATTTTTATTTTATTTTTATTATTATTTTTTTTCCCCTTATCATTCCTGTCCTGTCCTTAATCTAACCTTGTTGCTTTGTATTATTACCGATTTATGTATCTGATCTTTTCCATGCGGTTTTTTGTATATTGTTTTTTATCCATGACAATCTGTATTCCATCTGTCATCTGTTTATCGGTATGTTATTTTGGTCACATCTAGTATTTTGTTCATTATAGCCCTGAAGAAGACCTGTAAGGCAGGTCAAAACTTTAGCACGGATCAAAGAATTTCTTCTTAGACGTGGTGTTCCTCTTTAACTGCATCCCTGATCATCTTCTTCTCCATATATATATAAATTTTTTTTTTTTGATATTTTGAGTTACAAATTTTCTAATTCAAATTTGGCAGACAAAAGTGTCATATGATACAGATGGCGTCTTTCCATCAGTGAAATACGTTAAAAACCGTTAGAAGCGGATGTTTTTAGCACTGATTCGTCATTTGGATTTAAGTTCATTCAAGTCAGTAATTTCTGATCCCCTTCTTGTAAAACCAGTTTTAAGATTGTAATCCCATTAACGTTTTATATTTATATTTCTGACTTTTAAGGTCTTCCATCAATCTATAATTAACTCTTTTTATTCTATTGACCCCCTAAGAGCTGTGCATTAGATTCATGCATCAAATGAACTTTAAATAATATACCAATCTTGTTAGCAAAATGGTCTAACTTTTAATGTTTCCCAAATGGTTTCACTCCACACTCAGTCTCACCTGGTTTTACCAACGATTCTGCATAGGAACCTCATTTCGACACCAGTTATCTTACTTATGTGCTCAGATCCATATAAAAGCACTGGGAGAAACACTGACTTGAAGAGTTTCAATTTGGCGTCTTTGCTCGCTTCATGTTTGGCTAGTAGAGTATTAGATATCTGGTAGAACACACCATTGGCCTTCCTCACACGATTCAGGACCTCCTGGTCGATTCTTTTATCATTACTGATAATTGTTCCCAGATACTTGTAATGATCCACCTCCAATTTTACGCCATTGTAGAAAATATTGAGCTCCTGTACCTCTCCCTATGTGCATGGTCTTGCTCTTAGCTGGTTTAATCTCCAATCCTTTCCTTTTTAGTTCCTCAAACCATTCCTCTATAGCTATCTGCAGTCTTTCAGGGCTATCAGCAACTATGAAAATGTCGTCAGCATATATAAAGCTCTGAACGAGAACAGGAAGTACATTCCAGAAACCTACAGTGGCCCTAGGAGTCTTCCTTTTAGATATTTTCCACACTTCATCCATTACAATATTGAAAAGAAGTGGGTTCAGGCAGTCTCTCTGGTTAACACCCTGGCCTAACTCAAAGGAAACAGATTTCTTACCATTTAGGCGAACTATTCCTTTTGCATCTTTGTATACAGATTTGGTGGCGTTAATTAAATTTTGAGGAATCCTTTTCTGCAGCAGAGCATCCCACATTCCTTGCCTGGGAATCTAGTCAAAAGCTGATTTCAGATCTAGGAACTAAGATAAATGTTATGACCGCGATCCCAAGCTTTCTCAACCACCATTCGGAGGGAAAAGATGTGGTCCTGAGTTTGCCTACCTGGTTGAAACGCAACCTGTTCTTCCTCCATATCTTTATCAACCTAGATTATTTGAGAATCCTCAAATTGGTCTCTGAATGTTTTCTTCCCACTCAGTAGGGGTATTCTATCTTCTTCTCATTCTATATCTTCTGGAAGAGGTCTATTCCATACCTCCAAATTTTATCAGCTTAAGCAGAATTCTGTTAATTCCAACTGCTTTTCCTAACTTGATCTTTTCAACAGCTGCTTCAACCTCTTCCTCCGAAATAGCATCTTCCATGTTAAGTGGTTGGATAGCTTCTAATCCAGGTTTTCTTCTTCTATCCTTTGAAGTAATATCTCTGTGTTTCTCCTGGGAAAACTTGGCTTAATAATATTTCCTCCAGACTTCTAACACTCCTTTTTCATTACTAATTAGGTTTCCATCAATGCTCTTTATGGATCTTACTTGTTTAGAATTTCTACCTCTCATTCCCTTAACTATACTCCAGAATCTTCGTATATTCTGTTCATAGTTGTTCTAGATCTCTGCTCTAAATTCCTCCCATGATCTGTTGGATTCATTCCTTTTTACCCCATAATCTTCCCATGTCCTGGTATCCTTTCTCCTCATATATATGTTCCAGCATATATTTTTTCTTTCAACATAGTCTCCTTGTAACTCTATACACTTCTCCCAGTGATGCTCCCCTCTCACCTCTGTTAATACTGCTAAACCTGTCCAAATAGTACTCTGTGTTTTTCTCTGCAAAATAATTGTTTACAAAGGTGATTGCCTCTTCATTTGACGAGAATCTTTGTCCTCCGAACGCAATTTTTAGATTAGGGTATAAAAAGAAGTCACAAGATCTGATGGGTAAGGCGAATGGTCAAACAGTTCAAACCATAATTCGTGGATTTTCGCCATGACAACCGCTGAGGTGTGAGACGGTGAGTTGTCTTGGTTAAACAGAATTTTCTTTTTCTGCAAATGTGGCCATTTTTCCGCTAGTTCTGCCTTCAGCTTGTCAAGTAATGATGCTTAGTATACTCCTGTAATGATTTTTCCTTTTTGAAGAATCGATTAAAATAACTCCATGACTATCACAAAAAGCAGTCGGCATCACTTTCCCAGCCAAAAAAAACAGGTTTTCTTTTTTCGCCGGTTCTCCCTTTGCAGTCCACTGTTTGAACTGTATTTTTGTTTCTACAGTAATTAATCGGCACCAAAACTCAGATTTATTGCGCCAACAGAGCGTTGGAAATATTCATTTGAGCAAACGCGTGGAGAGCTTTCTCATGCCTAAATGTTAATTTAATATGTGACAAACACGTTCTTTTGACGTGTTCATAATCTCTGCTATCTCTCTCACTTTAATTCGGCGGTAGTCTAGCACCATTTGGTGAACTTGGGCGATGTTTTCGTGGGTAGTTACAGTTTTTGGACGTCGTGAACATTCATCGTCTCCCAAGCTCTTACGGCCACGTTTAAATTTAGCTGCCCAAAATTTCACTGTGGTAAATATGGTGCAGAGTCCCCATACACAGAATCCAACTCATTTTTGATTTTCGTAGGCGTATTGCCTTTCAAAAACAAATATTTAATGACAGATTTTGTCCATTTTCACAAAACCACTCACATCAACTTACTCAAACGACTGTTACATAACAACTGTGCATCCAAAATGGATGAAACTTTGGTGAGTAACTGTCAACAGATAAACAACAAATTCGCTAGACTTTTATTTACGAGTGCTGCCATCTTCACATTGAGGTCAGAATCTTTTCAGACCACCCTCGTTGAAATAAATATTTCAAAGTTCATTACTAAGACTATTTCTAATCTCATTATACTATATTACTGATTTGAGATATACTGTTCCAGCAAAAAAGCACATATTTATGACTTCTTTTAAAATGTTCAATACACCAGAGTTAGTGCTAGAAAGAAGAGTTCTTAACAAGATCTTTCATATTGTTATCCTAATCTTTCTTTCTTATATATAATAAATTGTGAACAAATTTTTTTAATTAATGTAAACTAGTCTTCTTTCTTCTTTGTAAGAATTTTCTTCACCATTCAATGTTTCCCTCAGTGGGCTCCTTTACTCCTTCCTGTCCATCGCTTCTTTCTCTGTTAGTTCCTGGCTAGTCATACTTTCAGCCTCAACATCTCTGTCTCCACCTGACATGAGGCCTACCTCTCCTCTTACCCTCTGCTTTCCATTCAAATACTATGTTGCGGATTCTTCTTCAAACTGTAATCTTAAAATAAAAAAGTATATTGGGAGCTTTGATTGTTGAGCACATTGAATCAAGGGTCTCAACTCGTCCTCTACAGAAGATGTGGGTGCCATCCCTACTTGGGAGGGTTGAAATTTATTTTATGGTGGACCCACAAAATGAATCTAACTATTAAGCAACTAGCCATTATGTATTAGTAAAATAATATAATGAAAAAATATTGGATACTCATTGTGATAAAAATAGTTATAGAAAACTAAGATGACCTATGTAATACTCTTGTAAATGAAATAAATAAATGTCTGATCTAATAAGATTAAGAAATACTTATCAATAAGCAAGAAAAAATGAAATTGGTTCCAAACAATGCATACCATCCTACAGTTAATGGATTAATAAAATTAAATAAAAGGAATCAAATCTAAGATAACTATAGTCTGAGCGCTGGCTGAGGGCACTTGGCAGGAGTTGAGGAGGTCACTATATGAGTCCAGTGGTTGTAGTGCTCTGGGTGCTGCAGACTATTATATGAGTCTGGTGGTTGCAGTGCTCTGGGTGCTGCAGACTACTATATGAGTCCAGCTGGTTTTACGCCAAACTGCTACAAACTCTTATCGTAGTTCTATTCCTATTGCCATCTATGGACTCTTTATAGAAGCTGCAGTGCCTCTTTAAGCCAATAGATGGCATACAACTTCACTTTCGGCATATCACTTCAATTTCACGGAGTTTCTGTGTACCTGCTTCGACCCTTTTTTACTGCTATGTACCATTTCTCTTTACCTGCTTATCTTTCAATATATTTTCTGCTTTTGTAGTGAATAGTTAAGTGCGTTATGTCTAAAAAAAAAATATTATGATGAAGGTTTATTAGAACTTTTGGCGGGGTGCAAGTGAAAGTGAAGGAGATTCTTCTTTAGATCAAGACAAGGATTTTTTTGATCAATCCAGTAATGTATCTATTAAATAAATGCCGAGAACTAATGTAATATCAAATATAAGAGAAAAGGAGGATGGGAGATTTGAATAGAAAATGTAGAATAAATAAAGAAAACGAAACCACTAAGCGTAAAAAGTACACCGCATATGGGGCACTGCAGGTGCCTAGACTATCCCGCACCACTGTATCCTTCCACCGTAGCATGCCGCAGCCAAAGGGTTAAGGGACTCAGACCTAGAATAAAGATTTCTTTTTTCTATTCTATTTTGTCATAAAATAAAAAATGTGTCAATGGTTTTTAAAAATAAATTTTGGAATCACTGTCATAATTTACTGCTTTAGTTTTTTATTTATTTTCATATTTACAATATATTTTACATATAAAATAATTAAAAAAAAAAAAAACATTCAGGAGGAAGGGGTAAAACTTCATCATCTTCACTCATCTCAACATCACCGATCTCGTAAAAAGTCACTGCTGCTACTGTTTTCTGATGAGTGGATTATCATTTCTTCAATTTTTTCTAAAATAAAGCCATTTAATTCAGCTTCCAATTTAATCATCCCCCTTATCTGCTGTGTATGTTTCACAGCATTCAACCACTCCACACTTGAGATCTTCTTCAGCTGTCTTCATCTTTTCCTTTGCCAATCTCAAAACTATCCTTTTTCAAACATTAGTGGCAGCCACCATCCTTTCCACCACCTTACTGAAAGGAATAGCAGGAGTGTCGAGTGCTTTCTCCAGCTCAAAATATTTTCAGACACATCACCATTTTACGAGCTTGCAAAGTGAGCACCTTATGATCTGATGTGCTGCTTTCCCCTGTCATCCCCTATATAACACAAACTTAAATTTTAAACTTAAGAAGCAGAAACACATTGCTACCTGTATGAGAGGCAAAACTGTAATGAACCACTCCAGGCAGGTGCGGAAAGAACCGGCAACCCTGCTCCACTCTCATTGGCCTTGACCCCTCCCTCCCTCCACTTTTCCCTGAGTGCCATTAGCCAGCAGACTGTAGTTAACAATAATATTGGACCAACATATAATTAAAAAAAAAAAATTTATGTCTCTATTAATTATTCAAATAATAATCATAACAATTGTGACTTTAAAAATGGTAAAGAAATAAAAAGATAAAGTGAATATTTGAAATATGTTTTCGAATTATGTAACATAAATAAATAAATTAAGGCTTAGCGAAGCCGAAGGTTTGATGCGGACACCACCAACCGTCGACCGCACACTTCCCTCCAATCCACTCCTCCATAGCCTAAATCCCCCAGGTCGGCCCTGACGCAATCCTCCCATCTTCGTCTCGTTCTACCCCTCGGTCGTTTACCCGACGGCTCATAACTGATTACTTTTTTCGGAATTCGATCATTATTAAACCCAGCGACTTTACATGCCCATTTTAAGCGTCGCGCTGCTATTACTTAAACTATATTTACCGGATATAATTCGCGCAGTTCCGCATTGTGAAGCCTTCTAAATTCTTCTGTTTCTTCATCCTTTTTTGGGCCAAATATTCTACGAAGTACTTTATTTTCGAAAACTTTAAGGCGTTGTTCCTCCCTTAACGTCAGCGGCCATGTTTCACATCCGTAGAGAACTGTTGGTAGTATAATAGTTTTGTATATTGTAAATATTTGAATTGCTCAACGTGTTCGAACTTTATCCTGGAAATATCTACATTACTAAAATATTCCCCGTTTCTATTACTAACTATATATTTCGTTTTATCGGTATTAATTACTAAACCAATTTCGTTACCAGTTTCCATGAGCGTAGTAGCATTTAGTTTTATATTTTCCTCGTTTTCACCCAAAAGTACCAAATCATCGGCATAACCAAGAACCGGACATTTACCACCCATCTCTGATCCTTTTCCCGTAAGCATTACCTTCCTAATGACGTATTCTAGCGCTAAGTTAAACAATACCGGAGAAAGAGAATCTCTCTGTTTTAAACCCAAACGTACCTCAAACTTTTCGGAGTAAAAAGTCCCGATTCGGACTCAATTAAATGTTTCGGACATGCTCATCTTTACCAGATTAACCAATTTCTTTGGTATCCCCTGTTCGATCAAAATATCAAACAGTTTCTGGTGGTTAATCGAATCGTAAGCCTTTTGGAAATCAACATAAAGCTGATGCACTACGCCCTTAAATTCTAATTTTTTCTCTAAAATTTGACGAAGGGAAAACATTTGTTCGATAGTTGAACGACTCCGTCTAAAACCACATTGATAGTCTCCAATTATTTCCTCCGCGTAATCAGTAATTCGGTTCGTTAGAATTGATGTAAATATTTTAAACACGTCGGAACGAGTGAAATACCACGATAGTTGCTACATTCTTTTCTAGGACCCTTTTTATGGATCGGAATGAGTATAGATTCTTTCCATTCTTCTGGTATTTTTTCTTTTTCCCAAATCATTGTTACTAATTGATGAATCTTAAAAACTCCAGCTTCTCCAGACGCTTTGAATAATTCGGCAGCGATATTGTCAATTCCGGCTGCTTTATACGATTTTAATTTTATGATCGCTATTTCAACTTCCTCCTTACTCGGTTCTTCTATTAACGGTTCCACGCTGAGAAAAGTAGAAGGAGGGGAATTTATGTTATTTTCCGAACTTAAAATATTATCAATCTTCTGAATTTGTCTACTATGTCTACCGGATCCGCTAGCATATTGTTATTTTCATCCCTTGTTCCTTTCATTATAGGCTCGAAGCGTTTACGCGATCCGTTAATATCCTTATACATATCCCTTACGTTGTTTCCGATTTTATTAGATTCTATTTCGTTTATTTTGTTTTTAATATAATCTCTTTTTTTATTTTTGAGGAATCTAGAGGTTTCGGTTTTTAAGCTTCGGAAGTAGGAGACATTGTTCTCGCTCGGATTATTGAGAACTTCTAATTTAGCAGCTTTTCGTTTCACACATGCATTTAAACATTCCTCATCGAACCAAGGTTTATTTTGTTTATTTTCAATACTGCCTAGATAAGAATTCCCCACCGCTTTAATGTTATCCCTGATACCTATCCATAAATTTTCGATATCCTCACACTCTTTGTCTAAAGCTCCTAGAACCTCGAATCTATTTTTGACTTCTAAGGCGAAATTGCTTCTTATTAACGGATCTTTTAATAACTCTAGATTTAATTTATCGGACGATATATTAATTTTATTTTTCTTGTTTATTAAAAGCTTTGACGTACTTTCGCGATGACGAGTTCATGATCTGACCCACATTCTGCCCCACGGTATGTTCTCACGTTAGTTATGCTGTTTTGCCATCTCCGTTGTACCAAAACATGATCGATTTGATTTCGCATTTGTGAGTCCGGTGATGTCCACGTATATTTATGAATATTTTTATGTTTAAACGTCATACTTTTGATTATCAAACCCTTCGATATAGCAAAGTTTATAAGTCGCGTTTCATTCTCATTACTGTATTCGTGTAGACTTTCTCTTCCAATAGTCGGTTGATATATTTCTTCCCTTCCCACTTCAGCGTTTGCATCTCCTAATATTATTTTCATACAATATCGCGGTAGTTTATCGTAAACTCGCTCTAATGTATCATAGAAATCGCATTTAACTTCATCGTCACTATCCTCGGTAGGAGAATGAATATTAATTAACGCAATCTTGAACCACTTACCCTAAAATATGACCACCAATATTCTAATAATAAACTGTACATCCCTCAAAGAAGAAAAAAATTTATTCTTTATCATAAACCCAGTTCCTAAACAATAATTATCGCTCCCTCCATACTAGATGGTATACTTCCCTTCGGTTAGCGATCCCTCCCTCCGCCACCGAACCTCTTGCAGTGCCACGATATCTACATCGTACCCCTTAACCTCGTTTGTTATCGATTTTAACCCTCCTGCTGTATTAAGACTACGAACGTTCCACGTCCCAATCCTTAAATCCCTAATTTTCAACTTGCTCCATGAATCCTCCGAATCCATCCGGAGACCCGAACGGGGGACTAGTTTACTTCTGGATAATGATCGTTTTACCTCAGAGAGATCCATGATTGATTAGTGTGTTTTTTGAACAAAAGAATGTGTGAGTAGGGTGTTCAAACCTACGCCACACCCAGTAAGCCTGGGGGCTGCCCTCATTTGTTGGTCAGCGAGTCCATCGGACTTAGCCGGGAGGAACTTAAAAATAAGTTCCACCGACCATCCCCACATCCGCCACCCATGGGACGCTCCCCTACTTGGTAATGAGATCCGCGCGAGGATATGTAACATAGGTCTGTTTAATTTATTTACTATAATACCTACAGAGCTCAGCTTAATAATAATAGAAGAAAACTGGAATAATATTGAGCCTTACTCACAAATTTAAAAAAATGAATGGAAGGCCTGAAACTATGTCTACATATTTCCAACATAATGAACAGTTTTAAAATTGGATGGAATCCCAATGGATTTGTTAATCACAATTAATGGAAATTAAATTAAAACCATTCATGAAACATTTAATAATTTTTCACTAAAAATTATAATTGAGGAGTTTGCTGCAAGAAGGGTGCAGCTCCATATTTGGTAATTGTTGGGAAATTGAAAAAAAAAAAACTGTCCGGAGCTGCACCCTTCTTGCTCCAAATGACTAAGGAGGCAGATCCATAAAGACGTATAATTCCTTTATTTATTATCGGATCTGCTTCGTTCTTGTACCAGTTAATCCGTCAAATTTTTTTTTAATATGGCATACATTTGCACCTAAAATGGTCTAAATACGGAGTTGCATCCTTCTCGCAGCAAACTCCTCAATTGAAAATTGAAAATAGTAATAATAACATTATATGCTATTTAAATTTATTAATTACATAAAATGAAAACACTATTGTAAGTAAATTGACAAAAAAAGAAAAAGAAATTAGCTACAAACTATTAAATTTTTATCGCTAATGCTTATGTTACATTAAAACTGCAATAATATTAACAGACAAATAATATTCAAATTAAATAAAGAAAGTAGTATTCGTTAATTCAAAAGGTGACAGTGACAGTGTCATTAAAAATATTTAATCAAAATATTCAGGCATATTATTTATAGGGCCATGTTATTTTTTATGCACACCACTTACATGTTTCGCGATTCATACTCTTGATTATTAATAAGTATTAAGAAATACAGTAGAGCATCGATTATCCGATCTAATGTTGTCAGGGGGGGGGGTCAGATAATCGAAATTCATTTAAAAAAATTATTATGTGTAAACAGCATCTTTCAACAGTTCACTTTTCACTTTTTTCAAAGTTTTACGACTCGAATTGCCCGTCCTACTTTGAAGATTATGGGGTACCTGATGATTGATTTAGAATTATTTTTTATTTACCAACCTTGAAATCACTAGCTAATGTCTGACCCGATTCATTTTTTTTTTAGCCATGTAATGATTTCCATTTTATCTTTAAATGTAAAGAGCTCTCGTTTCCTTTTTGGTAGCATGGATGATGACATGTAGTTTTTAAAACAAAAAGTGATCACAAAGGCGATGTATGCCTCACAAAGAATGATTTAAGACTTAATGTGAGATCTATTACCAACCAAATGATTAGGAAGATATTGAGAGAAACAAATGAAATGGTTTAATTAAGTATACATTTCTCAGTAAACAAAATTGTAGGTATGTATAGAAGTTCATTTTTTGCAGTTTCTATGAAATAAATTGAACTTCCCTTATAGACAGACATTCATAGAAAAAATAATTTTTACTATACAAATAAGTTGTTAGGTGATCAATATTACAAAAATTACATTAAAAAAAAAAGGTTTCGTTAATTGAACATTCCGATAACTGACATTCGGATAATCGATGCTCCACTGTACATTTTAATAGCTGACAATGTGAAATACTACTGTAATGAAGTTTTTTAGAGTAACCTGAAGATGATATATAAATCCTGAAACAACTAGTTGTGAATAGAAAAAAATACGGAGTATATGCCTGAATATTTGTATATAAATCTCAACCTGCTTTAACATAATTAATAAAATATTTAATAAATAATGGCACAAAAACAAAAATAAAACTATCGCTTTCGAACATAATATATAATAAAAGTAAAGTTGAATCAAATATAAAGGATCTCAATAAAATAAAAAATTAACTAAATATAATTATTTTAGTAACAATTTGAATAAAGATAATTAAGATAAGGATAACTAACAACATCACATGATAACAGAGTTTTTAATTATAAGACAATGAAAATCGTACACAAAATTGTTAAAAATAATTATGAATGAATGGAATTAAATGAAATAAATTAATTATTTTACTCTCAGGCTACCTACATTTCAGCCAGTAATGTCAGTAGGTTGTAAATTAGATACCGTATAAATAAAGAAGGTAGAGATTTAAATTAAAAACTGATCTTCAAATTTATTTTTAAAAACATCCTTATACTGATGTAGTATTACATATTTACAAAAGCTTGATAATTGAGGAGATGGATAAATAAATGGTGTTAAAAGGAATGAGGGGGGATGTTGCGGCGGCTAGGGGTTCGTAGTGAACTCAGCCGAAAACCGTCCGCTTTTGTGAAGCTGGTAGTTCAATAAAATAAATATCGTTAAATAAACATTTTGCCTGTAACTTTATTACATAATTAACAAGGTTAGTTTAAATATCATGCAGCCTCTCTTCATCATCTTATAAATAAATAAAGCTTATAAATTATTATGCATAAGTTAATGAACAATTATAACTTAATAATAATTTAACATTGCATACAAATATAACCTTTCATTATAACCAATAAACATGAATAAATTACCATGGTAAAGTTCAACAAACTATGGTTCTACGATGGCTTGACTTTGTGAGTGAATGTATAATAGATGCCATTTAGAGATCCGTGATGGGTAAAACGATTACAGATGATGCTATATAGTTTCTTAGTATCACATCTGGATTGTCGAGCCTTGCACTCTGAATGCAAAAACATGCAGCGAGAGAGCTCTCTCGTCCGCCATAACCTTATTCCAAGGTAGACATGCCTCTTTCCTTCAATGTCTTGTCGCACACTGATGTCTCTGGGCCTTGTAGCACGTCACATGACTCACATAATTGCCCGAAGATCAACAAAGTTGCAAGATACAGTTTCAGGCTAATTTTTTATGAGGCCATGTGATTAGTACAATAATAAAAATAATTTGAAAACTTGAGTCTAAACTAAATCTGTACTAAATACTAAAGTGTCGGCCTCGACATACCGCCCACTAAAGTTTTCATGAAAACTTTACTTCTGCAATGCCTTCATGCTACTACAAACTACAATGACATACTTTGGACAAGATCTAAAAATGGGTATGACCCCAGGTGAATAACATCTGGCCAAAAAATGGGTGTCTGGCACCATAATACTGACTCAGTCGACCGCCCACCATGCAAAAGCACCCTATGCAGCAGGGAACTTCGAACCATGAAAGAAGGCATCGGTTCGAGGAGCAAAGGAATTGAAGAAGGAGCCTGTAATGAATGAGTATAGACTTGTTTTTGAACCAAAAAACAAAAATATTATCCGCGAAACTGGTTTCAAGATGTGAATCAGCAAAGTAGGGGGGTTATTTGATGAAATTCCACTGTTATTGTAAAGATTTAGTGCAGCCGGGCACTTAGGTCTAGGAACATGTGAGCAATGAGGCCATTTTGTTTTGAAATGATGGCCGACTGGAGACCTCTTGAAGGCATTCTCCAGTTGCAAGCCATAAAAAACAAATTTTCTGCCCGGCGTAATGTCCATCGACTTAAGTGACTCATGCGCAGCAGGACGCTTAGTTTCAGGATGTGGTGGTTCATGGAACCAAGTTTTATCAAGATGACTGACTGGGGACCTCCTGGAGGTGCGGCGTAAAGTCCAATCATTTGGGGTAACAGTTTCTTCCACTGTGGTGCTAAGGAGATTAGGCAGTTCTGGCGCAGCTGAGCGATCAGAACAATTAGGATCAATGTATATTTGTGCTACTGAGGCATCCAACGAAATGTCGCTGGATTTGCAAAATAGTGTGGGCGCAGCTAGACGCTTAAGATATTGGAGGCTATCAAAATGATTTGCCACTGAGGCGTCCAACGAAATGTCGCTGGATTTACAAAATAGTGTGAACGCAGCTGGACGCTTAAGACATTGGAGGCTATCTAAATGTTGTGCCACTGAGGCGTCCAACGAAATGTCGCTGGATTTACAAGATAGTGTGGGCACTTAAGACATTGGAGGCTACCTAAATGTTGTGCCACTGAGGCATCTAACGAAATGTCGCTGGATTTACAAAATAGTGTGGGCGCAGCTGGGCGCTTAAGACAATGGTATCCATCAAGAGTTTGATCAATTAATGTGTCTAAAGAGATGTCATTGGATTTTCCAGATGGACCAGGAACTGCTGGGTTCTCTGCTCTTTCAAAGTACAACTTAATATCTTGTACCACTGAGGTACTCAACGAGGTGTCGTTGGTGTTATCAGGTTTTTGAGAAGCATCTGAGAACTTTAAATTTCTTAAACATTGGATATCTCTCCACCCTGAGGCATCTAATGAAATATCAATGGATTTATCATGTTTTTCAGGCACAGCTGGGTGCGTAGAAACAGGGATTTACTTAAGAAGTTTTGCCTCTGAGGCATCTAACAAGATGTTACTCGATGAATCGAGTAGTTGAGGCGGAACAGGGCGCTTTGAAACAGGGATACTTTTAACATATTTAGCCTCTGAGGCATCTAGCAAGGTTTTACTCGATTCATCGAGTAGTTGAGGCGCAACTGGGCGCTTTGAAATAGGAATACTTGTAACATATTTAGCCTCTGGGGCATTGCTGTGTTTACTGCATTGATAAGGTGAACTGTTCATTGTGTAATTTAAACCATTAGGAGACAAAAAATTATTTTCTGAGCAAAGCGGAATCCGATGAGGATTTATATTAGGATTGTGTTCTTTAAATGGCTTATCTTTGTTGCAAATACTGGGTGAGTCATTCTGACATTCATCAGATATGAGTCCAGCAGGACTTATTTTACTAGCGTAATTAGGGCTATGAGCCCTTCTTTCAAATGGTGGAGATGAAACAATGGGAGGTGACTCTTTCTCTAATAGGTTTGAATTACAGCCAGAACCAATAGCTAATGGAGCTGTATGGGCAAAAGATATCTCAGGAGTGGGATTCATGAAATCTTCATAAATTGCGCAACCTTCATAGTACATTCGCTTTATTGCTTTCTTAAGGTCCTTATCAAATTTATTTGGGAATACAGATGGACAATTATTGACAAGTACCAACTCCAAAATCTCATCCCATTTAGCCATAAATGAGTGAAAATGTGGCCTAAGCTGAGAGAATGTCTCTTTAAATAATTCAAGCTTACTTTCATCATAGAGACCAGAGCGACCTACAGCAGTGATCTTATTAACTTCTCCAACCGTCTGATGGAGATCCCTCCTAAGAAGTTTAATTGAACTTGTAAAATCCATTCCAGAATTGATATTTACTGCAACTAAACAATGGATTCTAAATGGTGCTGGCCAGAAAATCTAAAACATAAGAAAAGAATGACTAGAGGTGGGCGGAATGTAAGTTACTAACAACAGTTAATAAATGAAAATATTTCAAAAACCTTTTAAACAACTGTAAGAACTTACAATACATAACATAATAATGTTATTACATAAACAGACTATAAATAATTAAAATGATACAAACCAATAAATTGAATTACATGAAGAATTAATCGTTTATCTACTTCTAGTTACAGTAGACAAAACATTGCCTGTAAAATAGGAAACATTAAAATACAAACAGAAAGCATTAACAACAGTTACAAAATAACAATATTTCAAAAGCCTTTAAAAAACTGTAAAAATTTACAATAAATAACATGTAATAATCTTAACAAAGAAAATACGCTATAATAATTGAAATAATTCATACCAATAAATTTAATTTTGCAATAAAGAACATATAATAATCTTAATAGCGAACTATAAACTATAAATAATTAAAATGATACAAACCAATAAATTAAATTGCTAGAAGAATTGAACATTTATGTAGTCCTAGCTATAATAGACAAAATGTTGTCTGTAAAATACGAAACATTAACAAACAAATAGAAAGCATTGACAACAGTTACAATACAACAATATTTCAAAACCCTTTATAAAACTGTACACATTTTCAGTAAATAACATATAATGCAATAATAAACAACAAATGGTACAATTTAATAAATAAGAACTAGAATTAGGTATAATTCCTTATAGCAATAAACAAAACATTGCCTGCAGATGGCAAGAAGAATTAGAGATTGCTCCTGATAACAGTCATAAATTTATATATCTAACATTATATAAATATCCAGACTAACCTTAAATGTTTTGACTAACCGGAGGACCATACAATTATTTTTTATTTATTTTTTTTTTTATATCCGACCTGGACTGGACCAAATGTTGCGGCGGCTAGGGGTTCGTAGTGAACTCAGCCGAATACCGTCCGCTTTTGTGAAGCTGGTAGTTCAATAAAATAAATATCGTTAAATAAACATTTTGCCTGTAACTTCATTACATAATTAACAAGGTTAGTTTAAATATCATGCAGCCTCTCTTCATCATCTTATAAATAAATAAAGTTTATAAATTATTATGCATAAGTTAATGAACAATTATAACTTAATAATAATTTAACATTGCATACAAATATAACCTTTCATTATAACCAATAAACATGAATAAATTACCATGGTAAAGTTCAACAAACTATGTTTCTACGATGGCTTGACTTTGTGAGTGAATGTATGATAATAGATGCCATTTAGAGACCCGTGGTGGGTAAAACGATTACAGATGATGCTATATAGTTTCTTAGTATCACATCTGGATTGTCGAGCCTTGCGCTCCGAATGCAAAAACATGCAGCGAGAGAGCTCTCTCGTCCGCCATAACCTTATTCCAAGGTAGACATGCCTCTTTCCTTCAATGTCTTGTCGCACACTGATGTCTCTGGACCTTGTAGCACGTCACGTGACTCACATAATTGCCCGAAGATCAACGAAGTTGCTAGATACAGTTTCAGGCTAATTTTTTATGAGGCCATGTGATTAGTACAATAATAAAAATAATTTGAAAACTTGAGTCTAAACTAAATCTGTACTAAATACTAAAGTGTTGGCCTCGACAGGGGAGAATTGTGAATTGAGATTTAAGGAATTAAAAAGTGTGGCAGCTCAAATAATAAAGGATTTTTCTAAGGAGGCAGTTTAATGATAAGGGATGCAGAAATCTTAGGAGCTGTTCGAGGATTTAAATGGTTTTTCGGTTAACTTAAGAAATATGGATATTCCAGGATAGATGTTGATCAAAACGATTCCGAGTTTTAACAGAGCATATGAAATGAAAAGGGAGGTTGTTGAGATAAAGTAATGGATAACAGGGAAGTGAATTAAGGGAGGGTGATCAAATCAGTATTGCCTTGGTTTTCTCAGGGGGGGGGGTTCGTTCATAACTTACTCTCCACTGCCCTTTGGTTAATGCTATCAATATCATCTTCCAGCTCATGAGATGTCTCGGAAATGTTATAAGGATGAATGGATAAGTAAATTTTTAAGCTGATATATAAATGATATCAGGAGTTTTGCATAACATTTGTCATGTCATTAGGGCTAAATGTCCCCTCACTCTGGTGTGTTTCTGCCTCAAGAGATCGCAGCACCTATGGGGTCAATTTTAGATTCCTCCTAATTAAGAAACCAATAGACATTTTTTAGTTCAGAAAACGGATTTATTAATAAAATGGACATAGAATCTGATGAATCTATTTTAGAAGGCCATATATGTGATATTTACAATTTTAGGTTCAAAAAAACTACTTTTTATTATTTTTTAAAGATAATTCAACTAATAGGCAAGTATAGAATAATAAAATATAAATATTGGCGAAAACAAAATTTTAATTATACGAACAACATCGGCCGAAACTCATAAATACAAATTTCTATGCAAATGTTTTTGTTTTGTTTTTCAGGTAGCATCTACATCTATCATGACTATAGCAGCCTCAAACTACAAATCTAAAATAAGATTTCCATCGAAAGGTTGTTTTGGGACTCAAAATAGAATTTACACGATCTGAAATGAAAATTTCGAAAAATTATAAAAGTAAACAATAATTAAAACTATATAACCAAAACAACTGCATACTTATTGTAAATATATTTAAAAATGCGGGGTGCATCAAAATATAAGAAGGAATTAGGAAAAATCACGTTAGAAGTATGGTAGAGGATAAGCGATTATAAACACTGATCCCCCAACTTCCGCCGCCGGGTATAACGACATGCTCTAGCCCTATTTTGGAGGGCCTACAACTTTTGTTCTACTTCACTTCCCCAATGATGATTTTATTGACTAGAATTATAACATTGTTCATATATAACGGGAAAAGGATATAAATAAAAACATTATTTTATTATCAATAAATATAATATAATAATATAATATAATATAATATAAACATATAATATAATATAATATATTATATCCATTATAAGTTTATATTATATATATTTATAATATAATATAAACATTATTTTATTATCAATAAATTATCAATTTATATAAAACTAGTTGAAAAAAAAGGAATTCACAAACAATAAAGTATTATCTATTTCTATTACTAATTAAAAAAATTAAAATTACTTATGCTATATTACTGCACATTAAAAAAAATATATATTATGAACAAATATGATATATTATTTTTGTATAAATGTTGCTTATTCTTAATAAGGAATAATTATATTATGAGCTGTATTCATTAAAATTATTTACTTTTTTAATACCCAAATCAAAAAGATTTAGTAGTACTTTACTGATTTCATATAAAAGTGATGAGTACAAAAAGTTATTGAATTTTTCAATTGAATTTAAGTTTAATAAAATAACACCAATATGGAACACCAACGCACAGAGAGGTAACTTGTAGGTCTAGCCGGCCAAAAATATCATCTTTTCCTATATATTTTGTGTTCCTGATTTCGAAAAAATATTGTATAAAAAATAAAGGACCTTTGGTTTTTTAAATATGATTAACCTTACAAATAACCAATACTATCAAGTTTATCTGGGCTTTGCAGCCCAGATTAAATAATCCAATTACTTTAACAAGTTTGAATTTCAAAACAGGTCGCGGTTTTTAGTGTGCTGGTATGGTTATTTTATGAAACTTGATCATAACTATATTATATAGGTTCTTATAGTAAATTTAGAGCATTTAGATGAAAAAAAAGAAATTTCGCATCGAACAATTAGTTTCGGAACTGTAGCCAAATGAATGGTGATATAGGTGTTTTCGCAGAAACGTGCGACCCTAGTCAAAGAGTGTTGAAATGAGGGGTGTAGATTGCATGAAATATGCGATAATTTCTGATGTCACAGCTTCGCCAGGAGCAATTAGAAGGCAAACCTACTAAAAGTCTCCGAACCTGGAGGTTGAGCTAAGGTTGGGGGGGGGGGGGGGAGAAGAGAGGTCCCAATTTCCTATTTTTCGATCTTATCCCGAAAACAGTGGACTCAAGAAAAATATGCTACAAATCGGAATTAATGCTAATTGAATTTCCTATAAAATTTATTATATACATCTTTTGTCGAAATTCCAACGGTTTTCAAGATATAAGTTATTTAAAATCCATAATTTTAGAAATAAAAAAATGTTTACCTCACTTTTTGTTAAACATTTGCTTCAAATACCAGAAACTTATATATGAAATTAAATTAAATTTAATGCTCTACAATTTTGATTATGTAATTATTTCTGAGGAACGATCGGGGAAGGTACTAGAAATAAAAGTATTACAAAAAGTGAGGTAACATTTGTTTTTTTCCCCCCAAAATCACCGATTTACAATAACGTATATCTCGAAAACCGTTAGAATTTCGACAAATTTATATTACATCAATTTTATAGGAAGTTTAATTAGATTTAATTTTGTTTTGTTATATAATTTTCTAGAGTCGACCATTTTCGAGATATAGTCAATGTCAAAAATAAAGTACGAATGTTTTTTCGGAATCAAACGTTTCAATAATGTTTTTAATAAATTTATTCATACAGCTAGCCGTTTTCTGATTGTAAGCTTGTAAATATCAATATATATTCTCTCAGCAATTTAGTCACCAAACAGAAAAAAATGAATAAAATGAAATCATAAGGGGCAAAATATACTTATTTCGCAGTAAAGGGGTTTTAAAACGTACACACTCCCTTTTGCGATCAAATACCTTATTAGATCCATTGTAATATATTTATAAATATTTTCTTTGTCTTTGTAGCCTTTCGTGTTTGTTGACCAAAACAGGGGCCCGAATAGACTAGAGAAAAGAGGGTATGCGGAAAATAAATAATTTTTAAAAAATAAATAAAAATAGTATTTACGAAATCAAATTTTTCCCAAAATTACTTCTTATTTAAATCAAAAGGTTTGTAATGAATTACTTCTTATGTCTAACCGTTTTCAAATGTTAAGCAGTAAAAAAACACATTTTTCTACAATTTAGACCCCGGGACGTAAAAAAAATGTGGGAAGTTTCTCATACAAAAAAGCTTGCAATTATTTATTATTACCTTTACTTTGAGATTAGGGTTTTGAAGGAGGAGAATAGTCAAACAAGCCTATACTGTGTGTGATATGTCGAATAAATAAGAAATGAAACTACTCATGTGAAACAATTAAATGGATTGAACAAAATGAAAAAAAAAAAAATTCAATTTCACAAAGAAATGGTTGTAAACATCTTGTCCTACCAGACCATTGTCGTTTGAACCTACGATAGTATTAGAAATGTTGATATTTCCTTTGATCCTATCCGTCTAGGGATTTCGCGTCTTTTCTACCTTCTTCTTTTTACCCGAACCTAGCATAATCTTGACTGTGGATTCCTATGGCAAAACGTAAGATAAAAAATGAGTTTTATATCTCAGGAATACGCGCGGCAGGAAGGGAAAGAAGGAAACTGCCTATTTAAACTCATTCAATTGAAAAATTCAATAACTTTTTGTACTCATCACTTTTATATGAAATCAAAAAAAAAGAAGAAAAGTACTAAATCTTTTTGATTTGGGTATTAAAAAAGTAAATAATTTTAATGAATACAGCTCATAATATAATTATTCCTTATTAAGAATAAGCAAACATTTATGCAAAAATAATATATCATATTTTTCATAATATATATATTTTTTAATGTGCAGTAATATAGCATAAGTAATTTTAATTTTTTAATTAGTAATAGGAATAGATAATACTTTATTGTTGGTGGATTCCTTTTTTTTTTTTTTTTTCAACAAGTTTTTATATAAATTAATATTAAAATAATGTTTTTATTTATATCCTTTTCCCGTTATATATGAACAATGTTACAATTCTAGTCAATAAAATCATCATTGGGAAAGTGAAATAGAACAAAAGTTGTAGGACCTCCAAAATAATGCTTCATAGAGCGTCTTTTTAGTCCAGTAAAATAAGACTCCAAAAGGCGGTTTTGAAGAAAAAACTGCGGAACTTTTATTCTCAACGGATCATTATGTTCTTTGGGGTGCTGAATCCGAATCTGAAGTTTGCTACCACGGCAACCATCGGCTTCATATTCAAAATCTCAAAAAACCGCCAAAAAAACTCATTACTTTTGTTTTTCTATCTATAACAAGATAACGAACCTTTTTTCGAAGGAAGTCTTCAAATATTAATTGTAGCTGGAACTAGTACCTACATAATGAAAAAACGAAATCCGAAATCGGACCATTTTTCGCGAAGTTACGTTATTGGGAAAAAATGGAGAAATTGTCCAATTTGCCGTCAGTCCCAAAGCTCCGCGAAAACACGTTTGTCGTACTCTTTTGGCTATAACTCTGAAACTATTTGTCCGATACAACATTACTTTTTTTCATCTTAAAGCCGATTAAATTTACTATAAGAATAAATTTTTAACCAAACTCCTTAAAATGTACATGCCAGCCCGCTAATAAAAACGTACTATTGTAAAATCCTAGTGTTTTTTGGCACATTTGTTCGATTCCAAATTTCTTTTATCTATCTCAAAGCTGATTAAATTCGCTATCAGATGCTATATATGTAAATTATATTAAATCCTTTAAACCACCCAAGCTAGCACGCTAAATGTGTATGTTTTGGCAAAATATGTAAATTATGACATGTTCAGTAGACTGGTGTGGGTATTTCCCGGTGTTAATTATAAGTTAGATATATAGGAGCCAATAGTACATTTAACCAGCTTTTAGATAAAAATATTATAGATCCGACAAATGGTTTTGGTGATATAGCGATAATGTGCCAAAAAAACATTTATTTTACAAAAGTAAGTGATTTTCAGCGTGATAGCTTGTGTATTTCAAGAATTTTGATAAAAATTTCATATATAAGATCTAATTGTATATTTAATCACCTTTCAGATTTCAGATCAAAAAAACATTTTGAATCGGACAAATACTTTCGGAGCATTGGTTAGAAGACTTTCTTCGAAAAAAGCGTCGTTATGGTGTTATAGATAAAAAAAAAACGAAAATAACGGTTTTTTTTGTTTTTTTGCGATTTTGAATATGAAGCCGATGGTTGCGGTGGTAGCAAACTTCAGATTCGGATTCAGCACCCCAAAAAACATAAAGATCCGTTGAGAATAAAAGTTCCGCAGTTTTTTCTTCGGCAAACCCTTATTTTACTGGACTATTATAGGAGGGTAGGGGATCAGTGTTTATAATCGCTTATCCTCTGCCATACTTCTAACGTGATTTTTCCTAACTCCTTCTTATATTTTGATGCACCCCGCATTTTTAAATATATTTGCAATAAGTATGCAGTGTTTTTGGTTATATAGTTTAATTATTGTTTACTTTTATAATTTTTCGAAATTTTCATTTCGGATCGTGTAAATTCTATTTTGAGTCCCAAAACAACCTTTGATGGAAATCTTATTTTAGATTTGTAGTTTGAGGCTGCTATAGTCATGATAGATGTAGATGTTACCTGAAAAACAAAACAAAAACATTTGCATAGAAATTCGTATTTATGAGTTTCGGCCGATGTTGTTCGTATAATTAAAATTTTTTTTTCGCCAATATTTATATTTTATTATTCTACACTTGCCTATTAGTTGACTTTTCTTTAAAAAATACTAGAAAGTAGTTTTTTTGAACCTAAAATTGTAAATATCACATATATGGCCTTTTAAAATAGATACATCAGATTCTACGGAAATATGGAACAAAATGAACTTTACAGAACCAAAATCGGATGATCTGTTGAGATTTGAGGAGGAATCTAAATTTTGTTTATTTTGGCACGCTACGTGGTGGTAACATTTGGTACTACAGAGGGGACATTTAGTCTTAATATAAACTGAAAAGAGGGTTGGTGAAAGAAGAGACCCTTGAGGGACACCTCTCATTAAAGGTAGCAATTTTTGAAAACAGAGACAAGAAACACAGGGATAGTGAGAGTTTCTGTAATTTAGTGAGAAGGATTTTATTATTAACAGAATTAAAGCCTAAGAGAATGAGGATGTGGTTTTCTGTTGGCCAATTGAGGAATAGAGCAATCTTGAGTTACCTTTTACAGGACTGATTGAGTAGAATAACCAGAATGGAAGCCTGATTAAAGAATAGTAAGGAGATTCTATTTTCAAGGAAGGTGTTGAGTCGAGAAGGTACTAATCTTTCCTGTGGCTTTGAGAGGATGGAAACAGGCCTCAAATGGGATGCCAGTCATTAGGTATACCTCCTAGAATTACTAAGAGTTTGTTTAGCTGTTTGCTGTATTCTCACTGGCTGGAGAAAAGCCCATAAAAAGTTTCTTAAATTTCTGTTATACGCTCATAAAAAAAAAAGATTATTTATAAAATCAACTTATAAAATTAGGGCTCTCATTTGATTTTACTAATACCGAAGTTCTATCATGAAAAACAACAGAAAAATACTAAAATCTATATTTATTACGTTCGTGCGGGTGCACTTATGCTTGCAGTGTATGTGAATGCGTGTATGTTTGTTTATTATAAAATTTATTTTATTCATTGATATTAAACTATTAAAAATTAAATTTATCATTAAAAATTCTGGAATAAAAAATCTGATGTTGATGACTAATTAATTTAACAGTTGTGAAATGTTGAAAATTCATGCAGAATAAATTGCAGCAGATACTTGATGTCGTTAATTTTTTACTTCTTTATTGTCGAATAAAGTATGAAAATTTTATCCATTCCCCTCATCCTTTTCTTTCTCTTCGTGTTTTCCTTAGTCAAACTGCCATCTAAACTTGTTTCATTTTCTGTTTCAGAACTAATTTTTACTGAATTAATCAATAAAACAAAGCAAGCCATAAAAGTCAGAAGCCACAGAAAAAACATAACAAAGATCCTTTATAAACAGCACTAGCCTCCCCCCTAGTACTCTTGAATACACTTTACTCTCCTAGTAAAGGAGAACTTGAATGATTCTAATTTGGAAAACAGGATAGAGTGATCCAAGGAATCAAATACTTTAGAAATATTCAGAAGTATCAGTACTGTTAGTTTTTTTCATCTATGGCAGTAAATATATCATTAGTGATTTTGAGGAGAGCGTATTGTGTGGAGTAGCCGGGCCTGAAACGAGATTGGAGGGGATGAGGAGGTTAGATTCTTCAAGGAAGTTGGATACCTGAGATTATACTAATCTTCCTAATGCCAGCAGTACATGCCACCCGAGCCGAGGAACAGTGAGTTGTTCACACAAGTGATGCAAGTACACAACGCTGAATGGCTCGTGGAGGAGGGAAGGCGAGCTTTGTAGGAGTCGGGTTGTACAGTTTTTTTTTTTTTGTTTACCGATCTATTGAAAATTATGAATACTGCATTGACGAGAGCATTCTGAAAGCAAAGCTTTTAAGATTATAGCTTTGGGTCAGAATCATTTTCATTTATACAAGTTATTTTGGTGTTCATTACATTTTATAAGTAAACTTTGAATACATTTCTATCTATATAATTTTCTTATTCTAGCAAATAATTATTCATGATAACATTTCACGTTTGTTTGCCAGATTAAATGTTGATGTTGTAAATACAATTGATTTAATTAAAATTTCTCACCTTTTTTTTTTTTCATTAATGTTTTTTGTATTATATATGTTTGTATGTACAGGGGTCTACTAGTCGGGAATTTCAGGAATATGTCGGGAATATACAGAAAATTTGTGAAAGTCGGAAAAGTCGTCATTAATGCTAACATTTTCAGATTTTTTTTAGTTTTTACTCAATATGTCAGTTAAGGAAGCGTTTGATCGGTATAGTCACTCTACATACTTCTAAAGTATAATAAATAAATTTGCTACAATTTGAGATCAGAGTAAGCTCTATATAGCCATTGGTTCCCAAGATACAGGGATATTATCTTCGAAAATAGGCCATTTTTTTTTTCCAAAAAGTGATATTTTTTCGATATGGTCACTTATTTTGTGAAATACCTCCTAAAATATGCATCCCACGTCAAATATTATGAAGTTGTAGACTTACCGCATTCCACCAGTGGCGATCTTTTCTTTATTCTTTAGGATGGTTGAAAGAGAACTACGCGGAATTCGGAATTCATTAGCAACAAACGCCCAACTTCTTCCTCATTTCTCCACTTCACAAATCAATTTTAACTTTTCGTTAATTGAAGGAATTTTCAATAGCCACTGTAAAAAAACACTCGAGTGAATAACTAATAATAAGTGACTGGTGCAACTATGAACTGGAAAGATAAACAATGACGGGAAACAGGAAAACAAATTATACATGAAATTCTTTAAATTTGAGTTCGAGTTATAGAGGCGATGACTTCTAATATGTAGTTCATTTCTTAGAGGTGGTCCTAGAAGTTCTCTCTTTTAAACCCTATTTTCAGTTCGACTTATTTACACAATTTTTAACGTTTTCTGTCTGAAATCGTCTCTTTGAGGTGAAATTTAAGTGTAATGTACTTCCGACCGTAAATTTTGTTCGAATTATTTAAGAATTCAGCTTATCGAAGTACAACACATCGAGAGTTGACTGTTTATGTAAATTATTTTTGTTAATAATTTAGATTTAGTTACCATTGAGATTTTTGATTATTACATGATTTTTATTAACTGTTTTTTTTTTTTTTCTTAAAAAGTGCTCCGTTGATTTCAAAATATTTTTTATGGGACCACCTCTGAAGTATGCCCTACCGATCTAAAAAAGAATCATCAAAATTGATTTAGAATTGACCGAATAAACGCATAACATACAAAAAAAAAAAAAAAATACAGATGAGTTGAGAACCTCCTCTTTTTTGAAGTCGGTTGATAAAGAAAAATAATCATTCAAAGTTTGTCATCTACACATTAAAACAAATCAAATTTGCAACAAATTTGGTTCTATTATTATTTTTTTTCAATATTTTTATAGCTATAGGGATTGGAAAAATACAATATTTTATCCAAAACTGTAAAACGTCACATTAAACTTAATTTTTAATATTATTACAATAAAATCAGTTCAGCGGTTTGGCCACCACAAACGCCCCAAAGATTGCTTATGTTGCAGCAAGTAGCACACCACGAAAACACATTGTCGGTTTGGCTCTTTTGGCTAAAACTCCAAAACTATTTGTCCGATTTGAAATTTCTTTGTTTCATCTGAAAGCTGGTCAAATTTGCTATGAGACCTTATATATAAAATGTTTTTTAAATCCCATGAAATACCCACACCAGCATGCTGAGAATCCCATACTGTTGTGAAAACCACTTTTTTTCAGCATAGTTCTCGTAAATAGTTAGAAGCGAGAAATATACCGAAAAAAGGTGGATATCGCAAGAGTATGGGGTTCTAAGCGTGCTGGTGTGGGTATATCTTGATACTTAATACTCTTGATCAAAATTTCATATATGGGGTCTCATAGTAAATTCAACCAGCTTTCAGATGGAAAAATGAAATTTCAGATCGGACATTTATTTTTGGAGATTTTTTATCCGACAACCTCGTTTAACCTCGTAACTGTTTTCAAACCAATTGGAAATATTTGACATTGGTGTGTTTTTTTTTTTAAATTTATCTAGAGTATTGTGAAATATTTAAAAAAATTGTTTTTTTTTATTTTATTGTTTGACTGATATGTTAAGTAGCAAAGTATGCATTGATTGATTTGTTTAGATTATTATTGCAACAGCATTAAAATATCGATTGGCGAGATTTTCCAGAAATATTTTTGAAAAAGTTGGGAATACATCGGGAATTTTGATGACTGATATTGGTTGACACCATGCCGTAATAGTCATTTTTTTTTTAATATTTAAAATTCAAAATATAATCTTATTGATAGCAATATAATAATAAAATAAATAAAACTATATAAAATAAATATAAAAATATGTACATAAGGTAAAGTAGCAATAACTATATAACAACTAGAATAATCATATTTTATATACTTTTCTTTCCTTTCTATCCTTTTACACTTCCCAACCCATCAGTTGTTATACATGTGGTAGCGGATTATTCCCAGACAGTCCAGTATAATATTTTTTGCTAACACAGCCCATCCTTCATATCAATGCCCAGGCCTTCCATGAAGCTCCTTGTTCTATTCAGTATAGTTCCGTTAGCTCCACCATAGGCCTCTCACGTTGAACTCTCTCTCTCACTTAAAGTCTCACGGAACCTTAAAGAAAGGGATGCATTTTTCATATATCTCCTTGTTTTCACTTTCCACTTTACCTGCTTTATCCAGATCCGGGATAAGGCTGCATAATGTGGAACTGCGTGAGTTATATCCAGTAAATATAGTTCAGGTAATAGCAGTCCGATATTTAAATTGGGTTTAGTAATGACCAAATACCGAAAAAAAAAAGTAATCAATTTTGAGCAGTCGAGTAAACGATGGAGGGGTGGACGGAGAAGTAGATGGAAGGATTGCGTAAGGACTGATTTTGGGGATTTGGTTTTAGAGAAAGTGGGTTGGAGGGAGGTTTGTGGTGGAACGCTGTTGGTGATGTCGACATCGAACCTTCGGATTGGCTAAGGCTTTTATTTACTATTTTATTATTATTGAAATTTTAATGTTAAAAATACCAATTAATATACATGAACATTCTTAATATAAATATCGGCCACATAAATAAAGAAGGTAAAATATTTCAACTTATAATATTTTGAAATACATACTACACTGGAACTAAATACGTGAAAACAAGTAGTCCTGTCAATGAGTGCTGAAATGACAGACTGAGAGCCCGATAGGAAAAAATAAATAAATACCAAGTTATTTAACCCTTTTTGGAATGCATGCTGTTCTGAATAAAAATTTATGAATCTGCCAATCAAGGTCAGTGCCACAACAAAGTTGCTAAGGGAGGGAGTGGGTTGAAAATCATATGTTCTTAGCCGTTTGATCAAATAACTGGGAAAATGTTACTTTTAGTACATTTTGTGTTCTATACATTATTAAAGCAAAGTAAATTTGGTACTATTCGTTTTTTGCTCAGGTCAATAGAGTTTAGCTACCAAAGAAGCTACCAAATTTACTAACAGACCACATATTTGAAATTTATATGAAGACATGTGAAATACCCATGCCAGCACGCTATATCCCCTACTCTTGTGAAATCCAAGTTTTTTGGCACATATTTCGCTATTAATCCAAAACTGCCCGATTCAAAATTTAAAGCCAGCTATAAGTTGAAAAAAAAAAAAAACATTTGGATCGAACAAATAGTTTTGGGGTGCTGAGGAAAATTGTGTCAAAAAACTTGGATTACATAATAGTAAGTGGTTTTAGCATGGTGGCATAGGTATTTTTTGGGACTTGTACAAAATTTTATGTACGGGGTCTGATTGTAAATTTAACCAGCTTTCAGATGAAAAAAAGAAATTTAGGATTAGAGTTAAAGCCGACACCGGAAGTGTACCAACAACTTTTTTTCACGGAGAAGTACGACTTACCGAAAGCTAGTCAATCTTTGGTGGCTAAACTGCTCTAAAACTATTGATCTGAGCAAAAAACTAATTGTACCAAATTTGCTTTGCTTTAATAATGACAATGTATAGAACCCAAAATGTAACTATAGAAACTAAAAGTAACAGTTTTCCAGCTATTTGTTCAAATGGCTAAGAACATACGATTTTCAACCCTTCTCCCTTAGCCATTTTGTTGTGCCGAATGACCTTGATTGGTAGATTCATAAATTTTCATTTAGAGCATTGGATAGGTTACACCCATACATTCCAAAAAGGGGTTAAATAACTTCGTATTTTTTCCTATCGGGCTCTCCGTCCATCATTTTAGTTCTCATTGAAAGGACTACTTGATTTCCACGCATTTTGTTCTAGTGTAGTATATATTTCATAAGATTTCATATATATATTTCATAAGTTGAAATATTTTTCTTCCTTCAATTATGTAGTCAATGTTTACATTAATTCTGTTCATATATATTAATTGGTATTTTTAACATTAAACTTTTAAAACAAGATTATTTTATATTAAAATAATTAAATTCTAATGAATGTAGGTGGAACAAATTTTATTTTTTCTGCCAATATAATTTGCTCACATTGGTCTGAAGAAAAACTACTTGGAAATCAGAAAGTTCACTGTTAGACGAAAAAGATGTGTTTTGAGTAATGTCTGCCGGTGTGACGCCCACTCCAAATTTTGGCATACTTTTTTTGTCATCTAGGGGGTATGCTATTCTGGCTTTTATTTCACTTTCAATTTTATTGTCTGTTGTGACCAGACTTCCTAAGTAGTTGAACTGGTTTACAGACCTAAAACTATGATTTGTGAAAGTTACTTCTTCATTTTCTTTGGTTCTCCATCTTGACCTTTTCATGTATACTGTCTTATTTTCATTCACTGTAAGACCCAGTTTCATAGCTGCCTCTTCAAATTCTTGGAAGGTACCTGATAATGCTGTTTGGGTTCTAGAAATTATAACCACATCATCGGCATATGCCAGGTGTGGTGATAGTTCTCCCTGGATTTGTCCTAATAACACAGATACCTACTACCAGGGCTATATTACACAGAATTGGAGATACGAGGATCACCCTGTCTTAGAAGCCCCTCCAAATTTTGGAAGAAAATGTTTTTTGCATCTAGGGCTCTGCAGTTTTTTGTGTTTGAAATAAATCATCTTCAAATGTTACCCTTTTTGATTCAAAACACAGACAATGTTTTTTGTCATCTGCGGTTTGTGCAGAAGAAATTATGTGCTTGAAATGAATCATCTTCAAAAAGTGCACTTTTTGGTAAAAAACAAAACATGGATTTTTAATTTGGTCTGCCGGTGTGATGCCCCCTCCAAATTTTGGCAGTCATCTAGGAGATATGCAGTTTCTTGTGTGCTTGAAATAATTTATCTTCAAATGATCCACTTCTGGACTAAAAAAACATGGATTTTAAATTTTGTCTGCTGGTGCGACGTCCCCTCCTAATTTCAGCAGACAACGTTTTTTGGCATCTAGCGGATGTGCAGTTTCTTGTGTGCTTGAAGTAAATCATCTTCAAATAATAACATTTTTTTTTTTTTTTTCAATTGCAATTAATTATCATCATCATCATCTTATGTTGCTTATGGTCCTTGTAGAACCCAGGCCTCCTCAACAACTCTCTGCCATTCAAACCTTTCTTCGGCAATCCTTCTCCATCCTCTCAAACCCAGAGTCCGAAGATCGTCCTCTACATCTTCAAGCCAACGAAGTCGAGGCCTTCCTTTCTTTCTCCTTCCACCCGGGTGCTCCTCCAACATCATTTTGCTACAATATCTGGAGCAGCATATAGCGTTCTTAGTTCCTCATTTGTTCTTATTCGCAAGAGATTCAATCCATACTTGGTAGGACCATATATTTTTCGAAGGATTTTTCTTTCCCACATGTTTAATAATTTTTCGTCATGTGATGTCAGGGTCCATGTCTCACTCCCGTATATAACAACCGGCTGAAGGATCGTTCGATATACCCTTATTTTGAGATTGCAGGATGTGTTTCTACTTTGAAAAATCTTCACTAGAGACCAATAGCACCTGTTTCCTGCTATTATTCTTGATTTTATTTCTTCTTTGATAATATTGTCCTCAGTGGCAATAGCACCAAGATACTTAGACTTAGGCATTCTTTCAAAGTAATATCCAGCTCCCTCAATGAATCTATGTCCTCTTTCCTCTCTGGTTGTTACCATGTATTTGGTCTTTTCTTTATTTAGTGTGAGTTCTACATTTGTTGCTGCTTTTTCACACTCCTCGAAAGCTCCTAGGAGCGCATTAGTAGTTCTTCCTTTAATTACTACATCGTCCGCAAATGCTAACTGTTGGGTTAGTCGCTGGTATATACATCCTCCTGATCTAATGCGGATCTGTCTCATAACTACTTCTAACATTAAATTGAATAATATTGGGGAAAGAGGGTCTCCCTATTTAACACCCTTATGAATTTTAAAATCTTTTGAAAGATATCCTTGAATTTTCACCACTCCTTTACTGTCCTGCAGGGTCATCTTAATAAGCCTGATAAGCTTTATGGGGTATCCCAAGAATTCTAATTTTTGATATAAGACATTTCTCTCTATACTGTCATATGCTTGTTTATAATCAGTAAAGATGTGGTGTAGATCGACATTCCACTCATGGCATTTTTCAAGCATTATCCTCATAGCAAAGATGTGATCTATTGTTGATATTCCTGGGCGGAATCCACATTGATACTCTCCCAATACTTCTTCTGCTCTCATTAAAATCTGTTTCATCAGTAATGTTGACTGAGCATCATCAGTCATCTGTATCTTGTATACTGAGCACAATACTCTAACTTGTCTCCTTTTTTATGTATTGGTAGGATAACTGCCATCTTCCATTCCCCAGGCATTTCTTTTTTTATCCAGATATCCAATATCAACTCATATATCTATGCAATGTTTCTACTCCCACTTTGAGTGCCTCTGCTGGTATCCCATCAATCCCTGGTGCTTTGTTATTTTTCAAATTCATAATTACTTCCTCTACTTCTTCAGGATCTGGGGGTTCCAATTCCATGTCTTCCCCCGTTGCTCCTATTTGCAAGTAATTATATATAAATTAATTTAAGATTAAGAAAAAAGGAATTTTAATTGTGGTGTTCTTTTAGACATTTAGAAGAAGATTTGTAATTGTATGTTTTAAAATAATATTTATTTAATTTTCAGAATGTTTATTGTTTCTGTTTAGTTGTCTCTGTCAGTTGGTAAACAAAAAAGCTCAAAACATAAGGTTTTCTATATCATGCTACAATATTAATAAAGACAGTGAGGTTCCAAAACTCAAAGAGAGTGCACATTATGTATTCAACACTTATATCAATAGTGGAAAACATCTCATTGACTTTCTGAAGATGAAACCGCTGAAATTTATTGAGTTGAGAAAACTGCTCATTGGGGATTTGATCAGCATGTTGGAGTATTTTACTGAAAAATTGGATACTGAATCTATAAAAAATTCATCGAGTTAAATTTGAAAGAACTACTGACTTGGCATCCCATCCTTACTTCAAGGTGGCGTTGTTCAAAGTAGTACCCTAAAACTTCCAGGCTGTACATTTGGGCATGTTGCAACAAATTCATTGTTTTTAATTAGAATTAAAATTAAATAGTTTTATTAATTTTATCGATTATTTTAGTAAATAGCGAACATATTATTTTGTTTATTTGTTAGTTGTTTTTTTTTTAATTATTTAAAAGTCGACTTCTTTATGTCATTATTAATTGTTCATTTTCTTTTTTAATTTAATCTTTTCAATCATTTGTTTTGTTTATTTTTTTTAATTAGATAATTAAATTATTTTTGTGTCATAATCTGTTTGTTTTCTTTAAAAATCTTTTCTTGTTTTTTTTATTCTCTTTTTTGTCTTCTCTAATTAATTTTAAAAATGATGCATTGGAAATCAGCAGGCAATTGGACAATTAAGGTGACCCCTCTCCCCAACTAAAATATTCTTCATTTCTATCAGTACATTTTGGCTGCTTACATGTTTGGATCCTTGAATATAATTTTGAATTATTATTATAACTCTTTCTTATTTTTACCATCTTTTGATCAATAAAATATTCATCATTTGAAAAGTGGTCCAGATCTTTTAAAAATGGTAGTTGCTAGGTTAGATGAATGAGAGGTTGATGCAAAGACTCATTGCCAAACTTCAACAATTCTATAACAAAACCTTTTTTTTTTTTTTGGCCATTCTATACTTGATCGTTTGAGATTGTCTGAGTGATTCGGTAAATGTTATTTTGTCTGTAAGTTTTTGAACAGTTCTGGGATTTTCATCTTCTATAGCTTACAGAATATTATCATCCAGTCATGCCGCAAACCTCCTTTTCATCATGGCTGAGCTACTTGTCTCCCTCTCAAAATCGTTTATACAATTGTTGTACGATATTAAAAATTATATTAAAAATTTATCGTCATCCATCACCTTATCAATGTTCATGGATCTTTGGGCCCTGTGTTTGAATTCGTAAAACAAAATTTTACAAAAATCACTTGTAAACTTATGAATAGAAACTAAATTATTTCTAAGTAGTAAAATCCTTTTAAAAATGTTATTTAGGCGAGGAATAATAAATATTGGCATGTATTTAAAAAATAATCTATTATCTATAAACTGTTTATTACACAGAGTTTTAATGTAACCCTTCACTGGTCGCTATGTCGCTAAGTTGGTACAATTTATTCTACCTACTATTCGTCTCTTTCAATAAGTGTGCAAAATAAATCTCAGTTCTTCACAGTACAGTGACGAGGAAGGAATAAAGTAAAAAATTGTGACCTGCTGTCTGTAGTATATCTAGCGCCTGGTAGAATATCAAAACTGTCAACTAAATGAAAGTAGGAATTGGAGTTATTTCTCTTAAGTTTTTATTTACTGTTATTTATCTAAGTATCTGTTGGTAAAATACAAATATTCACAAGTATTTATAATTGTATAGACAAAGAAATAAATAAGCCTGAAATGATTATGGATTATAATATGACCAAAGGAGGTGTTGATACTGTTAACAAATTATTCTCTAGTTGCTGATTAAAAAGGGTATCAAGAGATGGCCGATGGTAATTTTTTTATCACATAATGAATGTGGCAGGGATCAACCCACTTATAATATTTATTTTTAAATGAAATGAAATGAAAAAATAATCTTTATTCTGGGACGTATTGTCCCCTAAGAATAACAAAATTGTTTCATAAAGTAGTACAATTGTCTGGCATATATAATTTCATACAAAGGTATTTATAAATGAGGAAGAAGAGACATGCAAATACAGTTAAGTAAATAATTGTATAAATAGCTTTAGTAAATAAGATAACATAAGAAGGATAAATGAAATAATAAAAAAAAAAAAAAAATAAATAAATAACCCTGAGAAAATGAGAAAAGATATATACAGAGAATGAACTATGTCTATATGTCCATTAGATAAAGAAAATATTTACAGAGATTACGATATATAATGAAATGAAATGAAATGAAATGAAATGAAATGAAATGAAATGAAATGAAATGAAATGAAATGAAATGAAAAAATAAACTTTATTCTGGGACTTACTGTCCCCTAAGAATAACAATAATGCACAGTTAGAAGTACAATTGTCTGGCATGTAATTTAAAAATTAAAAGCATCAGTAATTGCAGCATAGCTTTTTTATAGGGAAAAAAAATTAAATAAAAAAAAATATAAACATAATAACATAAAAACTATGAATGTATACATGAGAAAAGAAAAAAAAAATCTATATATACACTGCACTCATTCACCTATATACCTATACACATAACCATACACATATGAATTGTCGATAGATAAAATTTCTATGTTTAGGAAAAACATTTAAAGTTAAAAAATAAAAAAGAATTTTTATAAAAAAAATAGACAGAATGATTATTTACCAATATGGAACTAATAAAAGATTGTTATTATATGAAAGACAATTTATGAGTCAATTCACCGATATCAAATTTATTCGATTTAACCCTATTTGATAGTAATTACTGCTCATATTGACTGGCATCTGACTGGGATAAGAGGAGATATTGGAAAAGGAGTGTTTTAAATGAGCTTAAGGAAGGGGCATGTCTTATTTCAGGTGGGAGAGTGTTCCAGAGGGTAGTGGATCGGGCTAGGAAGGAATGCTGGTATAATGTTGTTCTATGGAAAGGCAAGTATAGGTCAGAGGAACGAGATCTTGTTGTGAATCGGGAATAGAAGGAAGACTTAAATTTTAACAGATCATAAATGTAGGATGGGCGATGGTAATAAATGGCTTGATAAAGGAATGAACCTAGGAAGTATGATTTGCGGGTGGATGGGTAGAGCCACTTCAAGTCCAAGTACAGATGTGAGACATGGGAACGCCTCGGGGTTCCAAGAACAAATCGAACGAAGCAATTCATGATTCGTTTTAAACCTCTCTCGGAGACCCACAGAGAGGCCCCCAAACACCACGCAGCCATAGTCAAAGAGAGGAAAGATGAGCGAGGAAACTAGGAGTTTGCGAGTGGCTTGGGGGAGGAAATGACGGGCACGATTGAATAGCTTCATTTTATTATTGCCATCAGAAGCTTCTATTAGAAGAAATATATTTCTAAAAAATCTAGCCCTAGAACTGATGAAATAGCAATTTTGTGCCAGGTCAGATATAAAAAAACCTTCCACTTAATGTGATAGCTTTTCTGATTGTACGCTCTCCGAAAAAAAGCTATTAAAGACGTCGAAGAGACTGCTGCTTCTTCAAATACAGTACCAAAGGAAAAGTGGCTTAGAGGTACATGTAGAAAATGTAAATAAAAAAAATCGCAATTTTACAAAAAGATGTAAAAGTGTCCAGTGTTTGCGTGTGGGAAACATTCAACAATAGTATGTGAGGATTGCTTACATGCCATAGAAGGTGTTAGGGAAGGTAGTTCATAATATTATTATTGCTTATTAGAAATAAAATTATTTAAATAATAAAATGTTGTATTTGTTCATAATATATTTTTTTAATGTTTAGTAATATGGCATGATTAATTTGAAAAAGTATGTTAGTAATTGTTTGTAAATTAATTTTTTTATCTTATCATAAATAAAAAATTATATATTTTTTTGTTTTATTTATAAATTTTTTTGCTTGTAAATGAACAAACTTATAATTCTAGTAAACTTATAATCATTAGGGAAGTTAAAAGAGAACAAAATTGTATGCCATCCAAAATATGGCTAGCGACCGGTCATGTTACAAAAGTCTTAGTGACCAGCAAAGGGTTAAAGAAAACAAGAAAGCCTGGTTTATTTTTCAGACAATCCAATATTATTTTGTTATGGGTTTCGAAATTGCCTCAGTTATGTACATTGTACTATTTATTTCTATATTGTTTGTTGAAGATTATTCACTAACAAGACAAGATCATTTCATATATAAAAAATTGACTATTATAAATCAGGGTGGCCACCAGACTGGAATTATGCTCAAATTTTGTATCATTGGAAAAATCAAGGAATTATGTTTGAATTTTACATATTTATCTGGAATTTTGTGAGGTCAGAAGGTAATTAAAAAAAAAAAAATGATTTACTCATCTTCAATTTAAATGACAATGAAAATAATATATTAAAACATTAAATGCACCAGACATTTAATAAATTCAATTCAATTTAAAATTCACATTCTCTTAAAACAAATGACGGCCGATCGCAGGATATCAAAGTAACATATTACAGTGTTAAAAATGAGCAGTCACAAAACAAAAAATAAAATACTAAGAAAAAAAAAACAATAAAAATCAACTAAGAACAAAAATATATGATGATAGGCTAGGAATAATTGAATAAAATAATGAAAGAAACAAACAATATTGACCTATTATCTACAACTCATTAATAAAGAAAAATGATTCCGAAGAGTACGTTAGAATGGGGAGAAATGTACATCTGAATACAGCCACTTTTTTTTTCCTTTCCATGTCTCGCCTATTAAGGAAGCCTCTCTTAACTGCTTCAAACATCCTGCTCGCTGCTGTGATTCGTTCATTAGCCTCTGAGTCAGTGTTTTCATTGAGGTGTGCACACAGGTATTTGAAGTTTTTCAAGTGTTGCAGGACTTTATCTTCAGCTCTGATTGCACGCATTATCCTCCTTGGTTTCTTCCCATGAGGCTTGGTTTACCTTTGTTTTCGTGGGGTTTATAACCATATTGATCTTGAGGAGTTCATCTTTCAATCTGTTAACATTGTATTGCAGATTCCTGTCATTGTCTGAAAAAATTACAATGTCATCAGCGAATGCATGTATTGAAAGGCTCACTGGTCTAAGGTTAGCATACCCAAGGTATCAAACGCATTCAATCCTTCCAATCCAAAGTCCTCCGAACTATAGTGAATGCTCCTTACTATGTATCCTATAAAACCCTCCACAATGATCTCAACATACCATATGTCCTCGACTTCATACCTCTTAAATTTTTAAAATTCCTTTGCAACCTTTCTTTCCATCCTATTCAATTACTATCCAGTTCAACATACCCTGATAACCCCTCTCGCAGATTAAAACAGCAGTGGCCCCGAGATCTCTTGTAACAATGTATTTATGTTGGAGTTCTGGCACTTGCCAGTTTCTCTACTCATGCCCTGAGTGACTGTAAATTGCGCTCTCACTCAGCCTCCACTGGGTTTTCTTTAACACCGGTGACGGAGCTGAGAGAGAAGAGCTGGCTGGGACCTCTCTGTGCCGGGCCTGACCTTCCATGAGTGGAGGGGCAGGATTGGTTGGGAGATCCCTAGAATGAGTGTGTATTGTAAATAAAGTATAAATGTAGTTTTAACTTTTAATTTAATTTATCTTTATTTTTTTTGGGACACGAAACGGCCTTTTAATTTAATTTATCTTTATTTTTATTTTTTTTGGGACACGAAACGGCCTTATAGACCACGTGAATATCATTTCCTATCAACTCTTCCCACACATCCCTCCCTCTTCTTCTCCTCCCACCTCTTCTTCATTCTCTCAGATGCATTCTTCTTTCTTCCTCGCTCTATACTCTCCTTCCCCTCACCTCCTTGGTACCCACAAGGACCTTTATTTCCCTTAGTTTTTCCTTATATCTATCTATCCCTATCAAAACAGTCCTGACTTGAAATCCCCAATTTCCCCGTTTCTTTCTTCATCTGTCCGATGTATCCACCAACCCCTTTATATCCCCACATTTTCCCAAAGATCTTTCTATTTATTCTGCTCTGGTTCATCCTGACCATATGACCGTAGAAACGTGGCCTCCTTAACTATATATGTTTCATTCAAGGAGATTAATATCAAGTTATTATATTAAAAAGGCATAACTCCTCATTTGCTTTATTCATTTACTACATGTTTCAGAGCTTGTCATGTTGCTCCATCTTCAGGTTCTACAATCATTATGTTATTTTACAATTCTTCACTATATAAAAACATCATTTAACATTTTTGGTTTTTATTACCTTACACTGTGATATTCTCACTGGTCATCTCATCTACACTGACACCACTGGGCAATGTTCAATTATTGTTTTGTTTATTTATTGTCAGCTTCTGGCCTATTCATTTAGTTCCTATTATACCATTCTACTTCCATTCTATTATTTGTATTGTCACTACTATTTACATTTTTATTACTATTATTTATTAATGATTTCATTCTTTTTATGGACAATTTATATTTTCAGTCTATCTATTAATTTAGCATAGTTTGTACCAATTTTATGTGTATCTGTTTTGTAGTTTACTGCCTGGTCTATTGTTTTATTTATATAAATTGCTTCCATTATTTTTCTATTTCTGGTTTTATACTCATGATTTAATATGGTTGTATTTTCAAAGTCAAATTCATGTTTGAATTTGTTTGTGTGTTCACACAGTGCAGTCTTATTATTATTCTCTTTGTTATTTATTCTTTTGCAATCATATTTATGTTGGTTCACTCTTTTTATTAAATTCTGTCTGGTTTCACCAATGTAATGCATTTCACAATCTTTGCAGTTTATTTTATAAATCAGATCTTTTTTAGTCCACTTATCTATTGTTTCTTTACTTCTTATTATGTTATTAATTTTATTATTATTATATAAAGCACCATTAATTTTAAAGTTTTCATTATTTAAATTATTAATTAATTGTCTTGTAAGTGTTGGGATGTAATTCACTCTGTTATAAGTTTTCTTCAGAATTATGTTAGATGTTTTTGGCATTGTTTCTACTGTGTTCTCTTTTATACTATCATTAAGTTCATCAACAGTACTTTGTTTTTTATGGTAGAAGTCAGTGATTTTCAATTGTTCATTTATCTTGCCTTTTTTACTGCTTGTTATATCAGTGTTGTTACTTTTATTGTTATTATTTCCTATGATAATTTTACTATTTTTGTCAGTATCATTATTATTTCCAATAATTGCTATATCTTTTATTTTTGTTTTATTTATATTTTTATACCAGCTTTTATTCATTATCTTATACGGGACCATATTATTTGTTAGGTTGTTTATAATTTCTTGTTTTATTTCTTTTAGGTATATTTGATCCGTTAGTTTTATTGCTGTATTAATGTAATTGTCTATTGTGTTCAGTTTTTGGTATATTGGGTGATTACTGAAGAAGTTTAAAATTCTATTGCTGGATTTTTCTTTTTTTATCCATTTAGTATTTATAGCATTTTTATTCTTTATTATTGATAAATTTAGGTATTTAATTTCATTATTTGACATTTCTTCTTTTGTAAACTTAATTTTTTTATTCATTTTGTTGAATTCATCATATAGTATCTCCATCTCATTTTTTATTTTCTGTTATTATTAACAAATCATCTATATATTTTACCAATAATATTGGTTGATTTATTACGCTATTGTTTAAACATTTTTTAATTAAGTGGTTCAAGGTGATACCACTTATGTTTACACCCAGACTAGAACCCATTGCAATCCCGTCAATTTGTCTATAAAAACTGTTATCATATTGGAAGTAGTTATTGTGCAAACAAATTTTTAACCCTTCCATATACATTTTTTTATTTTTAATATTTGTATATGGTTCTATTTCTTTCCAATTTTCATCTATAATTTTTAGGCTTAGGTCTATTGGAATGTTGGTTTATAAATTGGTTACATCAAAACTACATATTTCTATGTTTTGATTGTAATCCAATTCATTCAGTTTACCTTTGAGTTCAAAACCATTTTTTATATCAAAACTATTATTATTATTAAGTGCATTAAGTGTGTTGTTAAAGTATTTGTTTAGTCTGTAAGTGGGTCCATTTATATTATTTACTATTAGTCTTAAGTTTTCTTCTTTTTTATGTAGTTTTATTAATCCGTGCACTGTTGGGTGGTATATATTATTTGGTGCCATATTGATTTTTTCTTTTTTATTAATATATTTTTCTTTTTCTAATTTATCCAGGTATTTGTTTATTTCATTTATGTATCCTTTGGTTGGATCCAATCTCAATTTACGATAAGTATTTTTATCATTTATGATGTTAAGCATTTTTTCATTATAATCCTTTTTGTACATAATCGTTAATTGTTTTGTTTTGTCTGATTTAATAATCATTATTTCTTTATTATCCTTCAAAAATTGTTTCAGTTCTTTTATGTCTTTTATTATTTTATTCTCTATTATATTATGAACTTGACTTTTATTGCCTTTGTTATTGTTTTTATTTTTATTTAAGAAATTATTGATTGTAATACTTATGTTATTTCTTAGAATATTTCTGTGATTATCTGTTATAATTTCATCACTTATTATTCTTTCTAAGTCAGTTATTAATATTAATATATCTTTATTAATTTTTTTGTCCTTATTGACATTATAACAAAAATTTTATAATAAATTTTATAAAAGACAAGCTCTGAAACATGTAGTAAATGAATAAAGCAAATGAGGAGTTATGCCTTTTTAATATAATAGCCTCCTTAACCTAATGTCCGTTTCCAGGTCATCCATTTCTCTGTATAATTCTCTGTTAGGCCTCAGCCTATATTTTTATTTTTACTTTTATTCAATTTATTTTATTTTATTATTATTATTTTTTTTTTTTTTATATATATATATATATATATATATATATATATATATATATATATAATATAATATTAATATATCTTTAATATATTAATATATATGAGGGTAAGTCAATAATTATCCGCAATATAGCTATATTTTTGTTTATGTTGGCAGTACTGTTCTTTTGTGTTGATGGCGCATGCTTTGTTTATTCGTTGTTATGTTTATGTGCGTATCAAGCTGGTAGGTTAGTTTTGTTATCACTGTCGTGCTGTTAATAATGGCTGCTCCACTTTCTATTTGCACCAAAGAAGAGCAACGTTCAGTGATCCGTTTTTTGTGGTCGGAAGGTGTATCAGGGGCCGAAATTCATCGAAGACTTTTGGTACAGTACGGGAACAATTGTTTGCCACAACGGAGTGTCTATGAATGGATTGAAAAATTCAAAACACAGTGAACAATAAACAGTGAACGTTACAGTGAGATGCTTACTGCTAAGCTGAAGCCTGCAATTCGAAGCAAACGCCGAGGACTGCTGTCAAAAGGCGGTGTGTTGTTGCACAACAATGCCCGTCCGCATACAGCTGCCCACACTGTAGAAACGCTCGCTTCAGAAACTCGATTTTGAACTATTGAATCATCCTCCATATAGTCCCGATCTCGCTCCATCTGATTTTCACTTGTTTGGTCCGCTCAAACAGGCAATTAGGGGCCGTCGATTTGCCTCGGACGAAGCATTGAAAGAAGCGGTGCATTCCTGGCTCGCATCTCAACCCAAAATCTTCTTCCATGAGGGCATCAGGAAACTTGAACAACGTTGGACCAAGTGCGTTGAAAAGCAAGGGGACTATGTCGAAAAATGATGTACTTGTAAGTTTCCTATTTCATTTCAATAAAATTTTATAACTATATTGCGGATAATTATTGACTTACCCTCGTATATATATATATATATATATATTGTTATGTTTATTTCTTTGTTTTTAGATAATGTTAAGTTATTTTCATTTATATAAAGTTAATTTAATTTGTTAAATAAAATTTTGAGGGAATATCAAGGGTTCAGCTTTTCAAAGATAATGATTTTGACTCAAGAATATATATTTTCAAATAAAAGAAATAAAAACATTTTACAATTAGATTACATTTTTTAATTAACGTAGTTATAATTAAGATACCTTCTATCTTCTCAATTATTGTAGGTTTTCACAACCCAAATGTTCCCCAATTTGTCCTTCTTGCATGAAACTTCCTTCTTTTTCTTCCTTCGCCAGTTTATTCAAACACTCTTATCATCCAGACTGCTAGTATAATTTATTGTTTCTTCACACATGTGACTTGTTAAATATCAGAGAGAGGTTGATGTTTCGAATTCCGAGAGATGAAAGCGAAAGGTGTTGTCGCCTCGGGATCCATACGAAGAGAGAGAACGATGTTGCCGTCTCGGCATCCATAAGCATAGAGAGCCAAAAGACGCCAGTCCCAAGCGTCCTTTCAAAAAACCGTTAACGGCTAAATCTGCTCCATCATGGCCTTCATATTTATTATGTCTTAACTTAAAATAAAATATACAAAATTCAAATTATACTATAATAAAACATTTAAAAATCCTAATCATTTTAGCATATCCCAATTTAAATTGATAAGCAAAAACTACGTAACAATTAGATCGGCGGCGAACTCTCGCTGGCGCCAAATTCAAACTTGGATTCTTTTAAATTACAATTTATCTCGACTCCGAAATATCACTACATTATATATATATATATATATATATATATATATATATATATATATATATATATATATATATATATATAATAATAATAATAATAAAGTTCTTTATTTATTCTGGGAAAAAAAAAATTAAAAAAAAAAAAAAAAAAAAAGAGCAGAAAGAAGATATTAATAAAAAGTAACAGAAAATTTATATTAATTTTTTACGAAAAGAAAAAGATTTCTTAAATATAAACTGTTTATAATTATAGTTTATAACAACTATAAAGTGGCTATTGTCAGTTTTTGGAGGACAGGATCTGGGTGGAGAGTAGGTGGTTAAAGAAGTGGTATTTAAAAGTAGAAAGGTTAATTGAATGACGAATGTTGAGAGGGATGGAGTTCCAGAGAGAAGAGGATCGGATTACGAAAGATCTGTCGAAAGTGGTTGAGCAATGAGCAGGAGTATGCAAATCTGATTGACGGGATCGGGTTTGGCGGGTAAGAATTTCGGATACGTGATTTTTCCAGGATAGGGTTTCATCGAAAACGACTCCAAGGTTTTTGACCGAGGAGTAGAATTTGATAGGATCACTGTTCAGGAAAAGGGTGGGAATTGAGGATATGGTTTTTAAGAGGTGATTCGATCCTATTACAATCGCTTTAGTCTTTTCAGCATTTAGATTTAGCTTGTTCTTCGATGTCCAGTTACAGATTCGATTCAGGTCTTCTTGGATCCTTTTAGTGGCTTGTAATAAGTCAGAGTTGGGAAAGGATAAATAGATTTGGAGACCATCGGCGTAGAGATGATACCGACAATGATGGATGGAAAGCGGAAGGTCATTAATGTAGACAGAAAATAGCGTGGGTGATAGTGAAGATCCTTGTGGAACGCCACAGGATAGGGGTTGGGTCTTGGACGGAGTTTTATTTGGAATAACTACATACTGTGATCGATCGGAAAAGAAGGACTTAAACCAGAGTAAGGCAGATGTGGATAAGGAAAGGTTTCGAAGTTTGGATAGGAGGATGTTGTGGTCAACTTTATCAAATGCTTTGGAAAAATCTAAGAGGATAAGGATAGTTAACTCTTGGCGATCTACTGCGGAAAATATGTCTTGAGATATTTTCATAAGGGCAGATTGGGTAGAGTATCCATGACGGAAACCGGATTGATAGGGATTAAGGAGTGAGCGTTCTTCGAGGAAAACTGAAAGTTGGGACTGAACAATGCGTTCCAGAGGTTTTGATAGGTTGGAGAGGAGGGAAATAGGACGGAAGTCACTTGGGGAGGAAGGATTAGGGATTTTGTTCAAGGGGCGAACCAGCGCTGTTTTCCAAGAAGAAGGAAATGTCGAATTTTGAAGAGAAAAATTGTAAATGTGGTAAAGGAGAGGTATAAGTCTGGGAAGGCATGATTTGATAAGTTTAACTGGGATATTATCGGGTCCATAGTCATTTGTTCGGGATTTCATAATGGTCGAAAGTATATCATTGTAGGACACATGGGAAAAGAAAAAGTTGTCAGGATCAAAGCTAGGATAAGTTAATTCAGTTTCGAGCAAAGGATTCGGAGCTAGGGAGATGAAATGTTGATTAAGTTCATCTGGGGAAACTGGGAAGGAGTTGCAGTTGGGTTCAGAAAAGGTTAGTTTTCTCAGGATTTTCCATTTGGATTTAGGATCAGGAGCGGAAGAAAGGGTACTGTACGTATATTTTGATATATATATATATATATATATATATATATATATATATATATATATATATATATATTTTTATTCATATATTTCACTTGTATGTATACTCTATATTGCATATTGTTTATGTATATCAGCATAGCTCTTTTCTGTTCTATTTAATTTATAAAAAAAAAAATTTCATTTTATATTTTTATTTATTTATTTATTTTTCTTATTGAACGTATTGTGTGAATGTAATCATGAAGTCTTCTATATTACTTATTGCCCACATTTGTGGCAGATTGTAATAATTGCTCAATAAAAAAATATATACATATATATTTATATATATATATATATATATATATATATATATATATATATATATATATATATATATATATTATTTATTTTATTATTCTAGTTGTTTCAAAATGGCAGACTTAGCTGTGTATAAGTTGTAGCTGAATGTAGAAAAAGGCCATCGTTGTCTGTTCCAACCATCCATCTCCTTGATTCACTCATACTATTTTTTACTGTATCCATAAATTTCCACGTCTATGTAAAAAAATCTTGCAGTTACCTTTGACCATCACCAGTTTGTGAACACACACTACAATGACTGTCTGGTGAGCTCAGGAATAATTCCAATTATTAAAAACTTAAAACTTTCCTATATTCTTGACTTAATTACTCTGCATTCCTTCTTCCACCTTCTGAATACAATGTAAGTACTGAATACACAAGCACACACACACAATGTAACTCGCCCACAAATTCAAAGATCTATTTTTTATTTTAATTTCTACTTTATACATTTATTATTTTATTTTATTTCCTATTATCTACTAATACAATTGCCTTAAATGTAGGCAGTTCCAGTTTATTATATATTTTTGTTATTCTTAGGGGTTATATATGTATTCTGGTAGGTTGGAGTTGGAAAAGTCTCATAAATTTTTATATTAGGATCATCTTCCGGCATTCCAGGCACTCTTTTTTTTATTGTTGGCTTAACAAGTGGTCTTTATATTTCTTTTCTAGCTTAGTGCTTAGTTAACTTCATTGTTATGAAAGGTGTTAATGTTTTTTTAGACTGGTGAATTACATTAATTCCTATATTTGTTTTTAAATGTTATGTCTCAAAACAAAAAGAATAAAATTGTTTAAACATTTTGAAAACCAATAATTATTCTTATACTCAATCTTATTTTAAGGATACTATTGTTCCTTAAACACTGATTATTTTTCATTCATTCACTTATTCACTAATAATACAATACAATGTGATTTTTTTTTTTTAATAGCTAAATTGTGTTTGGTTCAGAATATTTCATTAGTAAAAACTATTAGTAATTCTGTTTAAGATTAAAATTAGCATTTAATTGTTGATTTCAGGAATTAGTCTCTACTGTGCTTAACCGTTTAGACCCTGCTCTACATGAGTTTCAAGCATCATTTAGTTTACGCATTGTCCACCCGTTTTCTAATGAAATATTTTATCTTCATCCAGATCTTCCTATCTCTCAGGTTAGTTTTTAAATTTATGTATATTTCCAAAATAATTGTCATATCTTTGGTTCTTGTTTCTTGATATTAATATTTGACTGAAATATTGATCAATATTCATTATATATTGACAAATAACAATTGAGTTTTGAGTATTGTTTTGTTTTTCAGGTTCTTTTAGTGTCATAAGTGATTTTATTACCTTAGGTACTTTAGACTTTGATATTTATTTTGCTAAAATGCCCTCAAATATATGTGTTTGATAAGGAAGGGGGTATCTAGTGAATCAAAGAAGGAACTTTCAACTACCTCTCAAAATGCTGCTGTTTGCATTTATTCTGATGAAGGAAATTAAAAATTTTATTTATTTTTTCTATTCATATTCATATTCTCTCTATCATCTGAAGTATTGTCTGTAATAAGAGGTAAGATCTCTAACCTCATTAAGACAGAGGTTGATAGGCTAACTGAATGCCTAAATGAGGAGGTGGAAAAATTTAAAGATAAGTTAGATCATCAGAATGAGGTATGAAGAACCACATTGGTTGTTCATAATAGGAATGAAACTGATGGTTTAATAAAAGGAATCATTACTAAAATTAGCTTTCCTCAGAGTCATCAAATTTCAAACTACAAACCTTTGGTTGCCTAAATGGGAAGCATAAATCTAGGCTTACTACATTTAAAAGCCTTTCTATAAAAAAAACTAACATTTTAGTCTAAATCAAAGCTTGAAGATTCTGAAGCCTCACTTTAGGAGGACTTAACCCTTACTCATCAGATATTGTAGAGAAGGCGAGGCGGTGAGCCGGTACGCTACTACCATATTATGAAAGTTGAACTGAAACGATGTTCTAAAGAAATTTATGCAACGCTTTCTTTAACACATCAGCAAATTTTTAAAATTTACTAAAAAAAATTTTCCTAATAAAGATTTAGTTCGGAATAAGTAGTACACCCTCTTGCCTTCTGAAGGTGCATCTACCCTACAAACATGCTAAAGAGGTTTTAAAGATCTTTGGACCATTAAAGAAACAATGTTTATTGATGTTAAATATATGGGATAAAGGAAATAATTAAAAAGATTTAAAACTACATAAAAATTAATAAAGATTAGCAAAAGGCTTTTTTGTCACAGATAAATTTTTAGAAGGCTTCCCATATCTTCACCTAGTACTACAAAAAGTCTTGACTGCGCCTATATATAATTAATAATTTGAAGACTCATCCAAAACTTTCTTAAAAGAGGCAGGCATTTGCTTCATTGCTGAAGCATGTGTATGAAGTACACAATGGTTACTACTGCAATTTTTAGGTTTTTCTTTTATCCTCATAATCACTATAATCGTTGGGCCAGTCATTGCTTTTGCACCATCAATCCAGTTACTCCCAGGAATTTTGTTCGTCGTAAAAAAATCGTCCAACAAACAGAATATTTTTGCCCCTGTTGCATAGGTTGAAAGTGTTTTACACAGAAGGTTCTTCTCGAAACATTGAGAGTATTCATAGTGAACAAAAACTAGTAAAATTGCCAAGCCCCCTACATCAGTAGATTCGTCAATTTAGAGAGAAAACGACACATGTTTGATGTGAGAAACCAGGATTCCTTCACATCATTTGCTAAATCAATTATCCTCCTTTACAGTGTCGACAATGGCACTTATGTCACAAGTTAAACTGCTTTATCGTCGAGATCTTGACATCAGCCACCGATCCATATCGGATTGGAGTAAATAACTAATCAATAATTAATAAAGAGACACAAGGGTAGAACACTCGTGATAGAAGTTAGAGCTTGGCTGGTGTTCTCGATAAACAACAGTTCCCGGTAATGAAGTACACCACAATTTTCAGAAAAGCGATCCAGAGACCAGCCTAGTTCGCATGCCCACCACACTACTTTACCCATGAACTTTTGTTTTCAGTATTCGTTGTTATTATGATTATTTTTTATTAATTTGATGTGAAATGAATTTTTGAGTTTTTAATTATATTTATTTTTTTATAATGTATTAATTTTGATCGAAGTCTGCTGTGGACCCCCTAGTTAGGGTTTGTGGACCCCCAGGGGGTCTGTGGACCACAGTTTGGGAAGCTCTGAGGTAGCGGTTAATGTCGCCTAAGAAGCAACTACTGCTGTACCCTCATAGTCGTTAATCCTGATATGTTATGTTACAAAAATTTGGAAAACTATGTGATAGAAAAAATGGAATCAGTTGTGAATTACTTCTACTAAACCACTCTGTTTACCTGTGTAATTATTATATAGTAATTACTGTAGTCTCGATAGTTTGTGGTGAATAGCACCATATGCACCATGAATTGTGAATTTAGACTATCAAACTTTATATTGGGAGATGAAATAAAACAATGATAACAAATTATCAAAATTAAATTTTATTTAAACAAATTATTTACTGAGTGTATTTACAATGAACAACCTTGAAATCAAGTCTAAAGAGGAGGCATCGATGAATACTGGGTCTCCATCATGCCTGAAACCAGCGCTTGTGTTTTACGTCTATATTGATTTTGAATAGAAAATATTTTTATTTTTTATCTTTTGTTTAAATTATTCTTTAAAATAGGTCTGTGCTCTATTTGTAAATCTCAGATCTCTCGGGACGACAAACAAATCGTTGTCTGTTTCAAATGCCTCGTTATTTTTCATAGTAAATGCAGTCAAATAACAGATAAAGATTTTGAGGCAATAAAATCATTTTAAAAAAACATGGTGCTGTACAATTTGTTCAGATAAATCATCTATTGAAAAATTAATGAGTCATCCATCAAATGAACCAACATGCTCCGATATACTTAAGACATTCAACCAGCTCTGTGCGAAGGTCAACGAAGATATAAAAGATTTGAAATCTTCTATTGAAAAATATGGTGAGCTTAGTTTCGAATTAAATAATAGGCTTACTAAAATTGAAAAGCATTTAGAAGCGCAATCTAAACGGATGGAAGAATTGGCAATAGAAAATTCAAATTTAAAAACGAAAGTAGCTGAGCAAGGATTACTCCGTAAATCTATAGAAATTCGCGGCATCCCAATTCGCTCGGTGGAAACACCTATGGCCATAGTGACAAGCGTAGGGGCAGGTCTGGGTCTGAAGTTGAGCATAGAGGATATAGACCAGATCGAGTGCCGCAGACCAAGGAAAGAGGATACTCGACCTCCACCTGTTATAGTTCGTTTCGTGAGTTAGACTCTCAGAGATGAGCTCTTACAAAAAATAAAGGTTAGGAGAGATTTTTCGACGAGGGATATGGGGTGGCAGGAGAATGACTCTCACCGCGTATACAGTGGACCCTCGTTATAACGCGGGTAAAGGGGAAATGAAACCTCCCGCGTTATAGACGTACCCGCGGTATAACGAAGGCAGAATTATGAATTATCGGGGGTCAAAAAATAATGAAAATGCACTCTGATATAAACTCGGGCAACAACTAAAGGAATAATAGACAGTTTTTAAAAAGGAACTGAAGGGGATTCTGTGAACCAAGAAGGCAGGAATAGAGACAGCTTCTCCGTACTCATCTAGGTAGGTTACCAGGAAGATATTCAATCAACATTGTCTAAGTAACACATTTTGGCTTATTTCCAGGACGACACAAGCGATGTACCCACTCTTTCCTAAAGTTTTTTTTTTAAATTTAAAAAAAAAATCAAACTTTAAAAAGTTGTAATATTGAAACAAAAACAATGAAACTTGGTTAGACAATCGTAATTCATTCTAAACGTCCTATTTAGTTTTACTTCCTACGTTAACAACCAGTTATAATTTTTTTCCTTTACAAATCCCTTTTAATGTTCAGTAAAATTAGAAATGTGTTTAAAAAAAACAAATTTAACAAATGTAACTTAATTTTCAGAGTTCCCTTTTTCCCAGAACTTATTAAACTTTGGAACCTTTTCGTTTTTTTCTCTAGATTTTCTAAATGACTCAATTTCCTAATGAATTGTTTTCAAGTTTTCTATTGTTGGTTTTAAAACCATAATATGATGTAATCTTATTTTTTATTAATTTTAATTGAATCAGGATCGGGACCGGAGCTTGACCCCCCTTATATCCCAATCTGCGGTATAATGAGCCGCGTTATAAGGAGGGTCTACTGTATTTGGTGAGGATGTGACTCCTACAAATAGACATTTGTACTGGCTCACCAGACAGAAGAGATTAGCGGGAAAAATCAAATAGTGATCATCATTAATCAGCAACCAGACCTTGATGCCTTCTAACTTACCGGTCCTTATCTTCTTATCAGACTTTTTCATGGACTATATGTATTGCTCTGTGGTTCTCGTTATATCAGTATTTTTACTTTTTTATTATTCTACATTAATTTTCTTTTATTCTAGTAAATCTAAATTTATTTTTGTATTTTTATTATTAGCTATTTTCATTTTTTAATTGTTATTTCATTACTCTAATAGCATTCTCCTTATTATTTTCTATTATATTTTATTAGAATCTAACTATTGTCTTATATTGCTATTTTTTTATACTAAATTTCATTATTGGTATTCAACCAGTTACCTAAAAGTTTGTGTCTTCCTATCAGATACTATTCACTTCCCTATCTCCTCAAAATGACCAACATCTTAACTATAAATGTCTAATCCTTATTCGCTCATTATGATGAATTCCTTCAATATTTTACCCAAAATTCCCACCATATTATTGTAGTGTCTGAAACTTGGCTCAAACCTTTCATTTCCTCTTCCTTAGTTTCCCTCCCTAACTACACACTTATCCGCCATGACCGAGTAGGTCGGACTGGGGGAGGTGTGGGTTTGTTTATCTATGATGGCCTCAAGTTCTGAATCCTTGACCGCTATAATCCTACTGATCTACCTCAAATCAAGTTCCTTTTTGTAAAAATTTCCTACAAAACTCACCATCTCCTATACATGGCAGTTTACCGCCCTCCTCATGTTCCTTTTGACTCATCTTTCGAAACATCCCTATACATCCTTTCTATTCCGTGTTCCTTTCTATACCAATATCATTATTTCAGGAGACCTGAATTCCAATTTCCTCTCACACTCACGTGATAAACTGTTCCTTGAAAACCTATTTTTTTCCCTACATCTCTTTATAGTTCCGTTCTCCCCTACTCACCACACTTCGTCATCTGATATCTGGCTTGACTTGTTCATTATTGACTCAGAAAAGAACCTCCTCGCTTCTTCTCGGTTACCTGTTCCTTTCCTATCCTCCCATGATCTAATCCAAATATCTTACAATATCCAAGCACCTTCATTCCACCCTAAACTATTGCTTTCCGCAATATAGAATCCCTAATCCATGAAAAGATCCTTCCAGAGATTGAAGCTCAGAACTGGACTGAAATTTATACCTTCTCCTCGATTGACTCCATGGTAAACATCCTCACCACAAACCTCTTCAATATCCTTAACATCCATGCACCTCTCAAATCCTCCTCCTTTCATTGTCCTCCTGCTCCTTGGATAAGTCCAGAAATCAAACAGCTCCAACGAAATCGAGATGCAGCACGTAGACGATTCAGACGCACGAGGATGACTGACGACTACCAAACGTTCAGGATGCTTCGTAACTTATCACAAGCCTCGATTCGTCGAGCGAAATCCACTTATTTCCATGAAGCCCTCTCTTCTGCTCCTGATTCCAGATAAAAATAGCATCTCCTCCATAAACTTTCCCTTCCTGATTCACGCACATCTCCATCTACCTATCCTGTATCTCCTGAAGAACTAAATTGATGTTTTGTTTCTTCCTTCTCTTCCGATTTTCTTCACCCTTCTTCCCATTCTACCTCAGCTCCTGCATAGAACGATGCTAATTTCTATTTTTCCTACACCTCCCACTCTGAACTTATTTCCTCAATAATCAAGTCCAATTCCAATTCTACCGGTGTTAGGGCACTGTAAGGGTAACAGAAATTGCACCCTTGAGCAGCTTTTTTCCTTGGCCTACCAACTCTGGAGCACTGGCTTCAAATTTAACTTGACCAATAATTAGTCAATATAATAAATATTGAATGCCATTTTTTTTTTTTTTTTTTTTTTTTTAAATTATTTATTAATACACATTAGTAATATAATTAATTCAATTTCTCTCACATATCATTCTCAATTTCATTTACAATTTATGGTTATATATTTTTAAAAATATATCTGTCGTAATGTTCAAAAAAAGAAAAACAATAAAACAAAAAGAACTCCGATTTTAACAAAAACATAAAAATCAAACTAAAAAAAAATCAACTGCTAATATATAAACATATTTAAAACCAATATTTATCTTTACGACAAAAAATACAAAATATAAACATTTCTAAACAAATATTTATCTTTACAATGAAGCGAACATAATAAAAATATATAAGAAGAAGAAGAAAAATAAACTTTATTCTGGGACATAATAAAAAAAAAAATAACATATATATATATTCCTTGCACAATTGAATTCATAAATACCCTGTGAAAAATGTGGAAAGCTTCACGATTTTGCGGGTCATCCTTTCGGTTCTGTTAATTACTAAATTTGATCTTTTCGTCTTGGCCGGCCGCATACGATCTGCTTGACAATGGCCATGGTCCAGGATTCCTAGACAAAATAAAATAAAAGTCCAGAGTTGAGATAAAAAACAAAACAAAATAGGAGCAAGACGGCCTCCCAATTGCCGATAACTGAAAGTTTGATTTATCTTTTGGAATTTAATTCACAATAATTACGATTAATGATTAAAAATAAGAAATGTTCTGGCACGAGACATAACTACGAACTCACAAAAAACATCGTCCGTTTAACATGACGCTAAGTGGCCAACAACAACCGGCCAACTAGCTGAGGTTTAATACTACCTTCTAATGCATGATTATATCATATGAAAACAAACAGCTGTTATAAACTTTTAATATAAAATATAACAATATTTTGTTATTAACATTTTAAATAAATTATTTTTCCAAAAATGAAATTGAGAATTAATGTTATTAAATCATAAAATGAACGGCTGAAACATACCGCACACCAAATTTCAAGTAATAAAATTTCAAATAGGTCACACCTCAGAAGGAGGTAACAAAGGTGCTAGCTGAGCAACTGGACGCACGTATTCTCCTGTTGGGGTTTTCAATTTTACTTTCCTTACAACACCATCTTTACCCGGATAAGTTTCAATAATTCTTGCTGTTGGCCAACAATGGGGAGGTATTCCGGGTTCTCTGATTAATAGCAAAGTTCCTACGGTGACATTTTTAGTGTGTGATCTTGACCTTTTCACTAACTGCCAACGAGTTAATCTGTTCATCAAAACGTTGGTGAGATCCAATTCTGGTGTGGCAACCAGCGGACCACCAATCAGAAAATGACCAGGTGTTAGAGCATCGATGTCATCCACGGATGTGGAAAGTGGGCACAATGGCTGAGAGTTTAAGATGGCCTCTATGTTGGCAATAATGGTATATAACTCCTCAAACGTAAGGCAGCGCTCACGTAATACTCTTAATAAATGTGCTTTCATTGACTTGACCCCCGTTTCCCACAGACCTCCAAAGTGAGGGGAGGCTGGAGGGATAAAGCTCCATTCTATCTGCCTGGAAGATTCCTTAATAAGAAAAGGTCTGGCGAAGTCAATTCCTACATTGCGGAACAGCCGACCTTGCTCAAAACGAGAAACTGGCAATGTGCTCATAAATGGAGTAAAGTTAGTTACACGTAATCGATGGCAGGTGATGCATTGATGTATCCTGGACCGTATAACTTTTCTTGCCGTGGGTATCCAGTACTGTCTTCTAATTAGTGAATGAAGTAATTGAGGTCCAGCATGTAAATAACATTTGTGAAAATGATCCACCAGCCTGGTTGTAAAATGAGATTTAGGATGTAAAATAATTGGAAGTTTAGCCTCGTAAGTCAAGGGACTATTTTGTATACGCCCGTCCACCATCAGAACCCCAAGGGAATCCAAGAAGGGTGCGATGGATGATAATTGCGTTTTGTCGCCTTCTCTATTAGTGATCAGAACAAGCTCCTCCTTCTCAAGAAGTGATCTTGAGCTAATTTTATGCACACCTCTGTTGCCTTGTGGATCTCCTTTAAGCTCAAGATGCCTGTCCTTCGTACAGAATTATTTTTTGAGTTGTTTATGAATCTCAGAATGTAGGCAGTTATTCTTTGAATTTTAGAAAAGGAAGAAACGTTTTTTAACTATTCGTCCTCTGAGGTTTTGGCAAGGTAGGTATGACACAAAAGTGTGGACTCTGATTTCATTTCAGGTAAATTTTCAGAACTCGTTGGAGATGCCTGTGTTATGGGCCATTCATAGGGATCCTGTTCTAACCAAGCTGGTCCTTGCCGTAATGTGTAATCTTTAAGAGCGGCTGGGAATATTCCTCTTGAGGCTATATCGGCTGGGTTGTCATTTGCAGAAATGTGGTACCAGTTTTCCAAACGTGATAATTGTAAAATTTGTACGACTCTGTTTGCAACAAACACTTTTATCTTATGTGGAGACGTGGCCAACCAGCCTAAGACTACAGTCGAGTCGGAAAATTGAAACGTCGATAGTTGCGAAATTATGTCCTTGCATGAATTTAGGAGAGTCACTAATAGCAGGGCGGCACTTAATTCCAATCTGGGTATGGATAAGGTTTTTACAGGGACGATGCGAGTCTTTGATGTTAACAGATAGGTATTAACTTTCCCTTTATATGATTGTAATCTTATGTAGATTTCTGCAGTATATCCCAGATCCGATGTGTCTGCGAACCCCATAATAAAGGATTGGTGTGTTTGATTTGGCATGATGCAACGAGGAATACAAATCTTTTCTAATGTTTTGAGTTCCGTGATAAATCTTTCCTATTCTATGTTAATACTACTGGGCAAGGGTTCATCCCAATTTAATTTAAGTTCCCAAAGCTTCTGCAGTAGTCATTTCGCTCTAAAAAGTAGCGGAGCCAAATAGCCTAGCGGATCAAATAGTCTATCTATCGTGGATAGAATTGCACGTTTTGTTCTAATTACTGACGGTGTACGAACCTTGTAGTAAAACTTGTCGGATTTTGGGTCCCACATCATTCCTAAAATTTTTATAGATGATTCATTAGCATTTCTAAATTCCATTGGTGTGTCTCTTACGTTTTCTGGAATAAATTGGACTACCTTTTTTTTTTTTTTTTTTTTTTTTTTTTTTTTTTTTTTTTTTTTTTTTTTTTTTTTTTTTTTTTTTTTTTTCCGGCTATGGTGGCACCTCAGCCTTGAGGCTCATTGTGCCTATGCCGTTTATCCTGTACTATTAGTACAGTCCTAGTGTTTTCATGTAGCCGATAATCCTAATAGGGTCTATGTCCACACTCGGATCTAGGATGATTTCTTCCCCAAAATGAAGAAACCTCCTCCTTGCCAGCATATCACATTTGCATATAATGTGGTAAGGCGTTTCATCCTCCCTGTTGCAGAATCTGCAGTTTGGTGAGGTCTTGATTTTCATTATGCAGAGATGTTTGTTTAATCTGCAATGCCCTGTATACATTTCTGTCAGGTATTTGAGCTTGGCTCTGTCAAGATTAAGAAGTTGTGTACTTCTTTTCTTGCAGTGCCCTCCCAGAAACAGTTTTGACTGTCTCAGTTGTTCCATTTGCCAGTACGGAGAGGCGATTCTGTTATAGAGCCTTGCAATTTCACTTTTCGCAAGGCTCCAGGCTATACCACAGATAGGTTCGGGAGCAATGGGATTGCTGTCCGAACCTTGTCTGGCCAGTTCATCAGCCTTCTCATTACCTGTTATGTTCGAGTATCCCTTCACCCATTCTACCCAGATTCTGTTATCAACAGCTTGCCTGTTGAGGTATAGTTTACGATCCTCAACAAGCTTGGATCTGGTTATAACATTCCTCAGAGCCCCCAGGGCAGCTTGACTGTCTGAGTAAATCTTAATGGTTCTGTTCTGTGTTCTATCTTCTATTAGTTGCTGCGCACAGTAACAGATTGCCATTACCTCAGCCTGAAATACCGAGGTATATTTCCCCAGGGGGAGAGATGTGCTCTTATTGTCGCCCGATCTCCATATTCCTGCTCCTGAACCTTTCTTGGTTAGGGAGCCATCGGTATAGCAATTGATACCATTGCATTTTTGGTGTTGCTTCCCGATGTCTGTTTCCACATTGAAGGTAATCTCAATGTGTTTCTTTATCTGGAGGTCTGAGTTCATTTTGAGCACCTCTATTCCCTCCATTTTATTTAATAGCCTCTTATGCCCATCTCTTCTAGATGGTTCAAAGAGCAATCCTTGTTTAACAAGTTTGTACATGGAAAGCATAGCTTTCGCTTCTACCTCCAACTGCAATGGCCTGAGGTTTAGTATAACCTCCATTGCCGCAGTTGGAGTGGTTCTCATGGCCCCTGTGATTAGGAGGCATGCCAGTTTCTGTACTTTGTTTAGTTGGACTTTAGATCTTTCCAGTCCCACTTTGTGCCACCACACCACAGTGGCATATAATATTGAGGGTCTGATTACCATGGTGTAAATCCAGTGGACCACCTTTGGTTTCATACCCCAGGATTTTCCTACTGCCCTTTTGCAGGCCTATAGGCTCCTTAGAGTTTTGGACGACACATAATCTATGTGTCTGTCCCATTTTAATTTGTTGTCCAGATAGACTCCCAGGTGCTTAACCTGTGTGCTAATCTTAATCTGGACTTCATTTAGTTTCGGTGGTCTAATGACCATCTTCTTACGGTTTGTGAAGATGCATAGTTCTACCTTATTCGGGTTGATGTTCAGACCCTTGTTGTCACACCAATCCGTCAGTATCCACATGCATGTAGTAAGCAGGTCCGATATGGCAGCCTGATGCCTCCCACCAGGATAGCGATGTCATCCGCATATCCCTGTGTGTAGAACCCTGCTTTGTTGATGTTATTCAGTAAGGAGTCTACCACCATGCACCAAAGTAACGGCGATAGGACCTCCCCTTGTGGCCATCCACCAACGGATTCCGCCCACAGTTTGTTATCTCCTAATTCGGAGTATATTATCCTCCCCTTTAACATCGAGCATATCCACTGGCGGATGATTGGGTCAATCTGTTTCTCCTCCAGGGCTCTCTCTATTGTCAAGTAGGGGGTTCTGTCGAAGGCTCCTTCTATATCAATGAAGATGCCCGCCATTATATCCTTTTGGTCCAATGATTTTTCAATCTTGGATGTTAGGTGTTGAAGGGCCACCTCACAGGATTTTCCTGCCTGATAAGCGTACTGCGAGTGATGCAGTGGTCTCAGCAGTAGCGTATTATCCCTAATATGTCTGTCCAATACCTTCTCCATGGTTTTCATCAAGAAGGATGTCAGACATATGGGCCTAAATGCTTTGGGATTGATATAATTCTCTTTCCCAGGTTTTGGTATATAAATGACCTTGGGCCACCTTCCATTTGTTTGGTATGTGTCCAAGTACCAGACTTCCTCTTAGCAATTCTAAGAGGTGTGGTTTGAGTACTGATAGCCCTTTCTGCAGCAATGCAGGGAAGATGCCATCTACTCCAGCTGCTTTATATGGTAAGAAGCTGTTTATTGCCCATGCAATTCTCTTGCCGGTTATTATCTCCTTTGCTCTATCCCAACTCATCCTATCAGGGGATTCGTTATTGCTTGGGAATGAGCTTTGGTTATGCTTAACATCGCATCCAGGAAAGTGCGCCCTCGCTAGGACTTCGAGTGTCTCCATGCTATTCATGGTATACCTCTCTCCGTCCCACAGAGAGCCCAACTTGTCCTTTTGCGTCTGTTGAGATAATATTTTGTTGATCCTACTTGCTTCCGCTGTGGATTCAACTTCTTGACAAAACTTGACCCAAGCTTGTCTTTTCGTTTTTCTGACAGATTTATGATAGGTTGTCAGTTGTGCTCTGTAATCTTCCCATCTGCCAGTTCTCTTAGCAATGTTAAATTTCTTTCTCAGAGCTTTCCTTTGATTGCTAAGATCTTTGTTCCACCATTTGGTGTTTCTATTGTTCTCAACATCACATCTTACATTATTAGACTCATAACATTTGGTTATGGCTGATGTTAGTGTGGTGTTGAGCACCTCTAATTGCCATTTATTGGCAATCCTTCTTGGAAAGTTTATTGTTTCTCCTTCCAGCATCGCGCTATATCCCAGTTTGTTCTTCTGGGATTTCTATAGCTCGATGCATGGATGGGGTTAGTTATTAGATCAAATCTAATATATTTATGGTCTGAGCATGTTTCCTCGTTCGAGACATGCCAGTTTCCCACCTTATGGCTGATCTCTGTGGTCGCTAAGGTTATATCGATTACCTCTTGCCTATTCTTATTGACAAAGGTCGGTTTATTACGCCTGTTAAAGATGTCAAGATTATTACCTATAATAAGGTCAAGTAATTGCTCACCTCTTTGATTGGAGTTGGAGCTCCCCCACGTCTCGTGATGGGCATTTGCGTCCAGGGCCATGATGATATTGCCTCTGGCTTCTTCCATGAAATTCATGTTCACCATGGGTGCCTTGCCGTAGGGAAGGTAGACCGCTGCTAGGCAGATCTCCATCCTCTGCGTCCTCGTAGTGAGGCTTATTCTGGCTGCTGCAAAGTCTCTGGAACAGAAATGCCATAGTGGCAGCAGTTTTAAACTCCTTTTATACAGGATGCATGCCCTGGGGTTATCCAACGAGGAGACCACACCATAGCCTCCCATCCTGATACCCCCTGGCATGCCATTTAAAAGGTAATGTTCTTGTATTAAAGCTATATCAATATTCTTACCTTTCATGTATTGCTGAAAGACTCCACACGCTGCTATGCAGTGGTGAAGATTAATTTGCAGCATCTTTATCATTGTTTAATTAGATGTTTATTGCTCAGGGGCTCCTTTGGACTTCCCCTCCGGAGGCCACTGCGAGGGAGCCGCCGCCCCAGAGACCTTTCTCGGTTCCCTGGACGCCACATCCCCCGCTGCCCCCTTTGGTTCAGCCCTAGGAGTCCCCTTGTTTTCGGGTCCCTCAGGTATGCTACCTTTGGGCATTTAGGTTTGCTTGTGCCAGCCCCCTCCTCCTTCCGGGCTGACTTCTTTAATTCCCTCAGGACCACCCTATGGAGGCCATAATTGATCTCCATATTGTGCTCCTTCAGGTATGGAGCACTGTTCCTGGGTAGAGTCAGAACGGCGTAGCAACCCTTCTCGTCCCTCGTTACTCCCACCACTGTCCAGTAGTCCGCTCCAGGAACCCTTTTATTTTGAATGCGAATTCGCTTCGCCAGTTGGTCATCCTCCAGCTCGTTACCTGGAAAATAACCACCCAATCTGGTGGCCGAGAGGACCTCCTTTGCATCAACAATGCGGAGGGGTATGCCCTCCGCATCGCCAATGGGCCGGACGATCTCCCCAAGCCACCTCTTGGTCTCATAATCTTCACAGTTAAATATGCTAGCTCTAAACTTGAAGCTAGCACCGTTAAATCTAGGTTCTATTGAGCCGTCGTCTACAAGATCGTCAATCATGTCGACGACCACCTCATGTATCCGACTGCTCTGTTCTCTGGTGAGCTGTACTTGCGGATATTCATTGGAAATAACCGCAGTCATGTACCCCCCACCTGTTGCATGGGCGTAGCTCGGTTTCCCTTCGCTACCCCTGACTTTCTTTGCTGAAGGCGCAGAAAATCCAGGTGAGTTTCGATGCCTCTTCTTGTCTGGCAGGTTCGATCTTACTGGCCTAGCCTCAGCCCCTCCGACCTTGACCGCCGGCTTGCCCAAGGGCTGCCTTACGGCCCGGTTAGCAGGAGCCTTGGCTACACCAGTGCTCGCTCCCTTGGTCGCCGACTCAACCGAAGGGAGCTCAGCGGCCTCAGTTGCAGGCACCGATGACACCTTGGCGCTTTTGACTTTAGCAGCCGATTCACCCGTAGGGAGCCCAGCCCCCTCCGTCTCACCGCCTTGGTGGGGTTTTCCAACCGAAGCCTTGCCAGATTTCGAAGATTTGACCCTCTTTCTAAACCGCTTCCTTGTGACAGTTTTGAAGGGAGGGTCTTCAGCTACAACGTCTTGCGACGGAGCTGTTGATTCCTCAACCTTCGAGCTGCCGGAAGCTATATTACAGTCAGTGTTTTGGACTGGGCTTACCTGTTGTGCCTCCATTGCTAGAGGGCTGAACGAGCTAGCGTCCACATCCCCCGAGCCGAGGTCCACGTTGAGTCCGCCCACCTTCTGAGTCAGCGAGAGCATTAGAGAACTCACAGACTCCTCATCCAATGTGTCCATGATCAACAAAGTCATGATTTTCCGAGGATGAATATTCATCCTCGGACGAATTAAAGGTTTTATAATTTTTGTTAAAGGGGTGCATTTTGTTCCCACGAGTATGGGAGCGTTTAAATTACACTGCAAGTGAGCTCCCTATCCCTGCAGCGGGCTATGTAGGTTTCCTTACTACCTTGGGGTTTCGCCTGGTGCCCCAAGTGGGTCGATAGAAGACAGTATATTTTTATCCACCCTCTGCCATTCAGTCTCAGCTCGAGCTCCCTCCACCTGACTTGGGTGACTTTGAGACCCCGCCTCTGTCGTTCGTGAATCCCATCGGATTCTCCAGGGTGCACCGCTTGGAGGTGACAGTAGGCGTTGATAGGGATAAGGAGAGCTGGAATCAGGCTTACAGTGAGTAGGGCACTATTGCTTGCATGATTCGCTTAGAGGTCAGGAGATCCCCGCACCTATCTCCTTCTCTAACCCTCCCGTTACCCTACCCATTTGCCCCCCTAAGTGTAGTGGAATTACTTGCCCATTTTTTCAATTCAAAACCTCCTCGAGCCAAAAGTTGTTGTAATTCTTGATGCAGTTTTAAGGCTTCTTCAGTATTATTAGCTCCAGTTAAAATGTCATCCATGTACAGATTATGCTGCAAAGTGCTAACAGCTAGGGGAAAGGGTGATCCTTCGTCGTTAATTAACTGTTTGAGTACCTGCAATGCTAAATAGGGAGAGCATGACATGCCGAAGCTTAACCTGGTTAATTTGTATTCTTGAACCTTCTCTGACGGAATAAAACGATAAAATATATGTTGATATATGCGGTCATCGGGGTGTATTAAAATTTGTAAGTACATTTTACAGATATCTGAAGTCAGTGCAATTGGAAATTTTCGAAAGTTTAAAATAGCATTTTTAAGATCCGCCTGTAATTTTGGACCAGTTATCAGTTTGTTATTGATTGAACCTTTGGAAGTTGGCATTGAAGCATCAAACACCATGCGTAGCTTTGTGGTAGAGCTTTCTTTAAACACCCCATGATGAGGAAAAAAAATATGCATTTTCCGAAGAAAAGGGAACCATAAAGTTCTTTTCCAAATATTCATGAAATACTGAAGAATATTCCAGTTTTTGCGTGATTTATGGATTTATTATATTAAAAGGCATAACTCCTCATTTGCTTTATTCATTTACTACATGTTTCGGAGCTTGTCATGTTGCTCCATCTTCAGGTTCTTACACTGTGATATTCTCACTGGTCATCTTATCTACTGTGAGAATATCACAGTGTAAGAACCTGAAGATGGAGCAACATGACAAGCTCCGAAACATGTAGTAAATGAATAAAGCAAATGAGGAGTTATGCCTTTTAATATAATAACTAGATATTAATCTCCTTGAATGAAACATATATAGTGATTTAAGGAGACGAGCTTCTAATTTGTAAAAGCGATGCAGGGCGTTACTCCTGGAGTCTCCTAAAATTATTATGGAAGGGTGTTTAAATGGTAAACATACCATATATCTTCCTGAATCTGTTCGGGAATGAGTTTTTGCAAAAAATTCTTCACAATATTGGTCTTCTGTGCTGACTGGTATTGGAACCTCAGCCTCTTCTATTTTCCATTAGTTAGTTTAATGAAGGTGTCACAGCTAACATTGCATTAACTTGATTTTGTTGTGATGCAACATCAATCTTTCCTGTGATAACCCTTCCAAAGACTGAGTTAATCGCATTAGGATATCCTTTTGCTGTTATGACAGAATCGCCCTTCAAAATTTCTCCAAACAGGTCAGCTCCCAATAAAAAGTCTATGCGCCCTGGGTGCCAAAACCCTGGATCGGATAATTGATATTCTTTAAAATAGTTAATTACGCTGCAAGGTACTTCTGCACTAGGCATAAGTGCTGTTATTTCTTTTACAACCTCTGCTTCTGTTTGAAATTGCGGGCGACTATTGTTTCTTGGCGCTAATACGCATGCAACTTTAAATTTCCCGTCTTCAATTGGATTATTACCAAAACCACTTAGAGCTTGGGAATTTCTTTGTTGCCGCAACACTAACCTTTTTACGCAAGCTTCTGTAATAAATGAGCGTTGAGCTCCACTATCTATAAGCAGACGGATAGTATGAAATTCTCCAGTAAGATCTTTAATTCTACCAATTGTGGTTCCCAATAGTACCATTGGATCTCCTTGATTCATGATCATTAAACGGTTGTACCATAGTTTCTGTTGCTGGTACATGCTCTATAGGCGAGTCTTTCCCATCTGGGCTTGTTGCTGGTTGATGATGTCTTGAACTAGAAGAAGCCTCCTTGGTTTCCTTAAGGCTAAATGTCCCCTCACTCTAGTGTGTTTCTGCCTCAAGAGATCGCAGCACCTACGGGGTCAATTTTAAATTCCTCCTAATTAAGAAACCAATAGACATTTTTTAGATCGGAAAACGGATTTATTAATAAAATGGACATAGAATCTGATGAATCTATTTTAGAAGGCCATATATGTGATATTTACAATTTTAGGTTCAAAAAAAAAAACTACTTTTTATTATTTTTTAAAGAAAAGTCAACTAATAGGCAAGTATAGAATAATAAAATATAAATATTGGCGAAAACAAAATTTTAATTATACGAACAACATCGGCCGAAACTCATAAATACGAATTTCTATGCAAATGTTTTTGTTTTGTTTTTCAGGTAGCATCTACATCTATCATGACTATAGCAGCCTCAAACTACAAATCTAAAATAAGATTTCCATCGAAAGGTTGTTTTGGAACTCAAAATAGAATTTACACGATCCGAAATGAAAATTTCGAAAAATTATAAAAGTAAACAATAATTAAAACTATATAACCAAAACAACTGCATACTTATTGTAAATATATTTAAAAATGCGGGGTGCACCAAAATATAAGAAGGAATTAGGAAAAATCACGTTAGAAGTATGGTAGAGGATAAGCGATTATAAACACTGATCCCCCAACTTCCGCCGCCAGGTATAACGACATGCTCTAGCCCTATTTTGGAGGGCCTACAACTTTTGTTCTACTTCACTTCCCCAATGATGATTTTATTGACTAGAATTATAACATTGTTCATATATAACGGGAAAAGGATATAAATAAAAACATTATTTTATTATCAATTTATATAAAACTAGTTGAAAAAAAAGGAATTCACAAACAATAAAGTATTATCTATTCCTATTACTAATTAAAAAAATTAAAATTACTTATGCTGTATTACTGCACATTAAAAAAATATATATTATGAACAAATATGATATATTATTTTTGTATAAATGTTGCTTATTCTTAATAAGGAATAATTATATTATGAGCTGTATTCATTAAAATTATTTACTTTTTTAATACCAAAATCAAAAAGATTTAGTACTTTTACTGATTCCATATAAAAGTGATGAGTACAAAAAGTTATTGAATTTTTCAATTGAATTTAAGTTTAATAAAATAACACCAATATGGAACACCAACGCACAGAGAGGTAACTTGTAGGTCTAGCCGGCCAAAAATATCATCTTTTCCTATATATTTTGTGTTCCTGATTTCGAAAAAATATTGTATAAAAAATAAAGGACCTTTGGTTTTTTAAATATGATTAACCTTACAAATAACCAATACTATCAAGTTTATCTGGGCTTTGCAGCCCAGATTAAATAATCCAATTACTTTAACAAGTTTGAATTTCAAAACAGGTCGCGGTTTTTAATGTGCTGGTATGGTTATTTTACGAAACTTGATCATAACTTTATATATAGGTTCTTATAGTAAATTTAATGAGCATTCAGATGAAAAAAAAGAAATTTCGGATCGAACAATTAGTTTTGGAACTGTAGCCAAATGAATGGTGATATAGGTGTTTTCGCAGAAAAGTGCGACCCTAGTCAAAGAGTGTTGAAATGAGGGGTGTAGATTGCATGAAATATGCGATAATTTCTGTCACAGCTTCGCCAGGAGCAATTAGAAGGCAAACCTACTAAAAGTCTCCGAACCTGGAGGTTGAGCTAAGGTTGGGGGGGGGAGAAGAGAGGTCCCAATTTCGTATTTTTCGATCTTATCCCGAAAACAGTGGACTCAAGAAAAATATGCTACAAATCGGTATTAAAGCTAATTGAATTTCCTATAAAATTTATTATATACATATTTGTCGAAATTCCAACGGTTTTCGAGATATATGTTATTTAAAATCGATAATTTTAGAAATAAAAAAATGTTTACCTCACTTTTTGTTAAACATTTGCTTCAAATACCAAAAAATTATATATGAAATTAAATTAAATTTAATGCTCTACAATTTTGATTATGTAATATTTTCTGAGGAACGATCGGGGAAGGTACTAGAAATAAAAGTATTACAAAAAGTGAGGTAACATTTGTTTTTTCCCCGAAAATCACCGATTTTCAATAACGTATATCTCGAAACCATTAGAATTTCGACAAATTTATACAAAATCAATTTTATAGGAAATGTAATCAGCTTTAATTTAGATTTGTAACATATTTTTCTAGAGTCGACCATTTTCGAGATATAGTCAATGTCAAAAATAAAGTACGAATGTTTTTTTCGGAATCAAACGTTTCAATAATGTTTTTAATAAATTTATTCATACAGCTAGCCGTTTTCTGATTGTAAGCTTGTAAATATCAATATATATTCTCTCAGCAATTTAGTCACCAAACAGAAAAAAAAAAAAATGAATAAAATGGAATCATGAGGGGCAAAATATGCTTATTTCGCAGTAAAGGGGTTTTAAAACGTACACACTCCCTTTTACGATCAAATACCTTATTAGATCCATTGTAATATATTTATAAATATTTTCTTTGTCTTTGTAGCCTTCCGTGTTTGTTGACCAAAACAGGGGCCCGAATAGACTAGAGAAAAGAGGGTATGCGGAAAATAAATAATTTTTAAAACATAAATAAAAATAGTATTCAATTCTTCAATTAAGGAGCCAACAATTATAGAAATATGTTTAACAGTTATTTATTCATGGTGTTATCACACCGTGTCTGTCCTTTCACATATCTAAATTTTTTTTAGATATATATTAGATATATTTTAGATATGTGAAAGGACAGACACGGTGTGATAACACTATGAAGAAATAACTGTTAAAGTCTGAGGATGGGACAAAAGTCCCGAAACATGTAACTTGATTGAGGAATAATAAAGAGGAGTTTTGCCAAAATAAGTGTGATATTTCTAAAAATAGTATTTACGAAATCAAATTTTTCCCAAAATTACTTCTTATTTAAATCAAAAGGTTTGTAATGAATTACTTCTTATGTCTAACCGTTTTCAAATGTTAAGCAGTAAAAAAAAAAAACACATTTTTTCTACAATTTAGACCCCGGGACGTAAAAAAAATGTGGGAAGTTTCTCATACAAAAAAGCTTGCAATTATTTATTATTACCTTTACTTTGAGATTAGGGTTTTGAAGGAGGAGAATAGTCAAACAAGCCTATACTGTGTGTGATATGTCGAATAAATAAGAAATGAAACTACTCTTGTGAAACAATTAAATGGATTGATCAAAAAAAAAAAAAAAAAAAAATTCAATTTCACAAAGAAATGGTTGTAAACATCTTGTCCTACCAGACCATTGTTGTTTGAACCTACGATAGTATTAAAAATGTTGATATTTCCTCTGATCCTATGCCGTCTAGGGATTTCGCGTCTTTTCTACCTTCTTCTTTTTACCCGAACCTAGCATAATCTTGACTGTGGATTCCTATGGCAAAACGTAAGATAGAAAAATGAGTTTTATATCTCAGGAATACGCGCGGCAGGAAGGGAAAGAAGGAAACTGCCTATTTAAACTCATTCAATTGAAAAATTCAATAACTTTTTGTACTCATCACTTTTATATGAAATCAAAAAAAAAAGAAGAAAAGTACTAAATCTTTTTGATTTGGTTATTAAAAAAGTAAATAATTTTAATGAATACAGCTCATAATATAATTATTCCTTATTAAGAATAAGCAAACATTTATGCAAAAATAATATATCATATTTTTCATAATATATATATTTTTTAATGTGCAGTAATATAGCATAAGTAATTTTAATTTTTTAATTAGTAATAGGAATAGATAATACTTTATTGTTTGTGGATTCCTTTTTTTTTTTTTTTTTTTTCAACTAGTTTTATATAAATTAATAATGAAATAATGTTTTTATTTATATCCTTTTCCCGTTATATATGAACAATGTTACAATTCTAGTCAATAAAATCATCATTGGGAAAGTGAAATAGAACAAAAGTTGTAGGACCTCCAAAATAATGCTTCATAGAGCGTCTTTTTAGTCCAGTAAAATAAGACTCCAAAAGGCGGTTTTGATGAAAAAAACTGCGGAACTTTTATTCTCAACGGATCATTATGTTCTTTGGGGTGCTGAATCCGAATCTGAAGTTTGCTACCACGGCAACCATCGGCTTCATATTCAAAATCTCAAAAAACCGCCAAAAAACCCCATTATTTTTGTTTTTCTATCTATAACAAGATAACGAACCTTTTTTCGAAGGAAGTCTTCAAATATTAATTGTAGCTGGAACTAGTACCTACATAATGAAAAAAAAACGAAATCCGAAATCGGACCATTTTTCGCGAAGTTACGTTATTGGGAAAAAATGGAGAAATTGTCCAATTTGCCGTCAGTCCCAAAGCTCCGCGAAAACACGTTTGTCATACTCTTTTGGCTATAACTCTGAAACTATTTGTCCGATACAACATTACTTTTTTTCATCTTAAAGCTGATTAAATTTACTATATGAATAAATTTTTAACCAAACTCCGTAAAATGTACATGCCAGCCCGCTAATAAAAACGTACTATTGTAAAATCCTAGTGTTTTTTGGCACATTTGTCCCTCTAACTCCTCAAATATTTGTTCGATTCCAAATTTCTTTTATCTATCTCAAAGCTGATTAAATTCGCTATCAGATGCTATATATGTAAATTATATTAAATCCTGTAAACCACCCAAGCTAGCACGCTAAATGTGTATGTTTTGGCAAAATATGTAAATTATGACATGTTCAGTAGACTGGTGTGGGTATTTCCCGGTGTTAATTATAAGTTAGATATATAGGAGCCAATAGTACATTTAACCAGCTTTTAGATAAAAATATTAAATTTTGGATCCGACAAATGGTTTTGGTGATATAGCGATAATGTGCAAAAAAAAAAAACATTTATTTTACAAAAGTAAGTGATTTTCAGCGTGATAGCTTGTGTATTTCAAGAATTTTGATAAAAATTTCATATATAAGATCTAATTGTAAATTTAATCACCTTTCAGATTTCAGATCAAAAAAAAACATTTTGAATCGGACAAATACTTTCGGAGCATTTGTTAGAAGACTTTCTTCGAAAAAAGCTTCGTTATGGTGTTATAGATAAAAAAACGAAAATGACGGTTTTTTTTTGCGATTTTGAATATGAAGCCGATGGTTGCGGTGGTAGCAAACTTCAGATTCGGATTCAGCACCCCAAAAAACAAAGATCCGTTGAGAATAAAAGTTCCGCAGTTTTTTCTTCGGCAAACCCTTATTTTACTGGACTATTATAGGAGGGTAGGGGATCAGTGTTTATAATCGCTTATCCTCTGCCATACTTCTAACGTGATTTTTCCTAATTCCTTCTTATATTTTGATGCACCCCGCATTTTTAAATATATTTGCAATAAGTATGCAGTGTTTTTGGTTGTATAGTTTAATTATTGTTTACTTTTGTAATTTTTCGAAATTTTCATTTCGGATCGTGTAAATTCTATCTTGAGTCCCAAAATAACCTTTCGATGGAAATCTTATTTTAGATTTGTAGTTTGAGGCTACTATAGTCATGATAGATGTAGATGCTACCTGAAAAACAAAACAAAAACATTTGCATAGAAATTCGTATTTATGAGTTTCGGCCGATGTTGTTCGTATAATTAAAATTTTGTTTTCGCCAATATTTATATTTTATTATTCTACACTTGCCTATTAGTTGACTTTTCTTTAAAAAATACTAGAAAGTAGTTTTTTTGAACCTAAAATTGCAAATATCACATATATGGCCTTTTAAAATAGATACATCAGATTCTACGGAAATATGGAACAAAATGAACTTTACAAAACCAAAATCGGATGATCTGTTGAGATTTGAGGAGGAATCTAAATTTTGTTTATTTTGGCACGCTACGTGGTGGTAACATTTGGTACTACAGAGGGGACATTTAGCCTTAAAATGAAGCAAACTATGATGTTTGTGATTACAGTATCTACTTGTATTTGTTGACCTACATGTCCGTGTAGTATGATTGGAAATTAAACAGTTGACGCATAACAGACGGGTTTTAATTTCTTTAAATCTTTGCTGGTGAGTCATTCCCAGAAATTTAATACACTTATACAAACGATGTGGGCTTTTACATAGTGGACATGAATTGATATCTTCAGAGGTAGTAGTTGTCATAAATACTTACTTTAATGTTTTGGACCTTGTCAAGACAGGTGAATGGGATCTGGTACCTACAGTTAAGGCTTCTGATTGTGCTATTGTGTACTGTTTGTGAATGAAATTTACAAATTCTGTAAAGACAAGTTCTTTTCCTCCTATTTCCGACTCAAATTTTTCCCTTGTTTTCTAAGCCTAGATTTTTAAAAGCTAAGGAACTTTCCAATACAATGTTGGAAAATTGCTCAAGTGCAGAAAGCGTAATCTTTGACATCGGTTTGTAAGAAAAAATATTATTAAGATAATAAGCAGCCTGTACGCGTTTATTGTCATACTTCTTGCTTAAAACGTCCCATGCTTGTTGATATGATTCTGCTGTAATTGGTATTGCTGCTAATGGCTGAAGAGCTAAGCCTTTCAGAGAGCCTTTTAAGTAATGAAATTTTTGAATTGGTGATAAGTTATTATTACCATGAATTAATGACATAAAAATGTCTTTATATGGTACCCAATGGGAAATGTCACCATTAAAGGTTGGTAGCAAGATTGATGGCAATTTAAAAACAGCATTGTCACGTGCCTCGGCTATGGAATTATCGACTAAAGATGAGTTTGATCCTTCTTTAAAAAGAATTTCGGAGGCTAGTGCCTCATAAAATGCATCCCTTGTTTTCAGGTCTGCAATATCATCTGTTTCTGTCGTTTTCTCCAACTGAGCTGCTGCGCGTTTTGCTTTCATGGCAATAGATAGAAATTTATCCCATGTTGATTCAATTTGAGACAATTTAGCTTTAAACAAATTTATTTTAGTAGGGTTTGAGACAAGGGATTGGCCTATGGATCGGGTAGCCATGATGTCTGGAGATAAGTCTTTGATTTCTTCAATTTGTTCTTCGAGCGCCTCCGCTTTGCTATCTACATTACTATCTGGGGGCCATAGTAATGATAATTAAAATAACAATTTACGGAAAGAGAAACCACTAAGGAGGATATATCACAAATAGTAATTATTTCAGGAGAATCCTTGTTCGATTAACAAAAAAATTTAAGTGAATATTGAAATATGTAATGCTGAAAGAAATTTTATGTTAGATAATTTGATAAATTTAATAAAAGTTTAAAAAAAAAAAGGCATACTGCCCGGAGAACCAAAATTTGTTAGGGCACCGTAAGGGTAACAGAAATTGCACGCTTGAGCAGCTTTTTTCCCTGGCGTACCAACTCTGGAACGCTGGCTTCAAATTTAACTTGACCAATAATTAGTCAATATAATAAATATTGAATGCCTTTTTTTTTTTTTTTTTTTTTTTTTTTTTTTTTTTTTTTTTTTTTTTTTTTTTTTTTAAACTTATTTATTAATACACATTAGTAATATAATTAATTCAATTTCTCTCACATATCATTCTCAATTTCATTTACAATTTATGGTTATATATTTTTAAAAAAATATATCTGTCGTAATGTTTAAAAAAAGAAAAACAATAAAACAAAAAGAACTCTGATTTTAACAAAAACATAAAAATCAAACTAAAAAAAAATCAACTGCTAATATATAAACATATTTAAAACCAATATTTATCTTTACTACAAAAAATACAAAATATAAACATTTCTAAACAAATAGTTATCTTTACAATGAAGTGAACATAATAAAAATATATAAGAAGAAGAAGAAGAAAAATAAACTTTATTCTGGGACAACTTGTCCCCTAAGAATTACCAAACGAGTACAATACATAGAACAATCGTCTGGCTATGATAATTAATTATAATAAATGATAATAATAAATAATAATAAAAATTGATTAATAATTAAATTATGAATTACAAAAATAAATTAAGGAAACTTGTAATAGGATACATCTTATGTGTACTATTATAATGTATTGTTGAGATATTTTAAAACTGAAAATTATATAGGACAAGGGATGAAAGTGTAAGGGTCTAAACCTGGTAGGAACCCTTGGATTAGGGACACCGGAGGTACCTGCAAGGTTCAGCCCTTGAGGCAGGTAAAGGAAGGCAGTTGGTATTAGGACAGAGAAGAAAGAAGACAGGGTCAGTTGTTTATGGACCTTAGAGCAACCAGTGTCAGGAGTCAGAAGACTATGGAACCAAAATAAGTGAAAGTGTTTACAGGTTCTCTCAGTAATGGACTTTAATTAAAATTAAATTAAGGTAAATTTAAATATGTTTATATATAAAATAGTAAATATAAAAAGTATGCATAAAACATTGTTTAAAAAAATATCCAGTCATAATTCAAAAGAATATTGACAGAACCCTAATAATTAGTTAAAGTCAATTAATTATTGATAATAATTTTATTTAAACATTAATGATTGAAGAAAATCATTACAGTATATAACTTAAATATTCATGTTTTACATTTGCTCGGAAGATTGAAGATCCAGGAGGTAAAGAAATAGATGTTGTTTAAAGGAAGTAAGAGTGGAGCTTTTTCGAATTGTGATGGGCAATGAATTCCATAAAGAGGAAGCACGGACAATAAAGGATTTCTCGAAGGATGCAGTTCGATGAGCCGGAGGGTATAGGTTGATGGGTTGGGTTCTAGTATTTAAGAGGTGAACGGAGGAGCGCAGAGTAAGGAGGTCATGGATATAGGCAGGTTTTTTGGTTTTTAAGGTTTGGAATATGAGAGCACCCAGGAAGTATTGACGTCGAAAACTGGGGTAAAGCCAACCAATTTCAGAATACTTATGAGATATGCGAGAACGTCTGGAGATCCCGAAAATAAATCTAATAAAACAGTTCATTACTCTTTTACATCTCATCTCGAGCTCATCAGACAGTCCTCCATATACTGTGCATCCGTAGTCAAAGTTAGGGAAAATGAGTGATGATACTAAAAGTTTTCGAGTACTTAATGGTAATAAATCACGGTAATGTGAGAGTTGCTTAAGAATAAAAATCGATTTCCTCGTGATTTGAGAGATATGGTTATTCCAAGCAAGATGTTGATCGAAAATTATTCCCAGATTTTTAATGGAATTTTGGAAATGAATTGGACGGTTTTTGAGGAAAAGCAGTGGATAGTAGGGAAGAGCTTTTAGGTGAGGTTTTGACCCAAAGAGGATAGCCTTTGTTTTTTCTGGATTCAGACTTAATTTATTCTCCACTGCCCAAAGGTTAATGCTATCTATGTCTTTCTGTAGCTTACAAATCGCCTCTAGCATATTTGAAGGATGAAATGATAAATATATTTGCAAGTCGTCAGCATAAAGATGATATTGGGAGTAGTGGATGCGATTCGGTAAGTCATTAACATAAATAGAAAATAGGGTAGGTGAAAGAGAAGATCCCTGGGGAACTCCTCGCGAGAGTGGTAGTGAAGATGAGTGAGGTTTTCCAGGTATAATTACTGTTTGGAAACGGTTGGATAAAAAGGAAAGAAGCCAGCTTAACGCACTATTAGATATTGAGAGGTTATGGAGTTTGGAGAGAAGGATTGTATGGTCAACAGAATCAAAAGCTTTTGAAAAATCAAATAGAATCAGGATCGTAATATTCTGTTGGTCTAAGGAGGAATAAAGGTCTTGGGTAATTTTTACCAAAGCAGATTGCGTGGAGTATCCGGAACGGAAGCCTGACTGGAAAGGATTAAGGAGGGCTTTACATTCAAGAAAGGAGGTGAGTTGGGAATGTGCTAATCTTTCTAATGGTTTGGATAAATTTGATAGGATTGATATAGGTCTGAAGTGGGAAACTGAAGAAGGAGAAGGTACTTTGTTCAATGGACGGACAAGGACTTTTTTCCAAGCTGTAGGAAAAATAGAGCTTTGTAAGGAGAAATTATATATGTGGAGCAGGGCAGGTAAGATAACAGGAAGGCAGAGTTTTATTATTTTTAAAGGTATTTGATCCAAGCCGCAGTCGTTGGTATGAGATTTAAAGACTGAATCGATTAGGTCATTAGGTGAGATATTAAGAAAATAAAAGTTATTAGAATTGAATGGGGTTTGAGGAACAGAATAGGATAAGGTGTTTACAGGAATTTCATTAGGGTGGGGGTCAGCAAAATAGGAATTAAGTTCATCTGGAGTGACTGGATAGTTGTAATCAGGTTTGGAACTGGATACTGAAAATTTTCTCAAAATTTTCCATTGAGATTTAGGATCAGGAGCTTGGGATAGAATACTATGAAAATACTGCGCTTTAGCACGGCGTAAAGAGGACTGGGTAAGGTTTCGAAGAAGTTTAAAAGATGAATAATCTTCTGAATGTCTAGTTCTCCTGAAGCGTCTCCTGGCAGCATCTCTTCGCTTCATCAGATTTCTAATGTCGGGGTTTATCCAAGGAGCTGGCAGTCGTCGGATAATTGAGGTTTTGAGAGGGGCAAGATGATTAAGGACAGTATAAAGGTTCGATGTGAGGCATTCCACCATTTCGTCAATTGAGGATAGGGAATAGATGGGTTCAATGGAATGGGATAGGGAGTCAAGTAGAGGTTCTATTCTATCTGGGGTTATGAGTTCAAGATTTCGCCAAGATATTTTCTTGGGAATAAGAGTAGGAACAGATATCTCATAAGAGATTTGGATTAGATCGTGGCATGAAAGGAAAGGTACTGGATTTTGAGAGAAGGATAATAGGTTTTTAGGAGAGTCAACAAACATGAGGTCAATTGATGTATCTGTGAACTGGGTATGATGAGTTGGTTGGAAAGGTACTGTAAAAAGATGAAGGGAATACACCAAATCCATTAGATAAATCTTATCAGGCGAATCTGAGAGAAGATTAGTATTGAAGTCACCAGCTATGATGACGTTATTATATAAAGGAACATAAGTGAAAAGGGATGATTCGAATGAAGGGTCGAATTTGACCTGAGGAGGGCGGTAAACTATGATGTAAAGTAGAGAAAATGATTCAGAGGAGATTTCAGTAAACATGTATTCTGGGTGTGGAATATCAGGAGAGCTGGATTTTAGAAGAATTTTTGCCCTCAGATTGTCTCGAACATATAAGGCAATACCTCCACCAGTTCGATCCATCCGATCATGACGAATGAGGGTGTAATCAGGAATAGAGACGGAAGAGGAGGGAATATATGGCTTAAGCCAGCTTTCAGAAACAGCAATGATGTGGTAGGTGTTATGGAGAAAGTAGTCATAGAATTCATCGAAATGTGCTGGGAGGGATTGGGAGTTAACGTGACATGTCAGTAGTATATTAGACATTGGGGCAAAGGAAGGAAAATTTTACTTCGAAAGATAATGGAAATTTTGAATTGGAATTTATAGGAACAATAATCATTGTATAGTCAATTAAGACGTAAAAAGAGTGGAATAACATAAATGTGCTTAACTTTAGGAAATTTAAAACGTCAAGAAAAAATAACAATATTACTTCGTACAAAGATCTTAATAAGTAATAATTAGCAGAAAAATTCTGGTTTGTCAAAACATTACTAAAACATGGACAAAACTTTACATAAGCTGGCAAAAAAATTATTTTTTTCTGAAAAAAATGATAAATAATAGTTATATGAAAAAAAATACATGTAAAAGTAGATACATATAATAAGGTAAAGTAAAGGTAAAGATAGTAACAGGTAAATGTATAAGAATAGTCGAGAACGAGCAAATGATAAGAAGGTAAACAAGTAATGAAAATAATAATAATAATAAGTAAAAAAAAATAAATAATAATATAAATAAATGGAAATAATTGAAAAAACGAATGTTAACCAATTAAAAGTAATATAGTGATAACAATGAATGAAAAACCGAAAACCAACCTGGTAAGGATAATTGATAGAACAAGAACAACTATAAAATACGTTAATTACAATAACAGGAGATGTAGATAGAGGACGCGAAAACAGGAAATAATTACCAAAAGGTCAGACAAAAATATCCAAGTCCTGAGGCTGGTCAATGTATATCACTGGTTGGCCATCTTCTTTACGGCAGCGCACCCGCCCCCCCGCAAACCACACATATTTTAATTTGCCGGCAGATCTCTTCTGACGGGCGAGCCAATACAGATGCCTATTGGTCGGGGTCATCTCCTCGCCTAGATATATCCGGTGGGAGTCATTCTCCTGCCAGCCGATATCCCGCGTTGAGAAGTCCCTCTTGACTTTCCTCCTCCGTATTAAATCGTCCCTCAGAGATTGCCTGACAAATCGCGCGATTATAGGCGGTGGTCGCGTGTCATCTTTCCTAGGCCTCCGGCGCTCCACTAGATCAAAATCTTCTAGATTTAGCTTGATGCCGAGACCAGCACCAATGCTTGTTACTAATGCTGTAGCGGTCTCACCTGGGCGTACCGGGATGCCGCGAATTTCCATTGATTTATTCAAAAGCCCCTGCTCTGCTTTGTTTAAACTAATTTCGAGCAGCCCTACTTTTGTTTTTAAATTTTTGTTTTCATTGACCAAGTCTTCAATGAATTTAGACTGTCCCTCCAAATGATTCTCGATCTTTAACATTCTTTCGCTCAGTTCAAAACTTAAGTCTCCGTATTTGTCTAGAGACGTTTTTACGGACTTCATTTCTTCAGCGAGACTATTTACTGCCGCGAGTATTTCGGATCCCGATGGCTCAGAAGGTTTCTCAGTGCTTGAATTATAATTTTTAGTTTTGTCACAATTGTTATAGCACCTGCCGTGGTAAATTCCCTTACATTTAGAGCACATTATAGTGTTTTTATCGTCTCTAGAAATTGTATTTTCACATTTAGCGCACTGAACTATTTTGATCTGTCAGCTGATGAAGTAAATAGTTGTATGGAATGTTTATTTACTTACGGTAGAAGCAAGCAGTCACTTAATACCGTGCGGATTAGCCTCTTGTTATTCTAGATCTGGTGCGATTTCTCCGTTCTTTCGACTATTATAGAGTAATCTTAGCGAATTACGACGGGTCATTTCACTGACTATGTTATTAAAATATGCAAATAAAACACTATAAAAAATAAAAAACAAAACAAAAAAAACACGCAAATTAACAAGATATAAAGAAAATAGAAGTAGAAGAGTATAAAGGAGTTATTAACGGTTTGCTGTCTCTAGCCAGACTGTATATATATATATTCCTTGCACAATTGAATTCATAAATACCCTGTGAAAAATGTGGAAAGCTTCATGAATTTGCGGGTCATCCTTTCGGTTCTGTTAATTACTAAGTTTGATCTTTTCCTCTTGGCCGGCCGCATGCGATCTGCTTGACGATGGTCGTGGTCCTGGAGTCCCAGACGAAATAAAATAAAAGTCCAGAGTTGAGAAAAAAAAAAAAAAAAAAAAAAATAGGAGCAAGACGGCCTCCCAATTGCCGATAACCGAAAGTTTGGTATATCTTTAATAATAATAATTACGATTAATGATTAAAAATGAGAAATGTTCTGGCACAAGACATAACTACGAACTCACAATTAACAAAAAAAACATCGTCCGTTTAACATGACGCTAAGTGGCCAACAACAACCGGCCAACTGGCTGAGGCTTAATACTACCTTCTAATACATGATTATATTATATGAAAACAAACAGCTGTTATAAACTTTTAATATAAAATATAACAATATTTTGTTATTAACATTTTAAATAAATTATTTTTCCAAAAATGAAATTGAGAATTAAAGTTTTTAAATCATAAAATGAACGGCTGAAACAACCGGCATAGATGAAATCCCTATAAAATTGATAAAACTTTGTCTTCCCGAAATCACACCAGTCCTCTTATTCATTTACAATTTTTCCCTTCAAAATTCAGTATTCTCTACCTCCTGGAAAAAAGCCCTAATTTATCCTATAAATAAAACATTGAATCCCACATCTCCTAAAGACTATCGCCCGGTCTGCATCTTATCTAACCTCTCTTAACCCTTAGAAAGATTAGTACAATCTCAGTTATCCAACTTCCTTGAAGAATCCAATCTCCTCGATCCCCTACAATCTGGTTTTCGACCTGGCTACTCTACACAATCCGCTCTCCTCAAAATCACAAGTGACATGTTTACTGCCATAGACGAAAAAAAACTGACTGTACTGATACTTCTGGATTTTTCTAAGTGTTTGATTCCCTGGACCACTCTATCCTTTTTTCTAAATTAGAATCTTTAAATTTCTCCTTCAGTTCCATCCGCTGGTTTCCGCCTTTCCTTTCTCACCGTTCCCAAGCAGTTAAAATACCTAACCAATCCTTATATACTTTTCTCACTATTACTTCTGGTATTGGTCAAGGGTCCAGCGTTTCTCCTCTCCTTTTCAATACCTACATCAATGATCTACCTAATTCAATTAAGCACTGTTCCTATCACCTCTATGCAAATGATTCCCAAATCTATCTTTCCTTTCCTCCTTCCGAGCTTCCTTCTGCTTTCTTCAAAATTCAGGAAGACCTGAATAGAATTAGTGCCTGGGCGACCTAAAATAAATTACAATTAAATGAACAGAAAACTCAGGCCATCATAATAAGATCTAGCTCCCTCCTTAGTGCATACACCCATTATCCTCCCTTAATCCTAAATGATCATCCTATCCCTTTCTACTTGTCTGTTAAAAATCTTGAAATTATTTTTGATCAAACCCTTTCTTGGAAATCTCAGATGGCCCAAATCTCCCGCCGTTCTATAGGTCTACTTAAATTATTCCACCCATCCCGTCACCTTCTTCAACCCAGTCAACTCGTAAGCTTCTAGTATCCTCCCTAATATTCCCTTACCTTGATTATGGTTGTCTAGTTTATGGTGGTCTCTCAATGGTTCTCGAAGACAGATTGAAACTAATTATGAACTGCTTTGCCAGATTTGTCTTCGATAAACCGAGGCGCTTTATCCCCACGTTTCCTTCCTCTATTCCAAATTAAACTGGCTTTATCCCATATTCCGTAGAAAATATTTCCATGGATCATTCCTTTACCAAATTATCAGCACCCTTCATCCTTCCTATATTTACAATATGCTTCAATTTAGATCTGCAATCAAGTCACTGAACGCAAGATCCCGTCTTTCTGATCTATATACCCCATCCCATAGAACTACTACATTCCAGCGCTCTTTCCTATTCCATTCAACCATCCTATGGAATTCCATTCCTTCTCATATTAGACAAGCGAAATCTCTAAAAACATTTAAATTCCTCTATTTCCAGTACCTCCTCCTAATCCAAGGTGACGCCTACTAACAATATATTTTCTCAATTAAACGATATCTAACTCTTTCTGAAACACACTCAGTGTCACCAATTAAAATAATTTTTTCTCACTCCGAATACAACATTTGGGTTCTTATATTGTATGTAATTAGCATTGTATCAAAATAACCTATTTATCATTTCATTTGTAGAATGTTTTCTTATTTTCCTGTTCATATATTACATTAGTATCTAAGTATACATTATCATTTTTATATTAATATTTCTTCTTTATTTTTTATTTTTATTTTTATTTTTTCATCTTATTTATTCATCTTGTCTCTAACCAGATGTAACTAATATCATTTCTTTCTGTGCAATTTGTTATTCTTAAGGGACTTGGTCCTAGAATAAAATTATTTTTATTTCTATTTCTACATTGAATAAATCACTTAAAGAATTCAGGGGTAATAATACCATGGAAATTTATGTTTCTCTAATGTCATCAATGAGAAAAACAGCCTCAGAGGTCCTTGGAAAAAGAACGAGGAATGGAAAAAGAAAGGAATGGTTGACAGAAATTATAGTGAGTGGAGCAGCAGAAAAAAAAAACAAGCATATATGAGGTGGCTTAGCACAAAAAAAGAGGAGGACAGGAGGAGGTATGTTGAGGAGAGGAGAGAACTAAATAAATTGGTGAGAACCGAGAAAAATAAATCATGGAAAAAAAAACGTGTGCTAGGATAAACAGCAGACTAGGGTTTGGACGAGCCATTGAAGCATGGGCCATATTAAAAGGTATGAGAAAAAGCGAGAAGCAAAATACTATGCTGAATATGGTGCAAATGGCTGATTGGACAAAACATTTTAGCGCGTTACTGCATGAGAACAGGATAGAATTCGCAGAACAAGAAACAACCCCCTTTTCTACTGACACTCCGTTAAAAATCACCCAAGAGGAACTCCAGCTAGAACAAAAGAAACTTAGAAATGGGAAAGCCCCTGGCCCAGGTGGAATCTGCGCAGAACTGATCAAGTATAGTGGGAGTGAGGTGACAAGACTACTTACTGATCTCATAAATCGTATACTGGCAGGTGAAAGTATACCAGCAGAAATGAAAATGGGATATATCACACCAGTATTCAAAAAGGGAAATAAAAAAGTATGCGATAATTATAGAGGGATATGTGTTACGAACCCAATAATGAAATTGCTGGGTAGAATAATAAAGGGTAAATTGGAAAAAGAATTCTCGCAAGCAGAGGAACAATGTGGAATCACAGCAGGGAAATCCTGTATTGACCACATCTTTACCCTCCGACAACTGTTAGAAAAGCAAACAGCCAAGGCGAGGAGACTGGACATGATATTTATAGATCTTGAAAAGGCGTATGATAGTGTTCCTCGAAAGCTACTGTGGGAAGCCCTGGACATGGCTGGCATAAACAGTAACATTACGGGAGTAATCAAAGAAATATATAGAGGTAATAAATGCCAAATAAAGGTAGGAAATTCATTATCAGAAGTTTTCCCAAACAGCAAAGGATTGCTCCAAGGATGTTGTATGTCGCCAACATTATTCAAAATATACATTGATGTTTGTCTGAAGGGGTGGTCAAGGAACTGTGGTCAGATGGGCATACCGATAAATGACAACCATTTACACCATTTACTATTTGCAGATGATCAAGTAATCATCGCTCAGGACGAAGAAGATGCGAGCTATATGTTTAGGAAAGTGGCGGAGCAATATAAGAACTGGGGTTTGAACATTAACTATAAAAAGACCAATTATATGAGCACAGACAGAGAGGAAATATTAGAGCCTGAAATTGCGAGCCTGAATAGAGTGGAACAATTTTGTTACCTTGGCTCAATTCTGGAAAGAAATGGAACCACAAATGCCGAGGTTAGAAAGAGAATAACAAATGGCAGGAAAGCTGTGGGCATGCTGAATTCTCTTCTCTGGAGTAGCAACATAATTAAAAGAACAAAGAAACTAATATATAGCGCATTAGTCCAAAGTGTAATGTTATACGCCTCTGAGACTTGGACCCTTAACAGGGCACAGGAAGAAAGACTACTGTCGGTGGAAATGGATTTCTGGAGGAGAGCTGCAAGGGTATCGAGAGTGGAACGCATTAGGAACAGTGATATAAGAGAGAGGATGAATGTGAGAGGGAGTGTGTTGGAGGTGATCGAGGTGAGAAGATTGAGGTGGTATGGCCATGTGAGAAGGATGAACAAAGAACGGATCCCGAAAATGTTAATGGAATGGGAGGCCGAGGGAAGGAGAAGGAGAGGAAGACCTCGTACCCAATGGAGGGATAAAGTGGAGGAGAGCATGGCTGGACACGGGTTGAGGGAGGAAGATGCAGCCAATAGGGAAGAATGGAGGAGGGCGTTGGACGAGGAGTTTGGGTGAAGAAACCTTCATATGTGAAGAAACTCTTAAAAAAAAAAAAAAAAAAAAAAAAAAAAAAAAAAAAAAAAAAAAAAAAAAAAAAAAAAAAAAAAAAAATATTTACAGATACTATTATATATATTTATATACATAACACATCTACTTATATACCCATACACACATGAATTATCAAGTTAATAGATCATATTTCATTGTATAGTAAAAACGTATGAAGTGAAAAGAAATTTTGAATTTTTATAAAACAAATGATTATGTTCAATTATGGAACAAATAAAGGATTATTATTAAATAAAAGGAAATTTATCAACTAATTCACCGGTATAAGATTTATTCGATTTGACCAATTTTAATGTTAATTATTGTTCTTATTGGCTGGCATCTGCCGGGTAAGAGACGAGATATTGGAAGAGGAGTGTTTTAAATGAGCTTAAGGAAGGGGCATGCCTTATTTCAGGTGGTAGAGTGTTCCATAGTGTAGCGGATCGGACTAGGAAGGAATGCTTGTATAAAGCTGTTCGATGGAAAGGTAATTATAGGTCAGAGGAACATGATTTCATTGTGAATCGGGAGTAGAAGGAAGACTCAAATTTCAACAGATTATAGATGTAGGATGGGTGATGGAGATAAATGACTTGATAAAGGAATGAACCTAGGAAGTATAATTTACGGGTGGATGGGTAGAGCCACTTCAAGGCAGTGTACAGGGTGTGCAACATGGGAACGCCTCGGGGTTCTGAAAACAAATCAAACGAAGCAATACATAATTCGCTTTAACCTGTCTCGGAGACCCATAGAGAGCCCACCATACACTAAGCAGTTATAATCAAAGTGAGGAAAGATAAGCGAGGAAACTAGGAGTTTGCGAGTGGCTTGGGGGAGGAAGTGACGGGAACGATTAAACAGCTTCAGGGTTCCTATAGAATTTCTGGTTATTTGGGTAATTTGAGGCTTCCAGGAAAGGGTTTGGTCGAAGATGATTTCCAAATTTTTGACGGAGGAGCAAAAGGTAATAGGTTGAATACTTAGGTTTAGAGTGGGATAATAGGAGTTTGACCTGAGAAGGTGACTTGAGCCGATTACTATCGCCTAGGTTTTATTTGCATTTAACTTTGAGTTATTCGAATTGGCCCAGGCACAGATTCTGTCAAGGTCTTCCTGAATCTTGGAGAAAGCATCAAGGATTTCGGCAGGGGAAAAGGATAAATATATTTGACAGTCATCTGCATAAAGGTGGTGGGAGCAGTGTAGAATTGACTGAGGCAGATCGTTAATGTAGGAATTAAAGAGGAGAGGTGATATACTGGAGCCCTGGGATACTCCAGAGGAAAGAGGTAGGAAGTCTGACAAGGGTTGGTTAGGGATTGATACTGCTTGGGTACGGTTGGAGAGGAAAGAATGGAACCTATATAGGATAGAGCTGTTAGAAATGTTAAAAGATTTTAGTTTTGAAAATAGGATAGAATGCTCAATGGAATCAAAAGCCTTGGAAAAATTGAGGAGTATAAAGATGGTTAGTTATTTTTCATCTATTGCGGCATGGATATCACTAGCGCATTGGGTAGAATAACCAGGACAAAAACCAGATTGATTGAAGGGGATCGAGTAAAAGGAAATCTTCCAGGAAGCTGGATAATGGAGATTGTACTAATCTTTCTAAGGGTTAAGAAGGGTTAGATAAGATGCAGACCGGGCGATAGTCTTTAGGAGATGTGGGATTCGATGTTTTATTTATAGGGGAGTTGGTGTGGGATTTCATGACAGAGGAAATGATATCAGAAGGGGTAATGTAGAAAAAATAAAAATTATTTGCATGGAATGGTATTTCGGGTAAGATACTGGCTGAGTGGAAGGGGGAAGTGGTTAATAAAGATGGTGATACAAAATAGGTGTTTATGTCGTTAGGTGAAACTGGAAAGTTGGTCGAGGTTGAAGATCCGGAGGGATTATGGAGGGAAAGTTTGCGAAGGAGCTGCCATTTTGTTTTAGGATCGGGAGCAGACAAAAAGGCTTCGTGGAAGTAGGAAGATTTTGCACGCCAGATTTTTGTTTGTACCAAGTTGTGGAGCACTTTGAACGTTAGATAATTGTCCGCAAGTCTTGTCCTGAATCTTTTTCTTGCAGCCACACACTTCTGCTGGAGATCTTTGATTTCTTGAGACAACCATAGTGCAGACCGGCGACGAAAGGTGAAGGTTTTAAGAGGAGCAGATGTATCGAGGATTTTGAGGAGATTAGTTGTGAGGATGTCAACCATGAAGTCTATGGAAGAGGTGGTGTAGATCTCACTCCAGTCTAAGGCTTCAAGGAATGGTAAGATATCATCACAGTTGAGGGCATCAAGGTTGCGGAAGGTAATGGTTTTAGAAAGGACTGGAGGGGTTAGGTGGCAATCATAGGATATTTGGATTAGGTCAGGACAGGATAGAAAAAACACAGGACATTGGGAGGAGGACAGGAGATTTTGTTGTGAATCGATAATATAAAGGTCTAACCATGAGTCAGACCAGCGGGAATGATGAGTAGGAGCAAAAGGAACGATAAAAAGGTGAAGGGAATTGATCAAGTTATCCAGCTAATGCTTGTTGATGGAGTCGGAAAGAAGATTTGTGTTGAAATCACCCGTAATAATGATTTTTGGATATAGAGGAACGAGGTTAAATAAGGATGATTCAAAGGACAGATCGAAAGGTACAAGAGGGGGACAGTATAAAACTCCATAAAGTAGATGCTGAGTACCAGCAGAAATTTCAATGAATAGGTACTCAATGTGGGGTTGTACGGATGAGAGAGAAAAATCAAAAATTCTTGTCTTTAGGCTGTCATGAACATAGAATCCTACTCCACCGCCAGTCCGGTCAGCCCGGTCATGGCGGGTAAGGGAATAGTTTTGAAGGGATATGGAAGAGGACGGAATGTAGGGTTTAAGCCAGGTTTCGGAAATGTATATGATGTGGAAAAAATTTTGACTGAAGTATTGTTTGAATTCGTCAAAGTGAGCTGGTAAGGATTGGGAGTTAACGTGACAGGCTGTTAGGATACTAGACATACTGTAGAGAAGTAAAGGACGATGCTATAGGATTTAGGAAAAAGATTTTGTAATTAGAGTAAATAAATAAATATATATTTAGTAACAACTTAGGAAATTTTTTGCTAAATGAGTAGAAAAAATGTTTTTCTTTTTTCTTTATATGAAAGGTTGATGCTATATCTGAGATGAAATAGTAGATGCCAAGAAAAAAAACAAAAAACTTTTTAGTTGTAATAAAAAAATGAGAAACGATAATGTGAGGTGGTTTCATAGATATATAAATATATGAATATATATAATAATGAAACAAAAAAGCATAAACAACAGTGAATAATCGAAGATAACAAGATGCAGTGTAACCTAAATAAGTAAAAAACACATTAGTTGTGATTAGCCAGCGAATTAACGATAATGTGAAGTGGTTATGCACGTATATGAATGCACAAATACATATAATTGTAAGATATAATATCATAAAACGTAATGAATAAGCGACAGTAAATAAACTGAGATAATTATGTGCACTAAAACTTAAATAAATAAAAGAACATTCTAGTTGTATTAAACAAGCTAAAAACGATAATGTGGAGTGGTTACATATAGGGTGAATATCTCTTAGTGTAAAAAAAAAAAATTGGGTGAAACTAGATCAAAAATATAGCAAAATGGCGCAGACCTTACCTTTCTATTCCAATCCATTGCAGATGTATGATAAATCAACCTCAGTTTTGCTATTAGCTTCTGAATGCAGATGATACTAAAGAATACCATTTTTTGCGGTGAATTTATGGCTAGATGGGTCTGTTTTTACAGGGGAAGGCATTTCTACCGTTACATGTGGAGTATCGTTGATTTATTCATTTTTGTATTACTGTCGAATAGTGTTGAAAAATCATAGTTTGTCCAACAGATTGAATGATGAAATTACTAAGATTTGTTACAAAACATCCTAACACAACTTCATCACGATATTCCACCTGAAGTTCGGCAAAATATGATTTTCCAACTCCATGGTGTTCCTCCACATTATTCGAAAGCAATACAAATATAAACCAATGATATACATGGATAGGTAAAAATGCCTTCCCCTGTAAAAACAGACTCATCTGCCCATAAAATTCACCTCAAAAAGTAGTCTTCTTAAACACATTCTGCATTCAGAAGCTTACGGCAAAGTTGAGGTATATGTTCATTATCACTGGATTTTAAACATTACATTGAAAATCTAATAAAATAAATCCTGAATAATAATCCTAAATAAAAAAATGTAATAACATAAGATCCTCTGATCTTGTGTCGCTTTATTGACAGTTTTCCTTTATTTTCTATTAAACAATATTTTTTTTATTCCAATGAAGAGTTTATTATGTTTAAAATGCACTTTTCCATTTGGGGATTGTCATAATGTTTTATTTACACAAGTAACTGATCTGTATGCCAAATGAGAACACCATGTTTTTTGGTTCCAAAAGTAAATTTCTCCATGAAATTAAAACAAAATCAATACGTTTAACATATCATTCGAAAGCTAATTAAATTTGCAAGTTTTTGTAAAAATGTTCAGTGGTTATAAAGATATATAAATACAAAGATACATATAATAAAGAGAAATAAAAGCATAAATCGTAATCTATAAGCTATAGTTAATAGAATCTGATAATGTAATGCAGTAAAACGTAAATAAATAAAAAAAACATGGAAATGATAACCTTACATCCAAAAATGAAAATAAAAATTATCTTCTAGGGGAGAAATGGTAGAAGAGCAATAAGACAATACACAGTGTTCAATAGCAGAAAGTTTGAAAGACCGAGAGGGCGCAAGAAGGTAATTCTGAAATTATTATTATTCTGGAAAGTCAGCCGAAAATATCCAGGTCCTGGTGCTGGTCAGTGTAAATCACGGGTTATACCCATCATCTTTACGCCAGGGGACTCGTCCACCCGCAAACCACACATACTTTAGTCTACCAGCAGATCTCTTCTGACGGGCCAGCCAATATAGATGCCTGTTGGTCGGGGTCATCTCTTCATTGAGATATATCCGGTGGGAGTCGTTCTCCTGCCAGCCGATATCCCTTATTGAGAAGTTCAGCTTCACTCTCCTTTTTATCTTATTATCTTCTTCTCCATCCAAAAATTCTTCACTTTTTATTTTTTTTTTATTTTAATTTTTTTTTCCTCATACCTTGATATGAGTATATTACTAAAACCATGTAACATTTTTCAAATTAAAAAAATTAATGGCCTTTACAGATTAGGAAATTATGACCATTGATTAAAATCGTATGCGGTGTCATTGGTGAAGGGTTCACTGATTCACACTCGAATATTATCTCATAGAGTTCATTGTGTAGAGCATCTTCACCATTCTTCACTAGTATCACTGATATGCAGTCGACCCCAGGAGCTTTATAATTTTTCATGTTGCGGAGCACTTCCATAACCTCCTTTTCAGGTGGTGCTTCCACGTCAATGGTCATTGTTTCGTATTCGCCATGTTATGCCTTTGATACTCTCCTCTGACTTGTTCAGTTGGCCCTGGTGATGTTATGTCCATTTGCTTATAACATCTCCCCTGTTGGTCAAAAGATAGCCTTTCTCATCCTTTATGAAGCTCTGTTGTGGTTTGTGTCCTTGTTTAATATTTCTTATTCCTCTGAAGAAAACACGTAGAATAGCTTCATGTTGATTTGTGATTACTTAAAATTTCTTTCTTTCGTGTTCTCTTCTTTTCATCTCCTGAGGCTGCTATAGGTTCTTTCCTCTTGCTCTTGAAGTTATGGTATGCTTTTTTATCCTCTTTTTCAGATAGTTCAGCCTTGCATTTTTTCTTTCCTACATCACTCTGATACAGTTCTCACTGAACCACTTCTCTCTTCTTTGTTTCTGGTTGTAACCCAGAACCTCCCCAGCAGATGATTTCAGTATCACGTCCAGATCTGCTCATATTGCACTGGCATCTGTCAGTGTATGGCCTTCTGAAATTTTCCTGTTTATCCCATTGAAATATGGCGGTCCTGGGTAAAAAATGTTCATGTCCATTTGTATGTATTTTGTGAAAACAGCTTAGTAAAGTTTTCTGTTGAATAGCTAGTAAAATTTCGTTTTTGTAAAAATTTTAAAAAATGACCATGTTCAAAAACTGTTTATTGCATAGAATGTTCTGAGAAAAATTGCAATTCTTACAAAATAATATTTATTAATAGTGTTAAAGCCTGATATCTTTATTTTATTTTGTTTTCGTTATCTCCTATAGTGAGAAATTAACAGTGTTTAAATTTATAATAATTGTCAATAGTTTAAAATTATGTTTTGGTTCAAGTTTTATGTTTACGGTTCAAGTTACGTATTCACATATTATTACTCGGGAGATAAGAGACACCAAGGGTCAGTCTGGGCCAGACCTCCCTAGCAGAAGGAAGTTACTCACTGATCTCTCATTGATACAGACTCTGACATCGAGACGCACTGGCAGGCTGTTTTTTTATTTCACCCCTGCCCATGGAAGATGAAAGATGATCGCATGAAATAAACATTACTAATTGATGAATGAAATATATGGACCAACTAAAAAAGGTACAAGTAGACATTTTGTTTTGAATAAACAACCTTTTTTTATTCCTAGAATATCAACACTGACTATTTCAAAAAAGGGAGATTCATTTCTACGTTGAATCCATGACACTTTTCCATTGCCCGCCTCAGAGAGAATATCTGGTCAACTCTTGATCTTCCGGGCCTGAAGCCTCCTTGGTATTCTCCTATAATACTTTCAGTGAATTCAGTCAACCTTTTTTGTAGAAACACTGCCAATATTTTATGTATAGTACTTAAGAGAGAAATGCCTCTATAATTGTCTCATACTAGCTTGTCTCTTTTTTTGTGTATGGGACATATTGCTGCTTTTGTCCAATCTTTGAGCATGTTTTCTTCTAACCATATATCGAATATTAAATTATAAATTTCTTCCCACAGATCATTACCATATATTCTTACATCTGTGGTAATCTCATCAAGCCCTGGCGACTTGTGATTCTTCATTGACATAATGATGTCAATTATTTCTTCTTTCTCTGGTGCTTCTACTTCTTCAGCTCCTTCTTGTGCACTACCTAGGAGTTCTTTTAGATCTACATTTTCTTTAGATATTTTATCAACGGTTTTTGTATTTAATAATCCACTAAAGTACTGGTTCCACCTTTTGAGAATGGCCGTCTTTTCTCCTAACAAATTTCCATCTTTCCCTTTACACAGTTCAGTCCTGGCTTGGAAACCTTTTTTTTATTTTCTTAACTGCCTTGTAAAACTTTTTTGTTTCTTTCCTTCTCCAGGACTCTTGTAACTTTTCAAGGTTCTCCTTTTCTGCTCTCTTCTTCTTTTTGTTTCTTTACTTTTTGCCATAAAATACTGTAAACTTCCTCTAGTTTTTCTTTTTAACATGCTTAGTCTTCTGCTGTTTCTTTCTTTCAGAGCTCTCTCACTCTCTTCGTCAAACCAGTTATTCCTTGGAACTGATTCCTTCTTTCCAAGCACCTCCTTTGCATTTTCCTTTACTGCCCCTTTCAGTTTTTCCCATCAATCGTGTATGTTTTTTTAATCATGAATCCAGTTCCAACTACATTTGCCAAGTGTCCGCTGTTTATTAATAGATATTTCTCCAATTCCATTGTTTCCACATTTCGCCAACGTATCTCTTGCTACTTCTATTTGATATTTATCAAGTTCCTCCTCTAATCTTTTGCTTGAACCAGGCTGGTTCAATCCTCTCACATTCCAAGATGCAATATCAAGTCCATGTTTCCATGCTGGGGTCAAATAACCTTTGTGACAATCCAAATATCCGAGGCCGTTTGTTGTTTTCTGAACTCTAGAAGCTTACAGTCTAACGGTTGGTGGGTAGTTAGCCCTCCGAACCAACCCTAATGCAATATTTTGATTATTATAAGTAAATGTTAGAATTAATGGTTTTATTTCATACAGTGGACGCCGCTTATAAGACTCACTTTGGGATCAACAAAAAGTGAGTCTTAAAGGCGGATGAGCCTTATAGGCGAAAAGAAAAAAGATAATAATAAAAGTGTCTTTAATTTACAAAACATAACTTTATTTTATCAGTTAGTATACATAGCGTGTATGAGTTGAAGATAATGCTCAAATATAATTTACAAATAATTTACGTTGGTTTTAAAAAAGTTGTTATTTAAGTTTGTTTTTTATTATTTTCTAGTATTTCAAGAATGTATTGCTTGTAATGATAATGCTTTTCAAAATTGGTCCCTTGGTGCTGGACAGCTCTCCTCAACTTGGAGCCCATAGAACCTCAGAGAGTGAAAGTGGAAGCGTCACTCCATTAGTTTCCTCGTTGTCAACTTCATCATTGTTCGTGACATTCGGTGAGCTGCTGCTCCTGGCTTCTCTCATGACAGACTCACAGATCAGGTCCTCAGAATACGCCTCAGAAGTTTCAAGATTGTGGTCAATATACATCCACTCCTCGTAGGTTTTTGCAGTTAGGTCTTCTGGCTTCTCTAAAATGCAGCCATATTCCTCCTCCTGCTCTTCTTCTGTTTGTACAAAACCTCCGTGCCGGAAGCAGTTTCGAATCGTCATATCACTGACGTGATTCCATGGTCATGTGAGTCCAAGGTTTCGTCTGTAAGAGCGATAAGGTTTTTTCTCATTATTGACCTATAATATGCTTTAAAAGTACGAATGATTCGTTGGTCACACGTCTGCATCAGTGACGTAGTGTTAGCAGGTAATAAAACAAACTTGATGTTCTTCAAATTCAAATTTACTTTGTGAGTTGTGCAGTTGTCTAACAATAGCAAAATTGTCTTGTTTAACTGTTTATCCCATTTTGTCACCCATTCACTAAATATTTCTTGCGTCATCCTCGCATTTTTATTTTCTTTGTAGTCAACGGGTAGAGCATTAACAACTTTGAAACAACAAGGCTACTTTATCTTTCCAATCACAAGCACTTTTTTCTTTTCTCCCATCATACTGGCGCAACACAGCAGTGTCACCCTTTCTTTGCAGGCCTTTGTTCCTTTGGCTCTTTCATTTTTAAGGACATAAGTGTGTTCAGGTAGTGCTCTGTAGAATAGACCTGTTTCATTTGCATTAAACACGTCGGAGGGTGAAAATTCAGCGATAAGAGTGGGCCATTCTTTTTCAAGCCATAATCTAGCACCTGTAGAATCTGTATCACCTTGCTCTCCGTGTGTTTTTTGGTAGGCAATATTTTCTCTCTTGTTTCCAATGGTGAAACCATCCTTCTGTCGCCTTGAAATCATCTTTTCCCATTTTTTCTGCCAATTCTTCAGCTTGTGGGCGAAGCAAAGTTGAATACACGAGCATCCTTATCCCTAACTTTTAGAAACCATTATTTTAATGCGCATTCAACATGAGCGTCCTTTCCACCCATTTTCCGTATCCAACTCTGAGATTTATTTTGTAATGCTTCACTTTCGATTTCTGATCTATTTTTCAAAATCCTGCCCAATGCAGTTTGTGAAACATTAAGCTTTCCAGCTGCCTCTCGTTGTCCCATTTTTGGAAGAAGGTCGTACTTCTCTAAAATTTCTAATTTGTCACTCAAACTAAGAGCACGATTCCTACTCATTGTAACACTGAATAAAAAAGATGAAAAAAATAAGAAGACGTTTGCAACTTGACACTTGAATAAAGACTGACCCGTGAGTTACTCATTGCTTTGATCTAGAACATTTGGACGATTCGAGGAAATATCGTCATGGTTGCTCAGCAACTTTTTCCACGAAAATGAAGCGAGGGTTTACAGGACTGTTTTTATTTATTTCGGAGAAACAGTCTTATATCCGGAGTGGTGAGTCTTATAACCGACTTTTTTTGTGTGTATTTGGATACGTCTGGAACATTCTAGTCAATTCTGAGTCTTTTAGGCGGCTGACCCGTATAACCCATGAGTCTTATAAGCAGCGTCCACTGTATTTAGAATGATTTATTTGAAATTGTCATTTGTTTTCGTAAGAATATAATTATATTTTTATGTATTTAGGAATTAAGATAATTTGTATTTTAAATTGATATTTCTGAAAATTTAAGCATATATTATTATTGGGTGTGTAAATATGACTTTCCCCTTTTTTTAAGGAAATAAAACCTGTTTACTTCTTAAAAAAATAAAACACTTATTTATTCAAAGTATTCTCCATCTGCAGCTGCAACCTTCAACCATATTTCAGGCTATTTATGAATTTTTTGTCTGAAGAAGTCCTGTTCTTCATTTTCTTCTCCTTCTGATCTTTTGAGGCAATCCAATTATCAATGCAAAATAAGTAGTAAATTGCTCCTCCGTAAGATATGATTGCATTAACTAGAATAATTGGTAATCGGAAGGAGCGATGTCTGACAAATATGGCAGGTTGGTTAGCTCTTCCCACTCCTGTCCGTTTAAATATGTATTATCAAGGTTTGCAGTATGTGGTTGGGCATTGTCATGTTGAAAAATTTATTAGCAATGTGTCTTCACCCATTCTGGTAATTTATTTCTTGCTGCCAGTTATGATTGTGATAGAACACTATCTTCAGCCAGTAATTCTTCCAATTCATCTTCTTCAGATATTTTGGGTGTTTTCCATATTCTTTGCTCTCAGTATCATAGTAATTTTTAAATAGTCGAAACCATTCTTTGCAAGTTATATTTGATGGAGCACGCTCTCCGTTAATATCCACAAGAAAACATTAAGTTTCTGCGACACTTTTAAGTATGTAATAAAACTCTCCGCAAATGAAGTTTATTTGGAATAACTCTATTAATTTTAAATGCAATGAAATTACTAGTTATTGAAATTTCAACATTATCTTACACACTGAGTTTAATAGTTAAACAAAGTACTTTGAAATACAAATATTGGCATTTCAAAGTCTATGAGTAAGCTGTGATAGTAGTGAACCTATTGGATAAGGGTGGATTCATATTCACTCACCCAATGGTTTTATAAAATAAGTGAAAAAAAAAAAAAAAGGAAAACATATTCTTTTTGCTGCTCAAAATTTTTTTCAAAACTAGAGAAAACCTGAATGTTGTGATATTCAATTTATATTTGAGGATGACCACGAATAGTGGAAAAAATATCGACAACCGATGATAGCTGGAAAAATTACCTGGGATCACATGAAGACTTGGGAAAGGTTGCAATGAAAGAACTGATCGAAAGACACGTCAGAAAGGACCCTTGGACAGTGAGAGCAAAACAGAATCAAAGCATCCATGCTAACCATAATAAAGGCTGATGTCTACTCGTATAATAAAGCAAATTTAGTTTTAATTGTATTTGTTCTTTGAAAACTGAGGAGGAAAAAGAAAAGTTTTATGATAAGTTAATTACTGTATGCCAATTCATTCCAAGGTATCATGCTGTTATTATTCTAGGAGACTTTATTTGCGAAAATGAAAGATTATCTCCGTAATGTTGCTGGAAATTCTCCCTGCATGATGTAACTGGTGATAATGGACATGTGGATTTGGCCACAGCTTGTAATTTTAAGATTAAAAGAATTTTTTTTAGCAATAAGTGCATACTTTTAGGCACATGGAAAATTCCAGGTGATGGGGTCAATCAAATTGACCATATATTGATTTCATCGAGACATACTTCTAGTATAACCGATGTGAGGACCTGCAGAAGTCCTAACTGTGATTTTGACCACTTTCTTCTAAGGGCTTTCTTTAGGCAAAAATTAGCATCTGTTCAAAAAGGCAATAGAATAAATAGGAAAAGGTGGAATATTTAAAAATTAAAAGAAGTAGATTGTTGGGGTATGCAGTCATGAAGATACACAGCAATTAAAAAATAAGTTTTTTTTAATTTACAAAGTTAATGAGATAGTGAGTAAATACAAAAAATATAGAATAAGATTAATAACAAAAGTTAGCTATATAGTTGATAGTACATATATAAAGTATAACATTGAGAAGTACAAAGCAGTAAAGGAGTGATAAATATCGGGGCATAAGTAATAAAATAATGATAAATGTACATAGTGGTAAGAGAAAATAAAGGAATGAGGGGCAAATGAGAGAAAAGTGAAGGTTAGTGTAACTGTGCAATAACATTCAAATTTGAAGAAAGGAAAAGGATTTTTTTTAAATATCTATAAATAAAAGAGGGGATTAATTTTTGAAAAAAGGAAGAGAAATTATTAAAGATTAGAGTGTAATGAGTGGAAAAGATGTTAGTAAGGCATTAGAAAAGAAAAATTTTTTTTTTCAATTTCATCTATTCCTTACTATTTCATTAACTTGGTATCTACTCAGTTTTTATGTTTACCAATTATATTGTTGAATTTACTCATTAATTTTTTAATTAACTATCACTCATTTTTAATATCTTTTAATTTTAATCTTATTTGAATAGTCTTTATATATTGCCATCTTTACCTTTAGATATTGCCTTTATGTTATTGTCTTTACTCTTATATATTTATTCTTTTCATACCTTTGTTTTTTATACTCTTTACAATTTAGTCATACCTTTTTGTTTGTTTTCTACTTCTAGCCCTGATGAAGGCTTCCAATGCAAGTTGAAACGTTGGCATTACAAATTAAAAACACTTATTTTTTAATTGCTGTGTATCTTTATGACTGCATACTCCAACAATCTACTTCTCCTAATACTTAACAGTCAACTATACCTCATCAATTAAAAATTAAACTTAAAGGAACATAAGGAACGGTTTGAAGAAACCCTGAAGAATAAGCTTCACAGTGTTGAGGCAGATGGTGTCACTGTAGAATAAAATACCATAAAGGTAGCTATAGAGGAGACTGCTGATCTAGTATTAGGTGGAGAAAAGATGCCTTACAAGAAATAATGAGTGGTTTGATGTGGAGTGTGACAGTGCTAATGACTTAAAGTATAATTACAGACAAATAATGTTGCAAAGAGGTACCAGAAGCGACCGAGAAAAATACCTTAGTAGTAGAAGGAAAGCATCCAAATTGTGCAGAAATAAAAAGAGACTATGGCTAAGGTGAAAGATTTAATCTATGGAGGAAATGCAGGAATGTATTACAGTAAAGAAATTCTACAATTCGGTTAGAAAAATGAGGAATGACTTTCAGCCTAAGATGAATATCTGATGATCTGCCATAGTAAGGATGGAGTAATGATTGGCGAAGAACAAATGGTTTTAATTAAATAGATGGGGGTGAAGATGTCTTGAATGTCAAAACTCAAAATGACAAACTGGTGATAATTATTCCTTGAACATAGAATCAGATACAGTGTCTTCCCTTGATTACGAACCTTCCTCAAATGAGGAATTTTTGGATGCAGTGGATCTCTTAAAAAATTATAGAGCACCTGGCGAGAATAACTTCCCACCTAAATTTTTTAAGTTTGGCAGTGGATATCTAAATGAAATAACTTATAACCTGATTTTGGAAATATGGAATATTAAAAGTATGCCTGAAGACTGGTGTTCGGGACTTATAATACCAATTTAAAAAAAAAAAAGACAAGACTATTTGTCAAAACTACCAAGGTATAACTCTTTGAAATTTACAAAATGTTAGCAAATATTCTGACGACAAGGCTTATAAATTATTCTGAGCTAATCCTTGTGGTGGATTTACACCAACTGAGCATTATTTGTGAACACTGTTCGCAAAAGTTCAAGAACAAGATGTGCACTTGGTGTAAACACTCACTCGAGCTGTACAGTGTTTGCAAACCCTGTTCAACAATGTTCCAGAGCGTTCTGTTATTTGTCTGTAAACTGACGAATCATCAAAGGGATACAGTGTTTGTTGCTCGCCCAGTATGAATGGCTATTATTTCAAAAATCTAGTTAACATCATTAAAAATCTAGAATTAACGCCAATCGAACCGACACAGGAATACTATCGTGGTAGTTAGTATCAACTTTTGACACTTTTTCTTCAACTTTTTTATAGTAAAAAATCAAAATCCCCGATTATAACATGTGGCTGAAATTTTTCAGCTGTCCTCAAATTAGTTTGAAGTTGCACATAATTTCTTCCTTTCAAAAACGATGATTCTCACATTCTGCGTTTGTTCCTCTGGCGGCGTTTCTCAATTTCAGACAGTATCTATATCGATGCAGAACAAATAAAAAGCTTTGATGACCCGGGGGCTATTCGGAAGTTTAGTTGGGAACTTGGTCGAATGCTCAAGAACAACTGCTCATAGGACATGCTCAGGCAGTGTGAATGGTAGCCCCTCCTGCATGTTTGCGAACGTTCTTAAACATTTTTGAACGTTCTTAAACAATCCTCTGTTGGTGTAAATTCACCTTTACAGGTTATCAGTGTGGATTTAGACCAATTAGAGGTACATCTGACCAAATTTTTACTTTAAGACAAATTCTTGAGAAGTGTTATGAACTGAAAATTAATGTTCACATACTATTCATTGAATTTAATATAATATTAACAATATTCTTCGATTCAGATCTGCAATCAATTCAATCCACACAAGATCCCGTCTTTCTGATCTGCATACTCCAACCCATAGAACTTCTGCATTCCAATGCTCTTTTCTCTTCTGCCCAAACATCCTCTAGAATTCTATTCCTCCTTATATCAGAAAAGAAAAATCCCTGAAAACATTTAAATAACTCTATTTTCAATACTCATCCAAGGTGACACTAACAATCTACCTACTTGGTTAAAAGGCATGCTCTTGCATTTTTGGTATCAGATTCAGATTCATTTCTTGTATAATTAAGATTCCACTTATTATAAACTTCACTTTCTCTGTAGATAACATTTAGGTACTTCTATTGTACATAAAACTCTAAGCGTAGTACCAAAACATTTTATTTATTTTATTTTTATTTGATCTTACTGTGTTCTCTTTTTTCCTTTCTGTATATTTTACTATCATCAATGTATATAATATCATTATTTAATTATTATTTTTTCTTTAATGTATGTTTCTGACCAGATGTAACTGTATTTATTTCTATACTTATTTGTTATTCTTAAGGGACTTTGTCCCAGAATAAAATTATTATTCTATTCTATCCTATATTCCCCATAGGAGCCCTATCAGATTCGGAGGGGGGAGGGGGTTGTTGGCTCCATCTAACATCAGAAGATAAAGAAAACATAGGTAAGTAGGAAAGAAAGAGTAGGATACTGGAACAGTGGTTAGATAAATATAATGTGAATATTCTTGCCCTTCAAGGAATAAGGTAGAGAACGTCTCCAATAATATAGCTGGAAAAATATATTGTGATTAATAGGGGACACCATGAATACTCATGGAATAGGATGTGCAATAAGGAAACACTTCAAATACCCAATCCTATACTACCAACCTGTTAATGAAGGAATCTACACAGATATCAAAGGAAAATTCACTAATGTATTACTGTTGAGCGAATATGCACCTGAGAGAAGAAAGGATAAATTGGATCAAATCAAACAAGAATTTTATGAGAGGACTAATGACAATCTACCGGTGGTCACTTGATGAAAAAAATATTATATATAAAAATTTGAAAGGAGAAAACGTTGAAAGGAGCAGGTGAATTCAGATTCATTAATATATCTAATGACAATGGCAGAAGAACTGAAGATAAAACCTTAAGGATCTCTAGCACAACCTTTAAACAGGAAAGAATCCACACCTGTGAACATGGGTATCCAGGAATACAAAATAAAAATCAAATAGAACTTGTGACAATTGAGGATAGACATCAGAACAAAATACACGGGAAAAACCGGACGATCAGTAAATCAAAGAGTAAATGAACATATAAGAGCATACACTAATAAGACCCAAAATTCCAATTTCGCTATCCATCTAAATGAAAATAACCACAAATTTAATAAAGACTCGGGAGTAAAAATATTACATCAAGTAGAAAATAGCCTAAAATTAAATACTTTTGAATCACTAGAAATAATAAAATCGTTTAAAACCGATCCAGATTTTTGTTTAAATGATCAGATTAACATATCCAATAGCCCCATTTTAAATTTATTTCCCATAGGAACGAAAAAACCCAATGAGTCATAAGGGAAACCCCGTTGTAAATCTAAAACTTAACCTACCTGCCCCCCCCCCTCTTTTACTTCTCACAAATTCAGTGTTTTAGTTACCTGGAAGGTGAGTGCCTATGCTTGATTTCTTGTCTTATCTTTTTAAAAACCTTAGTATATTTAATCTATGTAACATAGTACTGATGTGTTGAAAATTTTATTGTATGTTTTAGAACTGAAGATGAATGTTTAGCATTCGAAACTAGTTTTCAAATAAAATAATCTCAATAGAAGTGGCATTTAATTCATCAATCCTAATTGTATTGATCCTTCTATATCATCATGCGTACCTCAACTAAATAAAAAAAATTAGGACCCCTCCCCCAAATTTAAACGTAACGTTAGCTCCCTAAAAAAAAAAGTTTAGGTAGTATTAAAGAAACATAATTCTCAAATTTCATTAAAATCGGCTGAGTCTTTCTTAAATAACAAATTTAGAGCACCCCCTCCCCAAATATAAACATAACATGTTAGCGCCCTTAAAAAAGTTTAGTTAGTATGAAAGAAACATAAAAATGGATTAAAAATCAATATCAAACGTATTCAATCCTTCCAATCCAAAGTCCTCCGTACAATTGTCAATGCACCTTATTATGTTACTAATAATACCCTACATAATGATCTAAAAATACCTTTTGTCCTTGATCACATTCCTTCTAAATTTTCAAAATTTCATCAAAATCTATCCAACCATCCCAATCCTCTGACTCACTCCCTATCCAGTCATAACCATCCTTATAACCCTCCAAAAACGTTAAAACGGCAATGGCCCCGAGACCTTTTGTAATGTATAAAGTTATGTTGGATTCCTGTTTATGACCAGCTTCCTATCTCATGTCCTGAGCATCTGTGGCAATAGCGCCTTACCTGTGCTCTGTGCTCACTGGATTACCAGTGATGCAGCTGAGAGAGCAGTGCTGGGATCTATGCGCGTCTGGCCTTGACCCTCAATAAGTCGGGAATAGGCTCGATTTGGGGTTCCCCTGGCTGAGTGTGTTTGTATTGTATATAAGGTATGAATGTATAATAATTTTTGTATTTTTATTTTATTTTTGATAATTGTAAATAATTATTAATTTTATTTTTATGAAGATTATTTGTTTTATTTTTATTTTTTATTATTATTAGTTGTGTGTGCGTGCGTGCGTGCGTGTGGGTGCGTGCGTGCGTGGGTGGTTGCGTGCGTGAGTGAGTGCGTGCGTGTGTGTGTGTGTGTGTGTGTGTGTGTGTGTGTGTGTATTTGTATATATGGAATGAATGAATACTATCTTATCTCTATCTCTGTAGCTATTGCCCTTTACTGAGGCAGATTGTACATTTATTTCAATAAAAATTTTTTTAAAAATTTCTGGAGTTATCCAAGGAGCAGGACAACGACAAAATGAGTAGGATTTGAGGGGTGTATGGTGTATATAAAAATGAAATGAAAAATAATGTTTATTCTGGGACGCCTTGTCCCCTAAGAATAAGACAAAAGTACAATAAAAAGGTATCATTGTCTGGCTGCGTACATAACAGGCAGCAACTTATATAGAATGTAAATTATATACATATAAATATATAGGGTATAATTTTAGATTTGAAAAAATAAAAGTCTTTGGGTTTATATAAGAAAAACAAAATAACAAAATTAAAATAAAATATAAAATAAAGAAATATTCTAACACTAATATATTACATAATTTCGGAAGATTGATAATTGAGGAGGTAGATGAATAAATTATGTTTAAAGGAAGTGAGAGAAGGAGCATTGCGGATCGAAATGGGTATGGAATTCCAAAATAAAGCTGCACGATTAATAAAGGATTTTTCATAGGAAGCAGTTCGATGAGAAGGGATATACAAATCTATAGGCTGGGATCTAGTGTTCAAAATATGAATGGAAGAACGAAGGGCAAGCATGTCGTAAATGTACGAAGGTTTTTTGGACTTCGGGTAATGTGGGAAATATGGTTATTCCAATACAAATGTTGATCGAGTACTACTCCGAGGTTTTTGACAGAGTTTGTGAACCGAATAGGAACGTTATTGTGATATAGAAGTGGATAACAGGAAAGGGAATTAAGGGAGGGTTTAGATCCAATTAGCATTGCCTTAGTTTTTTTGGGGTTTAGTCGTAACTTATTCTCCACTGCCCATTGGTTAATGCTATAAATGTCCTCTTGAATCTTACGAGTCGCCTCAAAAATCTCACAAGGATGAAACGATAAGTAGATTTGAATGTCATCAGCATATAAATGATATTGGAAATTATTAATAGCGCCTGTCAAATCATTAATATAAACTGAAAAGAGAGTTGGTGAAAGGGAAGATCCCTGAGGCACACCTCGCGTTAGAGTCACAGATTTTGAAGGAGGTTGGTTAGGAACAATAACTGTTTGGGGGGAACGGAGAGATAAGAAGGACTGGAACCAGCCAAGAGCACTATTGGAAAGGGAGAGTTTTTGTAATTTAGTGAGAAGAATTTTATGATCTACGGAATCAAAGGCCTTGGAGAAATCGAAGAGGATTAGGATCGTAATTTTCTGTTGGTCAATTGAGGAATAAATGTCTTGGGTAATTTTTAAAAGAGCGGATTGTGTAGAATAACCTGAACGGAAGCCTGATTGAAGAGGAGTTAGGAGATCTTTATTTTCAAGGAATGTAGCAAGTTGAGAATGGACTATTCTTTCTAGTGGCTTAGATAGGTTTGATAGGATGGAAATAGGCCTAAAATGGGATGCTGTGGTAGGTGAAGGAACTTTATTCAATGGACGAACTAGGACCTTTTTCCATGCTGTGGGAAAGGAAGAGGTTTGTAAGGAGAAGTTATAAATATGTATGAGAGCAGGAAGGATGACAGGAAGAGTGAGTTTGATAATTTTTACTGGGATTTGATCGGCACCGAAATCATTTGTTCGGGATTTAAAAACAGAGGCTATTATATCATCAGGAAGAATATAAAGAAAGTAAAAGTTATCTGGATTAAATGGAAATTGAGGAATGGAATAGGATAAAGTATTTATTGGAGGCTCATTGGAAGAGGAATCTACAAAAAAGGAATTAAGTTCGTCAGGAGTCACAGGATAATATGTACTGGATGCGTAACTCGTAACCGAAAACTTCCTTAGAATTCTCCACTTAGATTTTGAATCTGGAGCTTCGGATAGGATGTTACGAAAATACTGCGCCTTGGCACGTCGCATGGTAGACTGGGTGAGGTTTCGAAGGGATTTGAACGTGGAGTAATCATCAGGAAATCTGGAACGCCTGAAGCGTCTTCTAGCTGCATCTCTTCTTTTCATCAGATCTCAAATTTCTTGATTAATCCAAGGAGCAGGTAAACGTCGAAAGATAGAGGTTTTGAGTGGAGCTAGATGATTAAGGCATGCTAGTAGATTAGATGAAAGGCATTCCACCATTTCATCTATAGAGTGGGAGGAATAGATTGGTTCAATGGAAAGGGATAATGAGTCTAGTAGAGGGTTTATATTTTCTGGAGTTAAGGAACTAAGATTGCGCCAGGAAATTTTTTTATTGAGGATCTTAGGTGTGGAAATATTGTAGGAGATTTGGATAAGATTATGACATGAGAGAAAGGATACTGGATTTTGAGAAAAGGAAAGTAAATTTTGAGGAGAATCAACTATAAATAAATCAAGTAAAGTGTCTGAAAACTGAGTATGGTGAGTAGGTTCGAAAGGTACGATGAATAGATTAAGAGAATACGCTAGGTCTATCAAATAAGATTTATCAGGAGAAACGGAAAGGAGATTTGTGTTAAAATCACCGGCTATTATTATGTTATTGTAAGCGGGAACATAAGTAAAAAGTGAGGATTCGAAGGTTGAGTCAAATTTGACTTGAGGAGGACGGTACACTATTACATAGAGAAGAGTAAACAAGTGAGAAGAAATTTCTGTGAAAAGATATTCTAGGTGAGGTGTATCAGTTGACGGAGATTTGAAAAGGATTTTAACCCTCAGACTGTCATGAACGAACAAACCAACACCACCACCAGTCCGTTCCGCCCGATCATGACAAATGAGGATATAATTAGGAATGGATACCGATGAGGAGGGAATATGTGGTTTGAGCCAGGTTTCCGTGACAGCTACAATATGGTAAAAGTTGTGAAGGAAATAATCATGAAATTCTTCGAAATGTGCAGGAAGGGATTGGGAGTTAACATGACAGGATAACAGGGTGTTATTCATATTGATTGAATAAAGTATAAGCTACAGAGGAAAATGGGAGTAAAGGAGATATTTGGAGAGGAAAAGCAAGGTACAATTGCTAAAAAGTAATGTACATTATATGTACTATCAGAGAAAGGAAATAAATAAAATAAATGAACTAGTAATCTTTGATAGAAAATCTGAAATAAAAAATGAACGAAACCTGCCAAATTTATCTTGGCGTATAATAATAAGTAAAGTATGGTGAAACAAAAAATATCGTTAATAAATATGTAATTTAAAGAATAAATAATTATCTTTAAAATAAATGTGAGTAAAAATAAAATGTACACTATATCAAATCCCAAAAAGCTAAACAAATAAATATAAAAACAAAAAAGTAATTTTTTAGGGTAACAGTCAATCAACCGTCAATTAAACGCATCCAAATCTTCTTCTTTGTTAATTATCATGACAGGTTGACCATCGTCACGCCGGCAGCGAATCCTTCCTCGCGCAAACCATACATACTTCACTTTGCCAGCCGCTCTCTTCTGCCTCGCTAGCCAGTAAAGCTGTCGGTTACCGGGGGTCATCTCTTCACCGACGTATATTTTTTCGTCCGATTCCCAGCCGAGGTGTCTTGTACTAAAATCTCTTTTTACTTTTCGAAGGCGAATAACCTCGTCTCTGGTCATTTGGCGGACAAAGCGCACTACGATTGAAGGTGGCCGAGGATCCTCTTTTCTTTGTCTTTTCCTTTCGACCAGGTCTAAGTCTTCAACGCTGAGTTCAATTCCCAGGGCCGCACCGACAGAACAAACTACGCCCTCTGTTGATTCTCCAGACTTTAAAGGAACACCTCTTATTTCTAGAGAATTCGAGAGCTGAGCCTGCTCCGTTTGATTTAGCCTCACCTCTAATTTTTTGACAACTCCTTTCAAATTATTATTTTCCATTAATAATTTTTCGATCAACTCCTCTTGTCTTTTGGCCCGCTCTTCTAAGGATTTGAGCCTCTCCGAATTTTCAAAAGCGAGGTCTGTCTGTTTATTGACTGTGCCTTTGATTTCCTTTATGTCATCGGTCACTTTTCCGATCTCACACAGTATAGCAGATATGTTTTCCTCCATATTTTTACTGGGAACTGCTATATACTGCCGTGTCGTGGTGGCCGATTCACATTTAGGGCACTGCCATTGGTTAATTTTTTGCTGCGTAATTTCCGTATCTTTTAAATTACTGCATTTTACGTGGCACAGTGTTTGGCACGAAACACAGGCCAGTGCAGATTTGTGATTTCTGGAAATGGTTGATTTACACGACGAACACAGCGCCATCACTTTAAAATAGGTTTATTTATTAAATAAAGACTTCTGCGATCTGAGTTGTTGGAGTGGGAGCACGCACTAATCCCCAATGGCCCTCTACCTACGTAAGCCCGGCCGATATTATTTTCCTTTTAATGTTTATTACGATACTCGCTGCCTTTAATATAATTAATATCTGCACTTTATAACTAATTTATTTCAATATTATTAACTGAAATACTCACAGAACAGACTATTGAAGAAGAGAGAGATAAGAGAAAAAATAGCACGCACTGAATGTTGATAGTTTGAAGGCTAGAGCCAGACTGATATGTATATATATATATGTAAGATTGTTTTAACGTGATTTTATTCTTTTATTACAAATTAATTAAATTACACGTTCTTTCTAACTAGTAATTATAACATAAAACACTTTGAACAATATAACAATAAACTAAACAAAGTTATTAACACTTTGTCTCTCACATATGTTTTAATTAAAAGTCCCACACACATTTAAGGTTGCAGCAGTGTTGTTATCACATGGTAGCAAACTTACACCTCCACCCCTGAAGAAGATTCACAGGGAGAAAAGGGAAGCAGCTTGCTAGAATGAAAAAATTTGAAGTCTTCTTCTTTTTTCCGCTTGCTACTTCATAAAATGTTGGTGAAATCTGTCGGATGATTGAAAAAGGTCCAATTCGTACGGGGTCCAGTTTGTTGCGATTTAATTTGTTTCCGTTTTCGATGTACACTAAATCGCCAATCTTGAAATCGTGCTGTATTCTATTCTTGTCTATTCTATTTTTGTTTATTTGAAAGCTCCTTAAAGAATTTTGAAAAGCTATTTTTCGGTCTTCTTCATGGGAAGATGGATTGTCTTCGACAAGAGGAGATATAGCTTGTTTCTTCCCTAGGAGTAAGTAAAATGGTGGAAATTGTATTGAGCTATGAATTGTATCATTATACTCATTGACACATTCCTTTGCGAGAATCGGCCAGGCTTTATTTGTCTCGCTGTTTATTTTGCACCTTAAACGATTCACCAGCGTCTGATTTAACCTTTCGTTAAGCCCATTTGATTCAGGATGATCAATGCAGGTAAAAACAATCTGAATTCTTTTTTTATCCAAATAATTTTGAAAATGAGTAGAATTTATAGAAGTATATTGGTCTGCTAATAGGATCGAAATATTTGTATTTTTTGCTATGGGATGGATTAGATTTATAAAGTCGTGAGCGCTTTGACCCTTACTAGTCGAGATCCATGCGAATCTGGTAAAATGATCCACCAAAATGTGCATATATCTCTTTGGTGATCGGTTACCTGAAAACCCTCCAACTGTATCTAATGACATTATTTGGAACGGCTCAGTGGCAGGACCTAATTGTGAGAGAAGGCCGATTGCTCTACTGCGACGGACTTTATTTCTAACACAAATGTGGCAACTTTTACAGAAAGTATGAATTTCTTTGTAGAAACCCTTGAAGTAATAATGCGGCTGAATTGTGGCGATCATCTGTGCTGGACCAATGTGACCATAATGCTCATGAACCAGTTTAATGATTTTCATTCCTAATTTTGGAGATACAAATATTCTAAGTTTGCCCTTTATTCTTTTAAGGATCATTCCTTTCTTATAGTCAGTCTGTTTTTCTATTTTCAACTCCGAAAGGTGTTCAGCTTGGTCTTTTAATATCTGAGGTAGATCGATTAAGTTCACGATCCTGATTGCATCTTCATTATTGAAATATTCTAAAACCGGATTTCTTGATAATAAGTCGGCTAGAATATTTTCTTTGCCTTTTTTATAAATTATGTTAAAATTAAATTGTGATAAATAAAGAATTAGATCGCCCAGTATTTCATCTGATCTGGCCTTAGTCTTTAAGTTTTCTAATGGCTTATGATCGCTACATACAATAAAGTGGCGTCCTATTAGATAATATTGCCAAAATTTGATTGCGTCTTTGATTGCTTTGCATTCCAAATGAATGATATTTAAACGTTTTTCCCTTTCCGATAGTTTTCTTGAATAATATGATACAGGATGCAGTATTCCATCTTCTTGTGGCTGTTTTAGGGTAGCGCCTATACCTTTAAAACTGGCGTCTGTTTCAATGAAGACGGGCTTCTTATAATCGTAAATTGACAATATTGGAGCCGTACATAAATAATCTTTTATCATATTAAAAGCTTTTTCGCAATCATCGGACCATTCAAACTTCACATCTTTTCTTAATAATCGATGCAATGGTTCCAGCTTTTGAGAACTATTTTCTATATATCTCAGGTAAAAGTTGATTGAACCTAAAACACTTCGTACTCCAGTCTTATCTGATGGTCTTTGTAGGTTTTGAATTGAAACTAAATTACCTTGGGCTGGTGAGACTCTGTTCTTTGAAATTGTGTGGCCTAAATATTTGACAGATTTAGCTGCAAACAAACACTTGACTAATTTTAGTTTGAATCCTTCAGCATCAGTCATCTGCAAAAATTGTTCGATATGTTGAAGATAATCTTTCCAGGTTTGAGAGAATATCAAAATATCATCAATATAATTGATGCAAAATTCATCCAAACCATTTCTTCTTATAATATTTGATAAGATTCTCTGGAACGTGGCCGGAGCATTTTTCAGACCAAATGGAAGGACTTTAAACATGAACTTTCCATAAGTCGTGATAAAAGAAGTTTTTTCTCTGTCTTATTTTTTTAGTGTAATACACCTCGATCACTATTGGATCGGTTTTCATCTAAATCTATCACATTGTTGTTGTCTGTTCGTTGTAGTATTTTTAAGTTTTCGTCTTGAATCAATTGAAATTTTTTTATGGCATCAATCCCCAATAAGATGTCATAAGAAAAATGATCGTTCTTGACAACGTAAGTTGTAATGTGATCAGTAATACGTCCAATACGAAGTGAAATTGTAGCCCGGGCTGAAGTGAAATTTAATCCGCTGATAGTTTTTAATACATTCTTTTGTTCTATTAACTTCAACTTTAGCAAATCAGCAATTCGTTGAGAAATTAATGTAACGTTGGAGCCACTATCATAGATAGCTTTTGTTTTAATTTTGTCACATATGATTACGTTTAGCTTAGTTTAAATGTTTGTCACCTAAGTCTGTTTGTAATATCTGTATGTCGTCAATCCCAGAAGACCCTTCAGTCATGTTTGATTTTAGTTTTTCTGAGACTTTATTTCGATTACGGCACTCCGCTACGAGATGGTATCGATACGGAAAACCAATAGCTGCACAAATTTAACATGCCTTCTTTTGACCTTCGTTCTTTGAGTGAAATTTATCTCTCTTAAAAGTTTCCGGGTCAGGACTATATTTCAATCTAGGATTTGAGGAATTTTCCTCTTTCTTTCTAGAAAACGAGTCCTCTAGTTTTCGGAGTTCCGCATATAAGTCTTCCATCTTGTTAATTTTTCTCTATCCAGTTCTTCTTGGGCTTTTTTCGGCAACCCAAAAACTATGAGGTTGATACGTGATAATTCAGTACCCTTAGGTTCTACTTCTAGGCATAACTTTTCCTTTATAAGCGCGAAATCGATTAGAGATCCACCCAAATATTTGTAGTTAAAAGCTTTCCTAACAATGTACCAGCCTTTATCAACAAAAACGTTCAAGAATGACTCCTTCCAAGTATTCCAATGACCATTTACAACTATTTTCTTCAGATTTATTTCAAACCAATCTTTTGCTGGGCCCATGACAAAAAAGCGCAAAGCCTGAATTTTACTACTATCGGAATTCACCTGGAAGCGGCTACACTCGTCTTCAAATTTAGCTAACCATTCTTTAGGATCTGATTGATTTTTTACCGCAACTGTTCTATAACCTTTTTGGTTCTTAATTGCCCTCATTGCATTTTTTATTGTTGTTTTATTTGATAGAGAAATGTGGTTACTTACCTCTTTAAATTCTTCTGGCACTAAATACCAAGTATTTTTATCAATGGATATGCATTGGATCACAAATTCTTCCTCAGCTTTCTTAACAACTTGAACATAAATTATATCCATTTCTTACTAGTTGGAATCTTGTAATTTAATTTGTAAGATTGTTTTAACGTGATTTTATTCTTTTATTACAAATGAATTAAATTACACGTTCTTTCTAACTAGTAATTATAACATAAAACACTTTAAACAATATAACAATAAACTAACCAAAGTTATTAACACTTTGTCTCTCACATATGTTTTAATTAAAAGTCCCACACACATTTAAGGTTGCAGCAGTGTTGTTATCACATGGTAGCAAACTTACATATATATATATATATATGTATATATGTATGTATATATATATATATATATATATATATATATATATATATATATATATATATATATATATATATATGTATATATATATGTATATATATATATATATATATATATATATATATATATATATATATATATATATATATATATATAAATATATGTATATACAGTGGAGTCTCGCTTATAAGAATCATTCAGTTATACAAAGACTTTTTTGTTCCCTAGCGAATTACTATCTATTACTATTCAGTTATAAGAAGTATTCACTTATATGAAACATTTTCCGTTCCCCCTCACATTCGTATAAATGAGACTCCTCTGTATATATTTACTACAGTTAATCTTCACCATTTGAATTAAAACCACATTTTTTCTTGGTTAGTAATTAATGGTATTTAGTAGCCTCTTATTGTCCCACCCCCTGCACAGGAATGATTGGCTGTGTCCGCCACCGATAATGACGTTAAGGTTGTACCACATGGGGGTGGGTACAGGCAGAATATGCTCATACATTGCATTAATCCTTCTGTGAATGGAAAATTCACTATAATTTGTTAACAGATTCTAGATGGCAACTAATCCTTCAGAATATTATTATTTGGATTTGGATTGATGAAGTATTGCCTGAATCATGGAATCTGCCCAATACATAAAAAGGGTAATAGACTAGTCTGCAGCAATTATAGAGGTATCCCCGACTTTCATGCGCATATAAAATGTTGTCCAACATTCTCTATCAAAGATTATTACCATTTACAGAAAGGTTCTTGAGTCTGTTCCAGTGTGGTTTTCGAATAGGAAGATTATGATTGACCAGTCAGTTCTTTTTGAAGGAGCCGTGCACATTATTTGGATGGCTGAGAATGACCTGCTAAAGAAAATTCTGACAGAGGTGATATATTGAACGAGATGTAGAGGAAGACCTGAAGGAAGTGGCTGATGATGCTAGATCCATGTTGGGCGTGAGGAATTGGATGGCGGCGACACAGGATCGAGACGATTGGTGGAAGCTGTTACAGAAGGCCAAGACTCGACATCAAGTTGTAGCACTGAATGAATGAAAAAGATGACAACTAATCGTTGTACTTGGCCTGTACTTATTAAGTTAAAAAAGTCTGATCAATAAGATAAAAAATATTTCGTTTGAACCCTTGAAATTGTTATATATTTTTACTTACTTCAGGATATAATACAATATACTATATTAGCAGCAATATAAGACTATTAACAGTTCAGTTGTTTAAAATGGCATTTATATTACATAATATCATAAATTACTATTACTACATGATACTATTGTAGTTCTATTAAAATAAATTATTAAATTAAATAAGTTTGAGTTTTAATTTATTGTTTTCGTATGTCTCTCATTAGGCATTTTATTATGCTTTTATTTTTCTGTTATCTTGTTTTAGATTGAAGAAAAATACAACTCTCAAGATCATCCATTAGAAGAATGTCACTTTGAGTTGAGAATCAGATATATTCCCTACTGTCTCAATGAACTTTATGATGTTGACAAGTTTACTGCCTTCTATCTTTTTGATCAGGTATGGTGATATTTCTTGTTTGTTAATTATTGCAGTTACAATAAGCAATATTATTCACTTAAAGTATGATGGTATAGAAGGATCAATCCTAAGCAGTAATTTTGGTTTGTCAATTTCGAAATCACGAAAGATTATGTTACTTGAAATTTTCTTTTATAGACATGTGTTTACAAATATTTATTCATTGCTGTTCCCAGCCATTGCTATAACACAATCAGTTTAACTGAAAAAGCATTAAAGGAGAAACCACACAGTTCTAACTTGTTTAATTTCACAATGCTTTTAGGTATATGACATTTTTTGCTGTTCCATTGTTCTATTGTCTGCAAATATAGCTATTGTCTAGTTTGCCATTTCTAGAACATGCGAATTATAATGTTTATGTGACCAAATTAAAGATGTTAAAAAGGAAGTGGAAGAAGAGTATGGTATTCAAATGTTCGACATTGGAACCTGTGGCCTGCATACCGTCAATGTGGCTTTTAAGATTGGAATGCAAACCGGTTGGAAAATAATAAATTATTTGAGGTCCTCTTATTATTTGTTTAAAGACAGTCCAAGCTGACAGGGACAGGTTATCAAAGTGACAGGATCCACAACTTTCCCTAAAAAAATTTGTGGAGAACGCTGCATTAGCACAACATGCTGCTCAGGAGAATTTGCAAAAGTTTGTTAAACACGTTTCAAGCAATACAAAAATGAAAAGTATCGCATCAGCCAACAGCTACCAAGAAGTAGCTGGAGTGCTTAAGGATAACTTACTAAGAGCTAAATTAGCCTTTTTTAAATCTTTGGCAGAAGATTTAGAACCATTTCTTCGTGAATTCCAGTCGAATGCACCAATGGTTCCATTTCTATATGTCAGTCACAAGAAATTGTTGGAATGTTGTTTAGGAAGGATTATGAAGGAAGAAGTTCTTTTGAAAATCGCTCCGTAAAAAATCAATTTTACCGACGAGGAAAACCTGAAACTGCCTCAAGAAATTGATATTGGTTATGCAACAAGGGCAGCCCTTCGGAAATGTCCAAATGTTAAAGACATTGAAATCCTCCGATTCTGTATGGATTGCCATGCCTGCATTTTAAAAATAGTGCTAAAACTATTGGAAAAATGCCCGCTAAAATATTCCCTGACAGAATCAGCAATATTTTTAAACCCAATTGAAAAATTATCATCCCCTAGTGATGCTATAGCAAAGTTGTCAATTACAATGGAATTACTAGTGTCATCGAACTAGATTTCAGCATCTGTTGCCCAAAATTGTGATAAGGAGTACAGGAATGTTATCAGGGAAGAAAAGTTATTACCACTGTTCAGAGATTTCAGATGAGATGACAGACTGGATTGTTTCTGGGTTTTGCTGCTAGAGGAAGAGCAAAGTGATAACTTTAAAAAACTTTTAAAATTATGTTACCCTTATGGCATGGAAATGCCATGCTTGAAAGATGATAATAAAGATATAATGGATGAAAACCTCAAAGAGCAGAACATTATTGCTGAAAGAATCATATTTGATGATGTGTTACATCTAGGGTGGATCGAAAATGTTATTGTGACAAAAGAATTGCTTTTATCTCTCCATGCGTAATGCAAATCAGCTATGGAAGCAAGCCTTACAGAAATAGCAAGAAAGACTGAAGAATTGAAGAAAGAGTGAGAGCAGAAAAAAGGAAAGCGGAATTTCTTGCTAAAGCGCTTGAAGAGAAGAAAAAAAAAAGTTAATTATAGAATCGCAGAGAGAAGTGGACTTGAATAATAAACAGATAAAAGGACTAAAGAGTGAAATGTAATTTATATAAAAAAAAAAAAAAAATAGTGAAATAAATAGGGAAATAATGAGTAAACTATTACTGTTTATTTATAAAAGTGAAATTTTTAATTTTATTGATAACAGTTAGCTAAGAAATATATAACTATTAATAATTTACCAACTCCTAAGAACTGTTTCAGTGAACCCTTCAACATGAAAAAACATTGATATTATAGAATATAACAGCTGATATTTATAAAATTTGATTATCAAGTTTCTTGCGTGTCTACTAAGAATTTTAAAGTAAAATCAACATACATATGAAGAGAACTTAATATTTATATGAACATTTTCTATTGCTAAAAACCTAAAATTAACTTAAATATTCATTAAAACTTCATAATGTAAATAGATATTATCTGGAAACTAAGTCCTGAACTAACTACTTCAGCATAGAATTAAAAAAGAAAAAACTTTTATTGGTCTACGTAAGTCTATAAGTAAGTGTAATTTTACTCTTACTCATAAGATCTGGTTTATTCAATCCATGAAAATTATTTATAAAAAAATAAAATAAAATTCAAATAACATATGATATCTCGGAAGAAAAATAAAACATTGGGCAATATGGATATTTATACCTAGAGAGTACAGGTAAAACCCCGGATTCATAGGAAAGGGGCTTCAACAGAAGCGGTTTGGTGAAATTTCCCACGGGCAGTTCTATAATAATTTATGATTACGACAAGACATGTACATTACATGGTAAAATTATTCTAGTTATTAGAATTCATTAGATTTCTAATCTGTACAATATAATCAAACCATTATGATCTTGTATCAGATTTTATAATTTTCTGAACTCTTCAATTTTTTATAGAATCAGCAAAAGTACTAATAAAGCTTTTTGATTTTAATATTAAAAAAGTAAATAATTTTACAATATAGCCCGAACGTTAGTAGTAGTAGGAACTAAAACTTTTATGTAAAACATCTTTTGAATTTAATGTTTATTCAATACGTATATTTGAACTCTTTTGAAAAAAATTGATAAATAATTCAACAATTGGCATTAATATTTTGTTTATTAAATAGTAAAAATAAAATCAGTATTTTATGAAGTATAGATATTCTATGAATTAGAGTTAGAGGAGAATTAGTGTCAGAATTCCAGGTGTGTTTGGGTATGGTTCTTGAAAAAAAACAGATGCACAAAATAGAATACTTCAAATTCAAAAATAAGCACATTTAATAAAATAAAAAAAAATTTTTGCAAATTAGATTTGCTTTATTAATGTATAGAACGATAAATGTGCTAAAAGTAGCTGTTTCCGAGTTATTTGATCAAACAGCTAAGAACATATGATGTTCAACCCTTACATAAATGTTCTAAAAACAATGTTTGTATAGGGATTATTATTGTTTTTACTCTGATTTATGTTGACCACCGCTATGGTCTGGACATTTATCATAATGTCCAACTCCTGAGCTTTTGTACCCAATTTCATAAAAATTATTTATATATTTTGCTAAGAAAAAATATCGAACCCCAGAATGTGATGTAGCCGTGAGAAATCAGAAAAAATCACGTTCTTCAATTGATTTACACTACTTGTATTCACAACCAAATAAATCAAATCATACAAATATAAAAGGATAAACCACTTTGTAGGTGCCTATATCCAACCAATAGTAGGAAATTCCATTTTAAAATTACTTTTCCCGGTTATTTTTTTTTTTTTTAAATATGTTTTAATTATTATGGTTGAAATAGGATATGATAGACCATCAAATGCTTCTAGTGAATAAGCAAGTTTCCCCATTATTGTGGCTATAGGAGAGGAACATAAAAAAAAAAAAAAAAAATTATATCAATTCTTCCTTTTCTTTATCTATATATGTTATGAAATCGCGAATTATTGAATGAAAAGAAAAAGTACGTATCCACAAGACTTAGGAACAATGAAATTACTTAATGTTACGGTAATTCTAAAACATTTCCAAGGAGCCAGTTATTAAAGTGATTTTATTTATCTGTCATTATTTAATTTTATTTAAGATTGGTCAACTAATGTAAAAGTATTAATTTTCAAAGTTGAATTTCAACAACTCAGCGAAACGACAACACTTCAAATTACATCATAATAAATATTATGTGGATATGTACTCTTTTTCATTATCAGCTCTTCTTTTCAGTTCAGGTTTCCTTGGTCTAGCAGATATCTTTTTGGATTTAGAACTATTTCTATAAAAATCTGTATGTCCAATAGATTGTTCTTCTTTGTTATGCTCTATCTTTACAATGATAGAAATCGAATGAAAATACAATTTTTTCTGAACAGGAAATATTTTCAATTGTTTTTAGGTTTTCCCAAATATCTTTTACCTGGTTTCTGTGCTATGGGCTTGACTTCATATAGCGATATGCTACCTAAATTTATATGTAGGTACAAGGTAATAAATTTACATATGTATTTATTTGTGTAAATTTATATATAATTAAATAGGTACCTATCGGCTAGGTAACTTATGAAATTTATTTGGACTATTTTATATTATTTGTCCCTAATCCATTACCGGTGAAAAGTGTTAGATTTCTTGCAGTAAGTAAACAAAAATTTTTCTCTATTTAAAAATAAATAGACAATAACTCCTTTGTTGACTTTATAAAAAGATATTGTATTTATTTTCGGATCTTCGAAGTACTGTACATACAACACATTATAGTAAAAATGTTTTGTTTGTTTTTTTAATATATTTTAATTATCATGGTTGACATTCAGCTTGTTGGACTGTCAAACGCTTCAAATGAAAATAAATGTTTACATATTATTTTAGCTTGGCCCGTTTGTCCCTAATAATTAGTCAGTGAAAAGGGCCAATGTTTGGTATAGATACTGCAATAAAATAAGGATTGAATAAACAAAATGTAATTTTTTTTATTTGGTAATAAATAGACAAATAAAACATTTGATAAATTTATCAAAATATATAATACAACTTAAATTCAGCTTTTATCAGTTCAAGAAGTTAATTTTTATTGCCTTATTCTTACTTCTAAAAATAAGAAATTTTACATAGACTGAATCTGGCAACACATAAAAATTAATAATAACTAGAAAACGAATCATACAATTTTACTTTGGCTCCTCACAAATCGAGGAATACCTATGTGAGAGTCATTTCGGTAAGGAAGAGACTGTTTCAGCCGGTGACCCAATTCCATCCCCTTGTTTACAATATTAGTATTTTTCACTTTAGGATCGCAATATGCATGCTATAATTAGTTGGAATGTGTCATTCGTTTCAGTAAACGTTTCTACAAGTGGCTATAACCTGATATTTTAAAAATATATATATTTAACATCTATTTTACTCGTTCTATTTTCTTAATTATTGAATTTATTAAAAAAAAATAAAATAAAAAAAAAACGCTTCGTAGTGTGAATTCTGTGTTTATCAAATACACAAAGTATTTTACAGATTGAAAATCGGACGTTACGTTCTGGAGATCATCCGGAAATAAATTCTACAGTTTCCAACTCTTGACTGAATGGGAGGGAGTACATTTAGCCTTAAATGGATTTGCCAAAATATCTGACGGAAATATATGTTTATTGGGCTCTATATCTTGACTTGTTTCAGTTATTACTGTAGAACTTCATTAATCCAACCATGATAGGACTGGCATGGGGGTGGCAATGAACAGTGAAAAGTCGGATAACCGGAGACAATAAAAATAGGTGTTTTGTTTTCTTTTTTTATACTAAACTTAAAATAATTTGTGTAAGGGTTAGTAAATACAATTAAAAAAAAAAAAAAAAACACCTTTGTCAAGTCACTCAATTACAGCAATCACATTCAGTTTTATCGTCTTGTGTTTTATTTTACCACCTTGTTCTTCTCATTTTTAAAACAATAAATTCATACACAATCTGTATTATAAAATATTATCACTTCATCAGACCAAGTTCGAAAGGAATCAAAAGCATTAGGAGTGAAAACTTACTACAGGGTTTCATTCAAAATAACGTTTTCTAAGAAATTTTTGGTACTTGTGTACTAAAAGGGCCCCGTGATTTGATACCATATAACAGTGATTTTGTGAATATTATTTTTAGTAAACATAAGACTTAATTTTTCAATATAATAACCTTATTTCTCAGATACGAAAACAATACAGATTATTAATAATGAATAATGATGAAAGAAGTGTGGAAGTTATTTCATAATAAGAGCCCATCATGTTTCTAATAATATCATAAGACAATATATGAAAGAGGAAAAAATCACTTGAGGTACACATGATGGTACATAAGGATCAATACAATTAGGGTTTCATGAATTAATTGCCACTTTTATTGGAATTAAGTCATCAATCCTAATTGAGGAAAAAAAAATATTTTAAAGAGTATTTAAACCAGGAGCTCATTCAAAAAGGATGTATCAAAACAGAGGCCATAGTATATTTTCCTGAACAGATTAGAGAGTAGGTTGAAGGATGTCTGAGGAAATTGTGGATAGGGGATGTAAAGAAAGGTATGGCAGCAAACAAGAGAAAGATTAGTTGATCAAAAGATGGTTTGAACAAATAACTGATAAAGATTAGGATACAATAACTGAACAAACCTGAAGGTATTTTTCATTTTATTAGTTTCCAGAACAGAAAGGGTAATTATAAAAATCACAGAATGAGATAATGTATGGACTAAAACTATATAAAAAAACAAAACAAATTACAATAAAGGTTATACAAATTTATCAACACCACACATTATCATTGTACAATCACAATGAGTTTTTATTTAAAAGAACTGTTCTCATAAATACATCACCAAAATATTGGACAATTCTTATAACCATACAGATACAATCACTTTACATCAGAGTTTTTAAAGGAAAAAAACAAAATGAATTAAAAATATTCAGTTTATTTATTAACAAATCTATTTACAAATATTCCAATGGATATAACTATAAAAATTATAACTAAAAAGTGGTATGAAAGAAATCATTCACAAAAATAAAAAACTATATATCAAAGGACTAAATACTTACTTAAAAAAGCAGTATTATATTTTACAAACAGGTAAAAAGGTAGTGTCTTGATGGAATCTAATAAAAGTGTAAATATCCGTGGAATGACTATAAATTACAAAAGTCTAAACAGATTTTACAACAAGCTAATATATTTATGATTTAATAATCATTGCAAGATTTTAACTATTCATTATAATCATAAGATTTTAATGACATTCATTTGTCATTACATTATTATTTGTATTATAACATAAGAAGAAGCATTTGATATTAACTAGCCATTTCAACTTTTTAAAATTTCGATTAGAAAACACTAAGACCCTGAATATTGGGGAACTATTTCAGTCCAAGCAAAATTTAAATAAAATCTGGTGTTACAAAGCTCATCTAAAAGTTTCAGCACTTTGTATTAAAGTAGAACCTCTCTTAACAAAGAGATTTTTTATCGATTCGCAATGAAACAAAAAAGGAAATCATGAAGATTTATTTACAAATTAAAATCAATGCATTTATTTTTGTTTACAGTTTCGACCTCCATCTATTGTGATATGATTGTACTACGATCACGAATTTCTGTTTTAGTTCGAACCACGGCCGCTAGGAGCGTCATAACCCATCTGCGACCAGTTCTTGTTTGCGTTATTAGATCACGTGACCTATCGGTTCTTCAATGATAGGACAGCCATATGAGTTATTAGATAACAGAACTTACACAACTGTTATTGAGAACCGATCTAAGAACGGTAACTGGTCGAATAACCTTAACCGATCGGCTCTTCTATCTGTTATAACCTAACACCTTACACCAACAACCCCAATTTATTGTTATTTCTCCATCGTTTTCGATGGAAGATTTAATAAATTTGACTAATATTGTAAAATATAGTTATTCTAAAATACAAATTTAGGTTTATTTATAGATATTTTAAAATATGATCACTGGTAGTAGGGTTTTTTGGTAATAGGTGATTGGTGATAACAGTTCCGAGTCAATAATAGGTTATTTTAAAGATTACGTTATTTTTGTCCCACCTCTACTAGAATGGGAAAGAAGAGTTTTGCGAAAGATATATGGCCCAGTCAAAGAGCAACTAAGGTGGCGCATCAGAAGCAATGCAGAGCACAGAGAGCTCTATGATGAGACGGATGTTGCCACTGTTGCGATGGCTGGGTCATATAGAGAGGATGGAACCTCAAAGGCTGCCAAGACAAATGTGGACGGGAACGCCAGGAGGAGCATGGAGAAGAGGCAGGCCCAGGCAAAGAGGGATGGGTGATTAGGAGGGGGACATCCGGCGGCTGAATATCCGGAATCGGAGGAACGTGGCCGCAGACAGAGAGGAGTGGAGAAAGCTGTGTGCAGAGGCCCAGGTCCCTCATTGACTGTAGCGCCCGATATAGATAGATAGATAGATATATTACACAATAAGATATTAATGTATAACATTGTGACAGTTTGTGATAAATGGCAATCAAGTCTGAATTAAGCGATTAAGACGTTATTTTAAGTACAATATTAGATAATATGATAATTGGCGATCCTTGAAAATAAAGGCAATAGTGATTAAGTATTATATTAGATAACATAATAATTTTATTTAGAGTTTTTTTTAATACAAATAATTTATTTGAAATATATATATGTTTACTGGTCTGCCTCTTATTAGTCTTTATGTGTGCCAGTTTGTGATAAATCATAAATAAAAGTCTGAATTAAACAAATTAGATGCTATTAAAATATAAATTTTTTACCTACTAATTGTTTTATTTATAATTCCTAATATTATATTTTGTACCTGTCCACTTTCCTTTTCTTTTAGTCACCCAGCAAAACGTCAGTAAGAAAATAATAATGTAGGTGAATATTGAAAGGTTGATTAATTAAAAAAGGTTAAGAAATTGAGAAGATTAAATAAAAATTATCCAGTAATTTTTTGTTTTGCGGACCATTTGGCGCCCCTTTATGAGTATTTGATACCCCCCCCCACCCTCCCCCCCCCCCCCTTCGCTGGGTTAATGAAGATAATTTCCGAAAACGGGTATTACTTCAAGCATTGGCGGGTATTTCTCGGTAAAAACGGGAATTTTTATGCTGGGTGGCGGGTATTTTGGGTTGGGGGGATCGGCAGCACTGCCCTTAACGCTCGGATTTTGCAGTAGTGGAGCGACGTTTATAGTAGACGTGTATAATGGGGAAAGTTAAAGAAGGGAAAAAGTACAAGTAAAAATTAGGTGTAGAAATCCAAATCAAGCCAGCCAAGTCCATTTTTTAAAAATTTTCACAGCTGATCGATAAAGGTAAAGGTCTGGCTGGTTGAAAGAACTATAAATGGACAATTTATAGGAAATTCAATATTCATTCAAAATTAGTTATATAATATAATATAATATAACGAAACAGCTTTAATTGTTAAACAAATAAAAAAGATGGCCGGTCATAATGATTTTGAATATTACTGATTAATTTTTTTTAAATTTAATAATTCTATCAATCTAATTCTTCTACTAAGAAATTATATCTTCGACTATCTTAAAAAAATAAATAAAATAAAATGAATAAATAAATAAAAAATTAGTGATTGTTAAGATGAGTTAGTTATAAAGATCTGGATAAACCTGTTATAAGAGTTTCGTGTACTATACTGATATCACTGTTTTAGTAGATTTCACATTTTATGTAATAAGATTAAAGAAAATTATGTTTAGAAACAGGTTTAAAATTTTTTCACTTTGTCAATTTTAATTTTTCTTCTTTTGTCATGTGATAAATTTGAATTTTATATGGCTTGTCTTCAAATTTTGAATGCTCGTGGAAAAACTGTAACACTACCTGTTTTTAAAATCTTTAAAGTGTATAAAATAATAAACCGATATGTTTTATATTTTCATGTAGCGGATTGAAACGTTTACATATTAACCTAAGATTAATAAACCATACGACGCCACTAGATCCGTGGCGGATTTCAGAAATCCGACGTGCATGCTCGTAAATCTGGATCCGTGGGATCTGGTCTGTTTCGGTCCTAGATCCGACGGATTTGCCCCACACACGGGCAGATTATCGACGGATGTGGCTTGACGGTTTCAAATCTGACAAACCAGAACCGTTCGTTAAGGAGCAGCAGAGTTTAGATCCGTCGGATCCGATCCGTCACGGATCTCCATCGCAGATTTTCGACGGATCGGGTTTGACGGATCGGGTTTGACGGATCGGAGGTAATGTTAAGGGGCACGAGAGATCAGATCCCTGAAACCAGATCTGCCGGTTCAGATCCGTAGGATCAGATCCCTTAACGAAATCCGTCCGTTTATGGCTAGGTAAACCAGAACGGTTTGTTATCGAGCAGCAGAGTTTAGCTCCGTCGGATCCGATCCGTCACGGATCTCCATCGCAGATTTTCGACGGATCGGGTTTGACGGATCGGAGGTAAGGTTAAGGGGCACGAGAGATCAGATCCCTCAAACCAGATCTGCCAGATCAGATCCGTAGGATCAGATCCCTCAACGAAATCCGTCCGTGTATGGCTAGCTTTACAGTCCGCGCCCTTCAGGATTTAATTCAAATAAAAATTAAACTTATTACTGATATTGATTTTAATGTTAATTAGCTATTATTTATACTTGTTCTCAATGATTAACCATAAAAACTTAAGGGCTTATGAATGAACGAATAATGAATAATTTATTTTATTTCGACATTATTGTTTGTTCTCTGGAAAGTCAGAATATGATGTTTTGATGATCATTATATTTATTTTTCCACTTCCCATAAAAATTTAAGGGCCTAGTTCAATTGAGAAACGGTTTAAATAAAACTGGAAAATGGTTCAACCTATATGAAAAAAAGACTTATAATTTATAGAAAAGGGATATACAGGGTGTCCCGAATTTAAATGGCAAAACTTCAGGAACTTGTAAAGTACCGAAAAACTAAGACAAAAAGTCCTTTAGAGATTTGCTCGTTTTTGCATAGTTTTAGAGAAAATCGCAAAAAAAGAAACAAAATAAAAATGTTACAGGTAGCGATTATCACCTTTCAAAGTTCGTCAGGCTTGGCAGTGAGATATGTAAACACTTAATGTTATCCTTTACATTCTTTTATTTGTTTACATGTTGGCTTCCTTCTAGGATTATAATCCCTAAATCAGTCTTCAGTCAGTTACTCAGATATTTTTGTGTGAATAGCATCAGCCGCAATGCCGCATACATATTATAATGTTGAATACGCTGATATGATTTTTGTGTATGGTTTCTGTAACGGTAATGCTTTAGAAGCGGTGCGGGAGTATGCACGCCGATTTCCAAATAGAAGAGTGCCTAATTGACGCGTCTTTTCGTTAACTTTTAATAGACTGCGAGAGACAGGGTCATTGTTAATACGTAATGAAGGCGACCAATTCCAGGCAGCAATAAGAGCAGATTATCGGAGAAGAAATTGTGTCCAACGCCACTTCGATAACAATCCTGAGACTAGCATCCGAAGAGCATCTGCTGCATTAACAATATCGCGGCAAGCAAAATGGCGAACTTTGAAAGGTGATAATCGCTACCCATACCATCTTCAAAAAGTTCAGAATTTATTACCTCAAAATTATGCCAAGAGATTGAATTTTAGTAACTGGTTTCTTGACAAAATTCGCAATGATAATTTATTTCCTGTCCATTGTATTTCTGTTCATATAATCTTTGTGGTTCAGTTGCCACAGACAGGGTCTCTCTTTATAAGCTTCTATAGCCTTGTCTTTCTTCAGCATATTTTACTTTCCCCATTATACACGTCGCTCCACAACTGCAATATCCGAGCGTTAAGGGGTTTGGAGTAGAGATGAGTAGTACGTGAACGAACTAGTTCATGAAAATGAACTATAAAGGGCGCTCTCTGTTTTGGTTAACTATAGTTCTTTTGCCCCACCACTCGGACAGGGATCCGTCGGACCTAAGGAACTACTGAACTAAATGAACTAGGTAGCTAAATAAACTAAGTGAACTAGGTAGTTCGTCGTCACTTAGTTCCTCATTTCAGGTTTAATCGTGTTTTGTCGTGTCCTCAGCCGAGGCACGTAAACAAGCTTGAACAACAAGTACCCTCCTTTGCTCCTACAAGGAATAGTGTCTATTTTCTATTTCTGTGTTTTGCTGTTTTTAAAAACTCAACGAAATTCTTATTCCTTAAGTTCTTTACAGTTCAGTTTTCTTAGATAGCCGGTGGAGTAGCGCTATATGTCCATGATTGCCTGAAGTCTCGTGTCCTTTTTCTTTCACCTCCTTCAAATCTCCCAAACATTGAGTCCTTATTTGTTGAAATTTTTATTAATGCCCATTCTCTCCTGTATGTAGTGGTTTACCGTCCCCCACATGTTCCTTTTGACCAATCATTCGATTCTAACCTTTTCCATTATGTTCCTCTCTACTCCAATATAATCATCTCCGGTGACTTGAATACCAATCTCCTATGACAAAATCTACCTTGAAAACCTTCTTTTTTTTTTCCTTCACCTTTTTATTGTACCATTCAATCCCACCCACCACTCCCGCGGGACCGACACATGGTTGGACCTGCATGTCATAGATTCTCCAAAAAACCTTCTTTCCTCAAGTCAACGACCTGTTTCATTCCTATCCTCTCATGGCCTGATACAAATATCATATGATATCCCAACACCTCGTTTCCTTCCTAAAACAATCTCCTTCCGTAACATAGACTCCCTCACCCGAGATAAGATTTTATCCGATCTCGAAACCATAGATTGGAATCCAATTTACTCCTGCTCCTCAATTGATACCATGGTTGAATTACTCACCACCAATCTCCTATCTATCCTTGATACCCATGCTCCTCCTTAAACTTCAACATTTCGCCGGCGTCGCCCTGCTCCTTGGATGAACCAAGACATTAAAGATTTACAAAGAAGACGCGAGGCTGCCCGAAAGTGCTTCAGACGCACCAGGCTTGAAGATGACTATCAAGCGTTTAAGTTTCTTAGAAATTTAGCACAATCCACGATCCGGCGAACAAAATCCAATTTCTTCCACGAAGCCCTTTCATCTGCACCCGATCCTAAATCCAAATGGCTGCTCCTCCGTATACTTTCCTTGTGTGATCCTCCTAGTTCCTCTCCCTCGGGGGTCTTTCCTGTCACTTCGGGTGAGTTAAGCTCCTATTTCGTTTCTTCCACTTCATTTGCTCCTTCTCGACCCTCCCAGTCCTTACCTCCGCCTGCATTTATTGACAATAATTTTTACTTTTCTTATATCACTCCCTCTGATCTAATTACCTCCATTATGAAGTCTCAATCCAACTCATCTGCTTTAGACGGCATTCCTGTTAAATTATTAAAATTATGCCTTCCTGAAATCCTTCCGGTTCTCCTCTTCTTATATAATTTTTCCCTCCAAAACTCTGTATTTCCCACTTCCTGGAAAAAGGCCTTAATCCATCCCATCAACAAGAACCCAAACCCTATATCCCCAAAGGACTACCGCCCTATACCCATACTTTCCAACCTTTCTAAGCCCCTAGAAAGATTGGTGCAATCCCAAATTTCCAATTTCCTAGAAGATTCCAAGTTACTCGATCCCTTCCAATCTAGTTTCCGTCCCGGCTTCTCAACACAATCCGTCCTCATTAAAATTATCACTGACATCCTAGCAGCGATGGACAAAAAAGAACTGACCATCCTGATCCTCCTTGATTACTCTAAAGCATTCGATTCCTTAGACCATAATATCCTTTTTTCCAAATTGAGATCATTGAACTTTTCCTACAGCTCCCTCCTTTGGTTTTAATCTTTCCTTTCCCACCGCACCCAAGCAGTCGCCACTCCTAACCAAGGCCTATCCTCTTTCCTCACTCTACAGTCAGGAGTAGCTCAAGGAAGAAGCATTTCCCCTCTCCTCTTTAATTCATACATGAATGATCTTCCCCATTCAATTCACCATTGTTCCCACCATCTTTATGCCGATGACTTCCAAATTTACCTCTCCTTTCCTCCATCCGAGATGTTAGCTGCGTTTGCCAAAATTCAGGAAGACCTAGACGAAATCTGTGCCTGGGCAAATCTGAACAAATTAACGTTAAACGCAGCTAAAACTTAAGCAATTGCCATAGGATCACATTCCCTTCTCCATTCAAATACCAACTTTCCCACATTATTCCTTAATGGTCATCCAATAACTTTCCATTCCTCTGTTAAAAATTTAGGCTTAACCATTGATCAAACCCTCTCCTGGAAATCCCATATTGCACAAATCTCCCGAAGGTCAATCGGTATCCTAAAACTATTTCACCGCTCCCGTCACCTCCTTCCCCTACCCACACGCAAACTTCTAGTATCCTCCCTTATCGTCCCCCAATTTAACTATGGTTGCGTGATATATGGCGGGCTCTCGACGGTTCTTGAGGACAAATTAAAACGCATCATGAATTGCTTTATTAGGTTTGTCTTCGGAACCTCGAGACGTTCCCATGTTTCGCATCTGTACGCTGAGTTAAATTGGCTTTTCCCCTCCTTCTGCAGAAAATACTTCTTAGGCACCTACCTATTCCAAGTTATCAGCACCCATCACCCTCCCTTTATTTATAGTAACCTGAAATTCCAAGTCCGCTATAAAATCACTGTATACAAGATCTCGTTTTTCCGATCTCTATACTCTATCCCACAGAAGTACTGCATTTCAACGTTCCTTCCTTGTCCGATCCTCTACTCTTTGGAATTCCCTCCCCCCCCCCCCCCCCCCTGTATCCGCAATGTTTCTTCCCTTGGAACATTCAAATTACTATTCTTTCACCATCTTCTTTCCCTCCAACTCGACGCTCTCTAATTGTAAGGATGAATGTACTATGCATGTAATCGTCTAATTTAAATACTAAGACCGTCAGACATAAAACATAAGCATAAATTATAGTTTGATTATGATAATGTTTTAATTGTTTGTAATGATAATCTTTGATTTTCTATCTTTTATTTTTCTTCAAGTTTCTGTTTGTTTTTTTTCTCTTCTGCAATTTTATTTACAATATTAACTTCTATTTTGTATACTAATTTTTTTCACTCTCTTTTTATTTAAAGTTTTTTCTTTTTCTAGTTTTTCTCTATCTTTCTTTCATACATATTTATATTCAGTTTATCTATGTTATTTTATTTTTAACAGTCTCTCGGCCAGTTATGATCTTACTTTATGTTATTTAATGTTATTCTTAAGGGACTTTGTCCCAGAATAAAGTTTTCTTTCTATTCTATTCTATATATCCTTTCAACAAATTAGTCACCGAACAGAAAAAAATGAATAAAATGGACATGTAAGTGGTTAAATAGACTTATTTCGCAGGAAAGGGGGTGTAAAACGCACACACTCCCTTTTTCAATCAAATACCTTATTAGATCTATTGAAATATGTGTATAAATATTTTCTTTGTCTTTATAACCTTCCGTGTTTGTTGACCGAAACAGGGGTCCGAATAGACTATAGTAACGAGGGTATGCGGAAGCTCTAAATATATAAAAAAAATTTCCAAAAATTACTTCTTGTTCAAATCAAATGGTATGTAATGAATTACTTCTTATGTCTAACCGTTTTCTAAGTTAAGCTGTAAAAAAAATATATTTTTTTTTCGGGTCTTTTGCACTTGTTCCCCGCATTTCATTTTGAGTTTGTTATCATATGTTTAGGTTACGAGTAACCTTCCAAAACGTAATAACATGTCAATGAGAGATCGTTTGAATTGTTCCTATTATTTAATAATTAAATAAAAAACAAAAAAATTACAAAAACAAAAATTGTTTTTATTATTATACGTGACATGTCTTTGTTCGATTTAATTCGTCGAATAAATACAAAAGAAAAAGCGATAGAATTTCTTCAGGAAAGAGGTATTTTACATCGAATAACACTTAATAAAATATTTAAATAAATAATTAAATAATTTTTTTTTTTATTTAATTATTTAATAATAGGAACAATCAAACGATCTTTCATTGACATGTACTCGTAACCTAAATATATGTTAATAAACTTAAAATGAAATGCGGGGAACAAGTGCAAAAGACCCTTTTTTTCTACAATTTAGGCCCCGGGACGTAAAAAAACTCTGGGAAGTTTTTCATACAAAAAAGCTTACAATTATTTATTATTGTAATCTCAAAGCTTTGAGATTATGGTTTCGATTGAGGAAAATAGTCAAATAAGCCTATACTGTGTGTGATATGTCGAATAAATGAGAAATGAAACTACTCTTGTGTAACAATTATCAGTCTGGCTCTAGCCTACAAACTATCAACATTCAGTGCGTGCTATTCTTTCTCTTCTCTCTCTCTTCTTCAATAGTTTGTTCTGTGAGCACTTCAGTTAATAATATTGAAATAAATTAGTTATGAAGTGCAGATATTAATTATATTAAAGGCAACGAGTGTCGTAATAAACATTAAAAGGAAAATAATATCGGCCGGGTTTACGTAGGTAGAGGACCATTGGGGATTAGTGCGAGCCCCCACTCCAACAACTCAGATCCCGTAGTCTTTATTCAATAAATAAACCTATTTTAAAGTGATGGCGCTGTGTTCTTCGTGCAAATCAACCATCTCCAGAGATCACAAATCTGCACTGGCCTGTGTTTCGTGCCAAACAATGTGCCACGTAAAATGCAATAATTTAAAAGAGACGGAAATTACGCAGCAAAAAATTAACCAATGGCAGTGCCCTAAATGTGAATCGGCCACCACGACACGGCAATATATCGCAGTTCCCAGTAAGAATATGGAAGAAAATATATCTGCTATACTGTGCGAGATCGGAAAAGTGACCGATGATATAAAGGAAATCAAGGGCACAGTCAATAAACAGACAGATCTCGCCTACACAGACAGACAGAGGATATATACTAATAATATATTAGTGTTAGAATATTTGTTTTTATTTTATATTTTATTTTAATTTTGTTATTTACTTATTTTTGTTTTTCTTATATAAACCCAAAGACTTGTTTTTAAATCTAAAATTTCACCTTATATATTTATATGTATATAATTTACATTCTATATAAGTTGCTGCCTGTTATGTACGCAGCCTGACAATGATACCTTTTTATTGTACTTTTGTATTATTCTTAGGGGACAAGGTGTCCCAGAATAAAGATTATTTTTCATTCATTCATTCAAAAGGATTGGTCAAACTGAAAAAAAAAAAAAAAAAAAAAAAATAATTTTCACAAAGAGATGATTTTAAACCGAGACCATTGTTTTTCGAACTTACGATAGCATTGGAAATGTTGATATTTCCTTTGATCCTATGCCGTCTAGGGATTTCGCGTCTTTTCTACCTTCTTCTGTTTACCCGAACCTATCATAATCTTGGCTGAGGATTCCTACAACAAACCGTAAGATAGAAAAATGAGTTTTGTATCTCAGGAATACAATTAATTGCGCGGAAGGTAATGAAGGAAACTGCCTATTTAAACTAACCTAATAATTTATAAACGCTGTTATTTATTTGATTTATAGCCCACCAAACTCAGTTAATTATTTATATGCCAAGAGGTAACAGCTAAGACAGCAGGTACTAAGTACAAATAATGCCCAGGCGAATGTGAGCAGGTATGATCTGGCCTTGTATAATTTAGGGGCAAAGTTATGCAGGTAGTGCAATAAGTTATAAGCGTTTTATTAGACGGCAGAGGACTAGTCTGATTGACCTATTAAAATTTTTAGAAATATTAAATTGATTTAATCATTGTATTAATTATTGGAAAAATAATTTCTCATGACTGGGAAAAACTATAGATCGTGGATATGTTACCTACATTCCTATAACCTACCGCTTTTACCAGTTTACATTTTAGAAATAAAAGAATCAAATTATTATGAATAACTAAATTAAATAATCATTAATTAAATAAAGCTCCAACACTTATAAACTTATGTCAAACCATGGCTTTTGTCATTCATACAGCTCCTAAATGGTATGTCCTATTTTTACTGCTAGCGACCGGTGCACCGAGGGGTTAAGTTATAATTTAGCCAGCCAAAATTCAGTTTCACAAAATGCAGCGGAAGTGCATTTTTATTATTTGAGTTCCGAGGTCTCCGATGGAACAAATATCTTAGTATAAACAGGTTCTTAGATTCTATACAATTCAATTGAAAATTTTAATAACTAAAAGGTTTGAACCTTGTACATTTCTTAATACCTTTTACACTAAGTGATAGCATTCTATAAACAAATGGATTGGACCTTAAATTCTAAGTTTATACAAAAATAAAAGGATTAGACCTTGTTCATATCTTGTGTACTAAGTTAGGATTTGTACAGTTGAAAACAAAAAGAATAAACCCTGTACTTGAATAGGATTTTATACCATTATCAACTTCCGATAAACAAAAGGATTAGACTTTGAATGTTTCCTAATCTCTCGTTAGGATTCGGACTATTTATAGTTTTACATAAATAAAAAGATTAAGCCTTGTACTTTCTAGATACTAGGCTAAAACTATTTACAAAATAAAAGTGTTTATGCATCTCAGAATTTCTTACATGCTAAAGTACAATTTTCCCGAGATAACAACAAAAAGATAACAGAATATTCCCTAATACTAAACAATACATTTTAACATCAATACATTATTTAAACAAAAGGAAAGTAAAATAAGAGTCTTTGAATTAGTTTTTTCTATTACTTCTAAATTCATAATTACTCAATTAAAATAATAATATTTTAAATTAAAATAATAATTCAAATACTCTTCTAATTACAGTTTATAATCATTTCAAAAATAAATACATACTTTTCTTAATTATAGATTACATAATATAAACAATTAAACAAAATAACATTTCGAGACAAAATAATAATATCCTAATATTTATTACAGTGAATACAAAATATTAATTACAGAATAAATCAAACATAACATTACTGTGAAATAAAATAATAATCTGAATGATCTTTTAACATTAGCTCACATTGAACATAATATTTTACAGCAAAATACAAAAGTCCGACTTTATTAAAATAACTACAGTATTGTCAGTTTAATATAAATACAGATAATTCTTTCAATATAACATAAACATCTTTCCCTAGTACCATTATATTTATTATATTTTATAGAAATAAAAGGTTTTTAAGATATTTTAATATTATTTAAATAAAATTAAATATTTTTAATCAGAACCTGGGTCGTCTGAGTCTTAATTATCCGAAGCATCCGAAATATTAACGCGAAGAGATTCACTATCGTCGTCTGAAAAATATTGTTTATTTTTCCTTTTTTTCCTAGTGGGCCTTTTAATATTGTCGATATGGGTTTTAATCGGTCTTTCGTCTTTTACTAGAATATTTACTTTTTTAAACTTATTTTTACTTTTTATTTTTGATTGAGTATTTTTTAAATATTTGATATCTCCTAACTGTTTTGAATATCTATATATGTTCTCTATTTCATTTAATTTTTCCGTTCTCTTTTCTTTTTCATTATTTATTTTAGTACATATCGTTCTGTTAAGTTAATACTTTTATCTGATTCTAATTTGGTCGTTCCAAAGGTGATTTCGTTTGGTGTTAATTTTAATTTATTGTTTAACGTATTATTATAAGCTATGACGGCTAATCTCAGTTTTTGTTGGGTCGAATATTTATCTCTCTCCTGTCCTATTATTCTTAATAATTCGTTTAAGGTAGAATGGACTCTGTTCAATAATCCTAAAGAGTTTGAATGATTAGCAGACGTGTAATGTAAGATAATATTATTTTCTTCACAAAATTGTCTAAGTTATTCTTCATCTCAGTCCCATGGTCTAACGATATTTGTAACGGAGTCGGAAAATATGTCATATAGTTAGTTAGTGCATTGCAGATATTAATTGCGTTCTTTGATTGTAAAGTTTGGGCAAATAAATGTTTCGAAAATGTGTCGACTGCTGTGAAAATTATTGCATTATTGAAATTAAAAATATCAATCATTAATTCCTGAAACGGTCTCTCTGGTGTTGGTGTGATCTGAAATTTTGTTTTTATGGGTTTACGATCGTATTTTGTTACTTTACAAGTTTCACATTTATTAATATATTCCGCTATTTTATTTTGCATACCCAGAAAGTTATATTCTTTTTTAAGTTTTTCAAACTTTTCATTTATACCCCTATGTTTAGTCTTGCCTAAATGATAGTTATCTATTATTTTTATTTGTTCGTTTGGGTTTTCGACGTCATTTACTATTAGTTTGTATTTTTTTAATTTAACCGATGGATATTGTGTTTCTACTATTTGTTGAATTGTTTTAAAATAGTCTTCATATAAATTTCAGTTATTTCATTAGGTGATTTAAATATTATTCCATAAGTTTTATTAGGTTCATGTATTTGTTCTAACAATGGGGCGATACCTGAATTTCCGTAAATGTTCAATTCGTTTCCCGAATGGTTTAGTAAAATTGATTTCAGTGTTTCCCATCTTTATGACCATTTGATTCTTCTCTATGTTAATGCATTTTTCCGGTTCGCAAATTCGTACCTGTTCATTGCTTGATTCTTGCGAGTGAATTGTCTCTAAATCTTCCTCTGATGGTGCCTGTAGATCTTCCATTATTGCTTCGTATTCTGAATTGTTTGCATCCGCAATATCTCGGTTCAGAAATTCTTCAACATCCATTTCTTCCTCATCACTGGTATGATTTATTTTGTCAATTCCTCTAAAAAGTGCGTCGGGCTACGTAGTTAGTTTTACCTTGGATATGCTTAACGTCGAATGCGAACTCTTGGAGCTTCCATATCCATTTCATTATACGTGTGTTACCATTTTTCATTGAGAAGTTCCACGTTAAGGGTTTATGATCAGTACATAAAAGAAATCTTGTGCCATACAAATAAGGTTTAAAATGCTGTGTCGCCCATACAACTGCTAGCAATTCTTTTTCTATTGCACTATATTTTATTTCGTCATTTTGTAAAACTCTGGAAGCAAATGCTACGGGGTGTTCTATTTCATTTTCGTCCTTCTGTGAGAGAACACTCCGATGGCTTTATTACTAGCATCCGTGGTTAGTATAAATGGTTTTTCCCAATCTGGGTACTTTAAAATTGGTGTATTGCTCATCATTTCTGTTAGGGTTGGACGTGCCTCTTTTATTTCTTTTGTGCCATATATTTTGGTTTTTAAAGAATTTGAAACCATTTCGAGTTATTTTGGCATAGTTTTTGATAACTTTTCTATCATACCCGGTCATGCCGAGGAATTGTCTCGTCGTCTTTTCATTACGCGGAATAGGACATTTTAAAATAGCTTCAATTTTTTTCTCATCTGTCTTTAATCCGTCCGGGGTTACGACGTAGCCTAAAAAGTTCAATTCGGTTTTAAAAAATTCAGTCTTGTCTAACTGTATTGAGAGGTTATGTTGTTTTAGGGCTTCAGATACTCTTTTTAAATCTTTTAAATGTTCTTCCTCATTTTTTGAATAAACTATTATATTGTCGATGTAAATAATTGAATTAGGAATACTTTATATCATCGTCATTGCTCTCTGAAAAGTTGGGAGTGCATTACACAGGCCGAAAGGCATACGCAAAAATTCGAAATGCCCATTTTCCGTGGAGAACGGGATTTTAGCTATTGATTGTTCGTCCATCTCAATTTGGTGAAACCCTGACGCGAGGTCTATGGTGGAAAATATTTTCGATCCCTTTAGTCTGTTTAATAAGTCCTCAATGTTCGGTAGGGGAAATTTATCTTTTACGGTTGCCTGATTTAGTTTTCTATAGTAATTGACCATCCTTATTTTCTTTTGTCCCGATGTGTCTGATTTTTTTGGTACGATTCAAAGTGGGGAATTATATGGTGATTTACTTGGTCTTATTATTTTATTTTCTAATAGTTTTTGCACTTCTTCGTTTATTTGTTTTTTAAATTGTTCCGGGTAACGATAATTTCTCGTATAAATTGGATTTTCATTCGTCGTTATTATTTTATGTTTAATTAAGCCCGTTGATTTAAAATTTTCATCATATCTTTTTAATACTTCGCCATGTTGGCTTATAATTTCAATTAGTTCCTCTTTTATTTCATTTTTATCGTCGATGAAAAATAAAATATTTTCTAATTTAAATCTTCTTTTATTATATTCATTTTTTCCCAAATCAATTATTAATTTTATTTTCTCATAGTTTCATAACCTAATAACAACTGAAATCTATTGCTAAACGAAAAGATTAGGAATTTAACTTTTTGATTGATTCCTATCAGGGGCTTTAGGTTGATTATCACGCTTTATGACCCTTCCGCTCTTCCTGTAGGGGTTTTTATCGCAAAGTCTTCTTAATTATTTCCGAATAACGTGGAATGTGATCGGGGTGTATATAATTTTTTGTGGCACCCGTATCAATTAACCATTTGTTTCCTAATTTGTCGATTTGATTGGGCAAATCATTATTTAAATTTAAATCGTTTAACTCTATATTATGCGCTGTAGTTAGTTTAGGTTCATTTTTGGCGATTTGTTTATGTGATTCATTACTTATGTTTGGTCTTAGTCCGGAGGTCTGCTCGTGCTTGGGCCTAATTCTAAAAAATGGTTCTGTTTTTGTTCCAATAATTCAACTCTTTCTAATAACATTTTTATTTTTTTGTCTTTTTCCTCCTCTATTGCGTGCACTCTATTAGATACCGTTCTCATTGACACCGTATTTAAATCTGTTTGAGGTTGTTGATTATTTTGTCTAAAATTTCTAGAGGGAGTTTTATTGAAAAATGTTGCGATTGAGGATCCCACGGTTGATTATAAATTGGAGTTGGATATTCGATAGCTCGATGTTATGGCCGGAAGTTATGCCGATTATTATTATTAAAGGTATTAAAGGTTGGACTTTGTTTTTGCTGATACTGTTACGGTCGGTAGTGTTGAGGATTATTATAAGACGTATATTGCTCGCGATGATATTGATGGGGTCGGTAATTTTGGTAGTCATGATGGTTATTAAAATTCGGTCTATATTCTTTATTTTTATAATTAGTAACAAAATTTTTCTTTTTATAATTATTTTGCGGTGAGCTATTTTTATATTGTTTTTTGTCTCCGTAAAGTCTGTGTACGATGTGAGCTGCACTATTTCTTAATATTTCCTCGAGGTATTCTAACGAATCAAATTTAATGTGGTAAAAAAAATTAGTTAATGCCGGGTGTAGACTATGAACCGCGTGGTGTGATATTTGTTTGTCGTATCTGTACATTTCGTCTTGTTTCTCAAGTATTTCGTTGTCTGAATAAATACGTGCGTATAAGTCACATCTTTTCTGGTCCAGTCGTTCTAAGAAATCGAGTGGGTTCTCATTATGATAAGTACGCGTATTTAGAATTTCCGAAATTAGTTGTTCCCGAGTTCTTGTGTCCTGATATTTTCTTTTTAAGAATTTTATTATCTCTTTGACGGTACTCAATTCCTTATCATAAACGGCGACTTTGGCTTTTCCTGTTAATTTATTTATGATAGTTAAGACTAATTTAGCCTGATTAGTATTTTTATGAGTGTTATCCTCCTTGCAATATAAATTATTCAAAAATTCACTATTCCTTATAAAATCTACTAATTGTAACGTATTTCCGCCATACTCCGGGATTAATGCTAAATCGTGGTTTTTGATTTCTAATGCCATATTATTTATTTATTTATTATTTAATCGGTGCGACAGTCCTTAGGCAGGACCAGGACCTCCTCAACAAGCCTCCTCCAACCTTTTCGATCCGCTGCCTTGCGGCGCCATCCTCTGATACCTGCCTGACGGAGGTCTTCCTCTACGTCGTCTAACCATCTCATTCGTGGCCGCCCTCGAGTTCTTAAACCTTCTGGCTTTTCTTTTAGCAGTTTTCTAGGTAATCTGTCTGTAGGCATCCTTTCCACGTGTCCTAGCCACCTTAATCTCGCTTTTTTTTATTTGGGCTACTATATCTTGCTCACCAAACAATGCCATTAATTCATCATTTTTTCTTATTTCTCCATTCACCATTTAGATATTTTGGGCCAAATATCTTCCTGAATATTTTTCTCTTCCAAACTCGGAGTAGCGCTTCACTTCTTTTTGTTAGCACCCATGTCTCGCTTGCGTATGTAACAACGGGTCTGATAATAGTTTTATATGCTGTTATTTTAGCCATGCCATATTATTATATTTTTTTAATTAAAATCTTTTTTAATTAACGTTGAACCTGTTATTTTTAAATTACTCAATTTTTCTTCCAATTTATTCATAAAAATAAATGCTAAATTAATATTCTAAATTATTATACTTATTACTAAATTATATTTAAATTACAAAAAAAATAAAATAAAACTAAATTAATAATACTTGTTTCTTGATACAACGATGTCTTCTCGATGTCTTCTTCCTTCAGCTCCTTCCCGTCGATTCTTTAGCATGAGGTTGTAGGTCCTTTTGGTTAAGGTATTGGAATACTCAAGTGTTCCCAAAGACTTGAAGATCTGCTGATGTATTCTTCTAATACTCAGCTCCAATCTTCTCATGCCAGTGGAAAGAGATATCGCTGTTCTGTACCTGAAGTAAGATAAAACTGCCGCGAAGTTACGTTTACACTTCCAAAAGTCCCTCCGTTCGGGCGCCAGCTAAATAAAAGTATCGCAGGTTGAAGTTTTTAAAAAGAAGTTTTATGGAGAATGACATGCATTATAACATGAAAAAGCACAATTTATAACTTATTACAAAACTTCGAGCATAGTATGACCGCACGCCTCAACGGTCATGTACAGAATGTCTGATGAGGTTAGGGCGGGGCAACCTTTTATAGGGTTGGAAGAGGGATTAAACACATATTGTTTATTTATATCTCTAACACCATTTAGGCGTACATAACTATATATATATATATATATATATAAACAAAAGAAAGAAAGTTCGGCTCTGCGCTTATCTTGTGTTTGAAAAGTTATACTGTACTAATAAATGTGATTTTTGATATGCTAGTGTAGTTCGTATTAAAGACTGCTTATTTAAATTTTTTTCAAGATACGGTTAGAATTGAAGGAGATTGGGAGAAGTATAGGAAAAGTATTTCGCAATAAGTTGCCAATCCTTATCTCTTAGTATCAGCAAACTACGTGTCGTCAGCCCCCACCGCTGCTCCGCTTGATACTTCACGGCCAGGATTAATACTTATCAGCTGTAATTGTTATATCGTCAATAGAAATTTTTCGATCACCTGTTAAATTATTTTAATTTATATTTTATGTAATTACAATGACAGTCACTAACGAAGATTTGTTGGAGGTTAGCAACCGTAAAACGAAGAATTGAAAAGCTTGCTAAACAAAATTACCGTTATTCTTGACTCTTTGATGGCTGAAATTTTTGATCTCAGAAAAAAACAATTGGTTTTTTATAAAAAAATTAGTTTTTTAGAAAATGAAATAAAGTCCTTAAAGAGAGAAAGAAGAAAAAACAACTTTTTAATTAGAACAAAATCAACATTATATTATATCAGCTTTTTATTTAAACAGCAATCACATAATTTTAGGCAATATTTATTTTTTTCCGACCTGTAACATTGAGGAATGCTTAGATACTTTAAATTACAGCGTGTCTAATATCATAATTGAATGCCCTAACAGTAATATAATCCTTTGTGGTGATTTTAACAACCACTTAGATGGTCTAAACATTGTAGACCCAAATATACTTGAATTTTCTAATCTTTTTGACACAAGAATAGTCAGCCATAGAAACATAAACTGAAGAGGAAAAGTTTTAGTTGATACAATGGAGTCTCTTGGATTCATACTTTATAATGGACGATCAATGTCTGATAGGCCTGGTAAAATTACTCATTTCTCAAGTAACGGAAAATACACCCTAGATTTGATTTGGATCAATGATAACCGTTTAAATTTATTTTTGGATATGAAAGTGTCAATTTTAACAGAATTCACTGACCATTTTGCTTGCTATTTCACAATTCAAGAAGCGATTCTGGAAACGATGGATAAAAAAGAAGATTTATTGAATACTTCTCAGAAACATATAAAATGGAAAGAAGACAAAGTCTATGAATTCATGCAGTACTTATCCATTTCTGAAAGAATCTATTTTAATTCTGATAACCCTGATTATTTATATGAAAATTTTATCATATTTTATAAAATTATTTTAAAATATTTTATTCATTTAATATTGAAATAAATATTATAAACAAAATTATAGAGAGAAAACAGAAAAATTATAATGAAAAAGAAAAAAATAATTTAAAATAAAAAATTATATATACAAAAAATTAAAACATTATCTTAAAAAAACTATAAATTTATAGGCTAATGTTTTATGTCTGAAATACATTATGAGACATCTATATAATCAGAGAAGGTCAGTTTGGAGAGAAAGAAGATGGCGAAAGAAGATTGTTTTAAATGTTCTGAGGGAAGAAGCATTGCAAATGTGAGGAGGAAGAGAATTCTTGAGAATGGAGTATTGAACAAGAAAAGAATGTTGGAATGTAGTACTTCTGTAGGATAGAGTATAGAGGTCGGAAAGACGAGATCTTGTATGTAGTGATCAGATTGTGTATTTAAATTGTAGCATGTTGTAAATAAAGGGTGGGTGACGGGTGTTAATAATTAGGAATAGGTATGTACCATGAAATTATTCTCTGCTGATAATTCGTATTTAACTTGAAGTAAAGATAAGAAATATGGATTTGTCTTGAAGGTTCCGAAGATAAACCTTATGCAGCAATTCATGATGCGTTTTAATCTATCAACTAGAACCATTAAGAGCCCACCATATATCTCACAACCTTAGTCAAATTGGGGTAAGATAAGAGAAGAGGCCAGGAGTTTGCGTGTGGAATGGGGAAGGAGGTAACGGGAGCAGTGAAAGAGTTTTAGGATACCAATTGATCTTCAGGATATTTGTGCTATATGGGATTTCCAGGAAAGGGTTTGATCAATGATTAAGCCTAAATTATTAACAGAGGAATAGAAAGTTATTGGATGACCATTGAGGAATTAAGTAGGAAAGTTGGTATTCAATCAAAGAAGGGAATGGGATATGGCAATGGCTAAAGTTTTTGCTTGGAAAAATTCAAAGACGAGAAGATATGTCGTTTACCCAACGGCTCAAAACTAATTTTTTTTTTTTTAATTCGGTCATTACTAAACCCAATGACTTTACATGCCCATTTTAACCGTCATGCTGCTATTACCTGAACTATATTTACCAGGTATAAGTCCCGCAGTTTGCATTTTGAAGCCTTCTACATTCTCCTGTTTATCCATCCTTTTTTGGGCCAAATATTCTATGCTTTATTTTCAAAAACTTTAAGAGCCTGTTCCTCCCTTAACGTAAGTGGCCACGTTTCACATCTCTAGTGAAGTGTGTCTTTCCTTGAGAAAATTCAATGGAAAAATGAATTAAAACTATAACACACAAAACGTTTAATGAATTCAATTTATTTTGAAATTCCCAATCTCTTAAAACAAAGTGACCACTCTTGGGAGATCAGAGATAAGAAGTGTTTATTGATATTGAGTGGCAAGTAGTTTCCAAATCTTTTAGCACTCACCAGGGAAGCTATAGAACTGTGAGCATGGTTTAAAATGTGTTTTTGTAAATGGATATAGCCTGTAAATATTTATGTATTTGTTTATTATTGTTTGTTTTGATGTGTTTTATAATAAGTATTTATTGATTTACCTAATTAAATGCAATTGATGATGAAAGGCATTATTCAGGCCCTATTTATGAAATTTTGATTTAGCCTCATAATACACCCAAGCTAGCCCACTGAAAATGTCAAATTTAACCAGTTTTCAGATTAAGAATAGAAATTTAGGATGGAACTATTAAGTTCAGAGTTATAGCTATAAGAGTACCGACAAAAGTGTTTTAGGAGTAGGGTTAGGAGTAGTTAGGTAAACATAATAAAAAAAAGTTTAAAATTGTATCATTTAAAACTGTTAATTTTATCTTTTGTTAATGACAGGTGAAGAATGACTATCTGAAAAGTCAAACTCCTGATTTGGATCTGGCTGTTCAGTTGGCTTGCCTTGCAGTGAAACATCATTTCAGGGATGTTCCATCACTTGCATTGGATAAAAAATCAAATTCAGAATATCTAGAAAAAGAAGTAAGTTTCAGTTTTAGATCAGTTGAAACCAATAAAAAAAATTTTTTTTTTTTCGTTGAGGTATTGGGAAAAAAAGGAGAGAGAGAGATATGCTTTATTAATACAAAAACATATTGCTGCCCAACTTTATTGGGTTGCTAAATACACATCATACCAATCTGTCTAATTAAAGGTAGCAACACTCTATGTAACAACAAAGATGTTCATTATTTGGGTACAATTTCAAGATATAGATTTCTCTGTTCTATTTTTTTCTTTTTATTATATTTCCCTCTTAATGTTCAAATGTCTTGCATGTTATTTTTGTTTGTTTTTTTCTCCTTCAACAGGCAACATCATTACTACTTAACAGATAAACACAAACTAAATTTGTACACATATATATATATATATATATGCAATAGCCATATTTCTATAAGCCATAAATTGCATTAGTCCTATATAACATGTATGTGGTGGTGGATTCCAAAATTTCTTTCAAAAAGAAAGTTTTCTTTTCTTAGTTAGTAGAATTTAATTGCCGGGTGCTGTGGGCCTGGAAGTTCTGCATTAATATTCTTTAAAAAGTCCAAAAATTCAACAACCGCTGTATCGAATTCCACATTTTTCATATTATTTTAATCAGAAAGAGGTTTCTGAACGTGGTAGACCATTTAGCAATGCCCTCCTTAATTTCTGGCGTCTCATCCTCTCCATTTTTAGGACCTACCACCTTCTTAATAAGTCCCTTTAACGTATTATTATTGGCCTCCCTGGGATGCTTCTTAGCAATATGGGTTCCAAGACCTCTTTCACCTTTGAATGATAAACCACAAATAGGACAGACTTTATCATCAGTATTAGACTCCTTTTCCTCTCAGTCAATACCAGCCTCCATAACTTTAGCAGATAGTTTGGGCAGCTTAGTAATTTTTTTTTATATATGTAGATCTAATTTTAGTAATGTGAAGTGGTTATTAATGTTATGTAACATATTAGTCATGTGACACTGAAGCAGCTTCTAACCCTTGGAATGACTTGGGACTATGATATGGAATTATAGACTTCCAAGGTATGAAAATGCAAGTTTTCTGCAAAACCCATTAGTTCGGAAGGACCCAACTTGCTACAAACCTTGCATTCTTTACATATTTGTGACCCCAGACTGAACCAGTAAGTATGGTGGATACCCTCTTCTGTTGCTCTGTGTGGTTACAGTTACATGCAATGAATGTGTTAATATCTGGAACCATGCTTTTTATTCATTGTCTGAGGTCCTGGAATGTGCTATAATTTCTTCTTCATCTTTATCTCAAGGTTTCTCGCTTTTAGTTCTTTTTCATTCATAAATTTTATAAAATTCATTGTGTAGCACATTTTTCGGAAGGTTGAAGATAGTTTGTCGACTCTATCAACTCCTTCTCATTGAAAGTTTACTAAATTAGCACAATATAGAACCGTAGTGGTGGGGGTTCGGGATGGGACATAGAGATGGCCCCTACATCATGCCTCAAGAAGAACACAAGTTTCAGATCTGCCAGGATCTGATAATTTTTGATGGCCTAAGGACATCCTTTGCCACTCCTTTCCGACAAAGAGTGATTATTCAATGATTAGTAGATGTTGAAATATAAAAATAAATAAATTTAATATTAAAAAAGAGACTGACTGTTGTTGTTTTTTGGGGCTTAACGTACTTATGTACTCCAACTAGGACAGGAAGGACAGGAGACTGACTGAAATACAAATTAATTGTTTATATATTCTGTTTAAAAACAAATGGTTGCATTCTAATGCAATTTTTTTTTCTTTAAATCTTGTCAGCAATGTATAATAATTGAATGTCAGACCATCAATGTAATAAATTTCACCTACAAAAATTTTTTAATTACTTTTTTAACGTAAATAAAAATCTTCTTAAATGTTTTATGGTTGTTTGAACATTTTAATTTATATAACCACCGTTCTAAAGTATATTTTCTCCAATGAAGTGGAATTTGAAAATCCATCATATCGATATTCAAACCTTTATTAGACACATATTTTAATTTATAAGTATTTTCTAAGAATTCAGAATTAACTTTCTGAAATTTAATGATATTGTAATGTTTCCTTCTTACAATATCATTTCAGCACTTGCATATTCAATTTTAAGTCATTGTTTATTTTTTCATTAATTCTTCAATTTTATTAAAATCATTGACAATTTCCTTTTCAAACAATTAAATTTCATTTGTAATCTTTTGTTCACAATCCATTGATTTTTTAATTTTTTTCTTCATTCACTTTTGTTTAGTTCATAATATTTTGCTCATTGCCCATAAATGTTTTGTGTTTCAATTCTTCTTCTTCAACCATTTCATCAGATACTTCATTTTTTTCCTCTTCTAATAGATCCACTTGTTCTTGCGTTTCATTTATTTTTTTTCTTCAAAAACATTTATTTTAACTACCTGAAACTTCTGAATCTTTCTTCTTCTTCATCAAACTTTTTCATACATTCTCCAAATTTTTATTTTCTTCTTCAGCAATTTTATCTCTTTTTTTCAGATATCGTATTAGGAAGCAAATCAACTCTCTTATTAAGAGCCTTATCCTATACATTTGTTCTGAATTCATTTTGTTTTGTTTTTTGTTTTAATTTCCTTAAATGTCACTTTACTTAAAAATTACTATTTATTCATTATTTTCACACATCTACCAAATTGTAACCATTTTCCAGTCATATTTTCAATACTGACAGTCCACTTTGCAGGCGCCAAATGTAATGATTTCTTTAATAATAATTTTTAATAAAATAAATTAATAATTAATTATTATCTTTTAACTCGTTTTGGGGTTCTGTCAATATTCTTGAGGAAATTATGACTGGAATAATTTACAACTTTTTGTATATACTTTTTATATTTATTATTTGAACATGCAACTTACATATTAATAATTTACCTTAGCTTAATTTATTTTATACCGTCTTTTACTGAGGGAACCCACACTCTTTCATTAATCACTTTCCAGTCCATTTTTTGTCTCTTAACCCTTCTCTTCTATGCCTGGAGACACCAAGCTGCTCCAAGGCCCAAAACTGACTTCTGTCTACCTACCTCAAGCGTTGGACCTCTTGCAGGTATCCAAAGGGTTCCTACCTGTTTTAGACCCTTACACTTTCATCCCTTATCCTATACAAGTTTCAATTTAAAATATCACAACAATATATATATATATATATATATATATATATATATATATATATATATATATATATATATATATATATATATATATATATATAAGATCCAGGGCAAAAAGATAGCCCACCCAATATTTTTTCTCTTAATCAGTTTTAACCATTGATATAATTTTTTTTTATTAATATGTATAGGCCAGCCAAATAAGACAGACAGAAAAAAAGGCAAACATTGGAAAAAATGAAGAAGTTCTGATTTTTTGATATATTGTTAGGATACATGAGAGTAGTGTAAAACCAAGTTTGCAACTTCCAAAGACCTGTGTTAGCTCCGTGGTGGTCAAAAAACCGCGATTTTTTTCCACTTTTTTCAGAATTTCATAAATATCTCGAGAGTCATGCATCGTACGAAAAATATCCTTTGCTTCTTTTTTATAGTAGATAAAAGTACCTACAATTTGAGCCCAAGATCTGCTCTGTAGCTCTAATAAGTTTGGAGATTCATCTTATCAAAGATCTGGTAATTTTTCCAAAAAATTTCTAAGTCCACTTTAAGTCATCTGTTCAATAGGATATCGGCTTCTATACTCATTCCAAGATATTTTTTCTATTGTAGAGAAATTATTACCTTTAATTTATGCACAAAGCGGAGAGCCCAGTAGCTCTTTCGTATTATTAAAAAATCGTCTGCCAAGAAGGATGGCACATAGCTTCCTTATATTGGTAGATTATACGAGTACAACTGCCCAACTGGCCAGTTCAATCCGATTGCGACGAATTAAAGGAAAGAATGCCGATGCTAGTCCCTTAATACCTCGAAAGTGTCAACCGATTTCGACAATTAGTTCGCAAGCAACACATTTTTACAGAATCTTATGTAATTTCTAACGATTGTGAAAAGCCTCCTACTGATTCGATTGCAACTAGATTGGTAGGGGGGCCATCTATACTACAAATTACATACTATCTGGAAATTTCATTTAGGAATTAGTTAAACATTGAGAAAGTTAGGGGGGGGGGGAGCAAGGAAAGTGACCACATACAGACGGAAAGACAGACACCGAACGAAATATGTTCAGGGTGCTCTAAAATGTAAAACTCGAGTGGAAATTTTGATGTCAATTATTTAGTGAAGAAAGAATGCGCAGAGGCACCGAGTCAACATTTAATTCAGCATTCATGCCACGCCCTGAAAATATCATCATAGGAGCAAATTCATTTGCGGTGCTAGATGGTGGCTACTTGCTACATCGAGTAATTTGGCACCCCAAAAATACAATAAGTCAAATAGAAGCGTCTTACGTCTTAACAATTTTGGAAGAAATGCAACCGTTGTTTTCGATGCCTACCCTGAGGATGATTCAAAACGAAGCACCAAATCGGCGGAGCGTTTACTTCGTTGTGCTGCCTCATCCTGCAGCGACATTTTTTTTGAAGAGTCGACTCAAATAGTGGTGCCCCAGGAGAAATTTTTGACAAATAAAATCAACAAATGACGCCTTATCAGCTTCCTCTGGTCTGGTTTAGAAAAAGTGGGCATAGAAACAAGACAGGCAGAAGAGGACGCAGACTCCACCATCGTAAGAACTGCAATTGTTAAGAGCTCTTTCTTTGAAAATGTATTAATAATTGGAGAGGATGTTGACTTGGTGGTTCTCCTGAATAGATTAGGGTCAGGTAAGGAAAACGTCTTTTTCCAAAAAGTAGCAGATCAGGTTGCCAGCAATTTTATCCACCTCGTTCAAACATGGAGATCTGTTCTTTCCCCCCTCCTTCCTCCTGTTCCTCCTTGCGTTTAGCGGTTGTGACACCACATCGGCAATATTGGGGGAAGGAAAAACAAAGATGCTTGCTGCTCTGGAGAAAAATCGGCTAGTGGACAAGGTAGACGTGTTCCTAAAGCCTGACGTAACTCGAGACAGGTAACTGCTGCTGGCATCAAGTGTCTTGTAGCACTGTATGGAGGAGACACCCACGACACTCTGCACTCTTTGCGGTACTAGCTGTTTGTGCACGCAGCTGCCAATGCAAAGGTCAACCTGGTCGTCTGCCCCCAACTGAAGAGGCTGCCGCTCAACAATCCTATCGAACGTACTGCCAAATTCAAAAATGGCTAAGAGTGGATAAGGATCCAACCTTGTGAGGATGGACCAGAAGCCAGCAGGGCCTGCTACCCGTCACAGCAACAAAAGAGCCTGCCTCACAAAGTTTGTTGAAATCTATCTCCTGTAAGTGTCGTTAGCAATGCTCTGGAGGAGGATGCAGCTGCAAGAAAGCAGGACTGAAGTGTTGGACTGCTTTGTGCAGCTTTTGTAATGGAAAGATGTGCTTCAATATTCCTACAGTATATATTGAAGAATCCGACGATGAGGACTAGAACACAGACCTGCGTCTAAACATATATATACGTATGTTATTTTTTTTTCAATGTTAATATTTTTTGTATTAGATATTGTTTCACAATTAGCTTCAATCATGATGCACAATCACAATTTTTACATTCATTATTATTTTTTTCTTTCCGAATGATATGATATTATTATGATAATTTTTTCCGAAATTAATAATAAACTTACATTAGAAATCTTTTGTATTTTTTTTCTTCCTTTCTATAGAAATAATATGAGTCTAATTATCAGACTCTCAAGTTGCAAAATTTCAGAATTTGCCATTTTCGGTTTTTGAAAATGATAGAGCTATTGGCCTCTCAGCTAAGTGCGCAGGGATGAGTATAGAAGCCGTTATTATAATGAACAGATGACTAAAAGACGACTTGGAAATTTTTTGGAAAAATTACCAGATCTTTGATAAGATGAATCTCCATACTTATTAGAGCTACAGAGCAGATCTTGGGCTCAAATTGTACGTACTTTTATCTACTATAAAAAAGAAGCAAAGGATATTTTTTGTACGATGCATGACTCTCGAGATATTTATGAAATTCTGAAAAAAGTGGAAAAAAATCGCGGTTTTTTGACCACCACGGAGCTAACACAGGTCTTTGGAAGTTGCAAACTTGGTTTTACACTACTCTCATGTATCCTAACAATATATCAAAAAATCAGAACTTCTTCATTTTTTCCAATATTTGCCTTTTTTTCTGTCTTATTTAATATATATATATATATATATATATATATATTGTGGTGATATTTTAAATTGAAACTTGTATAGGATAAGGGATGAAAGTGTAAGGGTCTAAAACTGGTAGGAACCCTTGGATACCTGCAAGAGGTCTAACGCTTGAGGCAGGTAGACAGAAGTCAGTTTTGGGCCTTGGAGCAGCTTGGTGTCTCCAGGCATAGAAGAGAAGGGTTAAGAGACAAAAAATGGACTGGACAGTGATTAATGAAAGAGTGTGGGTTCCCTCAGTAAAAGACGGTATAAATTAAATTAAGCTAAGGTAAATTATTAATATGTAAGTTGCATGTTCAAATAATAAATATATAAAGTATATACAAAAAGTTGTAAATTATTCCAGTCATAATTTCCTCAAGAATATTGACAGAACCCCAAAACGAGTTAAAAGATAATATTAATTATTGATTTATTTTATTAAAAATTATTATTAAAGAAATTATTACATTTGGGGCCCTCAATGTGGACTGTCAGTATTGAAAATATGACTGGAAAATGGTTACAATTTGGTAGATGTGTGAAAATAATGAATAAATACTAATTTTTGAAATTCTGAAAAAAGTGAAAAAAAAATCGAGGTTTTTTGACCACCACGGAGCTAGCACAGGTCTTTAGAAGTTGCAAACTTGGTTTTACACTACTCTCATGTATCCTAACAACATATCAAAAAATCAGAACTTCTTCATTATTCCGATGTTCATGTCTTATTTGACTGGCCTAGTAGTGCATTATGCTCAAATTTGAATCAATTTTATCTATTTGTGGAGTTACAAATTAATTAATTTGTAAGAATTAATAAACAACACTTGAGTTCAGGGTGGGACAAAAAGATAGCACATTTGTTGTTTATTTACAAACAAAACCAAATCCCGCTGAGTGAACAAGGCTAATCTAGTTCTGTTTATGGTTTCATGTGTCTACCATAGTATTAGTGCAATGGGACGAGTGAAATCACTAACAATAGTTAAAAAAAATTATTCAGCGAATGAAAAATCGAGGATTCTGTATTTCTGATATTTCAAAAAATACCGACTGGAGTAGAAAAGTAATTTTAAATTTTTTAAAGTCTCCAGAAAGTTATGGGACTAAGAAATCTGCTGGAAGACCGCCGGCCTTACCACCACGGGAAAAATGGGCAATTTTAAGGATTACATCTAACTCAACTTTAACATCAAATTGCTGCGATAGCTGGAGTAGTGGCAAATTTGAAAAACGTCCAAAGGATCATTCGTGTACTCCGCACATCAAAAGGATGAAAATGAAAGGCATACCTCTAAGCACAGCACATAAAGAAAGAAGAAAGGTGTTTGCCCGTGAACATGTCCTATGGAAAGACGAATGGAATAAAGTCCTGTTTACCGACGAAAAAAAATTCAACCTCGATGTTCCTGATGGCTGATCTCACTATTACCATGACCTGCGGAAAGAAGAAAAAGTGTTTTCCTAGAGGAAAATGGGAGGAGGCGGTGTCATGATATGGGGTGGTATTGGCTATGATCACAAAACTGATATAGTGTTTATTTCTGGTCGAATGAACAGTCAACAATGTTAATTTGTTAGAGAACTAATTAAAAAAATATTATGAACTTGTTCCTAAAGAGGAAGTCATTTTTCAGCAGGATAATGCCCCAGTTCACACGGCAAAAGTTGCAAAAGAATTTTTTAGAAAAGAAAGGATCAATATTATAGACCGGTTTTTTTTTGGTCCCCGGATTTTAATATCATCGAAAATGTATGGGGGCATCTTGCTAGGAGTGTTTAGTGAAGAGTGGGTCAACCTCCCTCAAGAATTGATTCATCGAAGTTTTTTTTTTTTTTTTTTTTTCCATTATATATATATATATATATATATATATATATATATATATTGTAATGATATTTGCAATTTAAGTCCAGAAAGCAAATATTGGAAGTAAGGGTCCAAACCAGGTAGGAGCAGGAATTAAGGAAACCTTCAATACCTGGATAGGCAGTACCAGCCCTTGAGGCAGGTAGGAATAAGGGGCAGTTGGTATTAGGTCAGAGAATGAAGAAGACATGGAGAGTTAGTTTTGGACCTTGGGGCAGCTAGGTGTTAGGAGTGATAGAAGATTATGGAACCAAGATATGTGAAAGTGTTTAGAGGTTCTCTCAGTAATTGACTTTAATTAAAATTATATTAAGGTAAATTTAAATATGTTTATATATAAAATAATAAATATAAAAAGTATGCACAAAACATTGTTTAAATATTTCCAGTCATAATTCAAAAGAATATTGACAGAACCCTAATAATGAGTTAAAGTCAATTAATTATTGATAATAATTTTATTTAAACATTAATTATTGAAGAAAATCATTACAATATATATATATATATATATATATATATATATATATATATATAAAAGTTATGATTAGACTGACTGAACACACTAAAAAAAGGTGGGGGTTTAGGGTGACAGAGTGAACGGCACAACTATAGAACGATAACTGACTTTATTGTGGCTTCTGAACAGATATATATACATTTGGTTTGTTTATAGAGATGGTATTACTAATCCTACTAAGACTCTTATCCTATAAGTTATTATTTACACCTTACACATAGCTAACTCCCTCCCTCCAGTTCCTTTATTAAGAGGAACTAAAATAGAATAAAATAAACAAAAGAACTTATAACTTTAAATGATCACTTCTCATATTCTATAATTAAAACACCTTACACTTCTTAACCTAATGCCAATAACAAAGAACAGAAATACATAAAGTTATTTTACCTAATGCTAATATTATATGTAAAATAAAAAGAGATTTACATATACATGTGATATAACTAATATACTTAATATTGACACCTGTAAGCAAAACAAAAAGAAAACACAAACAAAATTAATTTCTTGATTGGTACTATTGATCAGTCTGAGCGCTGCCACCCGGCTCGAGTTCTGACACTCTGTGGGGTACACGGAGTTCTTCTAGATGAACCGTGCGTGAACGGAATGGATAATTTACATCCCTAATAGTAAAGAGGTTATGTTCCCGAATTGTGGTGACTCTATAAGGACCCTCATACCGCGCGGCCGTTTTATTTCTTGCTGTTCTTAATCGCCTATAGACGATGGTTCCTAGCGATAGCGGTTCTTTCTTATAAACTCGAGGCCGGAGGTTTGCCTTGTTTACCCGAGCTTGTTTTTCCCGAATTAGTTTCTCCCGAATCTTTGACCACGTCTGTTGCCGTCGTGATCTCTCGTGGAATAAATCCTCCCTTAATCTATTATTGTTGGCCGTGATGAGATCCCCTCTGTCCCTTCGTCTCTGCCCAAAAACTATTTCCACGGGAGATAGCCCAGTTGCAGCGTGAATCGTATTGTTATATGCGATTATCGCTCGCGGCATAGCGTCATACGTGGTAAGGTTCCGTCCTATCTTCAGTAGCCGAAGATGTTCCCCCAACGTGTTGTGCAGGCGTTCCACGGCACCTCTACCCTTAATGTGATGAGGAGTGTTTAAGCGCCAAGTAAATCCCAGAATTTTACTCTCGTCGCGGATCAAGGCGTTGTCGAATTCTCGTCCGCAATCTGAAACGACTTCGTCGGGTATTCCGTACGTTGCGCACCACTGTAAAACGCCTTCCCACATTGCTCCGGGCGTCTTTGCTTCAATAGGATGGGCCATCGCGAGTTTACTAAAAGTATCTATCGCCGTCAGCCACGATTGTCCTTCGTTGGAATAGATGTCGATTTGTATGGTCCTTAAGGGTTCCGTCGCGGTTGGTGTAGCAATTTGTGATGCTACCAAGGGTTGGCGGTCGTACTTCGCTTGTTGACAGACCTCGCAGTTAGCGATACAATCACGCACCGTTCGGCCCATAGCCTTCCAATAATAAAGAGATTTTATCGCGCGCAAAGTCTCCTCAATTCCCCTGTGGTTTGTCTTACCTGTATGGTGTTCGGATACGATTGTTTCTTGTGCCGCTGGATCTGTGATAGTCTCTACCTGACGCAAACACCGAGTCAGGGGATAGCCTACTCCGATTTTTTCTTGTCTATAAAGTCTCTTTATTTTGTCCGCTAGTACCTTATTCCCGATATACACGTGGCAGCTTCTTGTGGGGTGACTAAATTCCGCAAAAATCCTCTCCAGTTCCTCTTCGTTTATTACTGCAGGTGTACGGACCACAATCGTTAGTAGCCCCTCGTAGATGCTTGACGACGTTTGTATCCCCGAGAAAAATGATTTGTAGTTTCTTATCGTTAATAATTTCATCAGTCTCGGGCAGTTCCGAGGATCGTTCGGACGGAGTCATGTTGCCCTCTGATTCACTATTAACTAGGGGAATGTCGGGTCCGCTCTCTGCCCATTCTCTCAAATACCTCAACGCGAAAGGTTCCGCGGGGGGGGGGGGGGCGTCTCTTCCTCGGTTGCGTTCACGACTAGGTCCCTGGATAGCCAATCGGCGACCGCGTTTTCGATTCCCTTTTTGTGCACCGTATTGAAGTTGCAAGCCTCTCCTTCCATCGCGACACCCGCGCGGATGATTCTTTAAGTGTTCCCAGATAGGTCAACGGTTTATGGTCCGTAAACAACTCGAATCGTCTGCCGTAGACGTAGGGGCGAAAATATTCTACGGCCCAGACTACTGCTAAGAGCTCTCGCTCGATCGCGCTATATCTTTGTTCGGCGTCATTTAGCTTACGTCCCGCGTATGCTATTGGTTTTTCGCCTTCCTCGAAGTTTTGAGACAGAACAGCCCCAATAGCGACCTCGCTTGCGTCCGTTGTGACTCGGAATGTTTTCCGGAAATCGGGGAACGCTAAGAGTGGCTGGGTTGTCAAAATTTCCCGCCATTGTTTTATACTCGAGAGTTGTTCAGGTCCCAGTTGAAATCGCTTTCCCTTTTTCAATATTTCGGTCAAGGGGTGAGTCAACTCCGCTATACGGGGAATGAATTTCCGGTAATAATTTACCATTCCTAGGAATCTCCTAATTCCGCGCGCGTTTTTAGGTAACGGAGCGTCTTGTATGGCCTTTATACGATCCGTGTCTGGTCGCACCCCATCCCGCGATACTATGTGACCCAAAAACCTAATTTCGCGTAACCCGAATTTTGACTTCTCGCGAGACAATTTAAGTCCGAACTCGCGTGTCCTCTCGAAGACCTGTCTCAAATGTCGTCTGTGGTCGTCCTCGTTCTTGCTAAAAACGATTAAATCGTCCCTATACACTTGCGAAAAATCCTCGCTGAGTCCACGTTGGAGTTCGTCCATAAGACGTTGGAAGGTTAACGGGGCCCCTTTTAGTCCGAAGGGCATCCGAACAAATTCAAAGAGCCCCCTTTCCCATGAAAACGCTGTTTTCCCTATATCCTCTTCGGCCATTCGGACCTGGTGGTAACCGCTCTTTAAGTCTAAAGTGCTAAAGATAGTTGCACCCGCGAGGCGGTCTAATATATCTTCTACCTGGGGAAGTGGATAACGTTCGTCCTTTGTTGCTTCGTTTAGCTTCCGATAGTCAACCACTACCCGATATCGTTTTGCGCCTTGTCCCTGTTTCTTCTCGACCACCCATAAAGGGCTATTGAATGGGGAATTACTGGGTCTGATGATGTCTTGTTTGAGGTCCCCTAATTGCTCCCTGATGATATCCCTCATTGCTTGTGGATACCTCCTATCCTTAACGTAAATGGGGGTTTCGCACTGAAATTCGTTCTCCTTATAGAACAATTCGTCATAGTGTTCCACTAACTTTAGCACGGTTTCCTTCCTACATTCAACCGCCCCAATATTGATGCTCGTTCTGTTTTTGCTCCCTGCTACAACCTGATATTTCCAGTTCCCTATTCCACAACGCCAATTTTCTCGGTTGACTCTCATCCTCATTCCGACCCGCTGTAATACGTCGCAGCCTACGATTAACTCATACCCGGCCCTTAACTTTTCTATGACGTGGAGTTTTACACGCAAGTCCCGCCCTGTTAATTCGCGGAGGTTCAGAAATGTTTCGCCTAGGGTCCGGCACCTTCCACTAACCGTTGATACCGCGCATTCGCATGGCTTACACCCGCTCCAGATACCTAGTTTTTCCGCCCCTCCCCTACTTATTAAAGAGTTCGTACTCCCTGTGTCAATAAGAAAGTTTACCCCTGATTCCTCTAACCTCGCCACGGGAAACCGCGTTTGTCGTCCTTTCCTCACGCTGTTATTAATTATCAAATCTCCCGCTCGGTTACCCCGCCCCTTACCGTACCCTCAATCCGTACGCAAACGCCCCGACCCCACTTCGGCCCCAGCAGGACCACCCCTCCAGGGATTCCCACTACTCACCTCTTGTCTCCTCGTAGACGGGCCGCTGCGCTCAGATCGGACGCTCTCCTCTTCTGATGATTCCCCGCTGGTAAAGTGCCTACTGCTCCTCCTGCCAGGTTGCCTGCTGCTCTAGTCCTGGTTGTTAACCTCCATCGGTTCGTCTCTCTGCTCCCTCCTATTAGGTCAGTTACTGCGCCTTGGGCATTCTCTTACTAGATGTCCTCGCTTGCCACATTCGAAGCATCGAGTTTGGTTGCACTGGGCCGCAATGTGGCCCATTCGATTGCATTCGTAACAACGCCGCTCCGGTTTCCGCCTTCTTTCGTCGAAGGTCCTACTTGGCCGTTTCTCAAAGTTCCGGCTATTAGAGGCTCGTCCCGGCGGGCTCCTGTGTCTCCTCCTCGACGACTTGACTTCCGTCCATTCTGCTTCTGATCTATCGAGGCGGTTCACATTCCGTCATAGCATCGATGAGGTCGTGGGCGCACTCGATGAAGTCACGGTCCCTCGGGAGCGATCCTGGACGGTCCACGTAATGATTTAGTTGCACCTTCAAGACTCCGCGCAGAAATTCCAGTTTGTGAGCTCCTTCCGCCTGGCCGAATGATTCAATCATCTTCTCCGTAAGCCTATTATATAGGACCATTAATTTTCCCGCAAATTCTCCTTCTAACTGGCCCTGAGTTCGTCGTTCTTTAAATAAATAAAAGACGTCCTCTTCTGGAGTCCATCTTCCCCCGCCATATAATTTCTTCAATCGCACCTTCAGGGTATCCCAGGGGTGCGTTAAGTCTCCTTGAATGGCATTTAAGACACGCCGTGATATACGGCCAACTAGAGAAGCTTCCAGGAGTTTTACATCTGAGTCTACTAAGGTTCCATTATCCTTGCCGGACATTATCAAGCTCTGGATCTGGTCCCCTCCTTTAATGAAGTGCTCGAGGTCTCCTACTACTCCTGTAAAGGGTTCTAGTTGACTAATTACCTCATGGATAAATGCTGAGTTCTGCGTCCTTATTTTAACGAGTTCCAACTGCTGTGTTTCGGTTGCCTTCGTCAGTTGCGTCTCTAGTTTAGCCCTTTCTACTGCCGCCTGGGCCAGCTGGTATTTGAACTTAGCTCGCTCGTCTGTGTCTACCATTTTGTTTAAATTACCCGTAAATCAGTTACTTGAAGAACCGAGTCTCAGAAGTTATCCCGGGTTTCGGCACCAGTTATGATTAGACTGACTGAACACACTAAAAAAAGGTGGGGGTTTAGGGTGACAGAGTGAACGGCACAAGTATAGAACGATAACTGACTTAATTGTGGCTTCTGAACAGATATATATACATTTGGTTTGTTTACAGAGATGGTATTACTAATCCTACTAAGACTCTTATCCTATAAGTTATTATTTACACCTTACACATAGCTAACTTATATATATATATATATATATATATATATATATATATATATATATATATATATATATATATATATATATATATATATAAAAACAAAAAATCAGATGCCCTAAATCTCAACACAAGTTATTTTAATTTAATAGCTTCAGACCAATAATATACTTACATTTACATTAATATACATCATATAAATCATTTGTCTCTTTATATATTACGCATAAATACGGAAATACTGACAACCCATTAACCCATACCTTTTTCAAAAATTCCCTAGGTCAGTTGTATACTAGAATTATTATAATTTAGTAGTAGATACCAATAGCACATCCACCAGTAACATTGTAAGTATTTTCCTACTCCTGCATATTTTGTAATGGGTGTGTGTGTGCGTGCGTGCGTGTGTGTGTGTGTGTGTGTGTGTGTGTGTGTGTGTGTGTGTGTGTGTGTGTGTGTGTGTGTGTGTGTGTGTGTGTGTGTGTGTGTGTGTGTGTGTGTGTTAAAATTTCTCATATTTAAATTTAAATTTGAGGAAGACAGAATATCGGAAACAAAGTCAAATCAGGTAGCAACCCTCCTGACCTTTGGAAACCTCGGAAAGATCCAACCCTTGAGTCAGGGAAAAAAAAGTCTCAGTTAAATAAAAGAGACAAAGGAGTGAGGAATGTTAGACATAAAGAAGAGTAAAGAAGTGATCAAGAAGGCAACAAAGATATATGAGAGTGTTTTAGTTCTCTCCAGATTAATGAACTTCTTCTTCTATTTTTGAGACTGGGTGTTGTTCTTTGAATCGTTAGTACCCTGGACGGGTGATTAGCCCAGTGTCAGGGGCCCCATAGCCTCGGGACAACTGGCCCCCTGAAGTCCCCAGGAGGAAAGGAGGGATACAAGGATGAGGTTAGGAAAGAATTGGATATATAGGACTATCAGGTTAGGGACATGATTCCCCCAATAGGGTAGTGGGTTAAATCAAGAGCTCGCGTGGGCAGGGTCGCTAGATCCCTGAAGCAGGTCTATCCTCACCGGGATCGTGAGGAGTACCTACCCGCTACCCGTATTAATGAACTTAATATCTAAAAATAAGAAAAATTAATTTAAAATATAATTTTTTTTTTTTTTTTTTTTTTTTTTTTGGGCCCCAAGACTCCCATTGAAGTCCTATACTGCTTAAAATATAATATGGTTTGTATTGTTTTCTCATTATTAATTGTAAGAAATAGAAGTATGAACCCATCAGAATAATAAAAAAAAAAATTATTCTGGGACGAAGTCCCTAAGAATAACTTTAAATAACACAATGTAAAATCATAACTGGCCAGGAGATTTTAAAAATAAAACAACATAGATAAAAGCAAATACAAATATGTATGAGAACAAATACAGAGAAAAAAATATAAACAGAAAAAACTATAAATAAAAAAAGAGAAAAAATAAATAGACAATATAGGAGTTAACATTTTAAACAAAATTGCAGAAATAAAAAACAAACAGAAAAATGATAATGAAAAAGAAAAGATAGAAAATCAAAAATCAAAATATTATAATAATCAATTTTATGTCTGACAGACTCTGTGATTAAATTAGATGATTACATACATCCATATAATTAGAGAGCGTCTGGATGGAGAGAAAGAAGATGGTGAAAGAAATGTGTTTTGAATGTCCCGAGGGAAGAAGCATTGCGATACAGAGGGGAAGGGAATTCCAAAGAATAAAGGATGGATCGGACAAGGAAAGAACGTTGGTATGCAGTACTTCTGTGGAATGGAATATAGAGATCGGAGTTACAAGATCTTGTATGCAGTGATTTGATAGCAGGTTTGAATTTCAGGGTACTATAAATAAAGGGAGGGTGACGGGTGTTGATAACTTGGAACAGGTGGGTGCCAAGGAAGTATTTTCTGCGAAAGGAGAGAAAAACCCAATTTAACTCAGTGTAGAGATGCGAAACATGGGAACATCTCGAGGTTCTGAAACCTAATAAAGGAATTCATGATGTGTGTTAATCTTTCCTCAAGAACCGTCGAGAGCTCGCCATATATCATGCAACCATAGTCAAATTGGGGGAAGATAAGAGAGGAAACTAGAAACTAGTAGTTCTAGTAGTAAACTAGAAGTTTACATGTGGGTAGGGGAAGGAGGTGACGGGAACGGTGAAATAGTTTTAGGATACCGATTGACCTTCGGGAGATTTGTGCAATATGGAATTTTCAGGAGAGAGTTTGATCAATGATTAAGCCTAAATTTTTAACATAGGAATGGAAAGTTATTGGATGACCATTATGGAATAGTGTCGGAAAGTTGGCATTCGAATGAAGAAGGGAATGTGATCCTATGGCAATGGCTTGAGTTTTAGCTGCATTTAACTTTAATTTGTTCAGATTGGCCCAGGTACAGATTTTGTCCAGGTCTTCCTGAATTTTGGAGAACATAGCTAATATTTCGGATGGAGGAAAGGAGAAGTAAATTTGGGAGTCATCAGCATAAATATGGTAAGAACAATGGTGAATTGAATGGGGAAGATCATTCATGTAGGAATTAAAGAGGAGAAGGGAAATGCTTCTTCCTTGAGCTACTCTTGACTGTAGAGTGAGGAATGAGGATAGGCCTTGGTCATCACCAACTGCCATTATGGAATAGTGTCGGATTGCCATCGCAACTGATTAGATGCAGTGGGAAAGGGGAGATTGAAACCAGAGGAGGGCACTATTGGAAAAGTTCAGTGATTTCAATTTGGAGTAGAGAATATTATGGTCTAAGGAAACGTAGGCTTTAGAGAAGTCAAGGAGGATCAGGATGGTCAGCTCTTTTTTATCCATTGCAGCTTGGATGTCACTGATAATTTTGATGAGAGAGGATTGTGGTGAGAAGCCGGGATGGAAACCAGATTGGAAGGGATCGAGTAATTTGGAATCTTCTGGGAAATTGGAAATTTGGGATTGCACCAATCTTTCTAGGGGCTTAGAAAGGTTGGAAAGTATGGATATAGGGCGTTAGTCCTTTGGGATATAGGGTTTGGGTTCTTGTTGATGGGATGAATTACGGCCTTTTTCCTGGAAGTGGGAAATACAGAGTTTTGGAGGGAAAAATTATATATGAAGATAGGATTTCAGAAAGGCATAATTTCAACAATTTAACAGGAATGCCATTTAAACCAGATGAGTTGGAGTGGGATTTCATAATGGAGGTAATGAGACCAGTGGGAGTGATATAAGAATAATCAAAATTATTGTCAATAAATGCAGGCGGTAGTAAGGACTGAGTGGGTCGAGAAGGAGCGGATGAAGTGGAATTTTTTAAATGGCAAAACTTCAGGAACTTATAGGGGACCGAAAAACTAAGACAAAAAGTCCTTTAGAGATTTGCTCGTTTTTGCTTAGTTGTAGAGAAAATCGCAAGAAAAGAAACAAAACAAAAATGTCACAGGTAGCGATTATCACCTTTCAAAGTTCGTGAGGCTAGGCAGTGAGATATGTTAATACTTAATTTTTTCCTTTACATTCTTTAATTTGTTTACATTTTGGCTTCCTTCTAGGATTATAATTCCTAAGTCAGTCTTCAGTCAGTTACTCAGATATTTTTGTGTGAATAGCATCAGCCACTATGCCGCATACATATTCTAATGTTGAATACGCTGATATGATTTTTGTGTATGGCTTCTGTAAGGGTAATGCTTTAGAAGCGGCACAGGAGTATTTCCCTTTTGCGCGCCGATTTCTAAATAGAAGAGTGCCTAATCGACGAGTCTTTTCGTTAACTTTTAATAGACTACGAGAGACTGGGTCATTCTTAATACGTAATGAAGGCGACTAATTCCAGGCAGCAATAAGAGCAGATTATCGGAGAAGAAATTGTGTCCAACGCCACTTCGATAACAATCCTGAGACTAGCATCCAAAGAGCATCTGCTGCATTAGCAATATCGCGGCAAGCAATATGGCGAACTTTGAAAGGTGATAATCGCTACCCATACCATCCTCAAAAAGTTCAGAATTTATTACCTCAAGATTATGTCAAGAGATTGAATTTTAGTAACTGGTTTCTTGACAAAATTCGCGATGATAATTTATTTCCATTAAAAATTATATGGACCGATGAAGCTACCTTTACAAGAGGAGGAATTGTTAATCAAAGAAATTATCATGAATGGACTCTTGAAAATCCCTGAGCTATTAGAGAGAATAGGTTTCAGCATGAATTTGCTATTAACGTTTGGCTTGGAATTGGGGACGGATTACTGGTGGGACCATATTTTTACCTGGAAGATTGAATGGCATCACATTTACACATTTTTTGGAGAACGATTTTTCTAATTATTTAGATGACATTCCCTTACAACAGCGGATTGAAATGTGGTTCCAACTCGATGGATGTCCAGCTCATTATAGCAGAGTTGCTCGAGCTTGGCTGGATATAAATTATCCACAACGATGGATTGGACGTGGAGGAGTAGGACGTTGGCCACCCAGATCACCTGATATGACACCCATCGATTTCTTCGTTTGGGGAACCTTGAAGCAGAAAGTTTATTCGGTGTCAATCAACTCAAGAGAGGAATTAAGAGACCGAATCATAGATGCAGTGCACCAAATATCATCAGAACAATGTTTAGCTGCAATTTATCAAGTGAGTGCTATATGCAATGCTTGCATTGTTGCAAGCGGACAACATTTTGAGCAATATTTACATTAAAAAGAACATAACATAAATATAAATGTAAATAAATAAGTATAAAAATGAAAACTTGTTTTGTTTCTTTGTTTGCGATTTTCTCTAAAACTAAGCAAAAACGAGCAAATCTTTAAAGGACTTTTTGTCTTAGTTTTTCGGTCCCCTATAAATTACTGAAGTTTTGCCATTTAAATTCGGGACACCCTGTATAAGTTTTGCCATTTAAATTCGGGAGACCCTGTATAGGTGAAAAGGAAAAAAGGAGGTTTTCTAGGTAGATTTTGTCATAGGAGTCAGATAAGAGGTTGGTATTCAGGTCACCAGGTATGATTATATTAGAGTTGAGAGGAACATAATTGTAAAGGTTTGATTCGAATGATTGGTCAAAAGAAAAATGTGGGGGACGGTAAACCACTACATACAGGAGAGAATGAGCTTTAATGGATATTTCAAATATTTCAACAAATAATTACTCAATGTTCGGGAGATTTGAAGGAGGTGAAAGAAGAAGGACATGAGACTTCAGGCTATCACGGACGTATTGCGCTACCCCACCACCGGTCCGGTTAACCCGGTAATGACGGATGATAAAGTAGTTAGGAAGAAGGAATGTAGGGTTTAAGCCAGGTTTCAGAGACTGCAATGATGTGGTAAAAATTTTGGGTAAAAAACTCTAGGAATTCATCATAGCGAGTAGGTAAGGATTGAGAGTTTATGTGACAGGCGTCCTAGATATTAGTCATATTGGCAAGGAGTTAGGGAAATATAGTACAGTAAATAAAAGGAAGGCGCTAAAAATGAGTTGTAGTTGTAGACTCTAAGAAGAAGAAATACATAATAATGATAAGAGAAGAAATAAAATGATATGTACAAAGTATTTATAAAAGTAGAAATATTTATAATAATGTAAAGTAACATTAAAACTAGCAACAGGGAAATATATAAGTATAGTAGAGAACGAACGGATGATGAGTTGCTAAAGAAGTGATGAAAAACAAAAATAAAAATACTAGAAAAATTGAGAGTTCACCAATTAAAAGTATTATAATAGTGATGCCAATAAATGAAAAACTGAAAACTAATCTGGTAAGGATAAATGATAGAAAAAGGACAAAAAATACACTGATTTCAATAGCAAAAGGTGTTGACCGAGGAAACGCTGACAGGAAAAGTTTACCAGAAGGTAAGACGAAAACCTAGGTCCTGAGGCTGGTCAATGTAGATTACTGGTTGGCCGTCTTTACGGCACCGCACAAGTCCTCCCCCTAACCATACTTATTTTAGTTGGCCGGCAAATCTCTTCTGACGGGAGATCCAATACAGATGTCTGTTGGGAATCTTTCTCTTGCCAGCCAATATCGCGCGACCCTCTTTACTTTTCTCCTCTGAATTAAATCTTCCCTCATAGTCCAGGCAACAAAGACCAAAAAAGGCCAAATAGCGGACATAATTCATGTAGAAACCAATTTCGGCATAGTTGTAGGGGAAGGTGTCCTTAACAACATACTAAAAGTACTGGGGGTAGGGGGGAGGGCGCTCTAAAGGTCTTTTTTTCAGTTATTCTTTAATAACTTGAAAACTCTTGCCTCGGGCGAAAATGTACTAGATTAATTAACATAAAATTCTTTACAAAAAAGGTTTTATACATTTTTTTTTTGCTAAGATCAATGCTTATGGAGTTATAGTGGGGGAACGTAGAAAATTAAAAAAAAAACTTTATATTGTTTAAAATTATATGTTTATTGTTACGAATGAATAGTTTATAATTAATAACTAAATGCTTATTGTTAACAATAAAATGTTTGTTGTTAAAGCTAATATGTTTATTATAGTACAGGGAAATTTGCATTCGAACCTTGAAATCGAACCAAAAAAAAAAAAAGGTCTGACTACTGAAAATTGTTTACCAACCTTAGCTCTAAATTTCGTTAAGAGGTTTCTTCGAAATAGCGTCGGCTTTGGGCAGGGGAGGGGAAAATAGAGCTGTGAAGGACGAAAACTTAGCTAACGCTCGGTAAATCGCACTTTTCCGAGAAAACACGTTTGTTGGTACTCTATTGGTTATAACTCCAAAACTATTTGTCTGATCTAAAATTTGTTTTTTCATCTGAAAGCTGGATTAGGGTCTTAAGTTACTTTCAGACCCTATATATGAAGTTATGATCAAGTGCCTTAAAACGTCCATGCCAGCACGCTGAGAACCTCATACTATTGTGAAATCCTTATTTCTTTGGCACATTTCCCGTTATAGCTCGAAAACAATTAGTTCGACCCTATATTTCCTTTTTAAATCTTAAAGGTGATTAAATTTTCTTTAAGATCCTTTACATTAAATTTTGATTAAATTCTGTGAAACACCCACGTCAACCAACTTAACATATCAGAACTATTATGTTTTTCCAAAACACACAGTTAGCGTGCTAGTATGGATATTTCACGGAATTTAATCACAATTACATATATAGGACCTGATAGATAATTAAAGTAGCTTTGAAATAGAAAAAATAAATTTAGGATCGGACACATTGTTTAGGAGTAATAGAGAAAATTAGGCAAAAAAAAAAACTTGGATTTTATAAGTTCGCCAGTCTCTCATTCAATTGAAAACTTAAGTCCCCTTATTAGTCAAGGGACGTTTTTAAGATTTAATTTCTTCATTTACAGTAACATTGAGACAATTTACTGCCGCGAGTATTTCGGAACCGGATGGCTCCAAAGATTTCTCGGTGCTTGAATTATGCTTTTTTGTTGTGTCACACATGTGGCAAAAACATGTTGTTTTTTTTTAGTTTTTCAGCTCTTCAGCGTCTTTATCTAAAATGTTAAAGCACCTGCCGTGGAAAATTCCTTTACATTTAAAACAAATTAAACTGTTTTTATTATTTCTCGAAATTGTATTTTCACATTTCGAGCCACAGAACCATTTTGACATAAATTTAGATCTGTCAGCTGATGAGGTAAATATTGAATTGTATGAATGTTTATTTACTTAGGACAGTAGTGGGCAGGCAGTTAATACCGTGAGGATTATCCACTTATTCTGAAACTGGTGTCAACTGATTTGTCCTTTTTTTTTTTTTTTTTTTTTTTTTTTTTTTTTTTTTTTTTTGGTCCAAGACTCCCATTGAAGTCCTATACTGCCCGCCATTTTTATAAAATGTGTCTTTAAAAATCAATACTGCTTTCCTCTATAAATTAACATAATGATTTTATGAAATTTTTATCCAAATTAGATAAATTTTTAATGAATGAATTGTTGTTTTTGATTTCTTGGTGTTTCATTCGGTTCTTGTATTTTTTACATTCCATGATAACGTGAATGGAGTCATCCATAACATTGCATTCTGAACATTTGTCATTCTTATTAACTTTGATCAGAGTTAGGCCTCGATTTGTACGCCCATCGTAAGAGTACGTACCCATATAATATTTACTATGATGTAATTTGAAAACACAGTGTTGTTTCGCTGAGTTGTTCAAATTCAACTTTGAAAATCAATAATTTTACATTATTTGACTGTAAAAATCGTAAATAAAATTAAACAATTACTGATAAATAAAATCAGTTTTATAACTGGCTCCTTGGATATGTTTTAGAATTACCGTAAATTAAGGTAATTTCATTGTTCCCAAGTCTCGTGGATATGTAATTTTTCCATAGCGTATACCATAATAATTAAAACATATTTTTAAAAACAACCGGGAAAAGTAATTTTAAAATGTAATTTCCTACTATTTGTTAGATATAGGTACCTACAAAACGGTTTATCCTTTTATATTTGTATGATTTGATTTATTTGGTTTTAAATACAAGTAGTGGAAATCAATTGAAGAACGTGATTTTTTTCTGATTTCTCACGGCCACATCACATTGTGGGGTTCATTATTTTTTCTTATCAAAATATAAAAAATATATCAATAATTTGTATGAAATCGGGCAAAAAAGCTCATGAATTGATATTATTACAGATGCCGGGACTATAGCGGTAATCAACATGAATCAGAGTCAAACAATAATAATCCCTATACAATCATTGTTTTAGAACATTTATGAAAGGGTTGAACATTGTATGTTCTTAGCTGTTTGATAAAATGACTCTGAAACCGCTACTCTTAGCACATTTTCGTTCTATGCATTAATAAAGCAAATCTAATTTGCAACAAATTTTGTTTTATATATTTTTTATTATATGTGCTTATTTTTGAATTGGAAGTATTCTCTGTTTTGTGTATCGGTTTTTTCAAGAACCATACCCAAACACACCTGGAATCCTGACACTAATTATTTTCTAACTCTGATTCATAGAATATCTATACATTTTCTTTTTTACTATTTAATGAACAATAATGAATATTATTTATTGCAAGGTGTTGAATTATTTATTATTTTTTTTCAAGAGAGCTCAAATGTATCTATTGAGTGAACATTTAAATTAAAAGAGGGTTTGCATAAAAGTTTTAGTTTAACGGGCTATATTGTAAAATTACTTACTTTATTAATATTAAAATAAAAAAGCTATTGTACTTTTGCTGATTTCATAAAAAATTGTTGAGTTCAAAAAGTTGTAAAATTTGATATAAGATCATAATGGTTTGATTATATTGTACAGATTAGAAATCTGATGAATTCTAATATCTACAATAATTTTAAATTGTAATGTACGTTTTGTTGTAATCATAAATTATTATAGAACTGCCAGTGAGAAATTCCACCAAAACTCCAGTCAAATAAGGATTTCACCTCGAAAAGGAAGAAATGAAGCTAAATTTTTGCATATACCTTTGTTTTGGAATTCTAAATAAGGAGTGAAAAGTCACCTTTACCTTCCAAAGACTCCTAACGAAGCTGTGAAGTCAAAAATAGTCGCATATTTTATTTGTAGAGTGCATACTCTACACCCCTCATTTCAGCACTCTGACTGGGGTCGCACTTCTCCACGAAATCAAGTTTTTCCAAAATTTTATTTTATTAATTTAATTTATTAATTTATTGATTTTATTTGAAAAAATGAAATTTCAGATCGGACAAACAGTTTTGGAGTTATAGCGAAAAATCTGCAAAAAAAACCAGTAAGCGGGTTTTAGCGTGCTGGCGTGGGTATTTTACGGGACTTGATCGAAATTTAATATGCAGGTTCTTATAGTAAATTTCCAGCTTTCAGATGGAAAAAAATAATTTTGGATCGAACTATTAGTTTCGGAGCTATAGCTAAAAGAGTGCCGACAAACGTGTTTTCGAGGAGAAGTGCGACCCCAGTAAGAGTGCTGAAACGATGGGTGTGTAGCGCATGAAATATGCGACTATTTTTGACTTCACAGCTTTGTTAGGAGTAGTTGGAAGGTAAAAATACTAAAAGTCCCCGACCCTGAGAGAACGAGATTCCCCAGTTTACGGTGGGGGAAGTGGAGAAGATCTCGTGTTTCAGTTTTTCGATTATATCTCGAAAACGGTGGACTCTAGAAAATATGATAGCGATCAAAATTAAAGCTAGTTAAATTTTCTATAAATTTGTTTCTATAAACATTTGTCTAACGCTCAACGGTTTTCGAGATATACGTTATTAAAAATCGATAATAATCGAGAGAAACAAATTGTTACCTCACTTTTTGACAAATATTTGATTCAAGTGCCAAAAACGTATATATGAAATTAAAGAAAATTTAATGCTCTACATTTTTTCTGAGAAACGATTGATGAAGGCACTAGAAGCAAATGCTTGTCCGAACCCGGTGCCTGCTACTGCTTTTCCACACTATATCTTGAAAACTGTTAATCCTAAAAAAAAAAAAAAAAAAAAATTGAATGGAACCCAAAAAAATCAGAAAATATCATTATCTACAAGTTTTGTAACCTTCTCGATTGACGCCTGAGGCAAAGACATCGATATATTTGAAAAAAAAACTGATTTTGTGACCTTTGACGATGAATATCATTATGCTGAGGTTGGTGACTTTTCACCGCTTATTTAGAATCCCAAAACGAAAGTATATGCAAAAATTTAGCTTCATTGCTTCCTTTTCGAGATTTGCTGTCTGAAACTCCTTATTTGACTGGGCTAGTAGTACTCTCAAGGTATAAATATTCTTGGAGAAGAAGATAGTCAGGGATGCAGTCAAAGATTATAAATATTCTTATTGCCCAATGTTTTATTATTAATCCGAGATATCATTTGTTATTTGAAATATATTTTATTTATTAATAAATAATTTTCATGGATCGAATGAAACAAATCGGTAAGAGTGAATTTACACTTACTTATATACTTACAGAGACTGATAAAAGTTTTTCTTTTAATTCTTTGCCGAAGTAGTTAGTTCAGGTACTCTTATATTTTAAGTTTAAAAACAGGATTAAATAATACAAAATGGTAGAGAGTTTATTAATTACTGGAAAAAAAGTTATTTATAGAAATCGCAAACATGGTGCTTTTAATTCCTCCCCAGCACAATCATAACCGTCCTGATACTCTTTGATTTTTCTAAAACTATCGATTCCATTGATCATTCTATCCTTTTTTTCAAAATTAAAAGCTTTAAAATTTTTATAACAGTTCAATCTAGTCGTTCCATTCTTTCCTTTTGAACCATACGGAAGTAGTATCTATGCCTAATCAACCCTCTTTATACCTAATTCAATTATTATATCTTTATATTAACCCTGCCTAATCATACCTCTTTCCTCTAGAGTAGCCCAGGGCTCCAGCATATAACCTGTCTTCCATTCCTACATTAAAGATCTCCCTCAGTCAATTATACACTGTTCCAAAGGTACATCACCTTTATGCAGATGAATCCATAATATATTTATCCTTTACCCCTGCCGAAATACTTGATGCTTTCTTCTTCAGAAATACTTGGGCCAACTTATATAACTTATATTAAATGTAGAGAACACCTAGGCGATTGTTATCGGCTCAAGCCCACCTTCTCAGATCCAATACCTATTTGCCCACTGTAAACCTAAATAATCAACCTATTACCTTTTATTCCTCTGTCAAAAACTTATGAATCATTATCGACCAAACCCTTTTCTAGAAGCCTCAAATTGTATGTATGCTTGTGTGTAAAGAAGGGTATGAGTGTAAATGCATATGTGTGTTTATATTAGTACATAGTGTGTGTGTGTGTGTGTGTGTGTGTGTGTGTGTGTGTGTGTGTGTGTGTGTGTGTGTGTGTGTGTGTGTGTGTGTGTGTGTGTGTGTGTATATTTATATATTTATACAGTGTATATTAATATCTATTGTAGTATCTGTAAGTACATTCTTCAATCAATGTAACTATAGCTATAGTTTCTTTTATTTATATATCATTTCTTATTTTCTCATGATTATTTTATTTTATTTCTTCTTCTTCTTCTTCTTATGTTAGTATATTTACTTAAAGTTCTTTATGCAATTTTATCTATTATTAACTGTATTTACATGTCTCATATTCTTCTTATATAAATAGCTTTGTATGAAATTATATCAGCCAGACTATTGTACTATCTTATTATACATTTTTGTTATTCTTAGGGGACAATACCTCAAAGAATAAAGATTATTTTTTTCAAAAAATATAAATTTAAACATATTAATTAAATTAATATTTTCTTACTTTATATTTATTCAGTCCATTACTAGAGAGAACTAAACATCACTATCATTCTTCTCAATTACAAATATTAACCATTCTTCCTTTTCTTATGTTCACTTCCTAACTCTTTGTGTCCAACACTTAACTCTTTTATGTTCACATCATTACTAACTGGCTCTCCAACACCACCTCCTGCCTCTTTTATGACTAACTCATGACTTTTTGAGCCATCTCTCTCTCTCTCTCTCTTTCTCTCCTATATATATATCTTATTATGGTTTTAACATTGTCTACTGCAATGGCAGTGCATGAAGTGGTAGTATATTCACCTGCCTATCTGAACTTTGGTCATGAACTACCTCATTCAGGTAATGAGCATCAAAGCTGAGACAAATAGGAACATACAGCAGTGGTGTATGTTATAAAGAAAAAATATGCAAACTGGCTAGAATAGAAAAAACAACAATTTTTTTCAAGAAATGCATATTTGTTTGTGGATGGCCTCTCTCATTTAATTACAATAAATATTACTCAAAAATGAACTATAAATGCTTGCTGAGTTGCGATATATCATTCTGATATAAGTTGGTTTTATTTTTCAGGTTGGTCTTCAGAAATTCTTTCCGATGTCAATATTAGAATCCCATAAAGCCAAGTCTCTCAGAAAACAGTTGCAATCAAACTTCAAGAAAGTGGCTTCCCTTAGTGATAGAGAAGTTGTTTCTCGCTACTTAACCATTCTTAAATCTGTTCTCAACTTTGGAGAAGAAAGATTCCAATGCTCTCTTGGAGTGAGTACAAATATTTTTGATTTGAGATACTTGCTATCACACAGATATTACTTTTTAAACAAAATTATTGCCAATCAAATAGCTATCATGTTATCAAATTAAAGGTCAAATGAACCTGCATTAATTCTCATCATGTAACATGCTGAGTGTATCATTCATTTTTTTAATTATTACAGTTTTGAATGACATTCTTTGTTAATTATTTTATAAATTTGTTATATTGCTTTATTAATCAAATGTCTTTTATAATTTGTTAAAAATAAGTTATTTTTGTATAAATCTATTTTTATGTAATATGTGAATATATATACAATTTATTTATTTTTAAATGTGTTTAATTTATCTATAAATACATAAATGTTTTTTTATAGCATTACTTACTGAACAAATACAGGGTTTCTACTTGTTGGGAATTTCGGGAATATGTTGGGAATTTCGTGTGGTCGGGAATAAGTTGGGAATTTACAGAAAATTAGCGAAAGTCGGGAAAAAGTCGTTAATGCTAAAATTTTCAAAAAATTTTTTAGTTTTTGCTTAATATGTCAGTTAAGGAAGCGTCTGATCAGTATAGCCATTCTACATACTTTTAAACTAAAATAAATTTGCTACAATTTGAGATCAGGGTGAGCTCGATTTAGCCATTGGCTCCCAAGATATAGGGATATTATCTTTAAAAATAGGACATTTTTTCCAAAAAGTTATTTTTTCCAAAAAGTTATTTTTTTTTCGATATAGTCACTTATTTCATGAAATATCTCCTAAAATACACACCCCACGTCAAATATTAGGAAGTTGTAGAAAATTTAATTAGCTTTCATTTGAAACCAGACTGGTACCATAGGGCCCAGCGGTTCTTTCAAATACAGCAGATAACAAAAAACAGTCACAAGTGGGTTCCGGGGGAAAATACTGTTCTCACGTCTTTTTATGGTTTATTTATCAAACAATCAAAATTTATTTATTGTTTGTTTATTTCGTTTAATGTCACTTTATGCTGCCATGGCTAATCGGACGAGGAAATTCATTTATTTTTGTTATTGTTAAATAATTTATTGCTGAAAAAGAAAAAGATAACATACCCATCGGGAATTACGTCATCATCATCGAACATTGTTTTATATACCTACATACAAAAATGCTTGAAAAAACATCATATATATATGAATTCAATCATGAATTTTTAATAAAATTATATATCAGTAATTAATTGACTTTAACTCATTATTGGGGTTCTGTCAATATTCTTTTGAATTATGACTGGAAATATTTAACAAGGTTTAATTCATTATTTTTTATATTTATTATAAATTACAATGTGAAAACAATATTTAATTTTACCTTAGTTTAATCTAAAAGTCTAAAATCCATTAACCCTTTAACGGGCAGGCTGGAAATTTTCGAAAACATTTCTTCTTTTTTTCCCCTTTGAATGGCTATAGCCACGCTAACCTCCACACATGTATCATGAAGTTCAAGGTTGAATAAAGGATATTAGACGATAATGAGTAGGATAATGCGTCGGATATTACGTCATTTATTGAGAAAAAGGCATTAAATATGTGTATCCTCCAGGATACATCGCCTGTTAAAGGGTTAAGGAGAGAATTAGTCTATTACTGAAAGAACCACTAAACACTTATCTTTTCTTGCCCAGTCCATTCTTTGTCTCCTGGTTCCATATTCTTCTATATCTGCAGACACATAGCTGCTCCAAGGCCCAAAACTAACTCACCCTCTTCTTTGCTCCTTGTCTCATAACCAACTGCCCTTTTTCCTACCTGCCTCAAGGGCTGCACGTCTCCCAGGTATTGGAGGTGTTCCTAATCCCTGGGTTCCTACCTGGTTTTGACCCTTACCTCCAATATTTGCTCTTCCTGAACTTTAAATCCAAATATCATTACAATATATATTGTTGTGATATTTTAAAACTGAAAATTGTATAGGATAAAGGATGAAAGTGTAAGGGTCTAAACCAGGTAGGAACCCTTGGATTAGAAACACGTTAGGTACCTGAAGGGTTCAACCTTTGAGGCAGGTAAAGGGGAAGTCAGTTAGTTTTGTGCCTTGGAGCAGCTTGGTGTCTCCAGGCAGAGAAGTGTTGGTTAGAAGAATGGACTGGACAGTGATAGTGAAATTGTAGTGGTTCTCTCATTAATGGACTTTAGAATTCAGATTAAACAAAAGTAAATTTAAATATGTTTTTTCTGTTTTGTAAAATAATAAATATAAAAAGTATGCACAAAAGTTGTTAAATATTTCCAGTCATAATTCATAGAAATAGATTAAATTGCTGAAGAAGAAAATAAAAAACATGAAGAATGCATGAAAAAGTTTGAAGAAGATGAACAAAAAGTTCTGAAAAATGTTTAGTCATTCAGACCATTGATATAAATCTTTGTAAAGATGAAAAAAACACTGGAACTGAAGAACAAATGGAAAACATAAAAAATGAGTCTGAATCAAATAAAATGCTGAACTATAATGCGCTATGAAGGAAGTGTTATCATAATATCATTAAACTTTAGAAAAGTAAATCTTGTTTCTTTGAATAAGTGACAAATAATAAAGGTTTGAATATTAAGCATAGGGAGTTTGATGACTGGAACAGCAGCCGTATTTTATTCAGATAAATTTTGTTGGTGATATCAACCATGCTGACCATTGCTGTGGCTACTTTCAAAATGTCAAGTCCGCATTGGTAGGACAACTCCAGAAAATTCTTCATGAGCATAACAAGTATATCAAGAACTTCAGAGCTGCTGTTGATTCTGTTCCCAAAGATCTACAAGATTTCCAGGTAGTTATCAGTGCTGACAAAAAGCCTTCAAATGCTCACTGAGCACATTACAATACTCCTACCACTAACGAAGTTGCTGTCTTGATTGTTGGCCAAATGTTTGAAAAATGAGACATTGTTCTTCACAGCAGGGATAAGAAACTGATAATAATCAGTGAGTTCTATCAAGAGTATGATTGATTCTCTTCAGTTTGTTCTGATTAGTATGATTGTATGATATCAGTATGATTATCTCATGTTCTGCCATTGAGAAGATGGGTACAGTATCAACATTTTACATTGTGGCCCATCAACATATTACAGTGTGACCCAAACACCAATACACCACTTAATAAATGTGTTGATGTAGCAAGAAGGCAAGGAACCTTATTTACTTTAGTTTTGTAATATCCCCAACCAATTTATGCTTGATATGTACGCTAAAATAGAAACAGAAAGACTAAACTCTATTAGAAAAAAAACAAAAAAAAGTTGAGAATTGGACACTATATTATTCACTTGAAGGTTACCATAAGAAAAGCTGATATTCTGGTATTGGAGCTGGGTAAGATGGTAGTGCTGCCTCGAAGCTTCACTGGAGGACTATTAAAATTTAAAAAAAAAATTAACTCCTGCAAATTGTCAAATTTACTTATTGAAATTATTCTAAGAATGGAATTCTTTAAGTTTATTTAAAGTAATAATAATTATCAACATTAAGCTTAACTTTACTAATTTAAGTTTTCCTTAATCCTAATGATATTAAATCATAGGAGCATCGGTACTCTCAGCTATCTTTCATAAATTAATTTGTTCAGATTCCATCAGATATAATCACCTCTAAACAAACCAAGATAGTTTTAGTGAACTAGAATGGATTACAAAGATATAGCTGTTAACAGCTTTAAGAGCATCCTCAAGCCAGGTCGTGTTTTGAGGATAAAGAACGTATTTTTATTTCAAATGGCAAACAAAAATACAACTTTATCTAAAAACATCATTTATCTGTTTTGACTGAGAGCTGAGAAAAAAAATAAAACGTATTATAAAATTACCTTCTTACCGTGCGGATAAGATATTCCATTCCTGTCGCCCTCACTATTTCTACTGTAAGAGTATGGGGATATGATATTAATTTATAATAATATTAATTAATATTATATAATAATTAATACTATATATTAACATTAATAATTAATTAGTCAAATGTTTTTTTTTAATTGAGCATTTAAACGTATTAGTAAACATACACCTTTAAACGGGACAATTTTTAAACTAAAAACTCATTTCATTATAAGATTCCTCATCTTAAAAAAACATGTAGAAATCAAATTAGGTAGAAATAAAAAATGAAGGGTTTTTCATTTTTTCAAAAATATTAGTGAAGAAATTTTTTTAACTAAAAACTGATTTCATTTTCAGATTCCTCATCTCAAATAACACGTAAAAACCAAATTAGGTCGAAATCAAAAATTAAAAGTTTTTTACCTCCAAGAATGTGTAGGATTTTAGAAGGCAAGAGGCTGTCAGCTTGCTTCAAAACGAGTTACTATATTAAATTACAAATACTATATTAAATATTAGGAGCTAGCTATCTTCCCTAGTGATATAGCCCAAATCTATTGATAACTGAGTTACATATTTGATTTATTGGATTCTACCTTACTTTCAGGTTAACCAATTCTGTTATGTGTAGTGGGATTTAGGTAAAGAATAATTATTACTATTACTGAGCATGATTTATTTCATATTACGATTCTAGATATATAAACATAAGAATGTATATAAGTTCCTTCGAATAAAAATAGTAAAAAAAAAAGGAAAATAAGGAACGAAATAACACTCACGGGTACTGGTAATAAACTAACTTTATTGTCCAGCAATCCTCTTTATTTATATACATTTTGGTGGTTGTTTGGGATTAAGTTAGTTATTAGGATGTATATTATTCCCCTATACACCTTAACCTATATATGTGTATACATATGTATGTAAATATAACTGGAGCATAGCATAAAATAACATATAAACTGGGCGACACTTGTGTCGCCCAGTTCCATGACTTGGTCGTCCAGTGAACGAACGTAGCCGGTGCCGCCAAATTTTTCCGGGAGTAAAAATTTCAATTTAAATACAGTTTTTCAAAATAATGAAAAAAATGGTAAAAAGTTCAACTACACAGCTACAATTAAAAAAAACCTTGAAACCGACTAATGGGAGCTCAAATGTCAAGGTTTTTTTTGGAATTGTAGCTGTAGAGTTGTACTTCTATCTTTATGAAATAGGCCCCTAGTGTCAATTTAAAAATGGGTTCATACGTCGTAGAGTGGACCAAATTAATTGTCAAAGGGCCTGGGATCATTAATTGAAGCAGGGAGTTCTCTTAATGTTAATTAAAACGGCCTAAAATGCGTCATTTGCCACTTAATTTTGAAAAGTTTTCCGGTACCCCCCGCCTTACCCCCGGTACTTTCGCTGTCCCGTATGTCACCCAGTCAAAATTGCTTAAAATATACACTGAACTAGAGTTATCTCAGTAAGGAGATTACCCTGCGACCTCCGGATTTGGGCTAATCTATGCAGTTTTACGACTTCTATATGCCCTTAAAATTTGGTTTTAATCGGTGGCGAGAGTGAGGAACATGGCCGCTACTGCTATGCAGCTATCTTGAACAGCTCCCTGTTTACTCAAGTAATACCAGTGGTATTAGCGCACGCATCAGCTCGGGACTTTACAAATATTGTGTGTATACATAATTGAACAATTAGTTAAGTTTTCCGGCTAGGTGAGTCCCTAGAAACTAATTTATAAAGGTGGACTTTAAGTGTATGACGGGAAAGTTGGGCACGACGTAGGTAGAGTTTCGACCTGCTGACGGCTGTAGCTGGCTATCACTTACATAGGCCTGTCTGTCACTATCATCCTAGGTGGCGTAGTGAGTAGAGCGCTTATCTCTTATACTCACGCACCCGAGTTCGGAGATCATTGGGCATAGACATTTTTTTTTTTTTTAATACGGTAATACTACGGGGACTTCACCAATCAGTGCCTCCCAATGCAATCAAAAGAGATCTGGAACAGCTAAGCCATAGCGTCAGGCATGTCTCCAATGTTCTCCACCGCTCTGAAAAACGCTCACTCCCATTGTTCTTTGTGGATCTGGAGCCAGCAGATAACAATGTAGAGGTTTTCAACATCAAAAGACTGGTGTACTCCGTGGTCCAATTTGAAGTACCTCGAGTTAAAAAAGAAATAGTACAATGTACTAGATGTCAAAACCTTGGCCACACGAAAACGTATTGTAATCGTCAGGCAAGATGTGTTATATGTGCAGGGCCACATTTAACTGCAACTTGCTTAAAAACAAGAGATACGCCAGCCTTGTGTGTCCTCTGTGGTGAGAGTCACCCTGCTAACTATAAGGGCTGCCAAGTATATAAATACAGGCAGAAGCAAAGAGCCTCCAACGCTCCTACAAATGGAAATCCTGTTCCTGAAACATCCGAAGCAATTGTAACTTCCTTTCAGAATCAACAGAACATTTCAGTCAACAATTTTCCTAGTCACCTTCCTCCACTGCCTTCAACATCAAAAGCTCAACAACCCATCACTTCAGCCGTTCAACTTGCAGAACCACAGCCATCAACCTCAGCAGCGGTGTCATCTCAACTTCATCAACCAACTAATGAGTTCACGACGGTTGAACGAAGAAATAGAAGGACACAGAATCAGGCGCCTCAACCATCCCTTCCATCCCGACCTCCTAAAATAACCAATTCTTCTCCAACAGCAACCCAACAGACCCAACAACAAGTAAACCAACAGACCAAGACTCCACTACAAATTTATGAGCAAATCACACCTCAACAAAATCCAAGCCAAATCCCATTTCAGTCACCGTCGTCAAGACAGTTTAATCTTCCGCCTCAAATATCAGAATCCTATCCTATTTCCTCCCAAGGTTTTGGTGATATCTCATCAATTCTCTCCTCCTTCCTCCGTGAGCTCCAAGACACTATCAAACCTTTAATTACCCTTCTCACAAGAGCCCTGACAGAAATCACGTCTATTGTTCCTCGATGATGCGAAACTCCTTGGCAGTTCTTTTATGGAACGCAAATGGTTTGCTCAATCACAGAAATGAACTAGACATATTCTTACACGACTATAACATTCACGTTGCCCTAATTACCGAGACCCACTTGACGCCTACTTCTTATTTCCACATCAAAGACTACATCACATACAGATCTGACCACCCCAACAAAACAACCCATGGTGGTACTTTTATCCTTATCCATAGATCACTAGCCCATACCCTGATCCCTTCCTCTCCAACTTACACCATTCAGTCTACCGCACTAATCCTATCCTCCCTTCCATTTAACCTTACTCTTTCAAGTGTATATTGTCCTTCAGGAAATAGCCTTTCCCAAAATATTATACAATCCTTTGGGCGGCGCTTCATTGCAGGTGGGGACGACTACAACGCTAATCACCAGCGATGGGGCTGTAGAGCATCCAATTCCCGAGGTATTATACTTTCCCGTGTATCATCCTTAAACAATTACCCTATCCTTTCTCCTAACAATCCTACCTACTGGCCTACACCCCTAAAAAAACGCCCAGATATTCTGGACATATTCGTTACCTCTCAAATATCTACTTCCCAAACTACAATAGATTTCTTAGATGGTCTTTCCTCTGACCATAGCCCAGTTTTGCTTACCTTACATTCTACTCCTATAATCAAACCTTCTCCATCCTTAATAACTGGACGCGTGGACTGGGACAAATTCCATTCGGCTTTAGAAAACCATATTGACCTCAAAATTCCACTAAAAACTTGTCAACAAATAGATGCGGCAATAGAACATCTTACTCAATCAATACAAACCTGCATTACAGAAAACACTTCACAAAATAGAATTAAAAAATCAGAAAGTATCTTACCACAAAATATTCGCGTTTTATTAGTAGAGAAACGTCGAGCTAGGGCCAAATGGCATAGAACTCGATACCCATCTGACAAAACCAATTATACCAATTTAACTAACAAACTTAAATCAGAACTTAAAAAACGAAAATTTACAGAAATAAACTGAACAGCTATCTGTTTCCGACAAATCATTATGGACCACGACCAAAACACTTTCCTCTCCTTACTCTAGCTCAAACCTGGACCAAATCTGATTCAGAAAAATCACAGGTATTTGGTGAACAATTACATAATACTTTTAAACCTCATTCTGACATCCTAAATCCTATCCATGTAGAATATATTGAAGCAGAACTGACTATTCCTCTCCAAATGACCCCTCCTCCTAAAGCCTTCCACCCATCAGATATAATATCCATAATCCGTAGATTGCCCTCCAACAAAGCTGCTGGACATGACCTTATTACCTCAATGATCCTCAAATGTCTTCCAAAGAAAGCAGTACTACTCCTAACTTATATTTATAACGCTATCCTCCGTACTACATATTTTCCCGATTCCTGGAAATTATCAATTATTAAAATGATCCCAAAACCTAAAAGACCGTCAGAAAATCGTTCCTCATACAGACCTATTTCTCTCCTACCTATAATGGGCAAAATCCTTGAAAAGCTCCTTTTGAAACGCTTTTATCCCTTGCTCGATTCCAACCACATTATTCCTGACCACCAGTTTGGATTTCGTCGGTTTCATTCCTCTACCCAGCAGTGCCATCGTGTGGTGGATGTTATCTCATCTGCATTGGAGCGCAAGATGTATTGCACGGGTATCTTTCTAGATATTGAACAGGCCTTTGATCGGGTATGGCATTCAGGACTGCTTTATAAACTTCGTCAATTCCTTCCATCTACATATTTCCTCATCCTCCGTTCCTACCTTTCTGATAGAGTATTTAAAGTTAATCTCAATTTTAAATACTCATCTATCTTTCCCCTGACCGCTGGTATTCCTCAAGGTAGTATCCTGGGTCCCATCCTTTATGCAGTGTATACAGCTGATATCCCAACCCATCCTAATACTATCCTCACAACCTATGCTGATGACACCAGCGTGTTATCAGTCAATGAAGATCCATTTGCTGCATCCCAGACACTCCAGTCACATATCACTTCGCTTGAAGAATGGTGTCATAACTGGAGAGTTAAGATAAATCCCATCAAATAACCTTTACTCTCCGTCGAAAACCTACCTCATCCTGTCCTCCTGTTTCCTTTAATGGTGTACCGCTAAATAATGTGGAACAAATACGATACCTGGGATTTTATCTGGACAAGAGACTTACCGGGAACCCTCATACAAGATTGAAAAGACAAGAAGCTGCACGTCGATTTCGACTGTTACAACACTTACTTGACAAACGTTCAAATCTCCCGATTCACTACAAAAAAACTCATCTATATGACGATTATCAGACCTATTTGGACTTACGGTATAGAGTTATGGGGATCCACCATACCATCGAATTCTTCCCGCATCCAATCACTCCAATCCAAAATCCTTAATGCTCCTTACTTTGTTTCAAATGAAATCATCCACAAAGACCTTAATATCCCATACGTCGCTGATTTGGCACGAACCAGATACCTCTCGTTTCATAATAAACTCACTCCTCATCCAAATCCACTTGTTGCTCAACTTGCTTCCCATTCCATTCCTGGCAATCCTCTGAGGCGCCTGAAAAGAAGATGGCCTCGGGATCTTCTCCTTTTGTAAATTTCATTAGAGTACTACCAATGGGTAGTTTCTCTACAAGTCTTAACCTTGTTATCATATTGCATTGTATACGGCATATTTACTGGATGTATTTTCTAATACAGTTGTAAATTTCAAAAAATAAAAGATTAAAAAAAAAAAAAAATTGGTGGCGAAATCTGTGAGATAGCGCTAATTAATTACGTTTTGAAGCAAGTTAATATTTTTGAAAAAATGAAAAAACCTTCATTTTTTATTTCTACCTAATTTGATTTCTACCTGTTTTTTGAGATAAGGAATCTGATAATGAAATGAGTTTTTTGTTTAAAAATTGTCCCGTTTTTATGGTTTATTTATCAATACCCTATCCCCATACTGGATGCCCATGGCGTGCCTCGACATCTTATTGATCGATTCATCGATCATTCAATCGACCCATGCTATTTATCAATTCACGAACTATAGTGATCACCACAATTCGCCTCCTCTCCAGTAAAAATAAAAATTTAATTAAAATTTTGTTTTTTTTTATAATCAGAATGTTATAATCAGAATACAAATATATATGCCCTTCGACTCCACCTTTTATACAAAATTAATTATTTTATACAATTATTTCAACAGTACTTTTATAAAATGTCAAAAATACACAGTTCAGCACAATAAAGCAATATATAACAAAACAAGACAATGACACCATTCATATTCATATCAAACAAGTTATATATATATAATATATAACAAAACAAGACAATGACACCATTCATATTCATATCAAACAAGTTATCAAAAATTGTACCTAACAAGCATAATAAAGACATAGATATTTTATTCAATATTAAAGTTATATAACAATTACGCAGTCCTAAAAATCATAACATTACAACATTATACACCTTTATGTGCACTTCGACTCCACCTTTTATACAATTCAGAGTACTTTTATAAAATTTCAATAAATAAGGCAATATACAACAAAACAAGACAATGACACCATTCATATCAAACAAGTTATCAAAAATTGTACCTAACAAACATAATAAATACATAGATATTTTATACAATATTCAGGTTGTTCACTAGTCGGGAATTTCGTGTGGTCGGGAAAAATTCGGGAATTTACAGAAAATTTGCGAAAGTCGGGAAAAAGCCGTCGTTAATGCTAACATTTTCAGGATTTTTTCAGTATTTGCTTAATATGTCAGTTAAGGAAGCGTCTGATTGGTATAGTCACTCCACATACTTTTAAAGTAAACTAAATTTACTACAATTTGAGATCAGGGTGAGCTCTATACAACCATTGGTTTCCAAGCTACAGAGATATTATCTTCGAAAAGAAGCCATTTTTTTTTCCAAAAAGTGATTTTTTTTTTCGATATGGTCACTTATTTTGTGAAATATCTCCTGCAATACATCATTTGAGACCAGAATGGGACTTGCGGGCCAGCGGTTCTCTCAAATACGGCAGATAACTAAAAACTGTCAAAAGTGGGTTCTGGGGGAAAATACTGTTCTGTCTTTTTATGGTTTATTTATCAATCAAAATTTATTTATTTTTGTTATCGTTAAATAATTGATTGATGAAAAAGAAAAAGATAGCATAATCGGGAATTACGTCATCATCGAACATTGTTTTATATACCTACATACTAAAATGTTTAAACAAACATCATAAACATATATATATATAGTATATATCAGGTTATCGCATGGAGGAGAGCGGGAAAGGGTTGAAAATCGTAAGTCCACAGCTGTTTGATCAAAAAACTCGGAATCCGTTATTTTTAGTACATTTGGAAAAAAATTGATCCAATGATTATTTTTTTTCTCCCAAATCAATAGTTTTAAAGCTGTAGGGGACAACGCACTACTCCGCGAAAACACGTTTTTCTGTACTTTTTTTACTCAAACTCCAAAACTAATTGTATGATTAAAAATTTATTTTTTTCGTCCGGGTAACGCTGGTAAAATTTACTATCCGATTTATATATGAAATTTTAAACAAATTCCGTAAAACACCCATGCCAGCTCACTGAGAACCATGTACAGTTTAGTCCAGACCATAAACATGTTGTAGAGTGCATGAAATATGCAATAATTTTTTACTTTAGGGCTTCGTTTGGAGTAGTTAGAAGATGAACATACTAAAAGTCCTCACCCATGAGGACCCGAGAGCATACGGTGGGGTGGAGGGGAAAAGGTCCCATTTTTGGGTTTTTCGATATCTCGGAAACGGTGGACTCTGGAAAAATATAATTTAAATAAAAACTAAAGCTAATTACATTTCCTACAAAATTGTTTGTATACGTATTTGTCATACTTTTAATGGTATTTGAGATACACGTTATTGCTAATAATTTTCGAAAAAAATAATTTTCCCCTCACTTTTGTTTAGCGAAAAGTTTTTTTTGTGTAGTCAATAGTGGGGCAGGGAAAAATACAATATTTTTTTGAAAACTGTAAAACGTTACATTAAACTTACTTTTTAATAATATTACATTAAAATCGGTTCAGCGGTTTGGCCACCACCAACGCCTAAAGATTGGCTAAGTTGCGGTTAGTAACACATCGCGAAAACACGTTTGTCGGTACTCTTTTGGCTATAAATCTATAATTCTTTGTCTGATGCAAATTTCTTTGTTTCATCTGAAAACTGGTCAAATTTGCAATGAGACCTCTTATATGAAATATGTTTTAAATTCCATGAAATACCCACTCGAGCACGCTGAGAATCCCATACCGTTGTGAAAAACACTTTTTTCAGTGCTATTCTCTTAAATACGTAGTTTCGGAGTTATTGCGAGAAATATACTGAAAAAGTGGATTTCACAATAGTATGGGGTTCTCAGCGTGATGGCGTGAATATTTCATGGGACTTTCAAAATTTCATATATGAGGTCTCATAGTAAATTTAACCAGGTTTGATGGAAAAAAAAGAATATTCTGATGGGACATATATTTTTGGAGTTATTTTATCCGAAAACCTCGTAACTATTTTCAAAAGGAATGGCAATACTCAACATTGATGTGTTTCTTAAAATTCTTATGTGTTTCTTTTCCAAAATATAACTTGGGTCTTCTCTTGCTAACATTTGTCCAATATTTCGAATAAAGTTTTCAAATTTATACTCTTTTGTTTCTGTTTTAACTTTATCTATAAATTCATATGGGTCATTCACAGTATATTTTCAAAATTTAAATATTTAAAATTTATTTGGCTCTCTCCTATGGAGATTACAGGTCTATCTAATATTGATGTTTTCTATGGCAAATTAAAATTTTCAACTACTTCAACTTTTTCAATTAATTTTGTTATCTCATGGTTCATGGCACTATTTTCTTTGACTTGCTGTTCCCTCAACAACTGTACCTCCATTTTATTTTCTCTTAAATCTTGTATTAATTTTTTTTCCAAATTGACTATTCCGTTTTTAATTTTTTCTTCCAAATGTTTATTATTATCCTCAATTTTATTTTCACACTCGCCTAATCTTTTCCACATTGTGTCCCATTTCTCATTATTTTTATCAATTTTATTTCCCAATACTTGTTTCATATTTCTCATTTCTTGTTTCATATATTCGAATTTTTGTTCAAAATTTCCAAATTTTTGTGCCATTATATTTTCCATTGCGGATAATATTATATCGATACCACTGTGCCGGCTGGGCCCATATCTGAATTACTAGATTTGTCAGGTATTGGTGACCCACTATCAGATCACTCTCCATATAATTCTATGACATTATCTATGTGCTCAATTACACAATTACCATTATCGTTTAATTATTACATCATATACAAAAAAAAAAAAAAAAATAAATTTATATCATACAAAACAACAATAAATTATACGTTAGATTATTTATTATAAATCATACTTAGATTATAGATTATAAATTATACTTAGTTTCCACAAACCACGTGGTCCTCCGTAAGTACACAGTAAGCAGTACGTATTAAAAGTACAAAGGTTAATTTAATTTAATTAATGCTCATTAAGAGCTACACTAGTTGGGCGCCGTTTTTAAAATTTTTAATAATTTTAAGGTTTGTTTAACTTTATTTGAGACAAATAAATTAACTTGCCTGGGCTCAAAAGTAAAATACAATAATGTCTCTCAAACTATTATATTTCAATTCTACAATATTATCAACCTCAGGTGGGTCCACGGAAGGCGTTCTCAACCTTTACACTGAATAAATTAATTTTAAATTGACAAACATTCTTTCAGGGGCAAAAACAAAATTACAAATAATTAATCTACTTTCACCAATTTATGTTGTACTGCTTAATCTATGGCTCAACCCAAACTTCATCCTATTCTGATAGTTTCATGTGCCTCCAGGGATTGAACCGGGGAGCAGGTGTGTAGTCTGTGTCAGCTTCACTGTCAGGAACCAAGTGGGCGAGGAGGCCCTCTGATATCTCCGGCAAGTGGTGGGGATGCCCATGGCGTGCCCTCGACAGCTTATTGATCGATTCATCGATTATTCAATTGACCCGTGCTATTCATCAATCCACAAACCATAGTGATCACCACAATATGTATATGTGTTATACCTCAGGTATCACGTCTGGTTTGGGTGGGGGAGAGGGGGAAAGGGTTGAAAATCGAAAGTTCACAGCTGTTTGATCAAATAACTTGAAATCCGTTACTCTTAGTACATTTTGTGTTCTTTATATTATTAACACAAATAAAATTTTGCAAAAAAGTTGATCTGATGCATGTTTTTCTCAGATCAATAGTTTTAAAGCTGTAGGGGAGAGAAAGATTGAAGAGATTGGCTAACTTGCGGTGAGTCGCACTACTCTGCGAAAACACCCTTTTCTGTACTTTTTTTACTGTAACTCCGAAACTATTTGTTTGATTAAAAATTTATTTTTTTCGTCCAAGCACTGGTTAAATTTAAAAAAAAAAAAAAAAAAAAAAAAAAAAAAAAAAAAAAAAAAAAAAAAAAAAAAAAAAAAAATTTACTATCCATTTATGAAATTTTGATTAAGTTCCGTAAAACACCCATGCCAAGCACATTGAGAACCATGTACAGTTTAGTCCAGTCAATAAACATGTTGTAGAGTTCATGAAATATGCGATAATTTTTTACTTCAGGGCTTTGTTAGGAGTAGTTAGAAGATAAACATACTAAAAGTCCCCCACCCTTAGGGGGTGAGCATACGACAGGGAGGAGGGGAGAAGGTCCCATTTTTGGGTTTTCCGATAATATCTCGGAAACGGTGGACTCTTGAAAAATATAATTTGAATAAAAACTAAAGCTAATTAAATTTCCTATAAAATTGTTTCTATACGTATTTGTCATACTTTTAAAGGTTTTTGAGATATACGTTATTGTAAATAATTTGGAAAAAAAAAAAAAAAAAATTTCACCTCACTTTTTGTCAAATGTTTGCTTCTAGTCAAATGCTGCCACGACCGTTTCTCAGAAAAATAGTCATAAACAAATTGATGGAGCATTAAATTTATTTAATTTTATGTATCCCTTTGCTACCGTATTTTTCACTGGATCTATAGTTCAACATTTTTTACAGTTATAACTTTTATTTAAATTTTTACAAACCAAACAATAATAACGAAAATATTTATGTGTACTTGGTAATTATAATTAAAAAGTTAATTATATAATAAAGAAAAATAATGATTCAAAGTTTGTCATCTACACATTAAAGCATATCGAATTTGCAACAAATTTGGTTCTATTAATTTTTTTTTTTTTTTTTTTTTTTTTGCGCAGTCAATAGTATTATAGCTGTTGGAAAAGGAAAAATACAATATTTTGTAGAAAACTGTAAAACGTCACCTTAGACTTACTTTTTAATAATATTACATTAAAATCGGTTCAGCCGTTTGGCCACCACTATCGCCTAAAGATTGGCTAAGTTGTGGTAAGTAGCACACCGCGAAAACACCTTTGTCAGTACTCTTTTAGCTATAATTCCAAAACTATTTGTCCGATCCAAAATTTCTTTGTTTCATCTGAAAGCTGGGTAAATTTTCTATGAGACCTCTTATATGAATGGCGTTTTAAATCCCATGAAATACCCACTCCAGCACCTAGAGAATCCCATACTGTTGTGAAAACCCCTTTTTTCAGCACAGTTCTCATAATTAGTTCCGGAGTCATAGCCAGAAATATACTGAAAGAAAAAGCGGATTTAACAACAGTATGGGGTTCTCAGCGTGCTTGCTTAGGTATGCCCAGGTATATACATGGGACTTGGATCAAAATTTCATATCTGAGGTTTCATAGAAAATTCATCCAGCTTTATGATGGAAAAAAAAAAAAAAATTCCTATAGGACATATATTTTTGGAGTTATTTTATCCGACAACCATGAAATAGTTTCGGTATACCTTAAATTTATAATTGTTTTTTTTACTAATGATAATTTTATTACAACAATCATTCTTCTAAAAAATATAAAGCACTATTGTAGAAAAAATGGTTTGTCTTCTTCTAGTGGCATGAAAGATGCTATAGCTTTCCTTGGCCTGTTTAATATACAATTAAAGTTTATCTTAATCAAGACTGTTGCCATAGGTGAGGGGGTTGCCACTGTTTCATATTCATTAACAATCCTTTACATTTTTTCGAAGAATGTAAGATTGTTGTAATAAAATTATCATAAAAAAAAAAAAAAAAAAAAAAAAAAAAAAAAAATCTAAATTAAGATATACCGAAACTATTTGTTCAGTAAGTGATCCCAAAAATACATTTATGTATTTATATATGAACGTGAACTGTCATCTAAACCTGTTGTTCATAATAACCCAAGATAAAATATTTGTTATTTGTAGCTATGTAGTTCATAATATTTCTAATGTTTCTGTTTATTATTATTGTTATATTTATATTATTTATAATCTTTATATTATATTTTCAAATTATTAAACCTTTTTACCAGTAGCATTTTTAATATTTCATGATGGTACAAAAAATATCAGAAGTTATGGATAATAGATTATATCAATTGGTTATATTTAATTTTATTTGCTTTTGAAGTTGTTATTGTTATGATGATTATTTCTGAAACTCAATACTTTAATTTAATTAATATACTATTTAATCTGTGTAGTATAATTTTATTAATTAATATTAGTTAGTTATGAATTATTGAAGAACGGGTTTTAGTAAATAATTAACACCGATTAAAGGAGATAAAATAAAACTATTTAATCAAGGAGCGAAATTCATGAGACATGACCAAACACAAAAAACCGAACAAGGTGAGGAGGTTACAATCGAACAGTGTTGCCCTCAACAGAAATCTGACAAATACAAAAACTTCAAATAACAGAATTAAATTATTATTACATTATTACAATTTTTAAATTGCTTTTCAACACTCCTCCTCAATTTAAAAATCAGAAGACAAAAAATTAAACATGATAAAAAGCATACTTCAGATATACCAGTCCACTATATAAGTCCAAGCGCATTAACAAATCTTTTAAATTTTTCACCGCTCAGAGGTTTAGTGAAAATGTCGGCGCACTGACTATCGGAGTTCACATATTTAACATTAATTGTTTTATTTTTGGCTAAGTCCCGCACAAAATTATATTTCACGTTCATATGTCTTAATCGATTGTGTTCCCACTTGTCGAGACATTTTATGCAGGACTGATTGTCTTCAAAAACTGGAACAGAGCCACACTTGAAATTTAATTCTTCTAAGAGTCCTTTTACCCACAATAAATTGGAAGTCCCTTCGGACAAAGAAACGAATTCTGCTTCTGTTGAGGAAAGAGTCACTACAGGCTGCTTCTTAGTCCTCCATTCTACCGATCCACCAAACACCTTGATGAGATATCCTGAGGTAGATTTTCCATCTGGGTCTCCTCCCCAATCAGCATCTACATAGCAACATAAAGGCGCCTCGTTGTCTTCAGGCTTAGGATAGAAGAGCTTCCTGTCGATAGTCCCTTTGACATACCTCAGGACAGTCTTCAACCCCTTCCACATTGACTCAGTAGCGTTGCTTTGGTATCTACTGAAATAATTTATCGCATAGGTTAAGTCAGGTCGAGTACATAAAACGGCAAACATAAGGCATCCAATTAATTGCCTATAAGGCTTCTCATCCACAATTGAGGAATCTTCGTTCTTAAGAACTGGAATAGTTGACATTGGGTATTTTGTAGGATTACAGTCACTCATTCTGAATTTATCCAGGACTCGCCTCAGATACGCTGACTGATTTAGATACATTCCTTGTTTGGTTCTCTCTATTTCAATTCCTAAGAAATTATTCAATCGTCCCAAATCTTCAGTAGCGAATTCTGACATGAGTGATGATTTTATGTTTTTAATTAAATTTAAATTGTCTCCTGCCAGTATTAAATCATCAACATAAACCAAGAGATAAATAGTAGAATTATCTTGTTTTAAAACATATAAACATTTATCAAATTGACTTTGTTTGAATTTTAAGTTAATTAATTTCTCATTTAATTTAGCATTCCACGACCTTGGTGCTTGCCGCAGTCCATATAAACTTTTGTTTAATTTACAGACTAAATCTGGATTTTTAATGTAACCTGGAGGTTGCACCATATATATCTCCTCCTGCAGGTCGCCATGCAAAAATGCATTTTTAACGTCCATCTGCACGGTAAAATAATTTAACTTATTTATTATTGTAATCAGGATTCTTACCGTAGTTAGGCGGGCAACAGGTGCATACACCTCATTGAAGTCGATCCCTTTGGTTTGTGAGCATCCTTTTGCAACGAGCCTTGCTTTAAATATGTGACCTTGTTTGTTTTCTTTGATCCTGAACACCCACATACAATTAATGGCTCTTTTTCCTGGTGGTAGCTTCTGTAATGTGTAGGTGTCAGTCTTAATAATTGATTCCATTTCTGCATCGCAGGCTGCATACCATTTATCTGCCTCACCTCTTCCTTTTATGTCCTCATAGGAGGTAGGTATGTCATCGACAAACTCGATAGCAGATAATACATAGTCATATAAATATTTTGGGAGCATTTTTCTTCTATTACCTTTTCTGACATTAACATTAGGATTCGGTTCATCTACTTCTTCCACTTCCTCCTCAGAAGAAAACCCATAAAAGTCTCTTGAAAGGTTGCTGGCGACATCTTCTTGAGGTTCTTCTCCTCTTGAATGGCTGCTGGCGACATCTTCTTGAGGTATTTCTTCTCTTGAATGGCTGCTGGCGACATCTTCTTGAGGTATTTCTTCTGAATGGTTGCCGGTGACATCTTGAGGTCTTTCTGCTGGTTCTTCTGAAACAATTCTTCCGTTGGTGTTGCCTTCTTTCACTCCTCCAGTTACAATGTCCTCTTCTTTACTCTCAGATGTACCCGCTTCCATCTTCGTTCCCATGTCGCAAAGAATTTCCGTCTTCGATTCATGATTGAGTTTGCTAGATTTCTCTGGAAGAAACACAACATTTCTAGCACTAATCACTTCTTTCTGCCCTTTGATGTAGATTCTGTAAGATTTGGAATCAGTTTCATAGCCGACAAAAATTCCTTCCTGGCCTTTTGGGTCTAATTTCTTCCGTTTTTAACTAGGTATGTGTACAAACACCCTACATCCGAATTCTCTTAAATGGTCTATTTTTATTGGCTTATTGAACCATAACTCATATGGAGTTTTTTTCCTTTACAGAACTGTTGCCTGTGAGGTTTATCGTATAGACCGCAGTGTTGACTGCCTCTGCCCAAAAACGTTTGTCCAACTTTTACTCTATCAACATTGTCCTAGCAGATTCTACTATTGTTCGCATTTCCCTTTCTATCTTACCATTCTGTTCAGGACAATATGGTGCAGAAAGCTGATGTCTAATTCCTAATGAAGAAAGATATTCAGTTACCTGTCGATTCAAGATTTCAGTACCGTTATCCGATCGGACAGCTTTGACTTTCTTGTTGGTGTCTCTTTCAGCCATATTAATACATCTTTTCAACAGATCTGGAACAACATCTTTTGATTTTATAAAGAAGCAAAATCTAAAATGAGAAAAATCATCCTTGACAAGTAAAAAATATTTTGATCCTCCTAAACTAGGTGTCTCATACGGACCACATAAGTCAAAATGCAAAATATCACAAACATCTATTGTCTTTGAATCACTTGGAGGAAATGGTAACCGTTGTTGTTTACCTTGAATGCACGAGTCACAGTTAAATGACCGTTCTTTGTCAGAGCACTCAATATTTAATTTTGATAAGACTTCTTTGACCTTTTTGTCATTTTGATGGGCCAACCTTCTGTGCCACACCTGAAGATCACTCTCAGACCGAGTAATTGCAGCCGTATCTCTAGTATCAACAACCATATTTAACACAAAAAGCTGCCCTTCTCTTTTAGCTTCAGCTTTAACGGTACCATTTTTAATTAATTTGCAAATATTATTATCTGCCATCATCTCGTGTCCCTTTGATAATGCTTGAGAGACAGAAAAAAAAGATTTAACTGTAGGTCTGGGACATATAAAACATCTTTCAAAGTACTTGGAATATTTTCATTTCCCACTTTACACAGAACATCAATATCACCACAACCACGGGCTTTTAATAAGCTGCCATCACCTATTTTTATTAACTTTGAGCAAGGACTCAAGTGACTGGAAAATTCTTCATAAGGTGACATATGTTCACTTGCTCCAGTGTCCAAATAAAATTTATCCTTATCTGGAATTACATTGCTCAAGCAAGCAATGCTAATAAATGCATTCTTGTGGTTATTTTCTGCCTTAGGTTTAACATCTTTATTTTTCTTTTTATATAAAAAACAGTCACTCTTAAAGTGGCACGGTTTATGACACAAAAATGACATTTAAATTGATTTTTACCTTCATTATTATTTTTATTATAGCATTTATCTGCTTTATGTCCCTTCTTGTGGCAAATACTACAAGTTTTGTTATAGGCAACAAAGGCTTGATTACCTGTTTCTGTGTCCCTCGTATTTATCCTTCCTTCCTCAATCAGCAACCTGGACGTCAAGTCGTTTATGGTTTGGCTAGCAGGGGCAACAGACTCCCATGATGTCACAAAATGTTTTAATTCAGAGGGAAGAGACATCAGGATCTTCGTCATGATCTGTTTGTCAGAAATGTTCTCCCCCAACTGTTTTAACTTTGAGGCTATGTCCACGATCGACGATACGTGCGTCGCAATTCCCTTATTTTCATAGCGGTAGCTAAAAAACTTTTCGTGCAATAAGTGTATAGACGTCTCAGATTTCTGTTCATAAATCGCGAGAAGCTTGGTCCACATTTCATGAGAGGTCTTGCAATGGAGAATATGGACCATTGGTTCTTCATATACAATCCTTCTCTCCAAACTCCATAACCTCTCAATATCTAATAGTGCGTTAAGCTGGCTTCTTTCCTTTTTATCCAACCGTTTCCAAACAGTAATTATACCTGGAAAACCTCACTCATCTTCACTACCACTCTCGCGAGGAGTCCCCCAGGGATCTTCTCTTTCACCTACCCTATTTTCTATTTATGTTAATGACTTACCGAATCGCATCCACTACTCCCAATATCATCTTTATGCTGACGACTTGCAAATATATTTATCATTTCATCCTTCAAATATGCTAGAGGCGATTTGTAAGCTACAGAAAGACATAGATAGCATTAACCTTTGGGCAGTGGAGAATAAATTAAGTCTGAATCCAGAAAAAACAAAGGCTATCCTCATTGGGTCAAAACCTCACCTAAAAGCTCTTCCCTACTATCCACTGCTTTTCCTCAAAAACCGTCCAATTCATTTCCAAAATTCCATTAAAAATCTGGGAATAACTTTCGACCAACATCTTACTTGGAATAACCATATCTCTCAAATCACAAGGAAATCCATTTTTATTCTTAAGCAACTCTCACATTACCGTGATTTTATTACCATTAAGTACTCGAAAACTTTTAGTATCATCACTCATTTTCCCTAACTTTGACTACGGATGCACAGTATATGGAGGACTGTCTGAAGAGCTCGAGATGAGATGTAAAAGAGTAATGAACTGTTTTATTAGATTTATTTTCGGGATCTCCAGACGTTCTCGCATATCTCATAAGTATTCTGAAATTGGTTGGCTTTACCCCTGTTTTCGACGTCAATACTTCCTGGGTGCTCTCATATTCCAAACCTTAAAAACCAAAAAACCCGCCTATATCCATGACCTCCTTACTCTGCGCTCCTCCGTTCACGTTTTAAATACTAGAACCCAACCCATCAACCTATACACTCCGGCTCATCGAACTGCATCCTTCGAGAAATCCTTTATTATCCGTGCTTCCTCTTTATGGAACTCATTGCCCATCACAATTCGAAAAAGCTCCACTCTTACTTCCTTTAAACAACATCTATTTCTTTACCTCCTGGATCTTCAATCTTCCGAGCAAATGTAAAACATGAATATTTAAGTTATATACATTATAATAGTACACATAAGATGTATCCTATTACAAGTTTCCTTAATTCATTTTTGTAACCATAACATAATTTAATTATTAATCAATTTTTATTATTATTTATTATTATCATTTATTATAATTAATTATCATAGCCAGACGATTGTTCTATGTATTGTACTTGTTTTGTTATTCTTAGGGGACAAGTTGTCCCAGAATAAAGTTCATTTTTCTTCTTCTTCTTCTTCTTCTTCTTCCATTCGGGAGACCACCATTTCCCTGGCCTTGGCGTCAAGTGCCTTCCACAATATTTTCTCCTTCCCATCTTCCACAGGAATTTTACTTTCCCCGGTCAACACATCCAAATATCCTCTTGATTCCGCTGTCACTTCAACTTGGAATTTCCATAAGCTCCAGTTACTTTCTCCTTTTAGTTTGGTAACAACTTGATTCTCCATTTCCGACCCGTTACATAGTACCGAAAAAAAAAAATTCTTCCGACAAAACCGTCGTTTAATTAACTACACTCGCACACTGTTTCCGTAACGTCTGGGCCCATAACCTATTGAAGAACGGGTTTTAGTAAATAATTAACACCGATTAAAGGAGATAAAATAAAACTATTTAATCAAGGAGCGAAATACATGAGACATGACCAAACACAAAAACCCGAACAAGGTGAGGAGGTTACAATCGAACAGTGTTGCCCTCAACAGAAATCTGACAAATACAAAAACTTCAAATAACAGAATTAAATTATTATTACATTATTACAATTTTTAAATTGCTTTTCAACATGAATTCTTACTTTATTATAAATTACATTCAATTATAAATTCTGAAAGTTATCAAACCATTTTTCTTTTTTAGTCTGGTTGGTCTATCCCAGTGGAGTTAGTGATTGGACCTGAATTTGGCATCAGTTACGTCAGTCATAGATCGACTGCGGTAAAGTATTACAAAAACAATTATTTTGACAATTTCTTTATTCTCATAATTCAATCATTTCTGGAAAAATTTTCATTTTTACATCTCATTACATCATGAATAATTAATAGTGGGTTTTGTGTTAATCTTCTTGGCAGTGCAGCACTGTCTCAACTAACTAACTTCATTATATATATATATATATATATATATATATATATATATATATATATATATATATATATATATATTGTAGTGATATTTCGGAGTCGAGATAAATTGTATTTTAAAAGAATTCAAGTTTGAATTTGGCGCCAGCGAGAGTTCGACGCCAATCTAATTGTTACGTAGTTTTTGCTTATCAATTTAAATAGGGGTATGTTAAAAATAATTAGGATTTTTAAATGTTTTATTATTGTATAATTTGAATTTGTATATTTTATTTTAAGTTAAGACGTAATAAATATGAAGGCCATGATGGGGCAGATTTGGCCGTTAACGGTTTTTTGAAAGGACGCTTGGGGGCTGGCGTCTTTAGTTCGCTCTCTGCGTATGGATCCCGAGGCATCAACACCACGCTCTCTTGTTTCGGATTCCGGAGAATCAACATCTCTCTCTGCTATGGAACTTCGAGGCGACAACACCTCTCGCTCTTATCTCTCGGATTTTGAAACATCAACATCTCTCTGATATTTAACAAGTCACATGTGTGAAGAAATAATAAATTATACTAGCAGTCTGGATGAGAGGAGTGTTTGAATAAACTGGCGAAGGAAGAAAAAGAAGGAAGTTTCATGCAAGAAGGACAAATTGGGGAACATTTGGGTTGTGAGAACCTACAGTCATTGAGAAGATAGAAGGTATCTTAGTTACAAATACGTTAAGTAAAAAATGTAATCTAATTGTAAAATGTTTTTATTTCTTTTATTTGAAAATATATATTCTTGAGTCAAAATCATTATCTTTGAAAAGCTCAACCCTTGATATTCCCTCAAAATTTTATTTAACAAATTAAATTAACTTTATATTAATGAAAATAATTTTTCATTATCTAATAAAAAGCTGAAACATAACAAAATGCCGCCCAAATAGGGACAAATAATTAAAAATTTGTTATAAAGAAAATTAACTTCAAAATATTAGAGATTTTAGTAAACTAACCTACAACAAAGTAATAAACATAACAAGATGGCGCCCAAATAGGGACAAATAATTAAAAATTTGTTATAAAGAAAATTAACTTCAAAATATTAGAAATTTTTGTAAACTAACCTACAACAAAGCTATAAACATAACAATATATATATATATATATATATATATATATATATATATATATATATATATATACGAGGGTAAGTCAATAATTATCCGCAATATAGTTATAAAATTTTATTGAAATGAAATAGGAAACTTACAAGTACATCATTTTTCGACATAGTCCCCTTGCTTTTCAACGCACTTGGTCCAACGTTGTTCAAGTTTCCTGATGCCCTCATGGAAGAAGGTTTTGGGTTGAGATGCGAGCCAGGAATGAACCGCTTCTTTCAATGCTTCGTCCGAGGCAAATCGACGGCCCCTAATTGCCTGTTTGAGTGGACCAAACAAGTGAAAATCAGATGGAGCGAGATCGGGACTATATGGAGGATGATTCAATACTTCAAAATTGAGTTTCTGAAGCGAGCGTTTCTACAGTGTGGGCAGCTGTATGCGGACGGGCATTGTCGTGCAACAACACAACGCCTTTTGACAGCAGTCCTCGGCGTTTGCTTCGAATTGCAGGCTTCAGCTTAGCAGTAAGCATCTCACTGTAACGTTCACTGTTTATTGTTCACTGTGTTTTGAATTTTTCAATCCATTCATAGACACTCCGTTGTGGCAAACAATTGTTCCCGTACTGTACTAAAAGTCTTCGATGAATTTCGGCCCCTGATACACCTTCCGACCACAAAAAACGGATCACTGAACGTTGCTCTTCTTTGGTGCAAATAGAAAGTGGAGCGGCCATTATTAACAGCACGACAGCGATAACAAAACTAACCTACCAGCTTGATACGCACATAAACATAACAACGAATAAACAAAGCATGCGCCATCAACACAAAAGAACAGTACTGCCAACATAAACAAAAATATAGCTATATTGCGGATAATTATTGACTTACCCTCGTATATAGGTATATATATATATATATATATATATATATATATATATATATATATATATATATATAATATATATATATATATATATATATATATTGTTATGATAATTAAATTTCAAGTTAAGGAAGACAGAAATTGAAATAAAGTCATATCAGGTAGCAACCCTACTGACCCTTCATACCTAATCCTTGAAGCAGGTATAGAAAGGACATTAGTTAGCTTTGGGTCTTGTGGCAGCTTGGAGTCTCCAAGCATAGAGGAGTACGGAACCAGAAGACAAAGCCATGGACAGGACAAGATAAGTGTAAGTGTAGTGGTTCTCTCAGTAATGAACTTCAGTAATTAAACCAAAACGAAGGTAAAATTAGATATGTTTTTCTCTATTGTAAATAATAAATATAAAAATAAGTCATAATTTAAAAATCATCAGTCATAATTTAAATGAATATTGACTGAACCCCATAACCAGTTAAAGTCAATAAATTATTGATAAAAAATATTAAAAATTTATGATTAAAGAAAATCATTACATTTGGCGCTCTCCAGTGGACTGTCAATATTGAAAATATGACTGGAAAATGGTTAACTTTGGTTAGATGTTTTATGTGAAAATAAGGAAAAATTAATTTTAAAGTCAAGTGAATAGAGAATTAAAAAACAAAATGAATTTAGAGCAAATGTTAGAAGCTATTAATAAAAATATTGAGTTGGTTTTTAAAAATCTGACAGAAAGAATAGATAAAAAAAATTGCTGAATGAAAATGTTCGAAGAATAAAAATGTTCTGAAAAAAATTTAGAATAAGGCGCAGTTGAAATTGATGTTTTAGAAGATAAAAAAATAATTGGATTTGAAGAACAGAGTGAACTAATTGAAGATATAAAAAGTTATGGAGCTCTAGAACAAGTGAAACTTTTAGAAGAAAAAATAACTGATACTGTGGATGAAGACAAAGAATTGAAAAATGAAAAATTATTGGAATATGAAAAAAGCATTATGAACAAAGAAAAAGTAATTGATAATGTGGATAAAGAAAAAGAATTGAAAGATGGAGAAATAATGAAATCTGAACCAAAGTTTACAAATGAGATTAACATGTGTGAAAATAAAATTGTTGATAATTTAAATAAAGTGGAAAAAGAAGAAGAAATAAAAAAGAAAATTGGTAAAAAATTAACAATGACTTTGATGAAAATGAAGAAGAAAAATGTTCTGAAAAAGATTTAGAAGAACACACAGTTGAAATTAATGTTTTAGAAGATAAAAAATAATTGGATTTGAAGAACAAAGTGAACTAATTGAAGATGTAAAAAGCAATGGAGCCCAAGAACAAGTGGAATTTTTAGAAGAAAAAGTAACTGATAAAGTGGATGAAGAGAAAGGATTGAAAAACAAAGATCAAATTGGACTATGCATTAGGAGAAGAAAAAGCAAATGATAATGTGAATAAATAAAGAAAATTGAAAAGCGTAAAATCAATGAATTGTGAACAAAATCAAAATATTTGCAAATGACATTGTTGATCATTCAAATAAAGTGGAAAAAGAAGAAGAAACAAAAGAGGACATTGGTGAAAACATAAACAATGACTATGATGAAAATGAAGATGTGCTGAACTGTGACATGGTGTGAAGAAATAAATATAGTAATATCATTCAAATTCAAAAAGTAGAAAAATCTGGTTTCCTAAAATATACTCAAAAATTAAAATATGCTTCAAATAAAGGTTTGAATAAGCATATGATGGAGTTTCAAATTCCACTTAGTTGGAGCAAATATACTTCAGAATGGTTATGGTGGTTATATAAATTAAAATGTTCAAACAGCCGTAAAACATTTCAAAAGAAATTTAAATACATCAAAAAAATAATTTAAAAAATTTTTCTTGGTGAAATTTATTATATTGCTGACAAGATTAAAAAAAAAATTTATAATAAAATAAAAAATTGTTTTTGTAAGGAGCAATTTTGTTTTTAAACAGCATACATAAAAATCAATTTGTATTTCAATCAGTCTCTTTTGCCATTAAATTTATTTATTTTTTATTTTAAGCATCTACCAATCATAGAATAAAAAAATTTCACAAAGAATTACGTGTTATTGTTAAAAATTTTGCTTATTGTATATAAATGTTTTAAACAATAGATCATAGATAATTCATCTGTATTTCAGCCTATTTTCATGATCATTAAATTTTTTTGGTAATAATTTTCATAATAATCTAATAGGTTTGTAGTTACTTATAGTTATTATTATATTAAAATAATTTTATTGTATTATATAAATGTTTTAAAAGGTACTCATTATTAATTAAATTGTGTTTCATTCAGTTACCTATGTTATTGAATTAATTTGAAAATTTTTCATTAAAAAAATAATTTTTTTTTGGTTAATATAGAATAATTTCATTTTATAGTAAACATTTGGTTATTGTATATAAAATTTAGATTTTTAGGATTTGTTTAGTGTTTAGGATTAATAATTGTTTTTGTTATATTATAATTATTTAGGTGTTATGATATTTAATTTACATTGTTATTTCATTAGAGTATTATTTCATATTATACTATAGAAATATAGTAAAAATTGTATAAGTAGTAAGATAGAACAAGTAGAAAAAATCTCTACGCTAAAGCTCAAATTTTTTTAAACTGGAGAGAACCCAAATGTTATGATAATTAAATTTCAAGTTAAGGAAGACAGAAATTGAAATAAGGTCATATCAGGTAGCAACCCTACTGACCCTTCATACCTAATCCTTGAAGCAGGTATAGAAAGGACATTAGTTAGCTTTGGGCCTTGGGGCAGCTTGGAGTCTCCAAGCATAGAGGAGTATGGAACCAGAAGACAAAGCCATGGACAGGTCAAAATAATTGTTATTTAATTAATAAGAGTAAGAGTAAGTTTAATTTACAAGATAAGTGTAAGTGTAGTGGTTCTCTCAGTAATGGACTTTAGTAATTAAACCAAAATGATGGTAAAATTAAATATGTTTTTCTCTATTGTAAATAATAAATATAAAAATAAGTCATAATTTAAAAGTCATCAGTCATAATTCAAAAGAATATTGACAGAACCCCATAACCAGTTAAAGTCAATTCATTTTTGATAAATGATATTAAAAATTTATGATTAAAGAAAATCATTACAATATATATATATACAAGGTGTCCCGAATTTAAATGGCAAAACTTCAGGAACTTAGAGGGGACCGAAAAACTAAGACAAAAAGTCCTTTAGAGATTTGCTCGTTTTTGCTTAATTTTAGAGAAAATCACAAAAAAAAGAAACAAAACAAAAATGTTACAGGTAGCGATTATCACCTTTTAAAGTTCGTCAGGCTAGGCAGTGAGATATGCCTTAATTAACACTTAATGTTATCCTTTACGTTCTTTTATTTGTTTACATTTTGGCTTCCTTCTAGGATTATAATTCCTAAATCAGTCTTCAGTCAGTTACTCAGATATTTTTGTGTGAATAGCATCAGCCACAATGCCGCATACATATTCTAATGTTGAATACGCTGATATGATTTTTGTGTATGGTTTCTGTAACGGTAATGCTTTAGAAGCGTTGCGGGAGTATGAGTGCCGATTTCCAAATAGAAGAGTGCCTAATCGACGAGTCTTTTCGTTAACTTTAAATAGACTACGAGAGACTGGGTCATTCTTAATACGTAATAAAGGCGACCAATTCCAGGTAGCAATAAGAGCAGATTATGGGAGAAGAAATTGTGTCCAACGCCATTTCGATAACAATCTTGAGACTAGCATCCGAAGAGCATCTGCTGCATTAGCAATATTGCGGCAAGCAATATGGCGAACTTTAAAAGGTGATAACCGCTACCCATACCATCTTCAAAAAGTTCAGAATTTGTTACCTCAAGATTATGTCAAGAGATTGAATTTTAGTAACTGGTTTTTTGACAAAATTCGCGATGATAATTTATTTCCATTAAAAATTATATGGACCAATGAAGCTACCTTTACAAGAGGAGGAATGTTAATCAAAGAAATTATCATGTATGGGCTCTTGAAAATCCCAGAGCTATTAAAGAGAATAGGTTTCAGCATGAATTTGCTATTAACATTTGGAACGGATTACTGGTGGTTCCATATTTTTTACCTGGAAGATTGAATGGTATCACATTTACACATTTTTTTTGAGAACGACTTTTCTAATTATTTAGATGACATTCCCTTACAGCAGCAGATTGAAATGTGGTTCCAACTTGATGGATGTCCAGCTCATTATAGCAGGGTTGCTCGAGCTTGGCTGGATTTAAATTATCCACAACGATGGATTGGACGTGGAGGAGTAGTACGTTGGCCACCCAGATCACCTGATATGACACCCATGGATTTCTTCGTTTGGGGAACCTTGAAGCAGAAAGTTTATTCGGTGTCAATCAACTCAAGAGAGGAATTAAGAGACCGAATCATAGATGCAGTGCACCAAATATCATCAGAACAATGTTTAGCTGCAATTTATCAAGTGAGTGCTATATGCAATGCTTGCATTGTTGCAAGCGGACAACATTTTGAGCAATATTTACATTAAAAAGAACATAACATAAATATAAATGTAAATAAATAAGAATAAAAATGAAAACTTGTTTTGTTTCTTTGTTTGCGATTTTCTCTAAAACCAAGCAAAAACGAGCAAATCTCTAAAGGACTTTTTGTCTTAGTTTTTCGGTCCCCTATAAGTTCCTGAAGTTTTGCCATTTAAATTCGGGACACCCTGTATATATATATATATATATATATATATATATATATATATATATATATATATATATATATATATATTGTAATGATATTTCGGAGTCGAGATAAATTGTAATTTAAAAGAATTCAAGTTTGAATTTGGCGCCAGCGAAAGTTCGCCGCCGATCTATTTGTTACGTAGATTTTGCTTATCAATTTAAATTAAGGTATGTTAAAAATGATTAGGATTTTTAAATGTTTTTTTTTTTATTGTACAATTTGAATTTATATAGTTATTGTAAGTTAAGACGTAATAAATATGAAGGCCATGATGAAGCAGATTTGGCCGTTAACGGTTTTTTGAAAGGACGCTTGGGATGGCGTCTTTTTAGCTATGTCAGCTTATGGATCCCGAGACGTTAACATCGTTCTCTCTTCGTATGGATCCCTAGACGTTAACATCGTTTTGTATGCTAATGGATGCCGAGGCGTCAACACCGTGCTCTCAGCTTATGGATCCCGAGACGTTAACATCGTTCGTTCTCTCTGCTTATGGATCCCGAGACGTTAACACCGTGCTCTCTCTGATTTGGAACTTTGAGGCAACAACACCTCTCGCTCTCATCTCTCGCATTTTGAAACATCACATCTCTCTGAGATTTAACAAGCCACATGTGTGAAGAAATAATAAATTATACTAGCAGTCTGGATGAGAGGAGTTTTGAATAAACTGGCGAAAGAAGAAAAAGAAGGAAGTTTCATGCAAGAAGGACAAATTGGGGAACATTTGGGTTGTGAGAACATACAGTCATTGAGAAGATAGAAGGTATTTTAATTATAACTACGTTAATTAAAAAATGTAATATAATTGTAAATGTTTTTTATTTCTTTTATTTGAAAATATATATTCTTGAGTCAAAATCATTATCTTTGAAAAGCTGAACCCTTGATATTCCCTCAAAATTTTATTTAACAAATTAAATTAACTTTATATAAATGAAAATAATTTTACATTATCTAATAAAAGGCTTAAACATGACAAATAACTAAAAATTTGTTATAAAGAAAATTAATTTCAAAATAGTCTAAATTTTAGTAAACTAACCTACAATAAAAAAGTATATAAACATAACAATATATATATATATGTGTGTGTGTGTGTGTGTGTGTGTGTGTGTGTGTGTTTAGTAAGGTTCTTGAGGTTCAGTCAATAAATAAAAAACTACTATTTTGGCAACGTTTCGAGACTATATTGTTCTCATAATCATGCCAATGTTACTTATGGAATAGACTAACAATTCTAGTACACTATGATATGCAATAGTTGCATATTTCATGCACTCTACACCCCTCATTTCAGCACTCTGACTGGGGTCGTACTTCTCTGCGAAAACAAAATATTATTGCCAGGTGTTGAATTATTTATTAATTTTTTTTCAAAAGAGTGCAAATGTATGTATTAAGTGAACAATTATTCAAAAGAGGTTTTGCATAAAAGTTTTAGTTCCTACTACTACTAACATTTGGGCTATATTGTAAAATTACTTACTTTATTAATATTGCAATCAAAAAGCTCAAGTACTTTGCTGCGTTCTGTTCTCTATGAAAATGAAAAAAATTTTATAAGTTTATTGAGCGCATCATAACTCAAACCAACCATAATGGAAGGAGTTGAAAATACACGGCAATGATAGGAGAGACATGGAACTCCTCTTGTTATTGCTATTGCCTGGCTTTACTCCCTCTCCTAAATTGTAAATTGTCTTTCCGACGGGGCTACTGTGACTATCAACATTTTGAGAACAGATACTAATAATGAATTTTAATCTAAACCTCCTGTCTATAACCTAAGTTTTTAAAATTTTTCATTATTTACTAACAAGGTTTTTCATGAATTATATCAATAAGTTATTGAATTTTTTTTTAAATATGTCTATTGGTTTCCAAATTAGAAGGTATTTAAAATTGACGCTGTAAGTGCTGCGATATGTGATATGGGCCGGTATGTAACAGTGTTTTTATTTTGTTTTTAGAAAAATAAAGCAAAAGTCAGCAATTTACTTTACTTTTATCGTTAATTGTGGAATTTAGAATTTAATCATACTGAAAAAGATATCGTGTTTATGGACTTACATATATAACATGAAAATATCCTAAATGTAATTGTAAATTAACACGTATGTGATTGCTAAATAGGAGTTTTCTTTTTCGTGTTCCAACCTTTATATTACATTTCAATTAAGAATTAATATTTTTTAATTATGACACAAAACCAAAACTTTGATTAAATAAAATAGAGTATGTTATGTAAATTCTTTATTAGTTGTCAAATTTAATTTTTGTTAATATCATGATTAAGTTTGATTATTGATTACAAAAAAGTTCCTTTTCCTAGGATAATTAACAAACTGTAAAGATGAATCTAAAATAAAAATTGTTATCAATTACGGCTAAATGTACATACTTAATTACACACTCTAGTGTGTTTCTGCCTCAAGAGATCGCAGCACTTATGTAGTCAATTTTAGATTCCTTGTAATTAGAAAACCAATAGACATATTTTAGATCTAAAACCGGATTTATTTATAAAATAGACATAGAATTTGAGGAAATTGGTTTATAAGGTCATATTTGTGATATTTACAATTTTAGGTTCAATGTCACTATTTTCTAGTACTTTTTAAAGAATTAGCAGGTATTAAAGGTCAAAGGTCACAAAAATCAGTTGTTTTTTTTTTCAAATATCTCGATTTCTATCCATCGGCCGCCAATCTAGAAAGTTGTAGATAATAATATTCTCTATAATTTTCGTTCTATTCATTTTTTTTTAGGATTAACTGTTTTCGAGATACAGCGTGGAGAAGGAGAAGTATACGGACATACATTTGCTTCTAATGCCTTCGATAATTGTTTCTCAATTGTTGTAGAGCATTAAATTTACTTTAATTTCATATATACATCTCTGGCACTTAAATCAATTGTTTGACAAAAAGTGAGATAAAAATATTTTTTCTCTGTAATTATCGATTTTTAATAACGTTTATCTCGAACACCGTTGAGAGTTGGAAAAATATGTATGAAGGCAATTTTATAAGAAATTTAATTAGTTTTAATTTCGATCTGTAGATTACTTTTCTAGAGTCCACGGTTTTCGAGATATAATCTAAAAACTTAAACATGGGACCTTCTCCCCTTCCCCCACCATAATCTGGGGATTCCCTCACCCCCAGGGAACGGGACAAAATGTATACAAAATATTTCAAGAGATGATAAGAATAATATCTCATGTCAAAAATGTAAACTATTATTTCACGCCCGGTGTTTCGACTTGCATGAGAAGGAATTAGAGGCAATGAAGAAAACTAATAAACCATGGATATGTCACAACTGTGATATATCCAAAAAGAACAGTCAAAGCCATGAAAAATCTCCTGAGCCATCGGGAACTGAAATTCTCGTGGCTGTTAACCGACTGGGAGAGTAAATAAAAATAATAAAAAATTCATTAGACAAATGCGGGGATGTAAACTTTGAGCTAAGTGAAAGACTTACTAAAATCGAGAACCACCTTGAGGGTCAAAATAAATTCATTGAAGACTTAATTAATGAAAACAAAACTTTAAAGGCTAGATGGAAGTAAGATTAAACAAAGCAGAGCAGGGTCTATTAAATAGATCAAGGAAATTCGCGGCATCCCTGTTCGCCCTGGAGAGACCCCCGCAGCCCTGGTGACATGTGTAGGTGCCGGTCTGGGCATTAAGCTCAATGTCGAAGACTTAGACCTAGTAGAATGCCGAAGGGCCAGAAAAGATGACCCGCAACCTCCGCCCGTGATAGCGCGCTTCGTTTGGCAATCTATAAGGGACGAATTAGTACAGAAAAGAAAAGTCAAGAGGGACTTCTCAACGTGCGATATTGGCTGGCAGGAGAATGACTCCCACTGGATATATCTTAGCGAGGAGATGATTCCGACCAACAGGCATCTGTACTTGCTCGCCCGTCAGAAGAGATCAGCCAGGAAACTGAAGTACGTGTGGTTCGGGGGAGGAAGAGTTCGCTGCCGGAAGGATGATGGCCAGCCCGTGATCTACATAGGCCAGCCTCTGAACTTGGATGTCTTCGGCTGACCTCTCGGTACTCATCAGCTGCCCGTGCCTCCACAGTCATTTTTGCTTTTTGTCTTTGAATTCAAAGTGTTTTTTGTTTCTTTTATATCATGTCTCATTTTGAAGAAAGCTTTCATTTTTTTGCCCAGCGGTATAACTATTCTATTATTTTTAATTGTTTAATGTTTATTGCTCTTATTTGTTTACTCTCATTTATCACTTATTTACATATCTATAATTACCTAATTTTTTATTATAATTATTCATCTGCTTATTACCACTTATATTTTAATTTTACGTTATCATATGCATTTAGGTATTTATATCTCTTTGCTACATTATCATATTTAGTTAACCTCCTATTATTAATATATTATTCTTTCTCACGGCATCTACAACTTAATCTCATTTATAGCGTCATCCTTTTATTTACTGTCCTATATTTCCCTAACTCCTTCCAATATGACTAATATCCCAACTGCCTGTCACATAAACTCTCAATCTCTCCCAGCTCACTATAATGAATTTCTAGAGTTCTTCACCCAAAATTTTTACCACATCATTGCAGTTTCTGAAACCTAGCTTAAACCTTATATTCCTTCTTCCTCGGTTTCCCTCCCTAACTACTCCATCATCGGTCACGACCGGGTTAACCGGATCGGAGTAGCGCTATATGTTCATGACAGCCTGAAGTCCCGTGTCCTGTATCTTTCTCCTCCCTCAAATCTCCCAAACATTGAGTATCTCTTTGTTGAAATATCCTTTAATTTCCATTCTCTCCTGTATGTAGTGGCCTATCGTCCCCCTCATGTTCCTTTTGACCAATTCTTTGAATCAAACCTCTACAATTATGTTCCTCTCTATTCCAATATAATCATTTCTGGTGACCTAAATGCCAATCTCCCTCCTTTCTGACTCTTATGACAAAACATATCTAGAAAACCTCTTTTTTTCCCTTCACCTCTTCATTGTTCCATTTAACCCCACCCATCACTCCCATGGGTCCGACACCTGGTTGGACTTGCATGTCATAGACTCCCCAAAAAAACTCCTTTCCTCATGTCAGCAGCCTGTTACGTTTCTGTCCTCTCATGACCTAGTGCAAATTTCTTATGATATCCCAATCCCATCGTTCCTCCCTAAAACAATTACTTTCCGCAACTTAGAATCCCTCATGCGAGACAAAATTTTACCTGACCTTGAAATCCTATCTACTCCTGTTCCTCTATTGACACTATGGTTGAATTACTAACTGCCAATCTCCTTTTCATCCTTGATATCTATGCTCCTCTCAAAACCTGTACCTTTCATCACCGCCAGCCTGCTCTGTGGATGAACCTAGAAATAAAAGACCTGCAAAGAAGACGTGAGGCTGCCCGAAGACGTTTTAGACGCACTAGACTTGATGATGATTACCATGCTTTTGAGGTTCTCCGCAATTTAACCCAAGCTACCATCCGGCGAACGAAATCCTCTCAAATTTATCTTTCCTTTCCTCCAGCCGAGTTATCAACTGCATTTTCCAAAATTCAGCAAGACCTGGATGAAATCTGTGCCTGGGCATTACTGAATAAATTGACTTTAAATGCAGCTAAAACTCAAGCAATCGCAAAAGGATCCCATTCCCTCCTTCGATCGAATACCAACTTCCCTACTTTATTCCTAAATGGTCACCCTATAGCTTTCCTCTCCTCTGTTAAAAACCTAGGTTTAACAATCGATCAAACCCTTTCCTGGAAACCCCACATTGCTCAAATCTCCCAACAATCGATATGCATCCTAAAATTATTCCACCATTCCCGACACCTACTTCCTTCATCCACACGTAAACTCCTAGTATCCTCCCTCATATTCTCCCAATTTGACTATGGATTTGTGATTTATGGTGGACTCTCGATGGTTCTTTAAGATAGATCAAAGCGTATCATGAACTGTTTTATAAGATTTGTTTTTGGAACCTCGAGACGCTCTCATATGTCCCATCTTTACACCGAGTTAAATTGGCTTTCGCCTTCCTTCCATAGAGATTACTTCCTTGGTTCATTCCTCTTCCAAGTTATTAACACACATAACCCTCCGTTTATTCACAATATCCTACATTTCAAGTCCTCAATCCTATCAATTCATTCTAGGTCCCATCTCTCCGATCTCTACACCCCATCCTACAGAACTACTGCTTTCCAACATTCCTTTCTTGCCCGCTCTGCTATTCTTTGGAATTCTCTTCCTCCTTCTATTCGTATTGCATCCTCCCTGGGAACTTTTAAAACACTCCTCTTCCACCACCTTTCCTCCCTCCAGTCAGATGCTGTCTAATTATATAGATGCTTTAATGAATTTCACCCAAGCTTATCAGATATAAAAGTTTAGCCTGTTTAAACAATCTTCATTTGATAATGTTTTCTCTATCATTGAAATAATTTTCATTTTTATTCTTTTTTCATCATCATTTTTTTTTCTTCATCCTTTACTAGATTCAACATCAGAAAGATATTGTTTAATTAATTGCTTATATAATATTTTTTTCTTTTACTGATTGTAAATATAGTTTATGTATGTATGTAGTGTGTATGTGTTTATATATGCGTATAGATTTTTGTTTCATTTTATTACTTATTTTATTGTAAAATTGTATTTACTTTTAATTATGTTATTTTATTATCTAATTTATAATCTCTAGGCCAGATATAACTTAAGTTCTGTCATTTAACTATTATTCTTAAGAGACTTCGTCCCAGAATAAAATTTTTTTTCAATTCTATTCTATTCTATTTAGAGTGCTGGCTAGGGTGTATTACATGGTTTAATCAAAATTTCATATAAAGGGCTTAATAGTAAATTTACCCAGGTTTTAGTTAAAAAAATGAAAGTTCAGATCCGAGAAACAGTTAGGGAGTTATAGTGAAATCTGTGCCAAAAAAACTTGGATTTCAAAACGGTAAGCAGTTTTGAGGGTGCTGACATCGATATTTTATGGGACTTGATCAAAAATTAATATACAAGTTCTTATAGTAAATTTAACCAGCTTTCAGGTGGAAGAAATATATATTTTGGATCTAACTATTACTTTCGGAGTTAAAGCCAAAAGAGTACCGAAAAACGTGTTTTCGCGGAAAAGCGCGACCCCAGTGAGAGTGCTGAAATGAGAGGTGTAGAGTGCATGAATTATGTGTCTATTTTTGACTTCACAGCTTTGTTAGGAGTAGTCAGAAGGTAAATTTACTAAAAGTCCCGGTCCCTGGGGGTACGGGAATCCCCAGTTTATAGTGGGGGAAGGGTAGAAGGTCCCATGTTTAGGTTTAGGTTTTTCGCTTATATCTCGAAACCGTGGACTCTAGAAAAATAATTTACAGATCGAAATCAAAGCTAATTAAATTTCCCATAAAATTATTTTTTATGCATATTTGTCTAACTCTCAATGGTGTTCGAGATATACGTTATTAAAAATCAATAATTATAGAGAAAAAATATTTTTACCTTACTTTTTGTCGAACATTTGATTCAAATGCCAGAAACATATATATGAAATTAAAGTAAATTTAATGCTCTACAACTTTGTTTCTGACAATGTTTTTGAGAAACAATTGTCGAAGGCACTAGAAGTAAAAGTATGAACGAACCGGTGCCCGCTTCTCCTTCTCCGCGCTATATCTTGAAAACGGTTAATCCTAAAAAAAAATTAATGGAGCCAAAATTATAGAAATATTACTATCTACAAGTTTTGTAACCTTCTTGATTGACGACCGATGGATAGAAATCAAGATATTTGAAAAAAACTGATTTTTGTGACCTTTGACCTTGAATATCTAATTATGCTAACGTGCTGTGATCGCTGACTTTTTATCACTTATTTAGAAGACCAAAACAAAGGTATATGCAAACATTCAGTTTCACTGGTTAATTTCTGAGATTAGCTTTATAAAACTCCTTATTTAAGTGGGCTATAATATCTACTAAAAACAATTTAGGTAGCATATCTATCTGTAAGAAGCAGCCTCAAACTAAGCATCTGAAATAGCATTTCAATTGAATGCATCAGTTATTTTGGAATTTAAAATAGAATTTTCACTATCCAAACAGAAAATTTCAAATAATTATAGCAGTATTAGTAAATAATACTTTCAACTATATTACCAAAAAAACTGCATACTTACTGTAAATATATTTTAAAATGTAGGGTCTATAAAAATATAAGGAGGAATTAGTAAAATTCATGTTAGAAGTGAGGTAGAGGAAAAGCGGTTATTAACACAAATGTGGGAGGGACCCTAATCCCTAACCTTCCACCAGGCACAAAGATGTTTGGTACACCACCGGCCTAGCCTTATATTGGACGGCATACAACTTTTGCTCTCTTTCATTTCCCTGATAATGCTTGGTGATGATTTTATTTACAAGAATTATAAGATAGTTCGTTTATAAGTAAAAATTTAAATTTGCGAGTTTTTGTGAGATTTGGAGTTTTGTGGTTAGTTTTTTCGAAAAAAAAGTGAGTGTTGAAGTAATTTAAGACATTATAACTTCCGTAAATAAGGTGAAGATCAAGCTGTTCTTCAGATTCCAAGTGTGTAAAACTCAATGTTACATGTACTCTGCACTCATAGGAAATTTAATGCTAAATTTAAAAATGTGGTCAAAGTTTGAAAAATATTTTAAAAAATTGGAGATAATACAGCTTTTATGGTAAAAAAACGTGGTTTCCTCCAAAAAGTCTTGGATTTATCGTATATCTGCAACGAATTGGAATAGGAAGGTGAGGTATATGGCATTATGCTACATTTTTGATCTAGTTTTAACCATTTTTTTTTTTTTTTTTTTTTTTTTTTTTTTTTTTTTTACACTAAGAGGTACTCACCCTGTATATATATATAAATAAAACAAATAATCTTTTTATATTAATTTATTTAAAATAAGATTAATGAAAAAATAAAAGTAATTCACAAACACAAAAGTATTGCCTATTCCTATTACCAATAAAAAATTAAAATTAATTATGCTGTATTACTGCACATTAAAAAAATATATTATGAACAAATATGACATAGAATGTAAACACTTGCTTATGAATTTTCAAAACATCAGCATTTAGTTACATTAAGAAGAAGAAGAGAAGAGAATAAACTTTATTCTGGGACTACTTGTCCCCTAAGAATAACATATGATTACAGTACATAGGACAATCATCTGGCTTTGATAATTAATTATAATAAATAATAACAATAGATAATAATAAAAATTGATAAAGAATTAAATTATATGTTACAAGATAACTGTGACATCTTGTAAAATGATACATCTTATGTATACTATTATAATGTATATTACATAAATGTTCACGTTTTACATTAGCTCGGAAGATTGAAGATCCAGGAGGTAAAGGAATAAATGATGTTTAAAGGAAGTAAGAGTGGATATTTTTCGAATTGTGATGGGCAATGAATTCCATAACGAGGAAGCACGGATAATAAAGGATTTCTCGAAGGATGCAGTTCGATGCGCCGGAGTGTATAGGTTGATGGGTTGGGTTCTAGTATTTAAGAGGTGAATGGAGGAGCGCAGAGTAAGGAGGTCATGGATATAGGTGGGTTTTTTTTTGGTTTTCAAGGTTTGAAATATGAGAGCACCCAGGAAGTATTGACGTCGAAAACCGGGGTACAGCCACCCAATTTCAGAATACCTGTGAGATATGTGAGAACGTCTGGAGATCCCGAAAATAAATCTAATAAAACAGTTCATTACTCTTTTACATCTCATCTCGAGCTCATCAGACAGTCCTCCATATACTACGCATCCATAGTCAAAGTTAGGAAAAATAAGTGATGATACTAAAAGTTTTCGAGTACTTAATGGTAATGAATCACGGTAATGTGAAAGTTGCTTAAGAATAAAAATAGATTTTCTCGTGATTTGAGAGATATGGCTATTCCATGCAAGATGTTTATCGAAAGTTATTCCCAGATTTTTAATGGAATTTTGGAAATGAATTGGACGGTTTTTTAAGAAAAGCAGTGGATAGTAGGGAAGAGCTTTTAGGTGAGGTTTTGACCCAATGAGAATAGCCTTTGTTTTTTCTGGATTTAGACTTAATTTATTCTCCACTGCCCAAAGGTTAATGCTATCTATGTCTTTCTGTAGCTTACAAGTCGCCTCTAGCATATTTGAAGGATGAAAGGATAATATATTTGCAAGTCGTCAGCATAAAGATGATATTGGGAGTAGTGGATGCGATTCGGCAAGTCATTAATATAAATAGAAAATAGGGTAGGTGAAAGAGAAGATCCCTGGGGTACTCCTCGCGAGAGTGGTAGTGAAGATGAGTGAGGTTTTCCAGGTATAATCACAGTTTGGGAACGGTTGGATAAAAAAGAATGAAGCCAGCTTAACGCACTATTAGATATTGAGAGGTTATGGAGTTTGGAGAGGAGGATTGTATGGTCAACAGAATCAAAAGCTTTTGAAAAATCAAAAAGGATCAGGATCGTAATATTCTGTTGGTCTAAGGAGTAGTAAAGGTCTTGAGTAATTTTTACCAAAGCAGACTGCGTGGAGTATCCGGATCGGAATCCTGATTGGAAAGGATTAAGGAGAGTTTTATAGTCAAGAAAGGAGGTGAGTTGGGTATGTGCTAATCTTTCTAATGGTTTAGATAAATTTGATAGGATTGATATAGGTCGAAAGTGGGAAACTGAGGAAGGAGAAGGAACTTTATTTAATGGACGGACAAGGACTTTTTTCCAAGCTGTAGGGAAAATATTATATATTATAAATATATTATAAATATTATATATTATAAAATATTGATTATAAATATTAAAGTTTTTAATAATGTAAAACAAAAAATCATATATATTGTTACTTACCATTTTTATCATAGAACTGGAAAATCATTAAATCAAAGATTGATAGAACATATAAGAGCATACAATAATAAGACTCGGAATTCCAACTTCCCTATCTATTTAAAAGAAAATAACCATAATTTCGATGAAGACTCTGGAGTGAAATTAATACATCAAGCAGAAAATATCCTACAATTAAAGTTATGATAATAAGAAATGATAAAATTGTTTAAAACCAGTATTTAATTTGAGGATATTTTCTGCTTGATTTATTAATTTTACTCCAGAGTCTTCATCGAATTTATGGTTATTTCCTTTTAAATAGATAGGGAAGTTGGAATCCCGGGTCTTATTATTGTATGCTCTTATATGTTCTATTAATCTTTGATTTACTGATTGTCCAGTTTTTCCCGTGTATTTAGCTTCACAGTCATTACATCATGATCGTATGATGGCGTCAAAAATAGATCTAATTAAAAGTGCTCTTGAAAACATCAAATCATCATCAAATCAAGCTCTTGAAAACCGATCTTGCATTATTCAAGAAACAGTAACAATTCTAGGAGAATTGCAAATCACTACGGAAAATGAGGCAGCCTAAAATAAAGATTTTAGGAAGATCGAAACAAGTTCTAACATAACCTATTCTGCTGCAGTGAAAACCGTAAGTAAGCCTATAATTACTTCTCCTTCACATGTTCTAATGGTCTCATTGAAGAATGACAATTCTAATTCTGAAGTTACTAAAAAGGCATTTAAATCCAAAATTAATCCTGTCTCTTTGGGATTGGGTATCAAAAACATACGTGATGGGAAGATTTTGGTTAAAACTACAGATAGTAGAGACGTTGAAAAGATAGAAGAAGTTCTCAGAGGTGATGAAAGTCTCAAAGCTGACATCCCAAAAAAATACAACCCCAAAATAATAATTAAAAGGCTTCCTGAAGAGGTTAGTAAAGATAATTTGATTCGTAATCTAATTACTCAAAACAGTGAGCTTCAAATCGCAGAAGAAAACGTCAAATTACTCACCATTATTGGTGGAAAAACATCAACGAGCGCCTGACATGCTCTGTTGGAAATAACCCCGAATTTGCGTGACCTTCTGTTGAATAATCGTCTCAAATTATTCCATACCATTTGTTCAGCAGCGGACTACATATCGGTGAGACAGTGTAAAAAATGCTGCAAGTTCAATCATCCTGAGAAGCACTGTAAGAGCAAGCTGACTTGCGCCATCTGTAGTGTGGAACATCATGCCCAGGATTGCCCAAAGAAAGAAGAACAACAACAACAATGTATCAATTGTGCCAATTATAACAGACCTTGCAAGCCACACTTTAGGGTAAATTCAAAACATCAAGCAACAAGTAAGTTTTGTCCATCTTATATAAATGCCATCCACCGTCTAATTTAAAATACAAACTACTGCGGTTCAACTAAATTACAATTACCACAATGGCATAAAATACAAATATACAAACATTAAACATTCTACTGTTAAACACCCAACATTCTTACAAATCAAAAATATTATTACAGGAATACATTCAAAAACATAAAATACAAATTGCTTTAATACAAGAAACATATTTAGGAGAAAAAATTCGCTTAAGTTCAGGATATCGATAGTTTTCTGTAAACCTAACCCATTGCAGATCTCTTATCTTTGTTAACAGTAAACAAATAGATGCTATGCTGCTGAGTGATCTTTCTAATCCAGATGTTACAGTGGTACAGGTTGTGATTGATAAGACCCCGATTATTTTCATCTCTGCCTACTTTGATATCAATAGAGATGTTGTAGAAGAAACTGATAACCTAAAACGCGTAATCGATAGATTTTCAAATCGAGGTATTGTAATCGGTGGGGATACAAACTATCGATCTAGATTGTGGCATGACCTAATGACTAATAATCGTGGTAGGACTCCAGAAAATTTCATTATTGACAATAATATAAATATATGCAATGTCAATAATGGCCTTCCTACTTTTTTCAGCAGGCGAGGACAAAGTAATTTCGATTTAACTGTTACAAATGTTCATTTAAGTAATAATATTAACTATAGGAGAATTGAAGATGAAGAAAATTTTTCGGATCACAATTGTATTAGATTCTCTATAAACTTCGATCATTGGGCCAGCATAAGAAAGGAAGGAAAATTATACAAAACTAAAAATGCTGATTGAACTAAATTTATAAACAATCTTCAAATCATATTTTCAAAAGGTTTCAATATCAGTAGTACTATCAATTTAGATGAACAATTAACCTCAAAATTAAATAAAACTCCTTTTGATCAATTCGTACACAGGTTTCATAAATTTTTAATCAAAACTTGCAATAAATCTTTCAAAATTATGAATATCAGTACTTCAAAAAAATATTCAGGCCAAAAATTAAACACGTGGTGGGATGAAAAATTGGAAAATCTGTGGAAATCAACTAACTGAGCCCACAGATTATACCAAAAAACCAAATTAAATGATTTACTTAGGACAAATAGGCATCATCATTACTTAAATCTTAAACGGGAGTATTCGCGATGTATTAAAGTCAAAAAAATGGAATCTTGGAAAGAATACTGCCAGAGTATTCCTACCAAAAATCCATGGAAATGGCCATACAAATATGCAGCTGGGAAAATACCAAAGCCATTCATTTTACAAAATTTAAGAATATCCGATGGTACCTACACGACCTCAATTAATGATACCTATGATTACACTGTTAATAATTTAATTAAATTGGATGATCCTACCACAGATTCAGATGTCACCATGAGACAGTCTGTGAAAAGTTTGCCCGAAACAGTTGACGATCTCCCGGTTACGCAGTTAGAGTTATCAGATGTTATTAACAATCTCAATGATAACAAAACACCAGGCATAGAAACATTTCCACAAACTATTGTAATGATTTTCTTCAATTATTAATGTTTAAATAAAATTATTATCAATAATTAATTGACTTTTTATTCATTATGGGGTTCTGTCAATATTCTTTTGAATTATGGCTGGAAATATTTTTAAACAATGTTTTGTGCATACTTTTTATATTTATTATTTTATATATAAACATATTTAAATTTACCTTAATTTAATTTTAATTCAAGTCCATTACTGAGAGAACCTCGGAACACTTTCACTTATCTTGCCCAGTCTATTCTTCATCTCCAGGTTCATAATCTTCTAAGACTCTAGACACCTAGCTGCTCCTTGTCTCATAACCAACTCCTTCTGTCTTCTTCCTTCTCTGTCCTAAAACAAACTGCCCCTTTTTCCTACCTGCCTCAAGGGCTGGTACTACCTCTCCAGGTATTGAAGGTTTCTCTAATCCCTGCTCCTACCTGGTTTGGATCCTTACTTCCAATATTTGCTCTTTCTGGAATTAAATTGCAAATATCATTACACTATATATAATATATATTCTAAGTGCTTCAGCCTTGGAGGTTTTCCAGATTTTTGGAAAAAGTCTAAACTGGTGCTATTAAATAAACCGGGGGAAAATCCTGAAGATATTTCCTCAATCAGACCTATATGTATTATTCCAACAGGTGGAAAAGTTAATACATAACAGGTTGTCGTATTATTTTTACAGTGATAAGCTTCTCAGTAAAAACCAATTTGGATTTACGCCACAAAAAAGCTCGGTTTATGCGGTAATGAAAGCCATAAATATTACTCAAAATTTCTTAAATAATAACCAGCATACCGCTATTATATCGCTTGATATCACTGGAGCGTTTGACAGTGCTTGGTGGCCGTCAATTTTTAGTACCCTTATTAAATATCAATGCCCACGTAACATTTACAGGATTATTAAAGATTATCTTAGCAATAGATCTGTATCTTTAGTGACAAACAACATTGCATTACATAGAAATCAATCTATTGGGACACCACAAGGCTTAGGCTGCTCTCCTCTTTTATGGAACCTAATTGTTGATTCACTGTTAAAAGAACGATTACCTTCAAATGCAACGATTTTGGCCTTTGCAGATGACATTAGCAATTATAACATCCAAATATTTTAAACATTTACAGACAGTAGTCGATATAGTATTAGACAAAATAAATTCTTGGGCTTACTTAAACAAACTGACATTCAATACACAAAAATCTAATTATATGGTGATCACTAAAAAACGACTAAATCCGGACTTAAATGTGAAAATACAAAATAAAAACCTGAATCGAATACGTACTTTGAAACATAACCATTGACGAAAAATTAAAGTGGAACAGACATATTGACATACTACAAAACAAACTTATAAAATTAATAAATTCTCTTTCAATAGCAGCGCGAGCGACATGGGGGTTGAGATTGGAGGCTCTGGAGGTTTTGTATAAAGGTGCAATTTTGCCTATTCTTACTTATGGCATTGAAATATGGCAACCAGGACTTCAGATCAAGTACAACAAGACAAAGCTGGAAAGGGTCCAGAGGCTAATGGCACTCAAAATTGCCAAAGGATTCCGATCACTTTCTGATGAAGCTGCCTTTGTCTTGGCCAAAATGATCCCCATCAGTATATTAGCTAACAGTTATATAGGTATATTCCATTTGTTATCCATGAACACTGATTACAAAAATTTTGAATCTAACAACTTTGAACATACTACCCTACCGACTACAAGGATTGGCTACACCCAGAATTTCCTTGTATTACTGAATGCTTGACTGACCCCACAGACTATGAGATATATACTGATGGAAGCAAGGATGGCGAATATGTAGGCTGTGCTAGTCTCATTTTTAAAAACAAAATTTTAGAAGATGTAATAAGGTATAAATTAGGCCCTGAATGTAGCAATAATCAAGCAGAACAATAATGGACTAACTTTTACATTACACAAGGAATCACAGGACATGCGGCAGTAAATAGTTATTTCTATCGATTTAAAATAAGAGATTCTTTCCTATGTCCTTGTGATTTCACTCAAGAACAAAATATACACCACCTCATATATGAATGCAGACTACTCACTGACTACAGAACTATTCTACAGGCAAAAACAGTACAGTAGATATTCATAGTACAGTAAATATTCATAAACTTTTCTCTACATAACTTTGTTGCTTGATTTTATTGAATTTTGAATTATTTATGTTATATAACTTCTTGTTCTTTGTTTTATTTTATTTTTCTTGTTTTTTTTTATATTTTTTATACCTTTCAACACATGTAAAATTATAATCAAACCAAAAATAATAATTACATGTACATTGTATACTTTGTACAAGTATGGTGTGTACAGAAAAAATAAATAAAATCCCTTCCAACAGGGTTAATGCTGGAAGGAAAACACTTAAAAAAAAAAAAAAAAAAAAAAAAAAAAAAGTCATTACATTTCTGTTTATATATATCGCTTTTATGGTAAAAGTATATTTTGTCTTTAGGTGAAGGGAAATAAAATGAAAATGGTGAGTACACAACAATATTTATGATTTTTTGTTTTACATTATTAAAAACTTTAATGATGATGATTGTATTGTTGACTGTGAGTTTTTACTAAGGAGATGAATTTGTCAGGGGTGCAGTCAAGGTTGAATAAACACAGCCAGTTTTTAAATGAAAAACTTATGTTTTGGCGTGCCAACGTTTCGTCCTGCCTTGCAGGTCTTCATCAGGGCTAAAATAACAAAAATTGGATGTGACCAAGATGATACAAACATTAAAAAAATAAATAATAAAAATAATTAAAAAATGAAAAAGAAACAAGAAAAAAAATCTGTAGTTAATTAGATAATTGAATACAAAATAGTAGTAAAGTCTAGTCAAAGATACAGTTGTAATAAAGTAATTAAATAATTTAAATTGAATAATATAAATTTAAAATTTTGTAAACTAATAAAATGTAACAATTTTACTAACAGATGTTTTTTATTAGGAATTTGAAAAGGTATGAGGGATCTATATGAAAAGGAAAATGGTAAGATAGAAAGGTAAGCAAAATAATAAAGTTGGCATAACAATAAACGAAGGAAGAGGTTGGGAAAATATGAGAAAGTAAAATAAATGGACTTACTGAAGTAGTCTAGATGAAGGCTTGACTAACAATGACTGTAAAAAAATAAAATCAGGGAAAGGGGGGGGGGGGGGGGGTAATGACTTGCAGAAAGTAATTAAGGGTGGCAGTGGCTAATATAACATATGAAAGGGGGCGCATGGTGGATAAAAACCGAAATATTTTTATTTAAAAGGCGTGGAAGATGTTAAATATGAATTTAAACATTTCGCTATCACCGTCAGCAAAAATAAATAAATAAAAAAATTAAAAATAAATACAAAAATATAAATTAATAAATTAAATTAAAAATAATTAATAGTGAGGGAAAGGTTATAGTTTTTTAATAAGATTTAATACTTGGGAATAATTGAGGGAAATGTACTGTTTATCAATTTTATAGTCTACAGGATTAGGTTCTAAATGGATGTAAATGGATTCTGATAATAAACATTTACTATGGTTGGGGACAGTGGCAAGGGTAGATGCGGGCTTTAAAGTGATTTTTGGTTTCACCAATATATGATGAATGGCAATTAGGGGAGGAACATGGGATACGGTAAACAACATTTGATTTGAGTTGGAGAGGAATAGGATCTTTTAGGTTGGTGTAGATGTTTTGAAGTTTATTCTGTGATTTAAGGCCTAGACGTAGGTTAGGGAAGATTGAGCGAAGAGACTTTTGAATGTTATCAGAGAGGAAGGGGATATAAGGTAGGGATCTGTATAAGAATACAGAGGGTGGAGGTGCGGGGGAATTAGAAGAAGGAAGGTTTGCGGTAGGATGATTGAGGTAATTTGAAAGCAGTTTATCGATGGTGTTAAATGGGAAACTGTTAGATTGGGGAATTTGTTTAATACGTAGTATGTTAGTTGTGTGGTGTTGGGGATCAGATAGGGAGAGGCAGCGATGGATGAGGTTCTTGGCGACATTGATTTTTTGATGATAAGGGTGTTGAGAATGAAAATTTAACAGTCTGCCAGAGTAGGTAGGTTTTGTGTACCAATCAGTGGATACAGTGTGGTCAGGATTTCTAGTGATTAGGAGATCAAGGAAAGGAAGGGAATTATTAACTTCACATTTGACAGTAAAACGGAGTCGAGGGTGGTAAGAGTTAAAGGCTCAAATGATAGAAGGAATATTTTCGGGATTAAGGACAAGAAGAAGGTCATCGACATACTTTTTAATAAAAAGAATGTCTTTAGGAAATGATGGTAGAATGGAGTTCAGTAGATCATTAAGAACGATGTTGGATAGGTCTGGTGCAAGTGGATTGCCCATGGCAAGCCCGGAGATTTGGTGATAAAACTTATTATGAAAGGAAAGGTAACCTAATTTCCAACAGAGTTCTAGGGATGTTAGGTATGGGGAACGGCTAAGTGGGGATTGAGGTTGTATGGATGTCCAATTATTGTTTATAATGAGGAGAGCATTGTCAATGGGTATATTGGTAAATAAACTTTCAATGTCAAAGGATACTAGAATGTTAAAGGATAGTAGTAGTTCTCGTAGGTGGAAGGAACTGTGGATATTGTATTGGTTATCATGGCTAAGGATTTGAAGAGATGGAAGGAGGAATTTGCTAAGCTTAAGGGAGGTTGAATTGATATTGGAAGTAATAGGACGAAGAGGGGTATTGGTGTTGTGGATTTTTGGAAGACCATAAAAACGAGGAGCTACGGAATGATAGGAGATAAGGTTTCTGTAAGTAGGATAGTTTATCTGTTTAGATTCTAAAAGGGATTTAATGTGTTGGTTGAATTTAGTGATTAGGAAGGAATAGGATCAGGTTTGGTGGGGAGATAGGTAGTGGGGTCAGAGAGGAGTTCTAACATTTTTTCGTTGTGATCAGTTCGGTCCATGATCGCAGTTTTGTTACCTTTATCTGCTCTTGTGACAATAATCTGATTGTTAGATTTTAAAAAGAATCGGGTAAAAGATAGATCTTTGAAGAACTGAGGAGAAAGGGTGGAAGGTTGAGAGAGCGAGTATTGAGGGTGATTAGAAATAATATTGCTGACGGTGATGCTTGACAATTCTCTATCTTCATCGGTACATTTAAGTAGGTCATCTCTGTAGATGTATTCTAAATCTGTGAGTAATTGTGGAAGAATAGGGTGAATTTTTGACTGGGGAGTAACAAAATTGGGACCTAAACTGAGAATATTCGAGACAGAAGGGGGGAGTTGAGGAGATGTTTTGAATCCATGTTTGGTCTCCTTTAGGATAAATTTTATTGCGTAATGAATTTAGGCATAGTTGGTCGAATTTTTTGATCAATATAAGCTTTTTTTTGTGTTTTAACAGATAAAGAAATTTTGGAGATGAAGTTATTTAAATTGATTTTATTGTCTTCATCAAAATGAGAATGTAGGATATGGGTGAGGGATGAGATGTTTTGGTTAAGGTTATGGATGTTGAGGATGATTTCGCGGATTTTTAGGTTTAATAGGGATTTTTTAAATTTAAGGGATGAAAAAGCCAACTTTGAGGAGAAGGGTTTGGAAATGGTGACGGTACTTAAGGAATTTTCAATGAATTTAGGAAAGAGTGAGTGGGATTGACATTGTATTAGTTTACAAAATTTTAAATTTATATTATTCAATTTAAATTATTTAATTACTTTATTACAACTGTATCTTTGACTAGACTTTACTACTATTTTGTATTCAATTATCTAATTAACTACAGATTTTTTTTCTTGTTTCTTTTTCATTTTTTAATTATTTTTATTATTTATTTTTTTAATGTTTGTATCATCTTGGTCACATCCAATTTTTGTTATTTTAGCCCTGATGAAGGCCTGCAAGGCAGGTCGAAACGTTGGCACGCCAAAATATAAGTTTTTCATTTAAAAACTGGTTGTGTTTATTTAACCTTGACTGCACCCCTGACAATTTCATCTCCTTAGTAAAAACTTAAATATTTATAATCAATGTAACTGAATACTGATGTCTTGAAAATTTATAAGCAAGTGTCTACATTAAATATCATATTTGTTCATAATATATTTTTTTAATATGTAGTAATATAGCATAATTAATTTTAAATTTTTATTGGTAATAGGAATAGGTTATACTTTTTTGTTTGTGAATTATTTTATTAATTTGTTTTTTTTAATCTTATTATAAATAAATTAATATAAAAAGATTTTTTTTTTTATTTGTATGTATTTTTTTATTTATAAATTTAGAACGATCAATATATATTCATCAATCCTAACCCGAACTATCCTTTACACAGTAATATGTACCCTTTGAATCCTCCCTCTTCTCAATAGTTCTATCTAAAAATCACATTATTATCGCTGGAGATTTTAATTCAAATTTTTTAACTGACAACCCCGATAAACGCTTCCTTAGTAAACTCTTTCAATCCCTTGGTCTCTTTATTGTCCCTTATTCTGCTAAGATACTTGGCTCGATTTACTTATAATTGACTCTCCCACAAATCTGATGCCCCATTCCCTACATCCTATACCCTCTCTGCTCGTGATTTAATATAGATTTCCTATGACTATCCTGTTCACACCTTGAATCATAATGTTATATTGATTCTTTAACATTCCAAATGATTCAAGCCGACCTAGAATCTATAGATTGGAATGCCTTCTACTCCATACCGTCTTTATATCTTATGGTCAAATTCTTAACTTTTATCCAATCCATTCTAAATAAATATGCCTCCTAAAAAAAATAGTGAAATCACACCCTCCTCCAGCACCATGGATAACTCAAGAAATCAGAGTTGATGAGAACCAGAAACGCCTCAAGAAGAAAATATATCCAGACAAAACATCCCTAAGATTTAAGCGCCTTTAAATCCCTCCATAACCAAACCCAATCAGCCTTCTGTCGATCCAAATTCCAATATTACCATATAGCCTTTTCCACGCATTCAGATTCCCGCCAAAAATGGAAACTCCTCCACCAAATTCCCTCCTTAAAATTTAAATCATTCGATTCACCCTCCTCATTCCCAGTTTACAAGCCGAATAATATAGACTTTGATCCTGATAAATTCTTCTGTCATGCAGACCAGATAGGATCCCAGTATGATTTATTAAACTTCGCCTTCCAATAATTCTAGCACCTCTACTCCACATTTATAACTTCTCTCTTTAAAACTCAATCTTTCCATCCACCTGGAAAAAAAACTACCGTCCTTCCCTTAAATAAAGTTCCTAACCCATAATCTGAAAAAGACTATCGACCCATCTCCCAACTATCCAATCTTTCCAAATCTTTAGAACGACTAGCTAAGCCCAAATATCCTCTTTCCTAGAGCAGCACCTTAATCCTTATCAGATCTGACTTTTCCAAACAATCAGCTCTAGCAAAAATTACCTCCACCTCCATCCACCTAGCCATGGACCATCATAAAGTCACCATCCTCATTCTCCTTGATTTTAGCAAAGCCTTTGATACCATTGATAACAACCTACTCCTATCCAAAGTAGCCAATAACTTTTATTTTTATAACAGTGAGACCAGATGGATCCAATCATTTATTATTTCTGATCGCACTCTTATAGTCCAAATTCTCAACCTTCCTCCTTCCTCTTCCCTTCCAATTGACTCTGGTGTGGTTCAGGGCTCCTCAGTATCACCTTCTCTATTTAGCTCATATTAATGACGTTTATCCCCTCATGATTATATTACACCTTAAGTGTATTAGATAACATGGTCAGTATGGATGGAAGGGAAAATGCCAAACAAGTGGGAGGAAGCCATAATTGTCCCAGTTTACAAAAAAGGAAATAGGTTAAGTAAAGAAAATTAAGGATGGATAGCTCTACTACCAACCATATATAACACACTAATGTTGGAGAAAATACACGAATATAACGTTGATTTGTATCACCTCTTCATTGACTTTCGACAGGTTTATGATAAGGTGAACCGTCCTAAAATGTTGAAGGCATTACCGTACCTGGGTGTACCATACAAACTTGTAAGACTCATTTAAAGGACCCTGGATAGAACAGTGCATAAAGTCAATAAACAAGCAGTGATGATAAATTTAAGGTAAGGCTCTACTAGTATGGGAAAGAAGAGTTCTTCGAAAGATATATGGCCCAATCAAACAGCTAAAAAGGTGGCGTATTAAAAGCAATGCAAACCTCATAGACCTCTATGATGAAACAGATATTGTCACTGTTGTGAAAAAAGTGAGTTTGCGATGGCTGGGTCATTTAGAGAGAATGGAACCTCAAAGACTGCCAAGAAAAATGTCGACGGGAGCACCATGAGGAACAAAAAGAAGAAGAAGGCCTAGGTAAAGATGGATGGATGATGTGGAAGGGGACATACGGCAGCTAAATATCTAGAATTGGAGGAACTTAGAATCCCTGATTTCTCTATAGAGTTCTACCCCAAAAACTTCCTCACTTCTATTATGAACCTCAGAATTATTGTCCTTGACCAAATCCTTTCCTGGAAAGATCATGTTTTCTTTATTATCTGCCGAAAAATTTCCACTCTTCAACTCCCAAACCATTCCTGTAATTTCCTTCCACAATCAACTCTTAAACTATTAATTTCTTCCCTTATATTCTCCCATTTTGATTTTGGAAGTTTGTTTTTCGGAGGTCTCTCTGAATCTCAGGATGCAAGATTGAAGTAGATTATGATCTGTTGCCTGAAATTCATTCTAAGAATAACATGCCATAACCATGTATCTCACCACTACACAAAATTAAAATTGTTATTTCCCTCCTTCCGAAGACAATACTTCCTTGGTTTGTTCCTTAACAAATCACTTTCCTCTCAGTCACCTCCCTATATTCTCAAAGAATTAATATTAGTCATCAGTGAGTTTCCAGATCCTTGGATGCAAGTGAGTTAAGTCCTGTTATTCAGCAGTAGAGTGTATCAGATTCGAGTTTATCTGTTGTTTTTATATTTTGAATTCGTATTTATATCCCCAATATGGCAAATAAAAGAAAAATCTGTGAAAATTATAGATATTGAAAGTAGTAGTGATGCATGACAAATTGAAGTGAACATAACATAAATAATATAGATGCTCTTAGCCGACAATAGATATAACGCAGACAATATTGAAATAAGCCATGGATCCGATTCTAATGATAGTGACATATTTCCTGTTGTACAACGATACATACCGAGAATTGAAAGTGATATTGAAGGAACTGAAAGTGATACTGGAGAAAATGTAGAAGACACAGCTGATTCAACTGGAAATGACAAATGGATAATGTTTCGGAAGTGGATAATATTCCATCTCCTATGGATTTCGATATTTCACCTTGAATTGTTGGACCACAAATTTCCAAAGATATAAAAGAACCATTAGATTTTTTTCGATTATACTTTACGGGTACATTGATTGATTCCATAATAAAAGAAACGAATGATTATGCAAATTCAAAACTGAGAGGAAAGCAATAGTCAATGAGATCAATATGGAATACATGGAGTGATGTTGGCCTTCATTGGAGTGATCTTGAATATGAGAACCATGCCGGTAGCAAATCTCCAGAAATATTGGTGTACCAAATTCACCAGTTTTCCATTCTATTCAGAGGTATTCCAAGATTCCAAGATACGAGATAGATTCCAACAAATATTTTGGATGCTTCATTTACACAATAATGCACCAGTAGGCAGAAATATATGCTTAAGAACCCGCATTCAAAAGGCTAGTAACTTTTTACAATACATCAACTCAGAATTTTCCGATCTTTTTTTACCTTATCAGTCGATTTGTGTTGATGAATCCATTATAAAATTTAAGGGGAAAATATGTTTTATGACATATAATCCAGCTAAACCCACTAAATGGGGAATTAGAATTATGCTCTGGCCGACTCAAATATCTGTTATGTTTTTTCGGTTTTTCCTTATTACGGCAGCATTACTTCTGAAAATCTCATAAGACCTGATCTGCACACTTTGGACGATTACAAAAAATAATAATTTTATAATTTTTTGTTTTTTATATACGATTTATTTGTTTTATATATATGATTAAAATGTAATGATTTTATAATTTTTTGTTTATTTTATATATTTTAACATTTGTATTCATAAATAATTAAAAAAATAATAACATACATCGATGACTTTACTTTTAATGCTTATATCATTAGCTTACATGATCTTTTCTCTAAAATCGCTTCATGTTGCTGGTAATATGAATAAAAAAAAACTTCGAGTTCAAAAGGTTAATAAATACACTAGCCAATATTTATTGTTAAAAATGAAATATTTGTTTTTAAAATGATATGTTTATTGTAGTATAAGGAAATTAGCATTCGAACCTTTAAATTTAACCATAAGTAAAAAGGTCTGACTGCTGAAAATTGTTCACCATCCTTAGCTCTAAATGTGGTGTGGTAAAAAGTCTTCCTCGAAATAGCGTCGGCTTTGGGCAGAGGAGGGGGGAAAGGATTGAATATTGTATGTTTTTAGCTAATAGAACTTTAAGAACATTTTGTGTTCTATACATGATTAAATTAAAGCAAATTTGCCACAAATTTAGTTCTGTTCATTTTTTGCTCTGATCAATAGTTTCAGAGCTATGGGGGAGGAAAATTGAAGAGATTGGCTAACTTGCAGTAAGTCATACTTCTCCACGAAAACATGTTTGCCGATACTCTTTTGGCTATAACTTCAAAACTATTTTATTTTCCCCTGTACTACAATAAAAATATCATTTTTAACAACAAACATTTCATTCTTATCATCATTTTCGATTTCTCCCCTGCCATATCTCCTTAGACACTGATCCCAGTAAAAAAGTAAGTAGAGCCCTTTTTGTAGAGAATTTTATGTAGATTAATTTAGTAAATTGACATTTTTTAGCTAGAGGCATTAGTTTTTGAGTTATTAACGAAAACCAGAAAAAGAGGACCTTTAGAGGCCAGATGAGCCAATTTACATTCTTCCAACCCCACCCCTAAAAAAAAAAAAAGTCAACCTTGACTGCACCCCTGACAAATTCATCTCCTTAGTAAAAACTCACAGTCAACAATACAATCATCATCATGAATAGGAAATTTCAATTGTTTCGATCCTTTGAAAAATGCTATTAGATGTCTATGAAACATGATTACCAAATTTAATAAAAATCAGTTGTCATTCTAAAATAAAAATTTACACTCTTCTAACCCCACCCCTCCAAAAAATAAAATTATCTATCAGAGCTGTTTTTATACTCTGAATTTGTCAATAGGTAAATAAAAAACTTTATTATCAAATTTTTTTGAAATCGGTCATTCTAAAGTACATATTTATCCCCCCCCCCCCCCTTCCCCGCTAACACCTCAAAGTGTGGATTCGATTATCAAATTATATGTAAATCGGTTTTTTTTTTTTTTTTTTTTTTTTTTCCTTCGTTTACGTCCACATTGAAGCACTTAAATCAATCCATATACACTGCAGTCTTTACAATATTAGCTGTGATGTTCTCTCAACCTTCTCTTCTCTTCCCGGAACTTCCTCATTCTTTCCGACCTGGCTGCCCTCTCCTCTTCCGTAATGGTGTATTGTTTTCGTTAGACTGTTTTTAATTTTAGTCTTGCATCTGTACTTCTCAGAATCCTGTTCTCTTCTCTCTCTGCACTTTGTTTCATAGTTATGTTAAGCTCTGTTGTATCATTCTGGACCTCAGTGAACCAGTTGTTCTTGGTTTTACTTTTCCAAAAGTAATTGAATAATTTTTTCAGTAATCTGGTCTCTGGTAGTCTTTATACAGGAGGGTGAGTATCTCTTAGTGTAAAAAAAAAAATTGGGTTAAACTAGATAAAAAATGTTGCTAAATGCTGCAAATCTCACCTTTCTATTCCAATCCGTTGCAGATATACGATAAATCAAAGACTTTATTTAAGGAAATCACGTTTTTTTCCATAAAAACTGTAATATCTCCATTTTGTCTAAATATTTTTCAAATTTTGGCCACATTTCCAGATTTAGCATTAAATTTCCTATAAGAACAGAGTACACGTAACCTTGAATTTTACAAATTTAGTATCTAAAGAACAGCTTGATCTTCACCTTATTTGGGGAAGTCACAATGTCTTATTTACTTCAACGCTCACCGTTTTTCGTAAAAAACTATCCACAAAACATCAAATCTCACAAAAACTTGCAAATTTAATCAGCTTTCGAATGATATGTTAAACGTAATGATTTTGTTTCAATTTCATGGAGATATTTACATTTGAAACTGAAAAAACATGGTGTTCTCATTTGGTATACAAATCAGTTACTTGGGTAAATAAAACATTATGACAATCCCTTAATGGAAATGTGCATTTTAAACATAATAAACTCTTCATTGGAATAAAAAGCAAAGGATGATTGTTTAATAGAAAATAAAGGAAAACTGTCAATAAAGCGACACTACATCAGAGGATATGATATTATTACATTTATTCATTATTATTATTTAGGATTTATTTTATTAGATTTTCAATGTAATGTTTAAAATCCAATGATAATGAACATAGACCTTAATTTTGCTGTTAGCTTCTGAATGCAGATTGTGTCTAAGAATACTACTTTTTGAAGTGAATTTTATGGGCAGATGAGTCTGTTTTTACAGGGGATGGCATTTCTACCAATCCATGTATATTGTTATTATGAATGGTCGAAATGCCTTCCCCTGTAAAAATGAGACTCATCTAGCCATAAATCACATAATCAATAAATAAATGTAATAACATCAGATCCTCTGATCTGGTGTCACTTTATTGACAGTTTTCCTTTATTTTATATTAAACAATCATTTTTTTCTTTGCTTTTTATTCCAATGAACAGTTTATTATGTTTAAAATGCACATTTCCATTAAGGGATTGTCATAATGTTTTATTTACCCAAGTAACTGATTTGTATACAAAATGAGAACACCATGTTTTTTCGGTTTCAAAAGTAAATATCTCCATGAAATTGAAACAAAATCATTACGTATAACATATCATTCGAAAGCTGATTAAATTTGCAAGTTTTTGTGAGATTTGACGTTTTGTGGATAGTTTTTACGAAAAACGGTGAGCGTTGAAGTGAATAAGACATTGTGACTTCCCCAAATAATGTGAAGATCAAGCTGTTCTTTAGATACCAAGTTTGTAAAATTCAAGGTTACGTGTACTCTGTTCTTATAGGAAATTTAATGCTAAATCTGGAAATGTGGCCAAAATTTGAAAAATATTTAGACAAAATGGAGATATTACAGTTTTTATGGGAAAAAACGTGATTTCCTTAAAAAAAGTCTTTGATATATCGTATATCTGCAACGGATTGGAATAGAAAGGTGAGATTTGCGGCATTTAGCTACATTTTTGATCTAGTTTAACCCAATTTTTTTTTTTACACTAAGAGATACTCACCCTGTATGTGGCCGAAAAAGGCAATTTTCCTTTTTTTGCATTGTATCCATAATTGATTCCTTTTCCCGATAGACTATTTCATTAGCTAGCAGCCTCCATTGTCCATCTACTTGATGTTTTTTATTGATGATTGTCCTGATGATCCTTCTGTTTATTTTTTGCATTTTATCAGTTGCTTTGGTATTCAACCTAAATAGAGTTTCACTTGCATAACTTGCTTCAGGTTTAACTACTGAACTATAATGTTTAAATTTGGCGTTCATCGAGAGAGATTTCTTCTTATATGTTGGCCATGTAATTCGTAGTGCTTGTCTCAGTTTTGTTGTTCTGTCTTCTATTGAGGCTTTCTTATTGAGGTTCCAAGTTATAATTTCCCTAAGATACTTAAACTTTCTTACAACCTTAATTTGTTTGTTATATGTAAATGGTTTACAATACTAAAAATGTTTTTATAAAACTTTTATTGAAAAGGGGTTGAAAATAAAAGTCCTGAAATAACAGTTAAACAATAGTTCTTGCATTAGAAGTAAAAGTTACAAAAAAAACTTTTATTGCTCTACACTTTTATATGTAGAACTTTTTTACTTTTATAACTTTAAGTTTAACTTTTACTTTTATAGGTAAATGTTTACTGTTATTTTTGATCCCTGGTTTATTATATAAATACACCTTGGTTTTCCTTGATTTATCATTTTTGTATATGATTTCTATTAAAAGGAATTAAGTAAAAATATGATAAACTTCTGTTTTGGGTTTTAAATCAATTATAGTTACATATATATTAAGATACATATACATATTTGTTAGTTTTGGAAAATTGACTATTATTTAATTGTTAGTTTAATAACCTTTCTTTTCTTATTATAGCCAACAAAGATGGCAGAATTTAAGGACATTGTTAGTCTACAAACACTGTACACTGATTGCACGGAGCATCGGAAGGCCATGCTAAGGCTCAAAGTAGCCGGAGCTACAGAGGCACTTACTATAACATGTTCCAGTCCAGCTGAGGCAGAGTCACTTGCTGATCTCGTTGATGGCTATCATCGCCTTAAAGCGAAGACAATCTTATCTATATGGAATAGATCAGGTATTTACTTTAATTTCATCACATATTACGGTAAAATTGTGACATTTTACAAAATAGATTATTATAATATTATTGAAATACAAGAAAACTAAAAAGTAAAATTAGTATTGTAATTGAGTTTTTCTTTTTTATTGTTTCTTATTTCTCACTCTTCTCATTACTTATAATTACTAACTGATTGACTTTCTGCCCATAAGGTTATTAACATCACCTAAAGTTGTAATTAATATATTTATTTTTTTGTTTCACTTAACTTAGGGTACATTAGATCAATTGATTCTTAGTGCCCTGTGACTTTCTTTTAGCCCAGTATTGTTTCATTCTTTTGGATCTTGCTTTCTTTTTATTATCAGAGCTCTGAATCTCATTCGTTTCATTTTGGTATTGAATTGGAACCTGTTTTTTTATTTTTTGTAATTGTTTTTGCAGTTATGTCTAAAAGCATGTTTTCTGTTATTTTGAGTTCCCTTAAGTCATTCTTTGTTTCCTTAAGCCAGCTTGGTTTGTTTTTTTTGTGGTGGAGGTAGTCAAAAATATTTTTAGTTAGTCTACCTGGGTTCATTCTAAAGATGTGTCCATAAAAAATCAAATCTTCTTTTTTTAATTGTGTCTGAGAGTTTTTAAGTTGTTTTTTAAAGGGTTTTATTTCTGATATGGATTAGTTTGTTGTTAATAAATTCGGTACCTAGAATTTTTTTTATAAAATCGTCCTTTCTTTTATTTCCGTTTTTTTTTTTCATTGGACCATGGTTGGTGCTAGACAGCGTTTCGCCTGTGTATAGAGCTTCTCATTTGATTACTGTGTCATAATACCTTTTTTTTTGCCTTCTATGCAACGGACTTTTTTTGTATATGTTTTGAGTGAGTTGGAAGGCCAGTTCAACTTTATTTCTTCTAGATTCCATTACCTTTTTTTTTTGAGGGCATTCCAGCTGATCCATTCTCCAAGGTATTTGAATTCTTTGATGTCTTCCATTTTTTTTTAATTTCCTACTTTAAGATGTTTCTGTGGGGTTTTAATATTTGTCATTATTTTGGTTTTTCGAAAGAAATTTTGTGACCTACTTTTTCAGCTTGTTTTTGAAGTTCAAGGGTCTGCTCTTTGGCTTCTTCCTAGGTCTCGGCCAGTAGGGCCATATCATTTGCGAACGCTAGGCAATTTATTTTGAGGCCTTTATTTTTGGTTCCTAGTTGGATTCCACTATTAATCTTATTGTTCCATTCTCTGACTATATTTTCCAGAGCTCAATTAAATAGCAATGGGGATAGTCCATCTCCATACCATACTCCAGTTTTCATTTCCAAGGGATCGGAAGGTTCTCCCATAAATTTTACTGTAGAGTAAGTGTTGGTAATCGTGTGCCTGATTAGGTTTGTAGTTTTATTGTATAGGTTTAGTTCTCTTATTATCGAAATTGGGGATTCCTTGTCTATTGAGTCATATGCTTTTTTAAGTCAATAAACATGATTAAATACGATTTCATTCTTGATTTTTGATAGGTCATGATGTTTTTTAGATTTAAAATTTGTTCCGGGCAGGATCTTTCTTTCTTGAAACCCACTTGATATTCTCCAATTAGGTGGTCCAGTTGAGATAATTAAATATTATTGAATAAAATCTTACTAATTTATTTTTTTCACTTTTATTTTTGAATCCACACCTGTCAAAAAAAGAAAATTGACAATCAGCGGATGTGCTGAAATGATAAAATTAACAAAATTGGCATGTTAGGCATGAGGAGAGATAGTGCCCAGTGGCACACCTTCCTTGTCTTTGGTTTACTTCTATATAAGTAGGTCTCTCATCCAGTTTCTTTTCAGTCTCCTCCTGGTATTCTCCGCCATGAGAGATGTGGCCATACTATTGATGAATTTGTTTAGGTGCCCCTTTAATTTTACATGGAACAGTTGGTAGTGGGTCCGTATGTGTTCATTGACTGCTGGTATTTGTAAGTCGGTGTGTATAGTTTTATTGTTAACGTACCATGGTGCTTGTGTTATTAGTCTTAATGTCTTGGATTGAAAAGTTTGTAATCTTTTTATGTGTGTCTATTTAGCAGATCCATAAATTTGTGATGCGTAGGTCCATAAAGGTTTTAGTAGATGTGTGTAGGTCATTAATGTTTGTCTTGTATGTAGTTTTGATTTTTTCCTGAAAAGTGAGTATATCAGTTTTAGTCTCATATTTAATGATGTCCGTTTCTTCTTAATATGTTGGCCCCTTGTCATTCTCCTGTTGAATGTAAGTACTAAATATTGTATTTTGTCCATTTGTGGAATTGGGATATTGTCAACGTAAACGGGAGGGCATGTTTTGTGTCCTAGAGTAAACGTAATGTGTTGGAACTTATGGTGATTTAGTCGTGTTTTCCAAAGTTTACACCAGTCTTGTATTTCTTGTAGGTGGTGTTGCAAATTCAATGATGCCTGTGTTGGATTTTGGTGTCTAGTAATTATAGCTGTGTCATCTGCGTAGGTGGCTTTAAGAGTCTCGGAACTTTGAGGAATATCATGTGTGTATAGTATATATAATAGTGGTGCTAGTATCGATCCCTTCGGTACACCTGCAAGAATTGGGCAAATAGATGAAATCCCTGAACCATATCGAACAGAGAAAAATCTGACAGAGAGGAAATACTGAAGAATAAGATAATAGGTAGGTGGTAGAGTAGTCTTAAGCTTGAAGAGAAGCCCTTGGTGCCAGTTTTTGTCAAACGCTTGAGTGACATCCAGAAATGTCTTTGTCTGGTTTTTTGATCATGATTATATGAGAATATTTCCACTGTATGGAGAACTTTGTTGTCCTAAGTATTGAATTGTAGATTGTCGTGAGGAACACTAGAGCCTTTCTAGGCATTCGCTGGAGCACCTCAGCATTAATTAAGTCATGCCCAGGGGATTTTCTTCTTGGTAGTTATCTTATTTGTTCTGCAACTTCTGATGGTTTGAAGGAAGGCAGTGAGTGAGTTGTAAAGTTGTATCTAATGTGTTTTGTATTAAGTCTCGTGCTCCGATATTGTGAAGTTAGTATGTGGTTTAAAAACAGAAGAAAGATAGATAGCGAAAAGTTCAGATTTTTCCTCATCCGATACAGCCCAAGAACCATCCTCATTTTGAAGTGGAGCTGACACCTCACAATGTTTTAGGAGATTTCTTGTATGCCTCCACAAATTTCCATCGTCAGCCGAAAGTTTGTTCATGTAATTTTCATAATTTGTGTTTTTAAATTTGTTAATTTGCCTTTTGAGCTCATTGTTTAGTTGGTTAAATGTTTTTCTGTCTGCTGGAAGTCTGTTAGTCTGCCATATTTTACGGGCCCTTCTCTTTGCTCGGATAAACTCCCTAATGTACATTGGATAATTAGGTAAGTTGTTTGGTTTTGAAGGCTTGGGTACTGACGAGAACCATGCGGCATCTTGCATATTTTGAGTAAATTTTTCCACTGCTTCTTCTAGTTCTTCTTGGTTTTTGATTGAGACTGGAACAGAAAGATTGGTATTCAAATAATTTCTGAACGAATCCCAGTCCATATAACCTCTTATTAGAGTGGGTCTTTTTTGTGCTTCAGAGGGCTCTTTGATGAGAGCCATATGTACAAGAGAATGGTCAGAGCAAAGATCAGGGCTAGTATTGATTGTATGTTTCTTAGTCCTTTGGTGATGAAAAAGTCTACTAAGTCAGGAGTTTTCCGTCTAGAAGTAGGCCAATAAGTAAGTGAATTTGGGGTTATAGTGTCTAAGGAAAGTTCGTGGAGGGCATGTGAAAGATTTCTGCCTCTTGGAGTACACAACCTCGAGCCCCAAGCTTGATGCCTAGCATTATAGTGGCCGCCTGCGATGAAACATCTTCCTAACTGCTTGAAGAAATCCGAAAACATAAAAGATGTCAGGGTGTACCTAGAGGGACAGTAAATCGCAGCGAATGTGATTGTATGATGTTTGGTATATAATGTGATTCCTGTGGATTGAATATGTGGTTTAATGGGTAAGTCTATAGCGTTGTGTTTAAGATTAGTCCTGATAATTATAGCTGTACCTCCGTGTGCAGTTTTGTCAGGGTGGTCAGTTCTATAAATAGTGTAGTCAGGGATGTAAATGTTTGATTGTGGTGTAAGGTGAGTTTCAGGTATCTGTGCTAAATCAATTATTTTTTTGTTTAAGTAAAAGTCTAGTTCAGTACAGTGTTGTTTAAGTCCGTTAGTGTTCCATAGGATTATGGATAGGGAGCCAACTGTCAAGTCACTGCTATGGGCCATAAACAGAACACAAGGCTTGTGTAGCTTGGAATAGCTGTGGAAGGAAACTGAAAAGAGGCTGGATTAAGTTATTTATTCCATGAATCATGGTATATAAATTATTATCAACTGGAGTTGTAGGCTGGGTAATACCTCTCCTTATACCTGTACAGGTTTGCTGGTGCTGATGGATGACGACCGGAGCTGGTTGAGCTAGTGGCGTAGGATGTTGAGGTCCGGGAATAGTCTCTGGTTCCGAGTGGTGATGGCACTGCCTTAGTGGAGGGAACTCATGTGTTCTCGGAGGTTCTTGAGTTGGTCTAGTAGTGTTGATTGAAGAACGCTGATTTCTCAAACTCCGTTAAGCCCTGAGGTCTATCAGCATCTGACACCCCTTCTCTTTTTGCGTGGTTCTTCTATTTTAATTCTTGTGTAATACATGTATTCAGTATTAAATATTTCTTCTCTAAATGTATTTTTTGTTATATACACAAAGAACATAGGTAGTGGCTTTTTGAATCTTGAAATCACATTGAGTGTTGTGTTTGTGTCGAATGTTTTAGGACCAGCTACTTTTTCTAAGAATGAGATGAGGGCAGGAAAGTTTTCAACCCCGTTTATAAAAATTGGTGGGATTTTGTCATTTTGAGTGGGCTTACTTATATTTTCTGATTCTAGGTTAGGATTTTGAGTAGGAGCCTGAAAACTATTGAAAGTTGGGATGGGGACTGTTTTATCTATTCGTTTTGGTTTTTGTGGCTCATTATCTGCATCAATAGGTCTTTTAGGACTTACCACTAGTTGCCATGAGCCATTACAATCCCCAGTATCACTGTTTATAGCCTCCATATCACTTTCCTGTTTTTCAAGAGACTCAGCCATTTCTGGCTCCAGAGCCCACTCTGTTATAATTGTCTGGTTTCTAAACTAACAGTTACACTATTTGTTTACAAACTAAAAACATGACTTTCACTAAAAAATAATACTTTTTAAAGAGACAAAAAAGTTACACTTTACACAGTTAGGTTATCACCATATGATCTTCAAAAAAATTCTTACTAATTTATTAGTTGCCATATTTTATCTGGGTACCATATACTGCATAAAGTAGTAGCATATACCTGATATAGGATAGAACTACTAGTGATCATATCACTTTAAAACATCTTGAAGTATTATCTTAAATATTGCAATATATCACATTAAATGAAAAGACTATTCAATTGTTTATAGAACTTTTAAATGCAAATTAGCAAAAGTATATTGATTTTATTCAAAATGTATAAGTCCATTCATACTCTAATGATCATGTATACATTAATTGTTAAATTAACTAATGGTAGTTTTATAATTCATTTTTTTCTGTAACATTGGTTCAATATGAAACAGTTATGTATGCAATATTTTTTTTATTTTTTTTTTTTTATTAATTTTATAATTTAGTTAAAATAACAGCCTAAAGTAAATTTCCTTTTACTGTTAATCCTTTAAAGGGTGAGGGGAATGTTTTATACATTTCTTTTTTTTTTTTCTTTGAATTGCAATAGCCACGCTATTTTACGAAATATTAGGTAAAGTTTAGTAGATATCCAAGTTTGCAACCCTTTGTAGGTTGTAACTTGGATATCTACTACTCTTATGGGTCCAAACAACATATTGAAGAATAGCAGTTTTTACTCTATAAATAACTTTGATCTATAAATTGACTGGACTAACATTCCATCAGTGACGTATAGTTCAGAATGTTGAACTTAACTTAATATTTTGTAAAATAGATTAATTAGGTTAGAACACCTTTTGTGTTTAAATATTTGGCCCCCAACCTGAGTAAGAAGTAAATTATAAAAGAGAGAATTTATGGTCACATAATTACATAAATATCCCATGGTAGTTGTAGTCTGAAATCTATGTATCCTTCACTTGTAAAATAGACAAGTGCCCCAAGAGAATGAAAAGCAAAGAGAGGAAGTGCCCTGGGAAGAGGATGATTATATTGATGAGGATGAACTGGAGGATGCACTGGAGAGCGTGAAGCTTGGGAAATTAGCAGGTAGCGACGAAATAACTCCTGAGATGCTGAAATACATGGGATCCAAAAGAAAAGAGATTATGCTGCACCTTCTAAACCTCGTATGGAAGCAAAAGAAAGTACCAAAAGATTAGGAAGTAGTCTTTATAGTCCCAATATTTAAAAGAGGAGATAATAGAGACTGTAACAACCACGAGGTATTTCTCTCCTAAGTGTTCTTGGTAAGATTTATTCTAAGATTCTAGAAAAGAGGATAAGAAGAAGAATTGAAGGGCTGCTCGAAGAGGAACAATACGGTTTCCGTGAAAACAGGAGGACCCAAGACCTTATCTTTGCTATGAGACAGGTCTTTGAAAAAGTTTTAGAAAAAGAAAAGGAAATGTCGATATGCTTTGTAGACCTTACTAAAGCCTTTGATCAAGTTAGAAAGACCGATATCTTAGAAGCCTTAAGAGAGAAAGGGATTGATCAAGGCCATATCCTGGCGGTTGAAAGTCTCTACAAGAAAACACAAAACATGCTCAGATTTGCCAACAGCACTTCCCAAGAAATTGAAACAGATAGGGATCCGACAGGGTTGTAGTTTTAGTCCACTCTTGTTTATTTTAGTTATGGGCTCAGCTATCCGGAAGGTGAAAGAGAAAATGGGGAAGTTCCACCTTGGGTATGCTAACCTTAGACCAGTGAGCCTTTCGATACTTGCATTCGCTGATGACATTGTTATTTTTTTAGACAATGAGAGAAATCTGCAATACAATGTTAACCGATTGAAAGATGAACTCCTCAAGATCAATATGGTTATAAACCCCACGAAAACAAAGGTAATGAGGGTTGGGAAGAAACCAAGGAGGATAATGCGTGCATTCAGAGGTGAAGATGAAGTCCTAGAACAGGTGAAAAACTTGAAATACCTGGGTGCACACCTCAATGAAAACGGTTACATTGACTCAGAGGTTAATAAACAAATCACAGCAGCGAGCAGGATGTTTGAAGCGGTTAAGAGAGGCTTCCTTAATAGGCGAGAGGTGGAAAGGAAAACAAAAGTGGCTGTGTTCAGTTCTACATTTCTCCCCATTCTAACACACTCTTCAGAATCACGGATGCTGACAAAAAAGCACCAATCCAGAATTCAAGCGACTGAAATGAAATTTCTCTGAAAGATAGGGGGGAAAACAAGAAGAGATCAAAAACGTAACACCACCATCAGATCAAACCTCAACGTTATACCTGCCAACGAATTAGTAGAAAATCGGTTGAGATGGCTTGGACACCTTCTACGAATGGATCAGAACAGAGTTGCCAATGAATTCTATAGGGAAAAAGTAGAAGGAAAGCTAGGAAGAGGCCGTCCTAGAACTAAATGGGAGGACAAAGTTAAAAAGGACTTCCGAAAAAGAGGACTTGAATGGAACTGCAGAAAACAGCTAGTAAGCGACTGACTGTGCTGAAGAAGGCTCTATCTATAGACTTCCTCCTCACACGGCTTAAGCGGTTCAATGAGGAATAACTATGATAATGATGATGATATCCTTCACTTATTCTATAGCACTATCAATATTTTAGCAAACAATAATAGTTTTCATATTGCAAGTATTAGTTTTTACTATCAGTGAGACATGAGATAGTTTATCAATATTTTAAAAAACCTTCCTGTTAAATTTCTAATTTTAACTTTCTTAACCCTTTAACCCTAATCCTCTCATCCAATGATTCACGCCCATATATTTTCTGTTGAATCACTTTATTCTATCCTTAGTGATTATACTGACACCTCCTCAAGATATCCATCTCAACTGCCAACACTTTTGAGTACAAGTGGGATTTCATAGTGGAAGTTTCCAAGGTGTAGGTAAGGATAGACTCGGCTATGGGTATGAAGATAAAGCATTTAATCTATGTAGAAATCTCTGTATTCCAGAGGACGGGATGTAACATATATATATATATATATATATATATATATATATATATATATATATATATATATATATATATATATATATATATATATTGTTATGTTTGTTTCTTTGTTGATAAAGGTTAGTTTACTTTAATTTCTATTATTTTGAAGTTAATTTAATTTGTAAATAAAATTTTTTAGGGAATAGCAAGGGTTCAGCTTTTCATAGATAACGATTTTGACTCAAGAATATATTTTTTCAAACAAAGAAATAAATAAAAGCATTTTTACAACATTACATTTCTAATTTACCTAGTTATAATTAAAAATACCTTCTTTCTTCTTTCTTCCTTCTTCAGTTTATTCCAGCACTCCTATCATCCAAACTGCCAGTATAATCCGTTACTTCTTCACACTTGTGGCTTGTTGAATCTCAGAAAGATGTGATGTTTCAAATGTGAGAGATGAGAGCATAGATGTGTTGTTGCCTCAAAGCTCCAAATCAGAGAGAGCACGGTGTTGACTTCTCGGCTTCATTTGCATATTTGACTAAAAATAGAGCTGTGTTGATTCATCGGGATCCAGGAGCAGAGATGCGCGATGTTATCGTATCGGCTTCCATAAGACATCTGAGCTAAAAAGACGCCATCCCAAGCGTCCTTTCAAAAAACCGTTAACGGCCAAATCCGCTTCATCATGGCCTTCATATTTATTACGTCTTAACTTACAATAACTATATAAATTTTAAATTAGACAATAAAAAACATTTTAAAAATCCTAATAATCTTTAACATATCTCAATTTAAATTTATACACAAAAACCACGTAACAATTAGATCGGCGGCGAACTCTCGCTGGCGCCAAATTCAAACTTGAATTCTTTTAAATTACAATTTATCTTGACTCCGAAATATCACTACATTATATATAATTTACATTCTATATAAGTTGCTGCCTGTTATGTACGCAGCCAGACAATGATACCTTTTTATTGTACTTTTGTCTTATTCTTAGGGGACAAGGTGTCCCAGAATAAATATTATTTTTCATTTTCATTTCATCATTTCATTTTAACATTTTGATAGCCTTCTAAGAAGCTCCAGCTTCCTTCTAATGTCATGCAGCATAACTTCGCAGTATACAAATAAGACCCAAGATAGGTATAGATAGATACACATAGATACAAGATAGATACACAAAATTCCGCGTACTGTTGTGAAATTAAATTTTTTTCAGTACATTTTTTGTTATAACTCAAAAAACATTTGTTTCATCCTGAATTTCGTTTTTAAAACTTATAGAACAAACGAGCCAAATAAAACTTGAATTTTATAAACGTTCGCTGTTTATAGCGTGCTTGCAAGGGTATAACACGAAATTTGATTAAAATTTGATAGGTATGATCTGATAGTAAATTTAACCAGCTTTGAGATGAAAATAATAAATTTGGGATCGGACAAATATTTTTTGAGTTACAACAAGAAATATACAGACAAAATAAGGATTTCACAATAGTAGGGGTTCTCAACGTGCTGGCATGGATGTTTCATGGGACTTGATCAAAACTTCATACATAGTAGTCTTACAGCAAATTTAACCAGCTTTCAGATGAAAAACACAAATTTTAGATCAGACAAATAATTTTGGAGTTATACCTAAAATAGTACTGACAAACGTGTTTTCTCCGAAAAGTGCGACTTACCACGCGTTAGCCAATTTTTCGTCCTTCACAGTTCTAAAACTATTGATCTGTGCAAAAAATATATAGAACCATATTTATTGCAAATTTCCTTAGCTTTAATAATATATAGAACACAAAATGTGCTGAAAGTAACGGTTACCGAGTTACTGTATCATACTGCTAAAAACATACAATTTTCAACACTTTTCCCCCTTTTCTGCCCAAACCGGACGTTATTTCCAGGAAACCTTTTTACCAAATTTAAAGCTTAGGTTGGTAAACAATTTTCAGTAGCCAGACCTTTTAATTTCTTGTTCAATCTCAAGGTTTTAGTATGCTGCTAAGGACACCTTCCGCTACAACTGTGCCAAAATTGGTTTTCACATGAATTAATTCCTCCAAATTTCCTTTGTTGCCTAGACTATATTTTAATTTTTTTCTGACAAGAACAGTTGCTTGAAATTCGACATGATTCCACATTTTACCTGACTGAAACTTAAACTGAACTGATAAACATTATTTGAGTTTACTGATATTTCAATAATGTAAACAAATATTGTCCTGTCCTCCTTCCCCTCCTTCAAATGTGCCGGTACCTGCATGCCTATGCAAATTATTTAATTTTAAATTAATTTAACATATTTAATTGATTTAAATAATTTGACCATTTTTATTCTTATATATAAATTGGGAAAAGTGGTAATTTATAGACGGATATATCCATGATCAATTGTTTTTCCCAGTCATGGAGAAATTATTTTTTCTGACAATGCTTCTACAGATCTATCATAATTTTTGAAGGCTACACTTGCACATAAATTTTAAACCTCATAAAATCCCTCTGGATCTATTTTTTATTTTAAACAGGATGGTGGTCAAATAAATAACTCAATGACCAAATCAATTTAATATTTCTAAAATTTTTCATAGGTCAGTCAGACTTATCTGCCGACGTCTAATAAAACACCTATAATTTATTACACCACCTGTATTACCCTGCTACTAAATTTTGCAGGGCCAAATCATACCTGCTCACGTTCGCATGACCATTATTATTTTTTGTACCTGGTGTCTTAGCTGTTACCCCTTGGCTGTGTACTGTTAGGACTGTACAACAAAAATATAAAAAAACAACCTTATGATCTAAAAGCGACTATAGATAAAGCTAATTAGTTATCAGCTGCAACAATAGCTTATAGCTAATTTAGCTACAAAAAACATTGTTGGCAAACACATAAGAACTGAACTTTTTGACTGAGCTATAACTTTCATTACTACTACCAGTAACTTATATATAGCTTTAGCTATTAGCTACAGCTAATTTTTGCCTAACTCTGGGTAGTAGAGACTTTTAATCGTACAAAACTAGAGTTATAGCTGCTGAACATTGGGAATCAAAAAAAAAAAAAAAAAAGAATATGAAAACCACGTTTTATTTTTATCTCAGCTCTCATTCAAGATAGAGAAATGATTTTTTTCACCTAAATTTGTAGTTTTGTATGCTATTTGAAATAAAAATACTTTTGTCCTGCTCAAAACATGACCCAGTTTCAGGGTGCTCAAAAAAAAAAAAAAAAAAAAAATTATGAAATTCCAATGAAATCCGCTGTAAATCAGTGGACATTTTTTTTTTTTTTTCATGGAAAACTGACATCAAATAATGATTCAACGCACTAAAAAACCCTTATATGTGAAATTTTATCAAAACCAATATATATATATATATTTATCCCTTTTGAGAACGTTAACGTTTTTAAAGCTAGATAACTCTAGGTTTGCACTATTATAGGCCCCTATATTACCCACACAAAAATTGTCATTAAAATCTGAGTTACAAGTCAAAATGTCCCCTTGTAAGTGCAATTGAGCAGCAAAGGATTATTGACTTAAAAAGTGGCAGTATGACAAAAGCAAACTGCATGCGAGTTAATCAAAAAGGTAAAGACCATGGTGAATGAGGATTTTGCTGTAAGTAAGGGTGTAGAGTGGTAAGGATGTTGGGAATGGTAATTTAAAAGTCTGCCTGAGTTACAAGGTTTAGTTTACCAGTTAGTAGATTTGGTATTGTTGGGATTTCTAATGAAAAGGTGGTCTTGGAAGGGCAGTGAAATGGAGGAAGGGATGGTTAGAGTTGCATGCAAAGTTAGGGTGGCAGGTATTTCATCAGGATTTTTTTTCTACTATAACAAATATTGGGGAACAAAATGAATAATTATATCGAATAAATCATTAGGGAAAATGCTTAAGTGTTCAGGAGCAAGGGGGATGCCCATGGTGAGTACAGAAATATGATGGTAAATCTTTTTTGGAAGGTAAGGTAGCCAGCTGAACTTGAAAAAATGTTATAGCAATTCATGATAGGGTTAAGGGGAGTGCGAGGTTTAATTTTAGCCTAGTTTTGTCTTGCAATAAGGAGTGCATTATCAAAAAGGATATTTCTGAAAAGGCTTTCAAAGTCAAAGGAGGCTAGGATAAAGTTTTCACAAATTTTTAGAGGTAATAAGATTTCACGTGAATGAAAGGAATAGTAAATGTTATTAGGGTTATTATGGTGAAGGATTTTAAGAGAATGTAGGAGGAATTTACTGAGCTCAGTGGAGGGGGAATTAATATTGGAAGTGATAGGATGGAATGGGTTATTGGGTTTGTGAATTTTAGGGATACCTTAAAAACAGGGAGCACAAATTCTTTTGGTGATTCTACTTTAAAAAAAAAAAGGTCTATTAATATGTTTTCTTACTAGATGCCCCAAAGAAAAAATAAATAAATAAAACTTGTGTTGAAAATCTTATTTTATTCCTTGAGTTTGAAAAATCATAACCACATGATTCTTTCATCAAAACTTTTAGAGCAGATCTTGTGAAAAATGTAAATATTAAAAAATAATTATTTTTAATCAAAAATATTAATTAAATAAAATTTTAAACCATCACGTAATTTAGATTACTTCATTCAATGGACAAAGTCAGCTTTTGATTCAACTCACCATTAAACCCTTTTGTTTAAATTATTATCAAAAGCATAATTTTTTTTTTTTGTTAGCTGTTTCAATGAAGATTCACAATTTTGATGACATGAATTTACATTTCATTTTTCATTCATTCATCACCCTCGATTCAACGTACAAATTTAAATTGCACAAATTATGTAATATATATATATACAGCCGAGCTTCATGCAATATCCTCAGCTCTCCACTTCTCTTTGTCAATTAATCAAAAAACAATAGTAATAATAACGGATTCATTGAGCTTACTAAAAGGCCTAAATAACATGTACTCAATTCATCCTACTATACAGAAAATCCATTCAACCACTCCAGTTGAAGTAAATCTTGCAAATTAGGGGGGTCAGTTAAGTACCATATAATTGCTTTTCACTTTTTCTTAAATATTTCGAAATAAGAATTGGGTATAGACAAAAAAAAATAAAAAAATATTAATATGGATAAATTTCTTGACTGTTACTATTAAATGTTTAGTAGGTTCTTGAGGTTCAGTCAATAAATAAAGCAACTATTTTGGCGACGTTTCGAGACTATATTGTTTTCATAATCATGCCCTACAGTGAAAAAACAGGTTACAATAAAATTATTTAAGTTATACAAGTTATTTAGTAATTATAGAGGCATATCTCTACTTCCAACCACTTGCAAAATTCTCTTCAATATTCTATATCAAAAGCTAGTTTTCTATGCAGAAAACATATTGAGAGTTTACCAAGCAGGATTGAGGAAAAATAAGTCTACGATTGACCAAATGTTTTCCCTCCACATGATGTTGGAAAGAACTAGGGAATACAACATCATAATGCATCATCTTTTTATTGATTTTGAAGCGGCGTATGACAGTGTCCTTAGGCCTGCCCTTTATGGAGCGATGGAGGGGCCCGCTAAGCTTGTTCGTCTCATAAGAATGACAATGGAAAGCGTACAGTGTGTAGTATGAGTACAAGGTGCACTATCAGACCAGTTTCATTCAGGGGAGTCCGTCAGGGAGACAGTTTGGCCTGCCTCCTTTTCAACCTCGCTTTAGACAAAGCGATCCATAGCTCGGGCATTCAGATCGGAGGCACTATAATAAACAAAAGTGTGCAGATTCTTGCCTATGCAGACGACATGGATCTGATAGGGCAATCTAAAAGCTCAATTAAGGAGTCATTCATGAGGCTAGAAAGAGCTGCCCGTAAGATTGGACTCAAGATCAACAAAGGCAAAACAAAGTATACGCGTACGGACGCTGAAGCCAATGACATCACTGTAGCGGGGTACACATTTAGGGTTGTGGAAAGTTTTGTATAACTAGGAAGCCAGGTAGACCGTCACAATAACACGCACCAAGAATTTAAAAGAAGGATTGTAGCGGCTAATAGGTGCCTCTTTGGGCTGCATAAGTATATGAGAAGTTAACTCATCTCATGTACGTCCAAGGTAAGGATCTACAAGACCCTCATACGCCCTGTGCTGATGTACGCCTCTGAATGCTGGACTCTCACAAAGAGCAATGAACTGAGCCTGCTGAGATTTGAAAGAAAAGTTTTATGAAAGATCTCTGGACCTATCCATGATGGTGAAATCTGGAGACAGCGGACTAATCGGGAACTAGACCAGCTGTTCAACGAGACCGATGTTGTCCGGATAGGTAGACTCAGATGGGCTAGTCACGTCGTGAGGATGAGCAAAGAGGAGCTGCCAAAGAAGATACTGGAGGAGAAGATCCATGCTAGGCGCCGAGTTGGCAGACCAAGACTGAAATGGCAGGATGGTGTTAGTGACAACGCAAGGTCCATACTTGGAGTGAGAAACTGGAGAGCGGCAGCAAGAGATCGACACAACTGGCATAAAATGTTGGAGGAGGCAAGGACCCACTCAAGGGTTGTTGCGCCACATAGATAGATAGAGATAGAGAGATACAAGTTATTTCAAAACATTAAGTTAGCTAAAATATAAGTATATACTCGTATACTTATATATAAGTATATACTCGTATACTTATATATAAATATATATACTTATATTGAAGCTAACTTTATGTTTTGAAAAAAACTTGTATAACTTAATAATTTTATTGTAACCTGTTTTTTCACTGTAGGGCATGATAAAATATTGTCTGGAAACGTCGCCAAAATAGTTGTTTTATTTATTGACTGAACCTCAAGAACCTTACTAAACATATATATGTACACAAATAAAAATAAAAATATATCTATAATTTATCATATTAATATACTACAGTCATATACCGTCAAACAGCCTGACTTTGCACCAGTGAGCTAACTTTGCACCAAGTTCTAGGTCTAAATGAGAGATATTTTATATTTCTTACTTACTTATGACAACACTGATTGAGTCTAAGGAATTTTCGCGCTAATCCTTGCTACCTCCCATATTTTTATGACAGTTAGTTGATTTTAGTGTTTAAACAGGTGTGATCCCTTTGTGGGATAAAGTTGTGCTTTCAACAACTTAATATTTCTCAGACCGAGTATGTTTTGCATTAATTTTATTCTATTATTATTGTAATTTAAATATATGATATTCATTTTGCTCAAAATATTTGCCAAAAGTCATAGTATTTGAAAATAAAATAGAATCCCCTTTTTGATATGAATGAGGAATGACTTTGCACTGGGTATATTTTGGTACAAAATCATATCACAGGAAATCACTCTAAGTTAAGTTATTTGAGCCTTATTCCACTTCTAAATATACATACCAACAGTTATGTAATATTTGTTTTATTCAGAAAGTAGTAAGGGACCTACGTTCAGCAAAATTACGAAAATGCTTGGTGAGCATGTCGTAATATATAAGAGATCCTTATACAACAACAACAATGGCGCTACGGTCCATGCAGAACCTTGGCCTCTTCCACGATTCCCCTCCATTTGTTTCTGTCACCAGCTGCTCTCCTCCAATACCTCACACCAAGCGTCTTTAGGTCTGCCTCAACATCTTCCCTCCAGCGCAATCTAGGCCTTCCTCTTTCTCTCTTGCCTCCTTCGGGACGCCCATTCAGCATGATTTTTGGCATTCTGTTGGGGCTCATTCTCTGAACATGGCCCTGGCAAGAGATCCTTATACCTTGGAAAAATCACAAAAATTATGAACGACAAAGTAGTTGTTTCACTTTTGCAAAGAATGGACAAATCCTGGAAGTGGCCATCAAATGTAGACGAAGTAGAATATGATTAAGTCTTTGGCAGCGTTGCTCCTCCTAAATTGATCTATAAACAAGTTAATAAGCTGGTAAAAATCCAAATTATTTGGGATAACATTTAGCTTTTTGTTAATATGTTTTTTTTTTGTCATATATGTGCAATTATATTGACGAATGCTGTTCGAATTTAGCCCAGTTATAGCTTTAAATTGTTTCAAGTCCTAGTGTTCGTTTATGTTTTTTCATAATTTTTGTTTAACCTCTGTAGATTGCATTTTTCCAAAAGTATTTCTCTTAGAATCTGTTTTCAATATATTTTATAGGGATCATTTTATTCCTTGTTTACCAAAATTATAGTTGTTTACGTTCTTTGGGCATGTTTTAAGTCGTTATTTTGTTTCTAAACAATATTTTTTTTTGTATGTTCTTGTATTTTATATCGTTCCTCAATAAACCTTTAAAAAGTGTGCAATTTTCTTTCTTATTTGAATAAAAACATTGTAATTTACAATTGTCTCCTTTAGCAAAATCCTTACAAACAGAGAATAAAATCACTGGGCTAAGCTCCAAATGCTATCAAGAAATGTCTTTGCACCTCTTAACTACTATCAAGCTTTGACTTTGCAGCAGAATACGTTTCTAATGCTTTTTTAATTGAAAATATATGGTGGTACAAAGTCACAGGTATCTATCCAGTTGACTTTGTACCAAAGTTTAAAAACAATAAAATTAATTATAAGTTTTGTAAATTTTGCAATTCTAAGATCAAGTGATGAATCAATAGCCATTTTAAGGTAATTATTCAAAGCAAATATTTTAATACATAAATTGTAAAAATTATTGATAGGTAATTAAAAAATGAAGTTCTACAAAAGTGGTGCAAAGTCAGGCCGTTTTATGGCATCCAAAGTATAGCTCTAATGAGGGATTCATTGAGGGGGGCAGACAGCATTTTTCATATTACTTGGCTTAGTAATATATTGTCCCGAAATTTTTGTGAAAGGCAAGATTAATGCCGTGCTAGCTGTTTTGATGGATGTAAGATTGAAGAAAATTTATAGGCAAATGGCTCTACAATAATGTAGTATTAAAACTTTTCAGGCTGCATAGCATGAGATAGGTAAGGATTTTACACAAGTGCTAAAAAAAGAGTGTGTACATCTTAAAAACTAAAAAGTGAAAAATAAATGATAAATTGTAAAAACTAAAAAGTGAAAAATAAATAATAAATTGTCTTTTTAAGAAAAACAATTTATAAAATTCCCACACTAAAAACCACTCTAGAGAAACGACAGCTCAAGTGGTTCGGCCTCATATGTAGGATGAATAAGGACTGAGAGCCTAGAAAAGTTATGGAAGGTCGACCCACTGGCAAGAGTCCGCACAGAAGGCCTACAATTTTATATTAGGAGTATATCCAGAGGATAGGAGGAAAAACTCTCCATCAACTGATGCAGTTCTGCAGGGACCGTGGGGCCTGGCAGTGTTGGATTGAGGCCCCTCCATGCTAGTTATGGCACAAGGAGGAAGATAAACAAGAAGAAGATGACAAGCAATTTTATTTTTATGAATGTTGTGCTGTAAATGATATAATTAACTATTATTTTTTACATTGCATTATTATATTAGCTTTAAATTTTTACAAATGGTTTTAAGATGCGAGAAAATTTGTGGACCCATGATAATATAGATATACCATTACAGTTGTGGTTTGCAGCCTAGTATATTTTTATCTATTATATTGCATTACTAACATGTGGACTTAACATTTATGATTTTCATATTAATATTACTATTTTTATTATCAATGTGGGTTATTAAGTTTATAAACCTCATTAAAGTTTAAATCCTAACTTTCTCAATCGTTTAGAAATATCATTTATTCTTAGTGATTTTTATTGTTATGTTGTAATATTAATTATAAAATACATGTATGTTTATTGATTTATATTAAACCTCTATCTGGACTTAAAGATAACTTCATTTTTTTCAATAAATGTGTTATGGTACTCATATGCTTTGAATTCGTAATTAGTAGTCTTTACTTCATATTCTAACCATTTGAATTTTATGTTTATTTATCATTTTACAAGCTACCATATGGAGAAGGTTTCCTTGTCCTTGCCAGGCCAAAGGTAACAACCATTATCTATTGTAATTTTTTTTCATACTTTAGAGGAAATTAGTGTCTGGTGCATATTTATGTTGCTTATTTTTACTTACTTTGCTAATTTTTTCTTCCATTTTTTAATCGTTTATTATAACTAGGGATCATTAGGATGTCCATTTTTAGTTTGGCTCTTTATCCATGGAACCAAAATTAAAATAAGCTAAATACACTCATGAGCTCAGAAAGAAATAAACTAAGCAAGACTGTGGTTTTTACTGAAATCGCAAAAGCAAAGATTTTAGAAATAAGTTTTCATTTACTAGAAATCATTCAAAGATATATATACATATATGATAAGATATATAAGATATATATACATTGCTGATGGCATTGACTATATTCTGGTCCTTGGGTTAAAGAAGGAAAGTTGGAAATGATAGCCCTTGTTTACTGGATCTGGAATGGGATTTATGTATATAGAAGTATAGATTGTTTTAAATTTGTCTGAACCTTCCAAGTATTTCTTTAACATTTTAAAAATAATGACAAATAATTTTTACTTAAGGATAGAACCTCCTTCCTGATTGTTTTAAATTGTTCTGACCATACCAAGTGGTTTTTACTTTTAAGATAAAAAGTTTGATTGTTATGAAAGTTTTCCACCAAACGATATACATAATTTAAAATTTCAAGGTATATTATTGCATCATATTCAAGATGTGCATAATACTTAACTAATTCAAGATTTACAAATAATCTACAAGTTTCCTGTAACCCTTCATATCTGCATAACTTTACTTATATTAATCCCTTTCTCCTCTAACTCTGTCTCTCATTCTATTTATATCTGCTACAAGTTTAGTACTGTATAAGAAATATAATGAATCAAGACCTCTGCTAGAATAGTTAATTTTCCTCTACCTATATGAGTATTAGGGTGGGCCGAAAAAACACTTTTTTTATTTCAAAATTGTAATAGCGCGGAAAACTTCTGAATTATATAGACAAGTAAAAGGAAGACAAAAATTATCGAAATCTAAAGTTTAAAAAAATATGAAAGAAACTTCAATTTTGTGATAATATTTTTAATATTTGGTTTTTATGTTTTCTTAATGTAATATTTTCTGACGTCTTCAAATAGAGCCTAAGTACATTGTGTTTTGATTTGGTTGAGATCAGTTGATACCTCCAGTCGTGCTTAAGCCCCAAAATATTGAAAATTTCACATTTTTTCGATTTTTTTTTTGTGTCTAATATACTTTTTTTGATCGTATTATGAAGAGTATGTTTATTTTTGAACAAAAGAACATTTGTTTTTTTATGGTGTGAATTAATTAACCTCTTCCGGTCGGGCAACGACCCCAATGCTATAGAAAAACAGTACCTAAAAGAAGATAGTCCTATGACATGATAGGTGACAACAATAACGAAGGCACTTTTCAACTTGCTCTAAATTAAAAAAATTCAAATATTTGAGTGACAGTATAGTTTTTAATAAACGAAAAAAGAATTAACAGAGTTTTGAATAACTAATACATGTTACACCAGAACCAGTTGATTTGTACTGTTCTCTGTTTTGTAGCAGCTGAATGTTTTTCATAAATCCATCTCGAGATTCAGCTCCACAAACTTTTCCTGAGGCTTCCGTGACGAGACCAAAAGATAAACAAGTTCGTGAATTTGTGTTATATAATATATAGGTTTTATTTTTTTATTTTTTAAAGGGATTTTGATTGATTTATTTTTTACCACTATAGAGTCATTATTCCCATAACTAATTAATTTTAATAGAGGATATGCATTTAAAAAATAAAAAATAGGAACCAATTTTCTCGTCAAGTAATATTCTAACGTTTTCAAAGGAATCATTCAGTAGTTGAGGTGCCAATTTTATTTTTAGTTTCTATTGTTGAGAAACTGAGATAAGAGACTGAAAGTATTTTCAATTACTAAAGTAAATGGATTGATTGCTGCGAAGAATCGCAGTGGATTAGTTTTGTTTGTTTTTTCGCGCTAAAGAAAAAGAGAAAAATGTGTTAACTTCAATAGAATCCTGGATCTCTCATTTGCTAAAAAAAAGTATCGGGAAACAATTTTTTTCTTGGTGTGATAATTTTTTGGTCGCTGAATCTCACTACTCACTGCTAATTAGATCGATAGGAGTTTTGTACTTTCGAACTAGAATTTTCCATCATGTAAAAAAAATTAATGACGATCTTCAAATGAAAAAAATTAGAAGTACTAATAATAAACATATTCTTTTCAGTGGCCAATAATAACTGTTCGTGTTATTTTAACTTGCCATTCATGTTATTGTTGTAATGTCAGTTTGGCAATGAATATAATAATTTAATTATATTGTATAATTTGATTTTAATGGCTGCGATTTATTTATATGGTTATTTCCAACTATCAAGAAATGACAGTAGTTATGGGAAAGTGTAGAACTAAAACTAAGTAATAAATCAAAGAGGTAAACTGACCACCTTGGTACGAGGGGGTTGCTGTGGTGGAGATGAACCGAGTGCTAGGGTGACACAGTTCCCTCGCCTACTAGGCTTGGATGCCGCTTCTAGTCCTTTATGTATTCTGTGGCTATAACTGTAGGCGCGGTAGCTCAGTGGGTAAGGCGCTTGAATACCGGGCTCCGGGGCCCGAATTCGAGGTCGGAAGACCCTCCTGGGTACACTCCAACTTAGATCAGCTTTCAGATGAAAAAAAAAAAAATTCGAATCGGACAAATAGTTTCAGAGTTATAGCTAAAAAATGCATCGTAAAATATGAAAATTTTCTGGACATAGCGCATTTGCAATATTAAAGAACACTAAATTTATGTCAATTTAAGCCTAATTGCATCTCTGTAAATTAATTTATTGCGGAGATAAACCTCTCCAAAAATGGTGGGCTTTCACAAAATTTGAAATTATTCTGTTAAGAGTCAAGTTATCGGCCGGATACTGATGAAAGTACTGGTTTTACAAAAACAACTTTGGGGAATAATATAAAGGAAATTGAATTAGCTTTAATTTGAGACCTAAGCCTAGTACGCACTGGGACACATTTGAATCGACACATTTTTGACTCATGTCCAGACTCTGTGTCAATCATGTTAGACTCTGTTCGGACTGAGCCCCGATTCAAAAGAATCGTATCCACACCAAGACTCATGTTTAATTCAGTCCTTCCCTAAACGATGACGAAACAACTAGCCTTGTCAGGGATTTCCGTAGCCCTTTTCGGGATAATTATTCAAAATAATAGAAGTTTAAAGAAAAAACGGACTAAATGATGGTGGGTTCGAAAATTATTTAATGGAGGGAATCATTACTCCCATCAACTATAGCGTCAAGTTTACATTAAAAATATAAGACGGAACGGGCTTCAGAAATTTTTTGTGAATGTTGCCAACCGAATTAGGAAACATTTTAACCAAAGTTGGAGGCCTAATATCAATAAAAAATTCAAACTTTAGAGATTCAATTTCACCGGCCAATAGATTAGCCTCAACTCTACTATTCCTTGCCAGTGGCGACTCATTCACTAATTTAATGTACACATTCAAAATTTCTAAGCAATCGATATCTGAGTTTGTTCCAGAGGTATGCGAAGCCATCATTCATTCTTTGAGAGAATATATCAAGTAACCAACTTTAAACTAGTCAAATATCAAATACAATATTTTCAAAAATATTTATTTCTGAATATATTGAATATAGCAATAAATTAATAAATATTAATAATAGTAAAATATATAAAATAAAAATATAAATTACTAAAACAGTACCTACAAATGTGTTTTCGTGGAGAATCGCAAAGCGGAACTTTCCTCACAGCGAAATTTAAGGTATTGATACATCTTTTTAAATAAAGGAATAAATATATATATATATATATATATATATATATATATATATATATATATATATATATGTAATGAAAGTACAAATGACATTTCATTAATTTATTAATTAATTAATTCATCATGACGTTGAACTAGGAACAGATGATGTGCAGGTTATTTTCTGTGAAATTTATTTTAACGAAAATATATTGAGGAGCCAATATTAATAAACATTAAATGTCGTTTCTTTGTACTTTCAGGTAAGATAGAAGTTAAATTGTCATAATTAATGAAAATTATTGTAATAGTTGTTAATTAAAATAAAACTTTGTACTTTCAGAGAAACAATTTGTGGTTATTTCTGAAAATCCTCAATAATATATCTTATAAAACGACATTTTCGTTAACTAAAAGAAGATGGACCGGCTACAATTTGAGTTTATGATGATAGCCTCAAATGATGGCAAATCTAATGTGTTAGCCATAACTTCAATATTTACAGAAGAAGGAAAATGTTATGTTTTACCTGATGAGCTGAAGCCGGTGAGTCATCATACATATATTATCAAAATGAACACTTTCTCAAAAATAAAAAATAGCATAAAGAAAAGACATCAAAGTAGAAAAATATGGATAAAATTGGATGAAAATCAAAAGAAAACATACATAGATGAGGAAGGTAATATGCAATTTTTGGATCAATACTTGGAAGAATTAGACACAAAACAACCAAGAGACAAAGCTGACAATTTGGAACATATCTTGGAAAAATTAATAGAAACTACGACCAAGAGAGAAAATCAACATAACCTTAAAAATGTTTCAGAGAAATTTATTATTGAAAAATTCACAAGCAAGAATACTAATGCAATGCAATGGATAGATAATTTTGAAAAAGAGTGTGAGCGCTTTAATATTACAAAAGATGAAACAAAAATAGAAATATTGAGGTTGTTTTTGGAAAAATCTTGTTTGGATTGGTATAGCTCCATGCTCATAAAACTGACAGTAAATTCTGAATAGAATGAATGGAAAGACAAATTTTTGGAAACTTTTAAAAACCAAGGATGGGACATGGTCAAATATGCTTTTGCATTCAAGTATAAAGAAGGACTGTTAATTGATTATGCTATAAAAAAAGAACGGCTTATACTAGATATAAACAAATCGATAGACTCTAAAACAATCATTGATCTTATCGCAACAGGCTTACCTGAGTTTATTTTAACTAAGTTAAATAGGGACGAACTCAGCGACACTACTGGTTTGTTTAACGAGATAAGAAAATATGAAGGTATGATGTACAAGAAAAACTCAACTATAGCAAAGAGTGGTACATTTCTTCATAACAATAAAATTAATGAGAAAAAGCCATGTAAGACTTGTGAATCTTTAGACAAAGGAATTAGATATCACCCAGAGGAGTCATGTTGGTTCAAGAAAAATAAAATTGAATCTGAAAAGGTTTTCAAAGCCAGAAATGTAAATAATAACTCCATTATTGAAGTAGATATGAATACTGATCAAAAAAACGAGTAAGTACACCATTAATCAAAATCCAGCTTTTATTAGAAAATAAACTAGAAGTGAGCGGCATTTATGATTCTGGCTCACAGATCTCTTTAATAAATTCAAGACTGATTAAAGTAAAAGAAAAAAAAAGATAATGTGAATATAGCTTATATGAAAACGGTTAATGGTGTAAAGAAGACGGATGGCTTGATAACAGTAAAAATAAAAATATTTGATTTGGAAGAAGAGGTGGATATATATGTTGTAGAAAATGAAGATTTTGATGATTTTATAATCGGATTGGATATGATAAAGAAATTCAAACTAACTCAAAATGAGGACTTGCAGATAGAACAAAAGAAAACAACGAATGAAAGAGACAGGATGTCTAAAGATAACAGAAATGAAGAACAGAATATGGAAACATTTGCAATTAATTTCAATGAACACATAGAAACAGAGGAATTTGTAAGTACGACAGACCATTTAGATATTGAAAAGAAAATTGAGATAGAAAAAATTATAAAGGAGTATAAAACAATTTTTGCTAAGGACAAGTATGATATAGGATCAGTTAGAAATTATGAAGCTCACATAGATTTATTAGTAAATAGATATTGTAGTAAAAGACCATATAGATGTACAATAGAAGATAAATTAGAAATTGAAAAGCAAATATCCATGTTACTAAAGAATAATTTAATAGAAGAATCTTTCAGTCCATTTGCTGCTCCAGTAACAATGGCTTTTAAAAAAGGTGAAAATAGAAAATCCTGCTTATGTATTGATTTCAGAGAATTGAACAAAATTGTTGTACCACAAGCTCAACCTTTCCCCTTAATAGATGATTTGATTATTAAAACTAGAAATTGTAAGTATTTTACTACACTGGATATAAACTCAGCATTTTGGGCAATACCACTACGGGTGGAAGATAGAAGTAAAACAGGATTTGTCACACAAGATGGCCACTTCCAGTGGACCTACCTCCCCTTTGGCTTGAAAACATCTCCAGCAATTTTCCAGAGGATTTTAAGCAATATTCTAAGAAAGCACAACCTCACAGGATACTCCGTAAACTTTATTGATGATATTTTGATATTCTCACCCACCTTTGAGGAACATATAAGACACATAAGAAACGTACTAGAGGCAATAATAAAAGAAGGCTTTAGATTGAAATTTCAGAAATGTACCTTTGCCTCAGACTCAGTAAAGTACCTCGGCCATGTAATTCAGAGCAATTCAGTAAGACCTCTAAAAGACAATTTGATCTCAATAAGACATTTTCCAACTCCTAAGACACAAAAAAAAAATATCAGACAATTTTTGGGAAAAATAAACTTCTACCATGAATACATACCAAGAAGCGCAATTATCTTAGACCCATTACACAATTTATTAAGAAAAAACGAAAAGTTTGTGTGGTCAGAGAAGTGTGAAGAATCATTTAATCAAATAAAAAGATATTTATGTTCTCAACCTGTGCTGGAAATATTTGACAAAGACTTACCAATAAAAATCTTTACAGATGCATCTTTGGAGGGTATCGGGGCAATATTAAAACAGACACAACTAGACGGTAAAGACAAACTGGTGGCATATTTCTCAAAAAAACTGAACGAATCTCAAAAAAGGAAAAAGGCTATATATTTGGAATGTCTTGCTATGAAAGAAGCTGTTAAATATTGGCAACACTGGCTCATTGGAAAACAATTCACTATTTACTCAGACCACAAACCTTTAGAGAATATGAATATTAAATCCAGGACAGATGAAGAGTTGGGTGATCTTACATATTACCTATCTCAATATGACTTTACAGTAAAATATATACCTGGTAAAGAAAATGTAGAAGCTGACTGTTTGAGCCGCAACCCGGTATTAGAACCAGAAGATAACAAAGAGGAACTATTGAAAATAGTTAATTCAATACAAATAAAAGATATAGTTGAAGACCAAGAGAAAAATGAAAGAATAAAAGAAAAGAAACAAAATCTAATACACAAAAATAAAATCTATTATAAAAAAAATAAAGAAAGGTGAAAAGATTATCCTCTCAGAAGAATTTAGTAAAAAACTTATAAAAATGGTGCATGAAGATCTATGCCATATTGGTATCAGACAATTGCAGAAAAAAATAAGTCCAATATATACAGCTAAAAACCTAACAAAAAATATCATAAATATTTGTAAAACATGTGAAACATGCATAAAAAATAAATCAAGATGTCAAGGAAAATTTGGATTAATGTCACAACTGGGACCAGCAACAAAACCATTTGAGATTGTATCAATGGACACTATCGGTGGCTTTGGAGGATCTAGGTCAACAAAAAAATACCTTCACCTTTTAGTAGACCACTACACCAGATATGCATTTATTGTGACTTCAAAAACACAGAATTCAAGTGATTTCATAAAACTAACAAAGCAAGTACTGGAGACAGATGAGATTGGAATAATTCTGACAGATCAATATCCGGGCATCAATTCTAGAGAATTTAAACAATATTTGCAGGAGAATAACATTACACTAATATTTACAGCTGTGAATACACCATTCTCGAATGGCTTGAACGAAAGATTAAATCAAACAATAATAAATAAAATAAGATGTAAATTAAATGAGAAAAATAAAAAGGGAACATGGACAACAGTAGCAAGAGAATGTATACAGAAATATAATGAAACAGAACACTCTGTTACAGGTTTTGCACCAAAATATTTACTGGATGGTACAAATGTCAGTATTCTACCAAATGAAATTAAAACAATAACAAAGGAAGACAAGTGGATTGCTGATAGAAGATTAGCATTAGAGAATACAATAAAATCCCATAAGTACAACAAGAAAATATTTGATAGAAATAGAAAAATGCTAGAGTTAGAGATAGGGGACAGTGTATATGTAGAAAATGGAAATAAATTAAATAGGAAAAAATTAGACGAATTGGTAATAGGCCCTTTCAAGGTAGTAGAGAAAATATCAAACTCCATTTATAGGATTGACACTGGCAACAGAAAAACAGAATCAACTTTATTCCACATAACAAAATTGCAACCTGTAACATCAGAAGATGAAGTAGAAGAACTAGATAACTTAATTCATCATGACGTTGAACTAGGAACAGATGATGTGCAGGTTATTTTCTGTGAAATTTATTATAACGAAAATATATTGAGGAGCCAATATTAATAAACATTAAATGTCGTTTCTTTGTACTTTCACGTAAGATAGAAGTTAAATTGTCATAATTAATGAAAATTATTGTAATAGTTGTTAATTAAAATAAAACTTTGTACTTTCAGAGAAACAATTTGTGGTTATTTCTGAAAATCCTCAATATATATCTATATATATATATATATATATATATATATATATATATATATATATATATATATATATATATATATATATATATTCTACTTACAAGGGGAGGACACACTCAGTCTCTCACGGATCTTGGCAATTTTTTTGGAGGTTCCTGGTCAAAAAATATTAGACACGTATTTTGTCGTTAAAGGTATCCTCGGCGCGTGTAGGGGTTGGTGTCGCCGATCCGAACAATTACTGTTTTTCAAATATTTTAGATATTATATTAAGTAGACTTATTGGCCTGTAATTTTCAGTTTCTGATAAGTTTTTGTTTGGTTTCGGAATGGATATCACTTTTGCTATTGGTAATGGTTCGGATCGGCGACACCAACCCCTGAACGCGCTCAGAATACCTTTTATCGATTCTAACCTTGTACCGATTTATTTCGATGTTCTAGTCGCTGCTTTTAGAGGGGGAAGGTTATTCTCCTACATTTACTGAGAAACTCTAAATCCCTGTTCAAAGTAATATTAACTTCTGTTTACCTTCTAATACATTTTCTAATATTAATTTAATCAACAATTAATATACTACTGAACCACCAGTAAAGTTAATTCCTGATGAACTTTCTGTCAGAGAAGTGAAAATAACAAATTATAAATATAAAAAAGACAGAATCCTTAAGTATTTATTTGGCATAACTCCTCTATTTTTTTAACATTTGTAGCTACATGTTTCGGAGATAATGTTCCATCATCAGGCTTCTAATTTTTTTAAAAAACACATTAATCTATAACATTATACCAATAGTTCTACAATTATATAGTAATGTGTCATTTACCTCTTAATCTGTGATTATTTTCACATTGTCAATTCTCCATGTTATAAGCCATTATATAATATAAGACAGAATCCTAGTTGAAAGTGATGATGTTAATTTCTGCTATATTTTCTCATGGGAAGTGGAAATAAGAAAACATAAAAAACCTGTGATATACTTTCTCACATTTATTTATAAACTGATATGTTTTATTGAATTAATTATACAATCTGCCTCACTTTAGAACAAAAAGTAATATGGATGACAAAGAATCCATTCACAAAATATGTATACTGAAATTTTATCACTGAAATTGAAACAACAAATACAAATATATAAAACACCAAATCCATGTACAAATAAATCTTGTTAAGTTTAATAACACCTTTACAAGTTGTAAATTTTATCACTTAAATTGATAGAACAAATATAAATATGTAAAACACCAAATCCATGTACAAATTAATCTTCTTAAGTTTTATAACACTTTTACACATAAGATTAGATGAAATAAGAAAACATGAATTCATAAAACACTTAATCCTTTATGAAACTCATTTTGTTAACTTCTGTTTCACTTATTTACATTTAAGAAGTCTAAATATCAATATAACAAACTAAACAACACAATCCAAGTTAAAACTGTAGAAGTGATTGTTTACATGTGAGGTTATAGGAATGAACTATCGAAAAATGTAAACATGAAGTGAAGCGTAAGGATCGAACTGGTCGGTGTAGCGCGGGTCAACCTAGTTTGGTGGTGTCGCCGATCCGAACCGTTACCTTGCTATTTTCCAGGAAGAGGGGTAGTAATGAAGAGGATAGATTTTTTGCTTATTTTTTTTTTTTATGACTATTGCGGGTATTGAATCTTGACCAGTGGATTTCTTTGTTTTTATTTTTTTTAATACTTTACTTGTTTCTTTTGGGGATATGGATGGAAAGATGGGAGGTGCAGAATTCTTGAGGAATTTATTTACTAAACTAATAACATTCCGGTGATGGTGGTTTGATTTGTAATCTGGTGTGATGGTGCATATAGAACTGAAAAGTTTGGCCAATAATTTAGTTTTTTCTTGGTTAGAGTAAACAAAACCGTTATTATGTCTAGGTGGAGGTATGGGCTTTGAGGAATTTGTAAGGATGTGGTGGATCCGTCATCCGTCATCAACTTTTGTCACCAGTATTAGTTATGAACTCAAGTATAAATTTTTGTTTTAATTTCATTTAAGTAATAAATAAAAATGAAATTTTTTTTTAAACCCTGCATATATATTTTTTTATTTATTATTTATATATGTAATTATATTGTGAATTATCCATCGGAAAGTTCATTTACTAACTGAACTATAATCATTTTTTTTTCTTTTTATTCTCTATCTTTTCTTGTTCTTCTTATTTTTTTTTTTTCCAATAATAATCATTTACTGCAATCTGATGATTATCAACAAACCCCAACTATAAGATTTGTTGGTAGGAGAAGGTGAAGTAATATTGACCTAACTTTGCATGACTCCAAAATTTATTTTAAAATAGGAAAGTTTTACCAACCACGATTCTATTTTCTTCCCTATATGCTTCATCTCTACTCAAAAGGGTCATACCCATCATTACAGTTCCTACAGACTGGAAAAAATTTTTATGAACCTTAAATATCAATTAAAAAAAATATTTTCATTGTGAAAGATGGATCAACTACACGTATTGAAACATAAATATTCCAAACCATATTTCATTAAAATGTGAACCAAACTCACAACTGTTTCATGATAACCATGATAATGACCTTCTCAATTTCCAACAATAAAAATAAGGTATATTGATCAGTACCATGGTAGAATTCAACTGCTTGTTAAACTAAGGCGTTCCACTTGCAAGTTTTTATTAAAAAAAAGAACTTGAATAGCAATTTTTTTTTTTTTTTTTTTTTTTTGTTACAGGAATTCACAGCTCATCTTATAATAAAATAATTCAAAGTAATTATTTAATAGTAAATTATAAAATTTACTTTAACTTATTGTAAATAAGTTAATAGTAATTATCTATTAACTCAAAGTAAGGTATCAATTAATAACTTGTAATTTCATTTACTGGTAGGCTCAAGAGAAGTTTTCCCTTATGTATATATCATGTATCAATTTTTTTGTTATATTAAACATTTTATTTTTCTCTACTAAGAGAATTAGTTGTTATTAAGTTTATTTATTGTCTTCATTTTTATTTAGTAATTTTTTTTCACACATTTTTTTCTTTGTCTTCTGATTCCTTTATTTGTGCAGTTCTATTCCTTTAAGTGTACATATTTTATATGTTCCACCTATTATATATATTATGTATTAAGAAAAAAAACATGACAATGATTTTTTATTGTAACATGTAAATTTATTAAAGCTACCCTAAGAACTAATAGGTTATAACACTGCTGTTATATAACAAAATATTGATAACTTCTTCCAATTGCTCAACAGACCATTGGTTGGTCCCTTGCATCCTCAACTCCCAGGATCTTTTTCGCATGCTCTGCTATACCATCCATCCATCTATAAGACAGGGTCTTCCTCTGCTATTTATAACACCAACATTAATATCTATTTCAATTTACTACAATTAAATAAATCCATTAATTTTTTGTTTTTCCAGAGGAGTGCAGTGGAAGTGATAAAGAATTAAAAACCAGAAGTGTTGTTTCTGAGGATTATGCTGAAATCTTGGATGAAGAAGGCGACTACAGTACCCCTGCTCGTAATTATAATTTCAATGTTTTATAATTTTATCTGAAATTTTTATCTCTTAAATATAATAAAATTTGTCTATTTTTATCTATTTGTTTTCCTTTTTCATAAAGGTTTCTAACCATGATTAATTTCTAATGGAATATTTCATCTCCTAAGATTTTTCTTCTTTGTATCATTATATAATTTTTTTTTTTTCAAAAAGGTTTTTAGCCTTGTAGTTTTTACTATTTATTACATGATAATATTGATGCTTACTCCTCTGTTATCAACTTGAAACATGTAATAGATAGCAAACCACCTTAACAATATTTATTATACTCATTTACATCATACATTTATGACCTTTTTTAGCAAATTTGGATTTTCGTTGAGATCATTCAACAACTCTTGAGTGATGCTTGTGAGGCAGTTCATTTGGTCAAAATTTATCAATTTTGCAAAACAAACTTTGCATGACACATTTCATGCTCAAAATATCTGAAAAAATTCCATGATATTTGTCAACTAATCATCTTCAGTAACGTTTCTAATAGTGATGATAGTATAGTAAAAATTCTCCATAACTATTTTCTTCATTACTTCAAAGTAGAAATATTCATTTGTTGGTGTGTTGGGATGTTCAAAATATTTTGAAGAATCATATGGTCACACTTGGCATAGGCTGGTGTTGAGAAGAAAATCTCAATTTTCCATTCACTCTGCTTCAATGAAATACTTATTTTAAGTACCCAGATATATAGTATTCATTTCTTGTTAACAAGCACATAAACAATTGCAAATTTTCTTCCTTTGTTATATACGTATTTTTAACAACCTCTGTTTCTAATGTCAAATAGGTTAAAATGTTAGTTCTAAGCCTGTGCATGTGCCTAGGACTTTTTAGACATTATCTTCTCTAGTATGTCCTCCTTTTTATATTGACAACCAACTAATATCACTAACAAACCCAGTGAACTACCTGTGCTAATAATAGGTTTATGTTTCTTAATTAAAGTAAACCACATACGATAAAGTTGAGTTTATTGCATGCTGATTCTAGTGATGACATTATTATTTTAATCGGTTGGACACAGCAAATGCTAGGGCCGTTAGAATTTGTTGATAAAATCTCAACTTCAAAAATGTTAAGGTCCTTGAAAGGGTTAAAAATTTTTTTTTTTTTTATTTTGACAAAATTTTACATATAAGGGTTTTCATTTGTGTTGAATCGAGATTTGAGTTCAGTTTTCCATAAAAAAAAATAGCCCACTGATTTACAGCAGATTTCATTGGAATTTTATCATTTTTTTTTTTTTTTTTGAGTTTTTGAGCATAACAAAAGTATTTTTATTTGAAAAAAACATACAAAACTACAATTTTATGTGAAAATTTGTTTTATTTTTATTTATTTATTTTATTTCTCTTTCTTGACTGAATTTTATATTTCATTTTTTTTCTCGGCTCCCAATGCTCATTGGCGGATATAATTCTAGTTTTGCACTATTATAGGTCCCTAATACCCACACAAAAATTGGCATTCAATACTATGAGTTACAAGTTAAAACGTTTCCTAGTCAGATGCCAATTAAGCTAACGGCCCAGATAACTGAAGGAGGTTTGATTCATGGCGTTTTACGCAGACAACCTAATCACTTGGAACTCTAGAAAACAATCTTGTGTGGCAATCTCAATGATTGAGGCTGTGAGTACATGGCTGCCGTTATTTGCATTGTTTTAGTGCAGATAATTCTTATACAAGTGCCGGGAGTAATAGTAATAAGTGGGCAAAGCATATTGATGTTCAATATCGTTTTATAGAGGATTTGTTAAGCAAAATATCATAAATATTAAATGGAGAAGAAAATAATCAGGAATGCAGTTAAACAGAAACACCATGTCCAATTATAAATGCTTTAATTGTGTGCTAATGTTTTGACCTACTTTGCAGTTCTTCTTCAGGGCTATAATGAACAAAATACTTACTGTGACAAAAATAATAGACCGATAAACAAATGACAAATGGATAATATAAAATGGCATGAATAAAAGCTATATAAAATGAAGGCTGTAGAAAAGAACAGATACATAAATCAATAATAATACAAAGAAGCAATGTAAAGATAAGGAAAAGACAGAAATGATAAAGGAAAGAAAAAAAAGAAGGGGTTGTGAAAATTGAGTAAAAAGTAAAGGTTAGTGAATTAAAGGATAATAAAAGAGGCCAGAAGGATATGTAAAGTAAATAAAAAATAAATACGGTATGAACTGCTGGTCAGGTAAAAGGGAGAAAAGGCGCTGGAAACATGAATACAGAATAGGAAATATAACTATGAATAGGAAAAAAATATAAAAGAAAGAAAAACAACAGAGAGACCATAAGATCAAAAATAAATAAATATAAATAGGATAAAAAGAGATAAATGCAATGCCAATGCTATCATCATGATCAGCTGTACAACACATTGTAAAATAATTCAGAGAAATAAAAAAATGATGCAAATAGAAATAAAAATATGAGATATTAATGTTGATCTTTGATTTTGACTGCTACAACGCTTACTCAAAAAACATTCAAACCTAGCTTGCCATAGGTAATTCTCTTACACCGGACCTTTCCAACATCGTCCTCAATGACGTCCCTACCTCAATTTTACTGTTATTCACTACAGACATTGCTCTTATCAAAAAATGTGTTGATGACCTATTGTTCTCAACTACCTCAAAACCCGCATCTCCCAACACATAATTAAACTTGAACTTTTGAAGAAACCTAATTAAACTTGAATGAGAGGAGGAGGAGTTTACTAAGTTTAAGAGACGAAGATTGATATTAGAAGAAATAGGACAGAACAGGGTGTTGAGTTTGTGGATTTTAGGAAGACCATAAAAACGTGGAGCTAAGAAATTATAGGAGATAAGGTTTCTATAAGCTGAATAATTTTTTTAAAATTATTTTATTAACAGAAATTTACAAATGTATTAAAAAAAAAAAAAAAAAAAAAAATACATCTAGTAAATATGCGGTATACAATGAAAAATAATGGCATGATGAAAACTTGTAGAAGAACTACCTATTGGAAGTACTCTTATGAAATATCTACAAAAGAAAAAGATCCTGGGGCCATCTTCTTTTCAGACGCCTCAGAGGATTGCCAGGAATGGAATGGGATGCAAGTTGGGCAACAAGTGGATTTGGATGAGAAGTTAGTTTATTATGAAAAGAAAGGCATCTGGCTCATGATAAATCAGCGACATATGGGATATTTAAGGTCATTGTGGATCAGTTCATTTGTGACAACGTGAGGAGCATTAAGGATTTTTTGAAGGATTAGTTTATCCTGTTTATATTTATTTGTTATTTTTGTTATCTCATGTGCTCTCTGTTGCTTTTCTTTCTTTTATATTTTTTTCCTATTCATAGTTATATTTCCTATTCTGTATTCATCTTCAGCCGTCATACTATTCAGAAATACTATACTATCGCAATATCCCGTTTAAGTACGCAATATGCATTCTATACAGAAATACGAAACAAATTTCAAATCAAAACCTACCATCTTTTTGTGGACTTCAGGGTGGCTTATGATAGCATTAACCAGGAAGAACTTTACAGGGCACTGGAGAAGTACAACATCCCAGATAAATTAATACGTCTGGTAAAGCTGACCATGAGAGATGTGAGATGTACTGTGCTGAGTGGTGGGCAAAGGACGGAAGAGTTTCCATCGAAAAAAGGACTACGACAAGGAAATGCATTAGCATGCCTCCTGTTTAATTTGGTACTTGAGAAGGCAGTGAGGGATGCTGGTCTGCAAACCAACAGGACCGTGTATACTTGGATGGTCCAGCTTTTGGCGTATGCAGATGACGTCGATATCATGGGACGGTCATTGGACTTCATCAAAGAGGGATTTCTAGCCCTATTAAAGGCCGCCAAAACACTTATATTATATTTTCGGCCATTATCGCAATATCCCTCACCTCCACACCAAGCTCCTCCTAGAAGCTCCTTGTTTTTTTCGGGATGACTCTGCGAGACCCAAACCATACTCCTTTCACAGAGAAATCTGTGTTTCCGAATGTCTCGCGAAATTTCTCTTTAAGGAAAGGAATACATTTTTCATAAATATCCATTTTCTCCCTGCTAATATTGTGTTGGGGCCGAGAGAAAAGGAGGAGAGATCCCCATGGTTTGATGGAGAATGCGAGGCTGCCACTGATATCTATCCAGAAATACTGTATTTCTGTAGTCTCCTGCCACAATGCTGGGCCAAAGGGATTCTATGTTTTCCTTATTTACAGCATCAGTTTGGAGGTTTACATCAAGCTGCTTGGTATAAACATTTTTTGTATCTGGCTCTTGAACCTTTTTAAGAGAATAGCCTTTATGCTGTTCACCTGTGCATCTAAACTTCTTTAATGAGATTTTAGGAGTGATGTGAGCGATACACAAATAATGGTCTGAGTCCACATTAGCACTTCTAAACGTTCTCAATCATCTGCAAATCCTGGGAGGAACACAAAATCTTGGTCATCTCTCATAGTACAGATGATCAATAGCTAAATTAAACAGCAAGGGGGCTGCCTTGGGGAACTCCTCACAGTACATTGATCTGGCTAGTATGATGAGCTCCAATAATTACTTTAATCTTGTTTATGGATAGGATGACGGCGATAATGTTTCTCAGGTCCAGTGAAACACCTCTTGCTTCTAACGATCTAACAATGTGATCGTACTCAATGTTGTCAAAAGCGCCAAAAAAGTCAAGAAAGGCCATTTTTCGTATTTTTTTGTGTATTTTATGACTGCGTCAATGATTCTTGCTCTTACGTATGCTCGCGGAAGGCCTCTCTGATTCCTATGGAAGGTGACCTGCTTTCTCAATTCCTGGTCCTCTATGATTCGGTGCACAATAGTGTATATAGTAATGGGTCTCTATGATGAAATATTTTTAACATCGCCCTTACCCCTGTATATTACAATTGTGCGCCCTTGACATAAAGGTTCTGGTATATAGGGCACCTTCAGCATGATCTCCGCTATCGTTTTAATGATATGAGATACAAACATTAAAATATAAACATTTTTTAAACATAGCATCATTTTATTAGAATCAGTAATTATTTAGTTGGTTTTAGCTATCATTTTATCAATAGAAAGTAAATTACATATTTAAAAGTAACATATTTTTGTTGTATCCTTGAAAAGCTATTCTTATGCTACCTTTTTTTTTTTACATTCCATTTTATGTCCATTAGCTATGTTAATATATGTTATATTAATTTTCACTTCTCACTCTAGGTTTTTAATTTCATGCATAAATGGTTTCAGGTCTTCCTTTAATATGTTAGTAATATGATATTGTAGTGATTGTGATGCAATGAAAGGATCATTATTTACTGATAACATGCATGTATTATCTGCATAAGTGGTAAGGACAGTGGTAGGATGAGTCAGGATGTCAGCTGTATACACTGTGTAGAGGATGGGACCTAGGGACCTACCTTGAGGAATGGTAGCAGATTGGGTAAAGAGGGAAGAATTGGAAAATTTATGGTTCACTTTGAAGGTTCTATCACTGAGATAGGATCGAATAATAAGGAATTATGTAGAAGGTAGGAATTTACGGAGTTTGTAAAGCAGTCTTGGGTGACAAACTCAGTCAAATGCCCTGTTATACATCGAGAAAGGCTCCCATGCATTATATTCCGCGCTCCAATGCAGAGGAAACAACGTCTACCACAAGATGACATTGCTGGATTGTGGAATCTGATGTTCAGAATCCAAACTGTTGATCTGGGGTTGAGAATCTAGGATGGGATACAGGTGTTTTAAAATTAGTTTTTTAAGGATTTTACCCATGATTGGCAAAAGGGATATAAGATGGTATTAGGATGGGAACTCTGGTGGCTTTTTGGGTTTTGGAATCATCTTAACTGCAGATAATTTCGAGGAGTGAGGAAAATATATGGTATGGAGCACAGCATTATATATGTATGTTAGGAATAGGATGGCTTTCCAAGGAAGTAGTTTTAGAATATGGGACGTAATTAGGTCATGTCCAAGAGATTTGTTTGAAAGTAATCTGTAGATTGTTTGATATCACGGAAGGATGAAATGCTTTAGGAGGAGGAGACATTTGGAGTGGAATATTTAGTTCTGCTTCAATACATTCAAGGTGATTAGGATTGAAGATGTCAGGATGTGAAGAGGTTTTGACCGAAAATTTCTGATTTTTCTTGCTCAGATCTTGTCCAGGTTTGAAAATCTGAAATGAGAGGATGATTAAAGTTTTTGTACTTATGAAGTTTTTATGTAGTTATCCATAATGATTTGTCAGAAGTAGTATGTCTTTTAGTATGCTTTTTCAGCTTTTGGATTTTCTTATTTCTGTCTTAACTTTGTTAGTTAAATTGTTGTAATTATTTTTGTCTGATAGATATCTTGTGTGTTCCAAAATATAAAAATATAAGGTGCAAATAACCTGTGGCAGGTTACTCTTGTTAAGTACTAGGAATTTTTCGGGGTAAGGTATTTTCATTTATAACTAGCTGCCCCGGGAGACGTTGTTCTGCCCTATTTTCTCTAAAACAACACAACACTGATTTTTTATGTTATTGGATTCATCTTTATTTATATAGATAAGAACCTTCCTTGTGCCTTAACAAAAACGTTATAAAAAGAATTAACCGAATTGGTCGAGCCGTTCTCAAGTTTTACGCTTAGCAACACATTTGGCGATTCATTTTTATTTATATAAATAAGAACCTTCCTTGTACCTTAACAAAAACGTTATAAAAAGAATTAACCGAATTGGTCGAGCCGTTCTCGATTTCTACGCTTAGCAACACATTTGGCGATTCATTTTTATTTATATAGATAAGAACCTTCCTTGTACCTTAACAAAAACGTTATGAAAAAGAAATAACCGAATTGGTTAAGCCGTTCTCAAGTTCTACGCTTAGCAACACATTTAGCGATTCATTTTTGTTTACCATATATAGATAATTTTAGTCCAGTCAATAAACATATTGTAGAGTGCATGGAATATGCGATAATTTTTTTCTTCATAGCTTCGTTAGGAATAGTTGGAAGGTAAACATACTAAAAGTCCCTGCCGCTGGGGGTGAGCTAACGGTGGGGGCGGGAGGGAAGAAGTTCCATTTTTTTGGTTTTTCGATAATATCTCGAAAACTGTTGACTCTAGAAAAATATGTTACAAATAAACATAAAAGCAAATTAAATTTACTATAAAATTTGTTATATATAAATTTGTCGTAATTCTAACCGTTAGCGAGATATACATTATTGAAAATCGGTGATTTTCGGGACAAAATTAATATAATATAATTAATTTTATAGGAAATTTCGATTATATCTCGAAAACGGTGGACTCTAGAAAAATATGTAGCGGATCAAAATTAAAGCTCATTAAATTTCCTATAAAATTAATTATATACGTATTCGTAGAAATTCCAACGGTTTTCGAGTTATACGTTATTAAAAATCGACAATTTTAGAAATAAAAAAAATATTTACCTCACTTTTTGTTAAACATTTGAGGCAAATACAAAAAACGTATATATGAAATTAAAGTAAATGTAGTGCTCTACAATTTTGATTCTGACGTTTTTTCTGAGAAACGATTGTGGAATGTAATAGATGCAAAAGTTGGACAAAAAGTAAGGTGACATTTGTTTTGTCCCGAAAATCACCGATTTTCAATAACGTATATCTCGCAAACTGTTAGAATTATGACAAATTTATATAGAACAAATTTTATAGTAAATTTAATTTGCTTTTATGTTTATTTGTAACATATTTTTCTAGAGTCAACAGTTTTCGAGATATTATCGAAAAACCAAAAAAATGGAACTTCTCCCTTCCCCCCCCCAGCGGCGGGGACTTTTAGTGTTTACCTTCCAACTATTCCTAACGAAGCTATGAAGTCAAAAATTACCGCATATTCCATGCACTCTACACCCCTCATTTCAGCAATCATTGACTGGACTATTTGTATTGATGTTAGTTTGTTAACTGCTTTTTTTATGTCTTCTTTTGTTTTAAGGGGAATTTTAAAGTCCAATTTGTTTTTAGCATCATATCGAAATCCGTCCCAGTCTACTGGTCCTGTAATCAGTCTAGGAAGAGTAGGTTTAGGAACAGGATTTGAATGCAAGATCAGAAGAAAAGCAATCTAGGGATTTGATGATGTTTTGAGAGGATGAAATTTGGGAAGATATAAATACATTGAGGATATCAGGACGTTTTTTGAGGGATGTAGGCCAGTAAGTAGGGTTCAAGAGGGAGAGGACCCAATAACAGTTGGAGGTTGAAATACGGGATAATATGCTGCCTTGGGAGTTGGATATTCGACAACCCCATTGCTGGTGTTTGGCACTGTAGTCTCCTCCAGCAATAAAGCGCAGCCTGAGAGATTGGAATAAGGAATCAAGGGAATTATGAGAAAGAGAATTACAAGGAGGGCATCATACAGCTGAAAATGTTACATGGAAAGGATGAGTAGAAATGGATACTGAGGTGGATTGAATGGCGTAAATTGAAGTAGAAGGGACTAATGAATGTGGTATTGATTTATGGATAAGGATGCAGGATCCTTGCCATGGGAGGTGTTGTCTGGGTGATCAGATCTGTAAGTGATGTGGCACGTATGTTAAAATATGACCATTGAGTGAAGTGTTTCAGTCAGCAGGACAATATCTATTTCATTGTCATGGAGAAAAATGTCAAGTTTGTCTAGGTGATTTTGTAGTCCGTTGGCATTCCATAAAATGACAGCCAGAGGCTTAGTGCTCATCTAGCGACATTAAATGGAGTTTCTTTATGGGCTCGAGTAAGAAAGATGATGAGGGGCTTTATAGTATCTTTTAGTTCAGATAGGAATGAGGAAAGGATAACGTTTACTTCATTGGTATTTGGATGGGGAAGAGGAAATGAATCTGGAGCTTGGTATGGATTATATGTCTGAATAGGATTGTTGGTTAGGGGCTGGACCCCTCATAGGATTCTGGGAGCAGAATCAACCTGTACTGGTATTGACCTGCTTTGAACAGGTGGATCGATTGGAAGTGGATGTTGCTTCTTAAGGTGGAAATTTGACTACTAAAGGTAAATTAAGGAAAGGAATTTTCTTTTTTGGGGGTTGAGGTTGAGGTTGGGAGGTTCAAGGCACCTGACGTCGAGATTGATACCTGATTTTGTCCGAATATGATGCTTGCTGTCGTGGTTAGGGATGGATCATTCCAGATGGAACGTTCTGAAGACCGGTCTTTCGTTTGGAACAGTTTGGAAGAAAACTTTACAACATAACATTTTCTCTAAATACCTGGTGAAATTAGCGGTTGGTTTGGATAATCTTATCCTTTTTGCCACCAATAATAATGCCTTTATTGTTAATATAAAAAAACAAATCGTTAAATTAGAAATAAAACAAGCATTTTGGACTATATGCAAAAAAAAAATTATCATTAATGATATATACACAAATAACAAAGAAATAAATTAAATACATTTATTTAAAAAAAACAAAACTGAATAGACCAATAAAAATAAATTGAAAAATCTAGCACCTATATCTAATAATAATATCCACAGCAGGGCCATTCTCATGGCAGTGATTTTTCACTATCCTGCTGGACTTAAGATGGAACTAAAACTTCCAAATCAATATTTTTGGTGAATTTGAACGTACACCGATCCCTTAAAGTTGGTGCATACAGCTTAGTTTCGAAAAATATTTTTGTTATTTTTTTATAGCTACAAAAAGGCTTATAAGCACATAACTTTTCTTGTCCCTACCTATAAAGTGAGATTTCAAGGAAGTTATTTAAGTATTTATTTTTAGAAAACTTATGTTTTTATTTTCTAGAGTATGAGACCATATATTGGAGAATAAATTAACATGCTTTTAAACATTTTTAAACTATAAAGGGAAACCGAAAATTCAGTTTTCTTTTTGTCCCTCGGTTTGACCTCACGACGGTCACACTAAATAGTTATTTCAATATTCTCTACAAGAATAAGCTAGTGCTAATTATTGCTACCTACAGTGATTCATGAGGTTATCTTCATAAGTGATGTGTTTGGTAGACATTTTTTGGTGTATTTTCTAAGATTTTCATCAATCCAGGGTGTTTTTTTCCTTATACTTTTTCTTACTCATGACCATCACGCGTTTTTGAAATTATTCGTATTTTTTAAAAGCTCCTGGACTCCATATTTGATTTTTTTTAGATGTACACAACTGATTAGTAAAACTAGCCGGTTAGGTATGGCTCTGGTGATGCAATAAACATTAAATTACGGGGTGTTCCTCTCTACTTTTTTTTTTTTAAGATTGTCAGAGTTACATATTAATGTACCTACACTTTTATACGGGTGAAACATCACTGAATTGAGGTCATTTTTGTAGGGGAGTTGGGGGGAGGAGAATCGGTCTTAAAAACAATTTAACCGGTCTTAAAAATTTTATATCGGAGTTACATACCTATATACCAACACTTTTATGAGGTTAAAACATCACTGATTTAATTTTCATTTTTTTTTTTTTTTTTTTTTTTGGGGGGGGGGTCAGATTTAAAAAACAACTAAACCTTAATATTTCTTTTTAAGGCATAACTCCTATTTATCTTTCATTTTCTTCAACATGTTTTGGAGTACATGTTGAAACCCATATGTTGAACCCGATGCCGTCAAAACCCCGTATGCCTGAAAAGGCAAGGCAGGGGAAAAAAAAAAAAAAAAAAAAAAAGAAGAAAAATAAAAAAAAAAAAAAAAAAAAAAAAGAAAAAAAAAAGTTTCGGAGTACATTGCTCCATCTTCAGGATAACTGTGATTTCCCTCACATAGAAACAAGTGCATGTCCATACCGACCCTCAGTTGAGGGTCGTTATGGACATGCACATAGAGTTATGCCTTAAAAAGAAATATTAAAAATTAAATCTCATTCAATAAAATAGTTAAACAACTAAACTGTTTTTTTGTAAAATTCTTCCAGAATTGATCACAATTTTTTTATTACTTTAATTTTTTATGTATCAATAATAAATTTTATTATTTTATTTATTTAGTTTTGTCCATTTGAGGACATTAATAATTTTTTAATACGAAAATGTTTAAAGAAAGAGTAACGGTCAAAGCATTTCTTTGAAAAGCTCTATAAAATGCTTCAAAACAGTGGTAAATAGAAAAAAAAAATTGGCCCCACCTGGGAATTCAATAAATAGAAGGTATATTATAATAGAAAACTCAAAAATAATAAAAATTTAAGCAAGTTTAAAAATTCAATTTTTTTTTTATTTTAGCTGAGGCTATGAGAATGACCCAGCAATAATTACACCTCAATAAGTTTGGGTAACATTAAACATAAATACTATATTTATGATTTTTAGTATAAGACGTGCAATAACATGTTAAGAAAAGTTATAAGAAAATATAAATAATTACATAATACTAATAGAGTAATTAATAAAACTTAATTAATTATCCCTATTTATTAGAGATTTCATTATTATTATTTCTCTATAACTTCTACTTTTATAAATAGTTATCAATAAAATTTTTTTAACATTTAATATCTAGCACCTCAAGCTTCTTTACTATAAATTCAATTATTTTATGAATAGCTTAAGATTTACTTAAATTGTATGCCAAATTAATTATTCATAACTGATAGTCTGGTTTTCTATTGTTATAACACAAACTATTCATGAAATAAAAATTACTATCTACTTTTTGGTTCGTTTTTTTATTAAAGCTTGTATTTTTTTAGCTTTTCTAATCTATAATTTGTTATGTTAATTTCTAGTCTTAGATGAAAGATTCCATTACATAAAGGTCAAGTTAATAAGAGCATTTTACAAAATTGTTAAAATAAACTAACTTGGTTTCACGGTTTAAAGATAAATGAATAATTTATCTACTAATTATAGTGTTTCATAATAAGTAATAATACAAGTTATAACTTAAAAAAAAAAATAAAACCTATAATCGTGCAAATACACTAGATTCCGTTTCAATAGGGGCAAAACCAGCAGTGGTGGAATGAACGCAATAAAAATTACTATCTACTTTTTAGTTCGTTTTTTTATTAAAGCTTGTATTTTTTAGCTTTTCTAATCTATAATTTGTTATGTTAATTTCTAGTCTTAGATGAAAGATTCCATTACATAAAGGTCAAGTTAATAAGAGCATTTTACAAAATTGTTAAAATAAACTAACTTGGTTTCACGGTTTAAAGATAAATGAATAATTTATCTACTAATTATAGTGTTTCATAATAAGTAATAATACAAGTTATAACTTAAAAAAATAAATAAAACCTATAATCGTGCAAATACACTAGATTCCGTTTCAATAGGGGCAAAACCAGCAGTGGTGGAATGAACGCAGACCGGTCTGGATCGTTCCAATTGGAACAAAGGCAGACCGGTCCCTGGATCATTCCGATTAGAACGAAGGCAGACAAGTCTCTCAGACCGGTCCCTTTATTGTTCCAATTGGAATCACCTGTCTTCAATTCTACAATTTTGTTTTGTTTTAAGGAATAATTGTTTTGTTTTGTTTTTAATTATTGACTCAAGTGTCATGTGTTTATAATTTAATGTTTAATATTATTTAGTGTTATTTTATTTTGTTTTGTTTTCATATTGATATGAAAGTGAATCAAAAGAACACGAATAGAATGGAATGAAAATTGGAACGGTTTTTCAACTGGAACGGAACGATCATAACCATTCCATTAAAAAGGTGGAACGACCAATCCCTAGTCGTGGTTGATGATCCGGTGCTGAGGTTGATTGTTGCAGTTTGATCCTCTTGGAATGGGTTTCTTGAATTTCATGTAATTGTTGTGGAGTGTCGTTTTCAGGTTTATGTCTTGTTTGTACTAAGGTTGACTTTGAGGTTCTTTGGCTGTGCACAGTTTTATACTCAGTAGCTTGTTGGATGGTCTAGACCACAAAATGCGCTCGCATATTGCAGGGGTATCTTTTGCTTTCTGGCATGTCAGTTGCCTGAGGGCTAGCACATTTCACACATCTCGCTTTGTGATGGCAGAATGTTTTGGTATGTCCTAGACTTTGACATCGGGTGCACTACACTATAGTTTATCTTCTCGGTTCTTCAAATCTAGCGACTGAATACACCAGTCTGGTCACATCGAATATTTCATCGTTGTTTCCAGCCAGCTCCAAGTCAATAAAGAATAATGGAAGTGGTTACCTCTCTTTGGGGTGAAGCACATCAGATACTTGCCTCACGTTATGACCAATGGCTTCTAAATCATGCTTTATGGTGCTCGTTGGGGTGGTAGAATGGAGACCACGTAAAACCACTCTATATGATTTTTCCTCTTTCAATTGATTACAATGAAAATCTTATTTTTAAAGTGTTAAGTGATTAAACAATTTTTTGTAGTCAACTTTTGTTGAGGTTTTAATTTTTATGTCTTTGACCTGAGAGAAGCAGTTAAAATTAACCTCTCCAATCAAAGCTGCTATTTCTTGGCCAAAAGAGATGAAGTTTTCAATTTTAGCTACATAGATTAGAGGTTGTTCAGCATTAGATGTATGATGCGGGTTTGTATTATTATTATTATTATTGCTGGTCAATGAAGTGGATGGATTAGATGTATATGGTATGGGTTGCTGAGATTTTTTGGCTGAAGTAGATTTACAAATTCCTCGGCGAATCCTTGGAGCGTTATGTATTGGAAATGAATGGAATGCGCACAAATGCGGAGGTGTACACACTCTATTATGACCTTGATATGATCTCGGTCATTAAGATAGGAAGACTCTTGTGGGCTGGACACGTGGCATGTTTGTCTGAAGGAGACATTCCCTAGAGTGTACTAATCCTACCAATCCATGGAAAGAGAAGAATTGGAAGGCCCAGACTGCGATGGACGGACTGCGTGGCTGGCGATGCAGGATCCCTCGGCGTCGGGAACTGGATGGTGGTAGCACGGGACAGGATGCATGGCGCTTGTTTTTGGAGGAAATCAGGAATCGTGCACGGGTTGTAGAATTAAGTTAGAGAGAGATTTACTACGAGTTTGATGATGATTAGAGTTATTAGATAAATTATCAGTATTGCTGGTTGACTTTTTTGAATTTTGCCTTTTTATTTTTATTTGGCGAATTGCCTGCTGAACCTGGGTTGTCATTTCTATGCCTCTTCTGAAGAGTTCTTCTAGACTGTTACTGTTTAATAAGAAGGGGTCTCTGCCTCTAAGTCATAACCAGATGTGACATCTTCCATTATAATGGATATAGTATTAAACAAAATAAATAAATAACAATAATTATGAAGCTCGAAAGTGAAGTAAATAATTAAAACCTAAAATATTAACATAATTATGTACAATATTTATACTAAAAAAATACATTATTCAAGAAATAAATTAAGAAAAGAATAATAAACTAAAAAAGTCCGTATGTAATAAAAAAATAAAATTAAATATCTGGTTTTGATCGAGAGGCTACAGAAACCATCAATAGAGCCTTGACCTTGTGATAGTGCTGTATACAAACAGGCGGTAGGATTACAGGCTACGCTAGCCAGTCGAACTGCCTTACCTATATGCGCCTATATTATATTATTTCACAGTTATTAATATTTCCACTCTCTTTACTCACAGTCATTGTCAAAATGATCTATTGTTTATAATATCACTTTTTGCTATGTTTGAAAGAATAACATAGTCTTGTTCTCAGTAGAAAATGTCACAGAACGACTCTATACGTGATGTATAGATGCGACCATCTTGTCTGAGACACTAAATATAGTTATAAAAATATACCTTACACCTGATTTCCTGTTAGATGGCTGTTAAGGGCCTTTTTGGAATCTAGACTGTGATTAGATAGATGCTTCATGGTTCCATAACATAAGTTTTTACAATAATCAGGAAATAAACCAAACAGTTTGAGGATAGTAATTACTGTTGAAATAACAATGATTTAGTTTATATTATTATTTGTAAATATGTAACACTAAATGATCAAGTAGGTTGTGACAGGTTATCACATTGTAATAATGTCATGTGATTTTTTAAATTAATTAAACTAAATTACTTTTGTAAATGTATCACATTGAGAGTCAAAATAAAAAACTTTGTTCTCTATCTGGAGTGTAATCCTTTTAATCCTGAACAGGGTTATGGGCCCAGAGTCTGAGGTGTAATTGTGATTTTATTATAAGAAGAATTTTTGTGAAATGTCAAAAGACAAATATCCGATTGTCCCTTTTGCGGGGGATAATTTTAGTGCCTAGGAATTACGACTCAGGAGTATCCTGCAGGATTATGGAGTTCAAGAAGCAATCGAGAATGGTGGATTCGACAAATCTTCAGATAAGAAACAACTAGAGGCCAAGGCTCAGGCAATTATTATCTTGGCAACCGCCGACAGTCATCTTGAGTATCTAAAGGACAAATCTGCTTATGAAATGATGAAAAACCTGGAATATAACTTCATGAAAAAAGGTACGAGATCAAAATTATTTTTAAGAAAGGAATTAAGTGAAATTAAATATACTGAACATAATCCTTTATTGGACCATTTTGTCATAATGGAGAAACTCTTTTCACAACTTAAGGATGCCGGTAGCGAGTTGTCTGAGGTAGAGAAAATTATTTACATATTGTTGTCAATGCCTCAATCATTCGAGAATATTATTACGGGACTGGAGACAATCGAAGAGTTAAAACTGGACTTTGTTAAGAACAGATTACTTGGTGAAGAAGAAAAACGTAAAAAGGAATAGTTAAATCTGTCGATTCCTTGACATTCCTGTGTTTCGAATGTGGACGACCAGGACACAAAAAATTCCAATGTAAAAGCAGTCAACAGGTGGGAAATAGGCAAAATAGTGGTGAATAGAGACGAGGATCAACCCACGGAGGACGAGGATCTACTCATGGAGGACGAGGTGCCACCGAAAGAGGTCTACATAACTGGGAAAGAGGAAGAGAAAATTCTTACCTTACTGGTACATCTGAAGAAATAGATATAGATAGTAATAAATTTGTTAGTTTTATGTCATATAATCAAAAAATTTAAAAGAGCAGAATAATTTTAAATGGTGTGTAGACTCTGGTAGTTCTTTTCATTTAGTAAATGATGTAAATTTATTTTATAATTATTCTAAATTGAGCAATCCTGTAAAAATATCAGCTGCCAAAAATGGTATAGAGCTAGAAGCTGAGGGCATAGGAACAATTAAGGGATATATTAGTCATTCTTAAATTGAAGTTACTTAGAGTCTTCTAGGTAGTTGATGTTGAAATTAACACAGCCTCAGACCAGAAAGAAAGGGATAATCGTGATGATCCTGAGAATGCACCTTTAATTTCTGATAATAATTTTGAATCTATTATAGAAGGAAATGAAACGGATAGTAAAGGGGATACTATCATAAGATAATTAAAAGAAGGGAGGAATAAAACTAAACCCAAATATTTACAAGATTACATTACTGAAGAGAAAGATTTAGACGAAATATTGATGGCATCTTTCTTATCATGTTCAAATAATAATAATGTCCCAGAAAATTATAGTGATATAGAATCTTATGATGATAAAATCTGTAGTATAAAACTATTAGTGAGGAAATTAAATCTTTAGAGGATAACAAAACTTGGGATGTTGTCAAAACACCAGAAAGTGTAAAGCTACAGCAGGAAATGTGTATGAAGCTAGACTGGTTGCTAGGGGGTTCCAACAAGAAGGTAACTTTTCAAATGTATATACACCTGTTTTAAAACTACAAACTCTTCTTATTCTTTTATCAGTTGCGGTTCAAAGGAATTATTTAATTCATCAAATGGATGTCAGAGAAGCATTTATTCATGGTAAAATTGAGGAGATTATATACTTAAAACCCCCACCGGGAATAAACATAAATAAAAATTGTGTCTTAAAATTAAATAAATCACTTTACGGTCTTAAAAAATTGTCTATAAATTTGGTGTTAAAGCCCGATAATTTAATATCTCATTTTATTTTATTTTTTTATTCTCATCTCCTATAGTGAGGAAACCGCATTTAACTTATAATGAACAATATGTAGTGTAAATAGCGTGTTTACGGTTCAAGTTAAGTGTTTATGGTTCAAGTTACTTATTTACGTACGCCTCGTGAGATAAGAGACTCAACGGTCAGTCCTGGCCAGACCTCCCTGGAAGAAGTAGTTAGGCGCAAATCTCACCAACTTCATCCTCGAGACTCACCGGCAGGCTTTTTTTTTTATTACTCACCCCTGCCCATGGAATTATGAAGCAACTCACCGTATGGATTGAAGATTGCACCAGGGACCCTCAAGCACAGTAACACGTAACTTGAACCAATGTATAAAAAGAAGGAAAAGAGACATTTAAATTTTTTTTTTTTTTGGTATGTATTTGAATTTGGTTTATTTTGTAATCACAATAGGGGATTTTTAATATTATTAGGAGAAACTTTTTTTTTTATTTTGTTTATTTCTAGTTTCAAACTTAAATTTCTCACCACGATATTTTTAATGTTTATATATATTTATATACTCAATCATTTAAGAAAATATATTTTAATTTCTGGTGTTCATTTATAATTTCAATTTTCTTTGTTTTTTTTTTTGTTTTTTATGTCATTAATTATTTCAGGTTTCCCAATCTTTAAAACTTATGTTTGGGCATTTTTCTAAGTAATTTTTTACCAGCATTCATTGGGGTTGGGAATTGTTTTTTTTCCAAAAGTGAAAAGCCCCCCTCCCCAACATCTTTTGGTCCTGTCCGAGCCGGATATATTTTTATTACCGATTAATTAATTACATCTTTTGTTAAACTCCGAGACGGATTTATTTTTTTAACGAGTAATTAATTACATCTTTTGTTACAGTCTGAATAATTTAAAAAAAAAAAATTAATTTTTTCGTTAATTGGTCCTCCATTTTTATTATCCTTTTCGTTATCGCTATTTAGAAAGATGCCACCTAAGAGTCAAAGTTCAACCGAAGAACAATTAAGTAAGTTAGAGGATTTAGAAGAACAAATGGCTGATCTAGCCGATGATATTCAAAATACTGCTTCAATCGGGTTTAGTGTTTGCACCGATTCTTCTAGAGAATCTTTATTTTTAGCCCGACTCTCCTGTATTGACTCTACATATGAAAAATTTTTTGCCGTTTTTTATGAGGCTAAATCCTTAGCTAAAAAACTAGAAGTATCTTGTGATAAATTTAATAAGTTAAAAAATGATATGCGGTCCTCTTATTATGAGGCTTTGTCTTATGGGAAAATTTTCGATTCCGATAAGAGTACCTCAGATGTAAATAAAACCTCACCAATTGACACGGCTTCAATCTCACGCTTGCCTACAATTAGTATCCCTACATTTTCGGGAGATATCGCCAGTTGGCAAAATTTTAAAGAAACTTTCAGGTCCTTAGTCCATGATAGGGGTGACCTTGATGGAATTCAAAAATTTCATTATTTAAAAATATCGTTAAAAGGTTCTGCATTACAAACAATTTCGTTTATTTCAATGTCCCCTGCGGGTTATAAACAAGCATGGGAAGCACTCACCAAAAAATACGACAGTGAACGTATTCAAGCAACGTTTCACTTAACCAAAATTTTAAACTTTAAACCGATAACCAAAAGCGATTTATCCCAGCTGGAGCACTTCTCAGCAGTGGTACTAGAGAGCGCTTCTGCTCTCTTAAAACTGGAGATGGCGGACCTCTCGGGATTTATTTTAAGCACTTTAGGTCTCAGATTATTAGATAGCAAAACCCGCGAGTGTTTCGAAATGGAACATGCTTCAAAATCTGAAGTTCCGACTTGGAGGGAGTTTGTAGATTTTATTCAACTTAGATCGGTCAAATTGCAATCCGAGGCCCTTTTATCGAGTACTGCTACGGAAAACTTTCATAAAAATTTTAGGTACACTAAGTCCTCAAAACATGTTTTAATTACCTCTAAATCAGGGATTCACTCTACAAATTGTTCAATTTGTAAGAAATCACACCGTATTTATGACTGCTCAGTTTTTAAAAATCTCACCCCACAACAACGTTGTGACCGCATCAAAAAATTAAATCGTTGCTTAAATTGCTTGGCTTCGGGGCATTTATCGAATCAGTGTCAATCTAAAACATCTTGCCGCCATTGTAATAGAAGGCATCATTCTCTTTTACATTTTTTCCCTCAATATTCTCAAAACTCCGTACGCCCGCCTACTCCAGCTCGTACTAGTCCACCCACCAGTCAAGCTGATTCTCCTCCCTCGAAAAGCGCGATACTATCCGTGTCTGCCGCAGGTCAGACGGACGTTTTGCTTGGCACCGCAGTTGCTAGGATTCGGGATCATCAAGGTCAATGGCATGGTTTACGGATCCTAATAGATAGTGGTTCGCAACGCTCCTTCATAACGGAAGAATGTGTCTACAGGTTAAATTTACCACTCGCGCGCAGTAAACATAGACTAGTCGGTTTTAGGAACCAAACCATCTCTAATGTAAAATTCGAAGCACCCTGTTTCATAGTGCCTAAAAATAGGTCACTCCCCGAGCTAAATATTACGGCGATGGTGATTAAGCGAATTTGTGGAGACATGCCCACAAGTCCTGTTCCTAGCAGGATTATTCAAAAATTTCGTGCTCTAGACCTAGCTGACCCTTGTTTTCAACAATCGCGACCGGTTGATTTTCTGTTAGGGGCAGATTTATTTGCTGACATTTTACGCGGGGGTACTATAAAACTTGAAGAAGGGGTTCCTAATGCACTTGATACCATTTTCGGTTGGATCTTAATGGGTTCCTTAAAGGGTGATTCAGCTGGCGAAGCTTGTTACCCCAGCACTGTCCTCCATAGCACAGCCCTACCCTGTTCAGAATGTGAAGAGCTCACACGAGTGATGATTAAATTTTGGGAGGTGGAAAACGTCGCGAACGTTGCGAGGTTAGATCCGCAGGATGTTCATTGTGAGGAGCATTTTGTGGCTACTCACTCCCGAGACAAAGATGGTCACTTTACAGTGAAACTTCCGTTCAAAGGAAATCAACCCGAATTGAGTGATTCCAAATTTGGAGCACTCAATCGATTCAAAAATTTGGAAAAGAAATTTGAGAAAGATCCCACACTGCAGCTTGGATATTCCAAGGTGATGCAGGAGTATTTGGAAAAGGGTTATATAGCACGTGCAAAGGGGACAGGGAAATGCTATCTCCCACACCATGCGGTTTTGAAAGACAGCACATCCACAAAACTTAGGATTGTGTTCGATGCATCTGCTCGATCTAGTAACGGGTCCTTAAATGATCATTTACTCACCGGACCCAAGTTACAACGTGATATAAAGGATGTCATGCTTAGCTTTCGCAAACCCCGCATTGCTATATCGGCAGATATTTGCCAAATGTATCTGCAGATAAAACTAGCCACAAAAGACCGTGAATTTCAACATTTCTTTTACCGATTCCGAGCTACCGATGCCTTGACAGAGCATCAATTTGACAGGTTACCGTTTGGATTATCCTGTTCGCCTTTTTTGGCAATGCGCGTAATTAAGCAGCTTGTGCTGGACGATGGAACACCTTATCCTGAAGCTTCACGTGTATTATTAGAACACATGTACGTTGACGATCTCTTGACCGGAATGGACACGATTTCCGAAGCTTTAACTCTGAAGCGGGATCTAATAAATCTATTAAAGAAAGGAGGGTTCGAACTAAAAAAGTGGAGCAGTAATTGTCCACAAATCCTTGAGGACGTGCCCTCGGAGTCCTTGGAGTCCCCGATTTCATTTTCTAACATGGAAGATACCATAGTCAAATTGTTAGGCATACAGTGGGAGCCCAAATATGATTGTCTGTCATATAAGGTAGTCATCAAAGAATGTGTTATGACAAAGAGAGGTATTATGTCCACCATAGCCAGAATTTATGACCCATTAGGATATTTGGCGCCAGTGGTATTTAGAGCAAAGACGATTTTGGAGAAATTATGGGAAAAGAAACTCGAATGGGATACTCCCATACCCCCCGATATTGGCAAACAGTGGGAAGCATTTTATAACAATCTAACACATTTGAGTAAAATCCGTATTCCTCGTTGCATCTTTGTTGAGGGTTCCTCGAATGTAACGATTGTTGGGTTCGCAGATGCGTCCGCGTTAGGTTATGCCGCAGTCGTATATCTGCATCTGGAATTACCAAAGGGTTGTTCATCCTATCTGATCTTTGCGAAAACTCGGTTGGCTCCTCTTAAGCTTTTATCGATACCTCGGCTCGAGTTGTGTGCAGCCGTATTATTAGTTGACACTTTGAAGTCACTTAAGGACACCTTGTCGCACTGGAATGTAAGGTCCACCGTTTTATGTTCCGATTCGACTACAGTTTTATCGTGGCTTCACCTCCCTTATTCGCGCTTAAAATCGTTTGTGGCTAATCGAGTAGCTAAAATATTAGAATTGTCTGAGCTATCATCCTGGAATCACGTGAGTTCGGAAAATAACGGCGCTGATGTGGCCTCGCGAGGAACGTGTCCTTCGGAACTACCTTCGCATACCACTTGGTGGAATGGACCAAGGTGGCTCTGTTGTCCAAAAAATAAGTGGCCTATTTTGTCTAACCCTGTCTTAATTGATCCATTGGAATTAGCGGAAGTTAAGTCAGAAGAAACGGTTACGATGATGGTCATCAATGCGGGAGAATGCGAGTTTGATAAAATCTTAGAACGATTTTCCTCGTATTCGAGGATGGTAAAAGTATTCGCTTATGCCATTCGATTCATACACAATGCATCAAACCGTAACTCAGTGAGATCGGGTTTATTGTCACTGTGGGAAACTCGACAAGCAATTGAAGCAGTGGTTAAAGGTGTACAATCATCAAAAGGTCTATCTGTATTGGACGGGGAGCGAATGAAGTCGATGAGGTCACTCAACCCTTTTGTTGATCCCGGTGGTTTGGTCAGGGTGGGCGGCAGGTTACGACATGCCCCTTTATCATATGAAGCTAAGCACCCAATACTGTTACCCTCAAAATCTCATTTCGTTAATTTGCTTATTGATCACTTTCATCGGGTGTATCTTCACGCCGGTCCGCAGTTATTGCATTCCTTGCTGCGGAATAAATTTTGGATCATAGCCGGTAAAAGTGTCGTCAAGTCACGCGTGCACCGCTGTGGGACATGCCATCGTTTAAGGGTAAAAAACATCAACCCTTTCATGGGCGATCTTCCCCCATCGCGGTTCGAACAGGGTAGAGCCTTCCTCAACGTGGGTATTGATTACGCAGGTCCCTTCCTTATCAGAGAATCGTTGCGACGTAAAGCTGCTCTAAGTAAAGCGTATTTATGCCTCTTCGTATGCTTTAGCACCAAAGCGGTACATATTGAAGCAGTAACTCAATTGAGCACAGATGCTTTCATGGCATGCTTCGATCGATTCGTTGCTCGTAGAGGGTTGTCCAGCAAGATATTTTCTGACAATGGTACCAATTTTGTCGGAGCATCCAATCGTTTGAAAGAGCTCTATAAATGGTGGAACTCTCGCGATGTCTCGGAAAAAATAAGGACCTTTTTAACCGCTAAGGAAGTGGAATGGCACTTTATACCCCCTTTTGCGCCACACTTCGGTGGTTTGTGGGAGGCAGGGATCAAATCGTGTAAGTATCATCTCATACGAGTATTGGGTACTCAGCCAATCACCTTTGAGGAATTAGCTACCATAGTTACAAGGATTGAAGCCGTTCTCAATTCACGACCCCTCCACCCATTATCCTCTGATTCGGAAAATTGTCAGGCTCTCACTCCGGGACACTTCCTTATAGGAGCTCCTCTTGTTGCGTCACCGGAACACAATGTCACGGATATTCCACGGAACCGCTTGTCTAGGTGGCAGCACTTGCAGCGTTGCATTGCGGATTTTTGGAAGCGTTGGCGACTGGACTACTTACAAAGCCTTCAGCAAAGAGTTAAATGGACTGATCCGACAACACCCCTCTTATCGGGAACATTAGTTCTCCTCCGGGATCCCAATGTGCCCCCTTTACAATGGCCAACTGCAAGGGTAATTGAAACACTTCCTGGAAAGGATCGTATTGTTCGAGTGGTGAAATTAAGGATTGGGAAAACCGAATTCCTACGACCAGTCTCTCGCCTATCTCCTTTGCTTCCTGAGGACACCAATAATTGAAAATTTATGAAATTTTGGTGGGCGGCATGTTAAAGCCCGATAATTTAATATCTCATTTTATTTTATATTTTTATTCTCATCTCCTATAGTGAGGAAACCGCATTTAACTTATAATGAACAATATGTAGTGTAAATAGCGTGTTTACGGTTCAAGTTAAGTGTTTATGGTTCAAGTTACTTATTTACGTACGCCTCGGGAGATAAGAGACTCAACGGTCAGTCCTGGCCAGACCTCCCTGGAAGAAGTAGTTAGGCGCAAATCTCACCAACTTCATCCTCGAGACTCACCGGCAGGCTTTTTTTTATTATTCACCCCTGCCCATGGAATTATGAAGCAACTCACCGTATGGATTGAAGATTGCACCAGGGACCCTCAAGCACAGTAACACGTAACTTGAACCAATATATAAAAAGAAGGAAAAGAGACATTTAAATTTTTTTTTGGTATGTATTTGAATTTGGTTTATTTTGTAATCACAATAGGGGATTTTTAATATTATTAGGAGAAACTTTTTTTTATTTTGTTTATTTCTAGTTTCAAACTTAAATTACTCACCACGATATTTTTAATGTTTATATATATTTATATACTCAATCATTTAAGAAAATATATTTTAATTTCTGGTGTTCATTTATAATTTCATTTTCTTTGTTTTTTTTTGTTTTTTATGTCATTAATTATTTCAGGTTTCCCAATCTTTAAAACTTATGTTTGGGCATTTTTCTAAGTAATTTTTTACCAGCATTCATTGGGGTTGGGAATTGTTTTTTTTCCAAAAGTGAAAAGCCCCCCTCCCCAACATAAATTTGGTATAATAGATTTTATGATTTTTTGAAAGGTAAAGTATTTCAAAGAGAAGAAAGTGATTATTGCTCTTATATTACAAGGATTGTATTTACATATTATTATACGTGGATGATCTATTGATTTTGGGGAGGATTTATCTTAGATAAACTATGTTAAAGAAATTTTAAATTCTGATTTCAAAATGTAAGATTTAGGATCAAAAAGTTTGAAGTATTTGGGTATAAATATTAGTCAAAATAATGATTGTTTATACATAAACCAGAAAGAATATTTAGAATCTATATTAACTAATTTTGGTATATCTGAAGCAAATGCATGTGAAACACCAATGGATGTTAACGTTAATCTTGATTTTAAGGTTGACAGTTCTTTAGAGCATAAGTGTAGAGCTTGTATAGGTTCTTTAATGTATGCCGTTGTAGGTTCAAGGCCAGATTTGTGTGCTGCTGTTTCTTATTTAGCAAGATATCAACCCACTCCATCAGAAAAATTATGGCAGGGTTTAAAAAGGATCTTAAGATATATCAAGGGTACTATTGATTATAATTTGATATACAAATTTAATTGTGATTCCCAACCACTAATTGGATATGCAGATGCTAGCTTTGCTGTAGGCAAAGATAGTAAATCTATCACAGATTATATATTTAAGGTTTGGAAATTCAGTCATTTGGAGATGTAAAGAACAGAGTTCTATAGCGTTGAGTACGACAGAGGCAAAATTGTATTCTCTTAATGAATGTGTTATAGATGCATGTTGGATTAGGAAATTATTAAATGAATTAGACATTAATTGTAATACTACTGTTATTTATGAAGATAATAAAAGTACAATATTTTCTCTATGTAATCCTGATCAGAAAAGAATGAAACATGTTAATGTAAAATATAATTTATTAAGCATAAAATTGAATCAAAAGAAATTAGCATTAAGTATATACCAACTGGTGAACAATTGGCAGATATATTTACTAAACCTTTAAACAATAACTCTTACTAGTTTTTTGTACAGCAATTAGGTTTGGAATGATTTGTTTTTTTTTTATTTATAAATTAGTTGTGTTGATATAAATCATTGGTGGGAGGTGTTGAAATAACAATGATTTAGTTTATATTATTATTTGTAAATATGTAACACTAAATGATCAAGTAGGTTGTGAAAGGTTATCACTCTGTAATAATGTCATGTGATGTTTTAAATTAATTAAAGGGAATTACTTTTGTATCACATTGAGAGTTAAAATAAAAAACTTTGTTCTCTATCTGGAGTGTAATCATTTTAATCCTATAATGTCATGTGATGTTTTAAATTAATTAAGGAGAATTACTTTTGTATCACATTGAGAGTTAAAATAAAAAACTTTGTTCTCTATCTGGAGTGTAATCATTTTAATCCTTAACAATTACCACACTGTTTCTTAAGGAGTGCCACACTTTTTTGTCCTCCTTGGGGGACTGTTCTGTCAAGAATTAGAAACATCAACCAGTAGCTGCCTCCTGGCTGGGCCCTCCCTCTTTGAGACAGATTAATTTTTTATTTTTTGGGGGGGGGCAAGACTTCCATTGAAGTCCTATACTGGCTTGGTTGGGAAGGTCAAGATTCATTTCGTGGGTCTGCAACGAAATAAATTTTAACCTGCCCAGGTGGGATTGGAACCCACAACCTTCTGGTTACGAGCGCGCTGAGACCCTCGCCCCAACTCACTCGGCCATTGAGTCCCAATTTAATTTAAATAATTAAAAACTTATGTATTAATAAAAAATAATGGATATTTTAAAGACTTATATTTTGTGTTGTTGAAATAGATAAGGACTATGAATTGGCAAGATCACAATTAGAGCTTGGGGAGATCATTGGTGAAGGACAGTTTGGAGATGTACATCGAGGAATTTGCGCAGTTGGAGGGCAGAAACTACAGGTATGAATGGAGTAATTTAATTAATATAATCTGTAAATAATTATTTACAAGTTGTAATGTTATGGCAATCATTTCCAATATATTCTTTAAAGTATAAAACAACTGCATGATGGGGTTCTATCTCATCTTCAGGTTTAGATCTAGAAAAAATTGTAAATTTTATATATTAAACTTACATTAATATTATCCTGGTTTTTCCTCTCAGTCAGCACACCTAAAAATGACATAAAATCTTTATCATGCTATAGCCCAGTCAAATAAGGATTTCACCTCGGAATGAAAGCAATAAAGCTGAATTTTTGGATATACCCCCATTTCCTTCTAAATAAGGGGTGAAAACTCACTGACCTCAGTGTGTTGCGTGTGCCAGCACCCTAAATATTGCTTACTGTTTTAAAATCCAAGTTTTTTTGGCGCATTTTTCACTATAACACCGAAACTATTTGTCTGATCTGAAGTTTCATTTTTCCAACTAAAAACTGAAATCTGATCTGATACTATCAGATACTTTAAATGAAATATTGATTAAACCCCATAATATGCCCAAGCAAGCAAGCTAAAAAAAATATGTTTTGGTAAATTATGACGATTTTGACATTTTCAGTGGGCTTGCTTGGGTGTATAAAGAGGTTTAATCAGTATTTTATGTAATGGGCCTGATAGTAAATTTAATCAGATTTTAGTTGAAAAAATGAAACTTCAGATCGGACAAATAGTTTTTGAGTTAAAATGAAAAATATACCAAAAAAAGCTTTGATTTCAAAACAGTAAGCGGTTTTTAGGGTGCTGGCAAGGGTATTTTACAGGACTTGATCAAAATTTAATAAACAGATTCTTATAGTAAATCTATCCAACTTTCAGATTAGTTTTGGAGTTATAGCCGAAATAGTGCTGACAAACGTGTTTTCACGGAGAAGTGTTACCCTAGTCATAGTGCTGAAATGAGGGGCGTAGAGTGCATGAAATATGTGAAAATTTTTTACTTAACTTCGTTAGGAGTTTTTAGAATGTAAAGATACTGAAAGTCTCCGACCCTGGTGGAACGAGATTCCCAATTTACGGTGGGGGAAGGGAGAAGATCCCATGTTAAGGTTTTTCGATTATATCTCATAAAGGTGGACTCTGTAAAAATATGCTATAAATCCAAATTAAAACTAATTAAATTTCCTATTATATATGAAATCAACGTAAATTTAATGCTCTCTACAACTTTGATTCTAACATTTTTTTAGAGAAACGATTGTGGAAGACACTAGAAGCAAATGTTTCTCCTAACCGGGGCCTGCTTCTCTTTCTCCGCGCTATATCTTGAAAACAATGGATCCTAAAAAAAAATTAATAGAATCAAAATTTATTATTATTTACAAGTTTTGTAACCTTTTTGATTGAAGTTTGAGGCATAGAAATAGAGATATTTGAAAAAAACTGATTCTTGTAACCTTTGACTTAAAATATTTAATTATGCTAACATGCTGAGGTTGGTGACTTTTCACTGCTTATTTAGAAGGCATGTGCAAAAATTCAGTTTCATTGGTTTCATTCCGAGATTTGTTGTATAAAACTCCTTATTTGGCTGGGCTGTGGAAACAGATGACTTTCCTTTGGAAACAAACTTGTAGTCTGTTCGGGAACCCACTTTAGGAGCTAATATTTGATTTCTGCATTAAAGGAGTTGAGGGAAAACCAGCTTTGTTTTGTTTCATCGAGAGACCAGAGTTATCAAATGCTAAAGGTATTCTTCACCAGTGTGGTTTGCTCATCCGCCTCTCCCATCTCTATGACAGGCAGCCTGTATATCAGTTGCTCATCCTCTTTGATGATGGATACACCTTCCTGGCTTTACATAATAACTACTTGGAGAGCTTTGGACATAGCAGTGTCCTTGTAAGAACAGGGTCTAGCCGAGTCACTTGAACTACCCCGTTAGTTAGAAGGTCCAGCTTTCTATTTGCCGATTCTCCTATTGGGTGTTGGTTGGGAGTGATTCCACCATTGGCATTGTCCTTTTTATCAGTGTGAAGCTCTCTCTGATAGGAGGATACTCTGTTATGTCTTATCCAGGAGAGGGAACTGATTATCCTCTGTTCCTCCCCCACTTAAAGACTCCAGATTTCTCCTGAGTGAACCCCCCAAGCTGGCTTGTGGGGAGTGACCCAGTTGGCACCACTATGAAGAGGGTCTTCCTTGGATTGTCAGGCAGAAATCAGGGTTTGCACCTGCTTGTCTTTTCCTTTTCTTTTGAGTCTCATATACTAATGACATACAAAGCCTCCAAATTTGTTTATCTCAGATCCTTGGTAACCCAAGAAAGTTTTATGGATTCTTAAAAGAAATAAAGATTTTTAGTTGCCAACTGTCATTATTATGGCCTCATTCCATATTTTAGAAAAGTGTGTAAAGGGTCTAAATTTTGGTCTATCTTCATATGGAAATTTTAAATAATTCAAAATAAATAAATTTAAGAAAATTATTTAGTAAATTAAATTTGTATAAATAATGAAAAAAGGTTACATATAACTGAGTTAACTGTTATATAATTTTTGTTTGTAATTAATTTTATTTATAATTGTGGGTAAGAATAATGTAAATTATATTGATAACATCTAAAGAAAAAGTGTAATTTGTATAATTTGTTTAAAATTTAATTTGTACAATAAATTTAGTTGGCAATACATAGAATAGGAGAGTGGGGGGGACAGTGTTTTTGGAGGGAACAGGATGTGTGAGGCCACATGTGTGCAGGCAGTTAAAGTGAAAACATGTTTGTGAAAATTGGATGAGTGAGTTTTTTTTTTTTTGTTATGTCGATAGAACTGTACTTAAATGTATTTTAGTATTTTGTGAGAAGAGTTGGTTAGGTGTTTAACAGGACAATTCAGTAATTATTATTGTTATTTATTTATTTGTCATTTATTATATTACGGCGCCCGGACAAAGTAAAGCAAAATGGACTGTGTGTTCAACTTGTAATTAATAATGGTAAGAATAACCTTACAAATGTCGCCGTGAACAGGGACACGATTTATAAAAAATATACATATAGATAGATGTATATATTACCCTTGTATCCTACTAAAAGTCTATATTTATCAATCAAATGATGGAAAACGAATCAAAAGAAATAACAGCATCAGGAAAAATGCTTGAATATAACCAGAAGGAGGTAAATAAAATAATAGGAGTAGTTCCGGAATCAATTCCCCAGAAGACAATAGATAATGAAATTATTAAAATGATAATAGAAGCAAACAGAAAATCGATGGAAGAAATTATTAAAAAACTTGAAGAAGATAGGATAGAAATGAATAGAACAAATGAAAAGAATAAGAATGAGATAATAAAAAAAATGGAAGAATATAGAAAGGAAGATAAAAGAGAAGTAGATGAAAAGTTGAGAGAAGTGAAGAAGGAAATTGAAATGATTTCAAATAAAAAAATTGAAGAAGTTGAAAACAAAAGGTTAATAAAAGTGGAAGAATATAGAAAGGAAGATAAAAGAGAAGTAGATGAAAAGTTGAGAGAAGTGAAGAAGGAAACTGAAATGATTTCAAATAAAAAATTTGAGGAAAATGAAAATATATTAAAAGAATTGAAAAATTATCATGAAGATAAATTAAACAAAATGGTCACCAGAGTAGATAATATAGAAAAAAAATAGATTGTGCAAGGAAAGTACCGGTTGGTGCTCACCAATGAAGGATGCAGAGATTAAAAAATTTTACAATTTCAAAAACCAGTTCCCAAATCAATTTTTAGAAGATTTAAAAGATTACTATCAATATCAAACCGGGAAGAACTTAGAGAAATTCATCAGCAGTAAGTTGGGGGGAGAAGCTTTGAATTGGTAGACAACCAAAAATTTTGTAGTGGAGGAGTTTAATGATTTTGAAAGGGAATTTTTGTCGGAATTTGGAGGGACCAACTACAAGAACTATATAATGAATAAATTGTATCTTGAAAAATATAATGAAAATGCGCGTATGGGCCCCATGGAATATATAACTCAGTGGGTATCTACACTAAAAGAAGCTGGGGTATTCGATGAAAAGGGAAGTGAGAGTGAATGGGTTAAATTGATTGCTGGTCATTTCCACCCGCAAATTCTAAGGATGGTCAATTTGACTAGAATATCAAGATTTCGAGACTTGTCAACATACGTCAATCAGATTGAAAACAGGCAAGATCTGTATTTTAGTACTGGATTGAGGGCACAACAACCAATAATACAGGCAGGACAGGCCAGTTTTCAGAATCGGGACAGAGAGGCCAATATTGGACGATTAAATAAAGGCCCAAATGAAAAAATAGGATATAACCGATATGGAGATAACAAGAATGTCCAACAGGGACAAAGTTGGAGAAATCGAGGACAAGAGCACCTTATTCAAAACCCGACTAATCAAAGAATGATTGATTGTATGCAAAAATCGAAAAAATACATGTTGGGAAACGGCTGATGAGTGCCAATGTGAGGCAAATGTAGCTCATCTGGAACAGCAGAGAAATGATAAAACGATAACCAGTCATATAGAGGAAATAGGAGAATCAGGAGAAAAAACCATATATAAACACCCAACATATGATAGATAAAAAATTGGCCAGGTCCCTAAAAAAGAACTTTGTAATATTTATGATAATGAGTCATTGTTAAGTGAACAGACATTTTCAGAAAATTTTTATGAAACCCCAAAAATAAATATCAAAATAGAAAAAATAAAAACCGTTGCTCTTATTGACACTGGAAGTGAGGTGAACGTAGTGAATGAAAAATTTTTTGTTGATAATTTTAAATGTAACAATAACATAAACATACTACCTTGTCAAGGTATGATAATTGTAACGGCTTGCGGAAACAAAACACAAAAAATTAAAGAACAAGTACATATGGAAGTTCAAATTAACAGTATAAAAATCAAATTAAATTTTCTTATAGTGGCAAATTTAATTCACAAGGTCATTTTAGGGACTGAGGCCTTTAACCAACTTAACGCAGAAATTAATTTTAAGAAAAAAATTAATAAAGTTTGAATATAAAACACAGATAGACGAAGTACAAATAAAAGGATATAATAAGACTATGAGATTAAATGTGATGATGTCCGAAGGAAGAGAGGAGAATGAGGAGGACGAAGCTGAAGAAAAAGGAATCCAATCCACTACAATTGGCACAGAAGAGGAATTTAATGCCATTAATTGTCTTTTAAATAAATATAAGAAGCTAGGAAGAGATGAAATAGGATTACTCAACACATACACCCATGAAATAAAAGTCAAGAATGATAGTCCATATTGTTGTAAGGCTTATCCGATTAAACCAACTGATTTCTCAATGGCAAAAAAATATTATAGAAACTTGGCTGAAACAAGGATTAATAGAACTTTCAAACTCTCCTTATGTAAATACTCTTGTATTTATTAAGAAACCAAATGGGGAACTACGACCATGCATTGATGCTCGTAAAATAAATGAACGCACATTTCCGGAATATACTACCCCAGAGAAAATACACAATATATTGAGGAAGATGAATAAGGTAAACTATATCAGTATATTGGATTTGCGGAGCAGTTTTTTACAAGTAAATTTGCACTCTAATTCTAGAATTTACACTGCCTTTAAATTTGGAAATAATGTATACCAATTTACACGGGTACCTTTTGGTCTGATTAACTCCTTATCATCATTTATCAAAGCCATCACACCAGTGATACCCATAGGATATGAAAACAATATAAAAAATTATGTGGATGATATCATCATTTTTTCAGAAACTTTCAATGACCATATGTCACATTTGGAAATAATGTTTGAACATTTGCTTAGGGCGGGAGCAACATTAAATTTTGAAAAATGCAAATTTATACAAACTCAAATTAAATTTGTGGGACACATTATTAGCAGAGAGGGTATAACCAAGGACCCAGATAAAACAATGGCTATAAGAAATTTCAAACGGCCTTCGAATAAAAAAGAGATACAATCATTTTTGGGAATGGTAAATTTTTACAATCATTTTACGTCTAAATTCTCTGAATTGTCTATACCCTTGACAGACAATATAAGAATCAATTCACCTTGGAAGTGGGGGGAGGAACAAGAAAGAGCCTTCATCAGATTAAAGGAAGAAATGTGTAATTATGTTAACTTGAATTACCCTAATTTTGAGAAAGAATTCTTTCTACAATGTGATGCTTCTGATTTAGCTGTTGGAGGAGTATTATACCAATATGATGAAAAAAATAATAAGCTACCAATTGCCTTTTACAGTAAAAAATTAAATGAACGAGAAAAAAGAGTGTACACAGTTACAGAAAAGGAATTATTTTCTATTATAATTGCAATTAAAAAATTCTACGACACCATCGCAGGATATAGAATAAATGTGTTCTCTGATCATCAAGCCCTATGCCACTTATTTGCTTGTAAAAATCCACCACCTCGGATACAGAGATGGATAATATATCTACAAGGACTGAACCTTAACTTCAACTATGTGCCAGGAAAAGAGAACCAAATAGCTGATGCACTTAGTCGGAATATAAGTGGCATAAAACAGTTCAAAGCCCCACTATCTATTGAGAATTACTACAACAAACATCCAATGGATGCACAAAATAACAGCATGGATAGAGTTAAAATTCAAAATGGAGTCAAATATGTTAAGGTAAATGACAAATGGTTAACAGAAATACCAATAGATTGCATAAATGAACTAATTAAAGAAATTCACGAAGGGTACTACCACATAGGATATATAAAGACATGGAAATTAATTAAAGAAAACTACTACATGAAAAATCTAAAAAAATTGATAAAGGGATTCATTAAAACATGTCATGAATGCCAGCTTAGCAAATCATCCCCATGTGAGAGAGCTCAATTAGGTGTCATAAGATCAGACCATCCACTGAACTTAGTGTCGATTGACTATATGGGACCTTTTCCTACAGGACAATACAGATACAGATACATTCTGGTGATTATAGACAATTATACAAAGTACACAAAGTTGTACCCTACAACTAAAGCAAATTTAAAAGAAACAAAAAAGAAAGTACTTCTATACATAGGACATACCAGTGAGATTGGTCAAATTAACAAAATTCTCACAGATAATGCGACCACTTTCACCACCGAGAAATGGAATGAATTCTTAACATCAAAAGGAATAAAAAGAATTCTTACTGCTATACGAAGACACAAAAGTAACCTAGCTGAGAGAGTGAATAAAGAAATTGCACAGTACCTCCGAGTCATGTTAGATGAAAAACACAATGGTTGGGTAAAATACCTGAAGGGAATAGAAGACTGCATGAACTGTACTTACCATTCCAGCATAGAAAATCTTCCCTATACCGCTATGTGGGGGCTTAATGCACCAAGACCATGGGAGAAAGTACAAAGCCAGAATTTGAAGTTATCACGAGAGGAACACTGTGAAATCCTACATAATATTAAACGATTGAATGAGGAACACTTGAAGAAATATCATACCAATTTCAATCATAAAAAGAACAGCAAATTAAAAATAGCAGACTTGGTACTGGTCAGATCAAATATTGTTAGCAATGCCGAAAACCAAATAGTAGGAAAACTGTCAAAGAAATTTGAAGGTCCGTACAAAATAAAACACAAAGTGGGAACTAACATATACCTATTGGGTGACCTCACATCTGATACCATCAGAGGAAATTTTTCATGCATCCCTTTTAAAGAAGTACTTTAGCAGGGAAACATATACTGAATGTATAGATGAACCACCGGATGTGTCAAGTAGAAAGTGAACTTACTGTTTTAATGTTAATATATAAAAAAAAAAAAAAAAAAAAAAAAAAAATTCAAACCTCTTCATTAATTTCAAATTTTTTTTTAGCAAAGAGGGGGAATATGTAAAGGGTCTAAATTTTGGTCTATCTTCATATGGAAATTTTAAATAATTCAAAATAAATAAATTTAAGAAAATTATTTAGTAAATTAAATTTGTATAAATAATGAAAAATGGTTACATATAACTGAGTTAACTGTTATATAATTTTTGTTTGTAATTAATTTTATTTATAATTGTGGGTAAGAATAATGTAAATTATATTGATAACATCTAAAGAAAAAGTGTAATTTGTATAATTTGTTTAAAATTTAATTTGTACAATAAATTTAGTTGGCAATACATAGAATAGGAGAGTGGGGGGGACAGTGTTTTTGGAGGGAACAGGATGTGTGAGGCCACATGTGTGCAGGCAGTTAAAGTGAAAACATGTTTGTGAAAATTGGATGAGTTTTTTTTTTTTTTTGTTATGTCGATAGAACTGTACTTAAATGTATTTTAGTATTTTGTGAGAAGAGTTGGTTAGGTGTTTAACAGGACAATTTAGTAATTATTATTGTTATTTATTTATTTGTCATTTATTATATTACGGCGCCCGGACAAAGTAAAGCAAAATGGACTGTGTGTTCAACTTGTAATTAATAATGGTAAGAATAACCTTACAAGTGCTTTTTCTAAGGGTCCCAAAATTTTCTTATTTAAAGAAAGTATCTGGCTCATTCTCCTATAATATGGCTCAGAAATGTGGACTATCTCAAAACTGGTGAATGGAATATGATGATTTTTGAGAGGAAGATTCTCTATAAAATATTTAGAGCTTGAAGATGGACCAGGTTTGGATAAGCTAAACAAACCAAGAGCTCAAAAACTTATTTAAGGAATCGAATATGGTCGAATAAGTTATGTTTAGGTTGGCGATACCAGATCCATGTTAGGTGTGAGCACAGAATACATAATATGATAGAAGCGGTGGGCAGGTGGGGGGAGAAGGCTCCCGGCAAGGAGCGCTATCCCCACCACCTTAACCCCTGCTGTCCCAGTCAGTACCACTGTTTCTCTGTGTTTATTTGGAACAATTGGTAATTGTTAGGTCTCTGTTGTGTGTATGTGTTTTATTTCCCTATTGGATTAAAAAATGTCGTATCATGCCGCGTTTGAATGTTCTAGGAAAGAGTCCAACAAGGATTTAAACCCAACCCTCCAATAACCCTTCACTGGTACATTTTAAATGCACACAGTTTAGTTTTTCAATAAATTAAGAAACAAATCTTCCTTCCCTTTCACCACAGTAAAAATATGTTTATTGTGGAGCTTTTTTAACTTTATTGTTAAACTCCCCTATATTAACAATAATATATATTGTAACCACATAATACAGAATATTCTGTATATTCAATTAGGATTGATCAATTAATTGCCGATTCTATTGAAATTATTTTTATTTGAAAACTAGTTTCGAATGTTAAACAATAACACCTTAAGACAACGTTTTACAATAATAACATAGTTTTAGATTTGAATAAATCTTTAAAAGTTTAACAGTTCCAATCTTACCTTTTATTTTTTCCTCAGCTTCCCTTCAGTAGAAGAGGAATAAAATAAGTGGGTTCAAGCCCTGAGGCAAGAAAAATGGAAGCCAACAAAAACAAGTGTTATTTGTTCAAAACATTTTAAAGAGGCAATTTTGACAAATCTTCTTCATTTCGAGTAAATCTAAAGAAAGGTGCAATTCAATCGGTTTTTTGATTTCCCAGATCATTGGAGACAGAAGATTATTACGCTTTACCCAAATATGTAGGTATTTAAACTTGAAAGTTTAATGGTTGGATTTTTTTTTTTTTTTTTTAGGAAAAGGGGCCAATAAAAAGGCTTGCGACCCCATTGAAAAATACTAGCTCTCCAAATAAAAAGAAATTTAAAAAATGTTAGAGATCACTAATAAAAACATAAACAAGCTCAAAAAAACAACTTGATGAAAGATCTGTACAGCTTCCAAATACAGCTGATTCATTAAGCCTCACTGAAAATTCACTTTCTACCACAAAAAAAAAAAAAAAAAAAAAAACTGGTTGAAAAGAAAAAACAAATTTAAAACCTACGCCAAAACGTTTTTCGGAATAAGAAGAAAAACTGTGCCTACAAATACAGTCTACAAAAACTGTGTGAAGAAAAAGAAAATAAACTAATTAAATGAAGAATAGAAAATTTGCTTTCATTACTTCTAAAACAATACTTTGGGAGAACCTTTTTTTCTAGATTTCCACATTTTTTAGAAGATGGCTCTTATTACTCATTATTAATCAGATCGATCGGAATGATATTTTTTAAAGTCCGAATCCACCATTTTTTGAAAAATATCAATGATAATATATATACAAATAAAATAAGATAGAAAAGTAATAAATTAGTAATTTTCTTTTGGTAATATTTGTTTTATTTTTGTTCTTAAATTACCTATCTATGCATAATCAGATGGAATCTATTAAAATTGGTAAGAGTTGAAGCCTAAATAGAATAGAGTAGAATAGAAAGAAAACTTTATTCTGGGACAAAGTCCCTTAAGAATAACATTAAATAATACAAAGTAAGATCATAACTGGCCGAGAGGCTGTTAAAAATAAAATAACATAGGTAAATTTAAATACAAATATGTATGAAAAAAAAAAATACAGAGAAAAACTAGAAAAAAAAAAAACTATAAATAAAAAGAAAGTGAAAAAATAAATATACAAAATAGAGGTTAATATTGTAAACAAAATTGCAGAAGAGAAAACAAACAGAAACTTAAAGAAAAATAAAAGATAGAAAATCAAAAATTATCATTACAAGAAATCAAAACATTATCATAGTCAAACTATGATTTTTGCTAATGTTTCATGTCTGAAGGTCTTAGTAATTAAATTAGGCGATTACATAAATAGTACATACATCCTTATAATTGAAAAGCGTCGGGTTGGAGGGATAGAAGTTTGTGAAAGAGTAGTGTTTTGAATGTTCCAAGGATAGAAGCATTGCGGATATAGGGGGGGGAGGGAATTCCAAAGAGTAGAGGATCGGACAAGGAAGGAACGTTGGAGTGCAGTACTTCTGTAGGATGGAGTATAGAGATTCGAAAGACGAGATCTTGTATGCAGTGATTTGATAGCAGACTTGAATTTCAGGTTACTGTAAATAAAGGGAGGGTGAGGGGTGTTAATAACTTGGAATAGGTAGGTGCCTAGGAAGTATTTTGTGGGGAAGGAGGGGAAAAGCCAATTTAACTCAGTGTAGAGATGCGAAACATGGGAACGTTTCGAAGTTCTGAAGACAAACCTAATGAAGCAATTCATGATGCATTTTAATCTGTCTTCAAGAACCGTCGAGAGCCCGCCATATATCATGCAACCATAGTCAAATTGGGGGAAGATAATGGAGGATACTAGAAGTTTGCGTGTGGGTAGGGGAAGGAGTTGACGGGAGCGGTGAAATAGTTTTAGGATACCTATTGACCTTCGGGATATTTGTGCAATATGGGATTTCCAGGAGAGGATTTGATTAATGGTTAGGCCTAAATTTTTAACAGAGGAATGGAAAGTTATTGGATGACCATTAAGGAATAATGTGGGAAAGTTGGCATATTAGATGATAAAGTTGCAAATAAGCCTGAGGTGGAACTACCGTGGAGTGAAGGTGGTGGGGAGAGAGCTGGCCGAACTGGAGCCATGGGGGCCTTATGGCATTAGTGCCTCTGCCCCTTCTACTATATTCTGTATTCTGTGGGTGTGAGGAACTGAATTACAGCAGCACAGGATGGAGCAGAACAATTGATGGAGGCTGGTACAGGAGACCCAGACTCAACATCAAGGTGTATCATTGAACTTTTGAGCCTCAGTTTAACCTGAATAGCTGCATGTTAACCTTCTCCTTATGTATTTACAGATTCTCCTCAAGAAGTTGGCTTAAGTCTGAGTCCATCTTATCATTAGGGAGGTTTAAGGGAAGCTGGTGTGACTGTATGATCCCGATTTATTGGGATTTTGTGGTCTGTCAGTTCCCTCTTCACCCTCTGAACTTATCTCATATAGCTGACCTAGACAGATGCTACATGGCAGGATATGGCACTATATCCTCCTCATTGGCAGCTACATAAATAAGAAAGGTGGTTATACGGTGCATATTGAAGTTGGCTTTTGGGTATGCTAATGTGTTCTAAATGGGTGTGGTTGTTTTTATGTAGGTGTTTCTCCAACCTGGAGAGCCAGTGACTGAATATGGTTCTAACTATTTGTTATTTCTATTAAAAAAAAAAAAAAAAAAAATATATATATATATATATATATATATATATATATATATATATATATATATATATATATATATATATATATATATATATATATATATATATATATATATATATATATATATATATATATATATGTAATATATATATATTGTAATGTTCTTTTTATTTAGATTAAGTAAAAGTTCTAATTAATATAAAGTTAATTAGTTTTCTAATTAGTAGTTAATTAATCGTCCCTATTTGGGAGCTGTAATGTAATGTTCTTTTTATTTAGTAAAAGTAAAATTTTAATTAATATAAAGTTATCTTTTTTTTTTGTTTAAATAAATTTTGAGGGAATATCAAGGGTTGAGCTTTTCAAAGATAATGATTCTGACTCAAGAATATATTTTATAAACAAAACAATTAAACACATTTTACACCAGATTATATATAACATTTGACATATTAGTAATTAAGATACCTTCCATCTTCGAAACGATTGTAGATCTTGATAATTCAAATTGTTCCTCAACTTATCCTTCTTGTTTCAAACTTCCTTCTAACCTTCCTTCCTCTGTCTATTGAAACACTCATCACATCAAGACTGTTAAAATAGTTTATTAATGCTTCATACATGTGACTAACGACTCACTAAAATAACAGAGAGATGTCGACACCTCGAAGCCCCAGCGAGAAGAGAGCGTCTCAAAACAAGTAGGCGTCCCAAGCGCAAAAAACCGTTAACGGACAAGTCTATACCTTCACAGCCTTCGTCTTAATGACTTATCACTTAAATAAAATATAGAATTTAATTTATACATTACAAAAACATTTAGAAATCCTAATCATTATTTAACATACCTTAATTCAAATTGACAAACAAAACTACGTAATAATTAGATCGGCGGCGAACTCTTGCTGGCGCCAAATTCAAACCAAAATCCTTTTACATACACTTTATCTCGACTCCGAAATATCACTACATATATATATATATATATATATATATATATATATATATATATATATATATATATATATATATATATATATATATATATATATGTATATAAATACGTACATACATATTTTGCATATTGTTTATGTTTTAAATAAAGAGTATCACATAATCATATAATACATGGATTATTAGGAATAAATAATGTATAAAATAGAGCTGTACACAAATTTTATTTTTAGGTGGCTGTGAAAACTTGTAAACCAGGTTCTGATATGGCTGTAACTGAAGTCTTTCTAGAAGAAGCATGTAAGTACCTTGTGAGACTCAAAATGGTTCAGTTTATTTCTTTGTCTTATAAACTACCAGAATAGTGTGTTACATTTCTATCAAAACAAAATTATTTATTTATGAAATTAAAGTAAATTTAATGCCAGTGCCCGCTTCTCCTTCTCCGCGCTATATCTCGAAAACGATTAATCCTAAAAAAAAATGAATATAACCAAAATTATATAGAATATTATTATCTACAAGTTTTGTAACCTTCTCGATTGACCTCCGAGGCATAGAAATTGAAATATTTAAAAAAAAATTAATTTTGTGACCTTTGACAATGAATATCTAATTATGCTAACACGCTAAGGTTGGCGACTTTTCACCCCTTATTTAGTTAGAAGGCCAAAACGAAGGTACATGCAAAAATTCAGCTTCATTGCTTTCATTCCGAGATTTGCTGTATAAAACTCCTTATTTGACTGGGCTACAAGTCAAGAAGCAGGTTATCAATGGTCTGCTAAGGCTTTACATATTGATTCAGTTCTGGTTTCATCTAGTGCTCCTTCCACAAGAAAAGTCAAAGTGTGGATTCCTTGTAGTGTTGGGCTCTTTCAATTTTACCTCTCTGAGAGTGAAGAGTAGTCTCTGTAGATTTCCTCTAGAGATAAGCATTTTGATTTGGGTGAAGAAGCTTAGATAAAATCACCATGCATTTAGAATAGGTTACCTCTTATTTATTTTTTAATAGGAGGGAGGTTAAGATAATAGGCTGAATGAAGAAGCTTTTTTTTTTTTAAATATTCCCTATATTTTAGAATCTGTCGTCCCATTATTCATAATCTAAGTGAGGAAAGATTAAATAGAAAATAAGGAGTCTATGTATACATTCTAGTATAAAATGATGAGAATGATTAAATAGTTAATAGTCCAGGCAATGAAGACCAAATAGGGTACATAATTCATGTTGAAGCCAATTTTGGCACTGTTGTAGGGGAAGGTGTCCTTAACAATATATTAAAAGTTCTGGGGGGTGGGAGTGGAGCTAAGGGTGGGAGGGGCGCTCTAAAGGTCGTTTTTTTCAGTTTTTCGTTAATAACTCGAAGACTCTTTCCTCTAGTGAAAATGTGTTAATGTACTCAATTAATTAAAATCAAATTCTTTACTGAATTTCGTTTTTAAAACTTAAAGCTAATTTAATTTTCTGTAAGATGCTTTATATCAAACTTTGATTAAATTCCATGAAATACCCACCCAGCCCACTGAACATATCAGAACTGTCATATTTTTCCAAAACATGCATATTTAGCGTGCTAGTATGGATATTACACGGAATTTAATCACAATTTCATATTCAGGACCTGATAGATGATTTAAGTAGCTTTGAGATGAAAAAAAGAAATTCAGGATCGGACACTTTGTTTAGGAGTTATAGAGCAAACGAGCCAAATAAAACTTGAATTTTATAAACGTTCGCTGTTTATAACATGCTTGCAAGGGTAGAATACGAAATTTGATTAAAATTTGTTATGTATGATCTGATATTAAATTTGACCAGCTTTGAGATGAAAAAAAGAAATTCGGGATTAGACAAATATTTTTGGAGTTATTATGAGAAATGTGCGGAAAAAATTGCTGGCATTGATGTTTCACGGTACTTGATAAAAACTTCATACATGGAGTCTGATAGTATAGTTAGACCTCCATAATCCGGCATGCTCGGGGATCGACGATGCCGATTATAGAATATGCTGGATAATCGACATCTTCCTTTAAAATGGTTTAAACAGAGAATAAACTATAAATAGACGCACATAAACTATATATATTATTGGGTTGTTAAAAAGTTGTTACACTACACAAACAAAAATGTTACAATACATAAAATATAAACTGAATTAAAAATTGTTTCTTAAAAAAAGTACATACATAAACGCACTATATTTTTATATATATTTACATATTATGATTGGGTTGTACAACATTGTTAAAGAGTTAAACATTTCACTTGTCTAACATTACAAAAAACAACAAATTATTACATACAAATATTTGACACAATAAACAAACATTATAACACATAAAACAAAAACAGAACCAAAAGTTTCTTCAAAAAAAGATGTACAGTACTGTAGAATTTAATCAGATTCACTGTCTGCTGGTCCAGTAGCCTCAGACGATGCTGAGGGAGAATCTAGCATCGTCTTTTTCTGAGCTCTTTGGAACATTGAAGGAATATCAACCTCCTTTTTTGATTGGTTGCGTTTTTTAATAAAAATTGTTTAGAATGGTGTGCAGATTCATTACTTTAGTAGAATCATAATATTGATCGGAGTAAAAAAATGAATAGAACCAAATTTATTGCAAATTTCCTGTTGAATATTCGCGATCTTTTGCCCTTTCAAATTTCCCAGGTTTTGCTATTCCTTCGATGGGGGCAGGATTCGCAAACCCAACTTCTTCTTCCGCCACCGACTTGAACACTTGGTAAAACTTCGGCTCTGCAAATTATTTCATTTACCTTTTCCTATCCTATTCAAAATTACCCCCAACCTCTCTCATTTCACCTTGCAGTCAGCCGGTATGTTTCCCTCTTCATGCCCACAGTTCTCGCCACCAAGGTAAGCCAAACTTTAATTATTTTCGTCCCATCACGGCTCTCCCTCATGAACCAGTCCCCAATTTCAAAATACAGTCCACTATTCTCAACCCAATACATTTCCTTTGCTTTAATGTATAGAATACAAAATGTGCTGAAAGTAACGGTTCCTGAGTTATTGTATCTAACTTCTAAAAACATACAATTTTTGCAATTTCCCCCCTCCCCTGCCCAAACCGAATACTAGTTCGAGGAATTCTTTTTACCACATTTAGAACTAAAGTTGGTAAACAAGTTCCAGTAGTCAGATCTTTTTATTTTAGGTTCAATTTCAAGGTTCGAATGCTAATTACCCTGTATTATATTAAACATATTAGCTTTAACAACAAATATTTTATTTTTAGCGATTACCATTTAATTAATAAAAATAAATTATTCATTTGTAACAATATATATTTCAATATTAGCAGTAAACATATAATTTTTAACAATAAAAACTTTTGTTTTTTTTTAATTTTCCTTATTCCCCATACTATATCTCCTTAAGCATTGATCCCAGCAAAAAAATGTATAGAAACTTTTTTGTAAAGAATTTCATGTTAATGAATTTAGTATATAAAAACATTTTCACTAGAGGCAAGAGTCTTCGAGTTATTACCGAAAAACTGAAAAAAATGTCCTTTAGAGCGCCCCCTACCATAGCTCCACCCACACCCCCCAGTACTTTTAGTATGTTGTTAAGGACACCTTCCCCTACAAATTTTGATGCATTAATTCATGTACAAGCCACATGAATTAATGCATCAAAATTTCCTTTGTTGCCTGGACTATAAAGTGTTTCTATTGATTTTCGAGACATTTGGGCAATGTTGGACTTCCAGGAGAGGTATTGGGCATTAATAATTCCTAGGGTTTAGCTAAAGAACAGGAACATTTTTTGTATATTACAATTTTTTCGCCAATCAACCGTTTACCCGCTAGAGCACTCTGAAAAGGGGCATCGAAACACAAAAACTCAACAAAGCGTGAATCAATAATTCTAGAGTAGAAATGAACTAAGTAAATGAGGATTGTTGTCACTTTCAGGTTTCCTTTGATTTTATAACTATAGTTGGAAGACATGTTTTTGTTCCAGGATGGCCAAGCTTAAAATCAACATCCTTTCCCTTCTTTTCTAGGTAGCCAACCCTTAAATCACCTCAACACCCAATTAATATTATTTAAGAAGTATTATTAATAACCATTATTACTTAGGAGGCATTGTTATCCTCTACTTATTCATCTAAATTCCTTTTTCTTTCTCTTGTTCTCTTTACCTCAAGCCGGCAATTGATACAGACATATTTCACTATTTTCTCTTGAGCACATACTTGCAAATTGGACTTCTCTACATTTTTTTTCTCCTGTTTTCTCTATTCCTGTATTCAATTCATTATAAAACAGCTCAAATCAGATTTTTGTCTACTATACAGTACATCAAATGATGGTATTATATACCTTTAGTGGAGAATATGAAAGATTTCTGATAAATCACATCACCCTCTTGAAAGCCCTGAAATGGTTGTGACCATTTCAAATGAGAATTAGTGAGTAAAGATACTCCCTAACTCCCTAGTTCAATGTGTTTCAAAAAGTATCGAGTCAGTTGAGAAATAGCCTTCCATCGATTAGTTATGGCTATAGTTTGGTTGAAAGCTAAAGGCATCTGGCTCGCGAGAGGAGGGGGAGCAACGTTGCCAAACCTCCTTTACCCAACCCTCAGGTGGGTCCGTCCGCACGGTCTTTGCTGAGATCTTAGTCTAAATTATTTGATTTTTTAAAATATGTTTTGATAATTTTAACTAAAGTTTATTCATTTTAAGCATCGTAGTTAGCATTATTTCATCTTTTGTTCATCTAATAACTGAATTAATTTTTTTTTTTTTTTTTAACCGTACTGATATGTATCAACATTATACCTTTTTTAATTAATAGTATAAAATGTTTGTCATGATACGCAGTAGGCTAACACCTTAAAGTCCTTAACAATAAAACTGAGAACCCACAACCCTTCTCGGAAATAGACAGCCATTTAAAAAATTTTTTTTTTGTAACAATCCCTTACTTTTTATTATTCTGCGAAACCATTTAAATCATAAAGACATTGATTGAACTCAAACTACAAAGAAGTGAATTGTGCTTTATTAAGTTTTATTATACGTTATGCTTTATTTAAAAATAATATATACAAAAATATAATATAAATATAAAAATATACAAAAATAATTTTAAAATACATTATTCAGGAGGAAGGGGGAAAACTTCATCATCTTCACTCGTTTCTTCAGTGTTGCTCGTCTTGCCGCAGACACTGCTGCTACTACTTTCTAATAAGTTTATTATCATTTACTCGATGTTTTCTAATACGATTCCATCTAATTCAGCTTGCGATTTAATTATCTGCTGTGTATGTTTCACAACATTCGTATTTGAAATTAAATTAACTTATTCATTAATTAATTTAATTACATCCTTCAAACAAAATGTTTTGTTTTTATCTGCAACATATCCCTTTATTTGCACCCCATATCCATGGTAGGTGGGCAAGCGAATCACTTTGTGGCCATGTCGTTCTGCTATTTCATATGTTAGGAATCTCGGCTTATTTGACTATGTCAAGAAGTTCGTCTTTATACATATGTCTATCGAATTCGGCATTTTTGGCTGTAGCCATTCAATAATGCCCTGTCTCTTCCAAGCTGAGGTGCGATATTTTTCCTTTAATAAAACTGTGATATGGGGGGTTGTCCATTACTATAGTTTTGGAGTGTTTTAAATTTGGTAACAGTTTTGTTGCAACCAATCCTTGAATGTAATATGGTTCATTTCATTGTGGTAATCCCCAGTATTCTTTTTTGCTTGGAACAACAGTAAACTATTTGACACAAATCCTTTGACTCCTCTGGCATGCAATAATATAACACATGTTCCCCTCCTAATAGGAGCATTCATCGTTCCTGAAGACGTATGGTCTGTCCAGATATGAGTTTTTCGTGTGACCATTATTAACCCATGTCTCAGAAATCGGCCCCTACAAGCTACATCACCTCTTTCTAAAAGAATTTTTCGGTTACCTGAGCACGTTTTCCATTTGAATCCAAGTTTCACTTCAATCAGCCCTAATGTCGACAATTTTACAGTAAAAAGTTCTGCCTCTGTCAATGAAATGAGAAAACACTGTGCTGGATATTCCTTTCTTTCATAATAAGAATAAATGTGCCTCCTAATTGCAGCTTCTTGAAAAGAATCTAAACTAAATTTACGTGTGGGCATTGGTTTACGTTTTCATGGAGTATGGAGCCACTGTCTTCTTCAGGTGTCTTTACTTTTTCCTGTGTCAATCGTAGAACTGTCCTTTTTGAAACATTAGTGACGGCCATCGTCCTTTCCACCACCACCTTACTGAAAGGAATAACAGGACCATCGAGTATTTTCTTCTTTTCTAAATATTTTCGAACAGATACCACCATTTCGTGAGCTTGCGATTTGAGCACCTTTCGATTTGATGTGCTGCTTTTCTCTGACATTTTATAATACTAAATAAAATTTAAAAGAAAAAAAAAAAATCAGTGCGACCTATATGAGAGGCGAAACTGCTCTGACTGTCTATATGAGAGAACAGGCAACCCTTGCGTACCACTCATTGGCCTGGACGAGCCACGTCTCCCTCCCTCCACATTTCCCCAGATGCCTTTAGCTTTCAACGAAACTATAAATTATTAGATCTTGGCAGTTTAGGAGGAGATAATAATCAAGCACTAATGGGAAAATGACCACTAAAGTAATTTGCCTCATAAGGATCTGATGACCGTCCTCAAAAAGGTCTGCTGCATTTATTATGAACTTTAACCATTTTAGCGTTATCTCATATTATTGATAGTGCTGTAACTATGTGGATAGAAGAATGAACATCCATAGTATGTATAAAATAATTGTAACAATATCTGATGGTTCATTAATAATTAAAAGAAGTGATAATAAAGTTTGAAGCGTGTTGTTTTCTGATATTATAGATTATACCATTTATGTCTTCTTCTTTTTTTTTCATTTAAATATAAACTTTCAAAATGTCGCAAAAAAGAAAACATGACGTTTTAATGCTTAAACAAAAATTAACCATTATAAACCAAGTTGAAAAAGGTGAAAGAGTTAAAAGACATTTTCTGCATAATTAATAGATGAGGAAACTTTTTGTGATATTTTGAAGAAAAATAAAGAGATTTCTGACTTTGTATCGCTGTTAGTCCAAACATAGTGTCCTTGAAAAACAATGGAGAACTCAACATTAAAAAAGAAACAGTTTTGAATAGTTTGAATGCAGATTTATCTTGCTATAGGCACTGAGAACTGATATAAGAAAATAAATGATAAATAAAAAACAAACTAAAATTAATGATTTTTTTCTAAGTGAAAATTCAATACATATGTAAAAGCATGCATGCATAATGCATTCTTATGTAGTTTTGTATATTATAACTTAATAAATGTATGTAAAACTTTTGTTTATTATAAAAGTGATTTTCAGCACAGTTTTGTATTTATTAATATTCTTATATATATCTATATACTATATTAAGTCAATAAAATATAATTTGATTATCCAGGGTTGTCGATTTTATGTGAATCCCCTATACCCTTCATTGCCCTGGATAACAGGGGTTTTCTTTTATTTTTTTTTTTTATTTTTTTTTTTTTTTTTTTTTTATTTATTTTTTTTTTTTTACCATGTGCAGATGTAATGCAACAGTTTGACCACGCCCACATTATTAAATTGATTGGTGTCTGCACTGACTCACCTGTCTGCATCGTGATGGAGTTGGCTAAATTAGGTGAGCTGCGGGCTTATCTTAACAACAATCGCGGAAATTTAGATTTGGCTTCTCTTCTTTTATATATCTACCAGTTATCAACTGCTCTCTCTTACCTGGAATCTAAGAATTTCGTTCACAGGTATACTTGTTTTTTATTATTAAATCATAATTATTAAAAGCAAGTCTGATTTGATGTTTGTTTTTTTTTTAATTTATTGTAAAAAAAATTAATATGGTTATGAAGTTCTGAGCAATTAGAGTTATTAAGAAAAGAAATATTTAAAAATTGGAAGGAATGTAAAATTATTAGAATAAAAAAAAATAAAGAGTGTGCATTTATGCAAATAATGAGCTTTAATTTAAAAAGAAAGAAAGAATTTAAAAAGATCAGAGGTCCATTACTTCTCTATTGATCTGAAAAAATTGAACTTTTGATTGGTTATATTCAAGGAACCCCTGCTCAGTGTCAGCATGACTAATCAAATGGAACTAGGCAGATATCTATCAGGATGATGGCTGATCTGGAATTCCTTGAAAACCGGGAATCATGCTGGAATTTTGTCACCAGGAAAAAAAACATGGATTAAGCTTAAATTTTGCAATACACCGGAATTTTTGTAATTTCTTATGATGATCGAAAAATGGGTTTATGTACACATCATTAATTGAAATGACAATGTAAATAAATAAAATGCATTTAGTATTTTAAAATAAATTATTAAAACGTTAAATGCACAAGATCTTTAATGAATTCCGTTTAGTTTAAAATTCACCATATCTTAAAACAAATGGCAGCCAGTCGCGAGAGATCAGAGATTGATGATGATCCGTGGCGCTACAGCCCAGCATGGACCTTGGCCTCCTCTATGAGCTTTCGCCATGTAGCTCTTTCTTGTGCGGTCGCTCGCCAGTTGCAGGCTTTCAGAAGGTCCCTGGAGTCCCTGCTCACAGCATCCTCCCATCTAAGTCAGGGTCTACCTCTTTCTCTAGCTCCTTGGAGCCTCCCGTGCAACAGCTTCCTCAGGATTTCGTCAGCTGGCATCCGGGCAACATGGCCCGCCCAGCGCAGTCTTCCCAGCTTTATATAACGCATCACATCTGCTTCACCATACATCTGGTAAAGTTCCCTGTTGGTCCACCTTCTCCAATAATCACCAACTTTTATGGCCCCAAATATGCGGCGCAGTATTTTTCTCTCAAAAATGAGAACTTCTTTTTCTTCTGCGCTTGTCTGGGTCCAGGCTTCCGATCCGTAGGTGAGAACTGGTCGGATTAGGGTCTTGTAAAGCTGGCATTTCGTGCGGCGAGTAATAGCTCGGCTTCTCAAATGTTTGCTGAGCCCAAAATAACTCTTGTTGACCTTTAATAGTCTTTGGCTTATTTCAAGAGATATCCTATTTGAGCCACTTACAATTGAGCCCAAATAAGTAAAATTGTCTACCGTTTCAAAAGAAAAAGGTCCCATTCTCACCTCTTCTCCTACTGCAACCCCTGCTCCAGGTCCAGCTCGCATGTACTTTGTTTTATACTGGTTTACTGACATGCCTATGGATTCCGCTGCTTCAGCCAACCTCAAAAATGCTTTTGATAAAGAAGCAAACGATCTTGCCACCAGGTCCAGGTCGTCCTCAAAACCAAGTATCTGCACCAGCCTGTCAAAGATTGTTCCACTTGTTTGTATTCCGGAATCTCTTATTGCTTTTTCAAGGGCCAGGTTGAACAGCAGGCATGCTAGACCATCCCATGCCTTACTCCCCTCCTGGAGTCGAATTCTGGAGATATTTCTCCCTGGATCCGGACGGAGCACTTCACCTCATCCATGGTCATCTCTATGAGGCGGATCAGCTTTGAGGGAATGCCTATCTCATGTAGTGCTTCTTACAACTTGGGTCTTTTGATGCTGTCATAAGCACTTCTGAAATCGACAAATAGATGATGCGTCGTCATCCTGTGCTCTAGTGATTTTTCTAGCATCATCCGAAGGCTGAACATTTGGTCGACCGTAGATCTTCCTCCCCTAAATCCTACCTGATACCTGCCGATTTCCTTTTCAACAATGGCTGTAGCTTCACATAAATCACATTGTATAGGACCTTATAGGCACACTGGAGTAGGGTTGTACCGCGATAATTAGTGCATTCCAGAATATCGCCTTTCTTATGCAGGGGCATATTATGCCATTTTTCCTCTCTCCTGGTATCCTTTCCTCAATCCAAGCTGTCAGGATTATATTGTATAGGGCCTTGTGAAGCTCTTCGCTGCCATACTTGAGTAGTTTGGCTGGGATTCCGTCCTCACCCGGAGCCTTATTATTGTTTAGACGATTAATAGCATCCTCAATATCGTCATATGTTGGTGGGTCAGGTGGGTCTGATTCATCTTGTATTCCTAGGGCTGAAAAGTCTCCAGGTCTCCAGCACCTTCATTCAGGAGATTGTCAAAATGACACGACCATCGACTGAGGATTTCTTCTTTTTCCGAGAGTAGCGACCCGTCTTCCTTCCTGCAAGCTATAACTCTTGGCTTAAAAACCGTCCTGCTTTCATTGACTTTCTTATAGAAGACTCTGCACTCGTTTGCATCTCAATTTCTTCCAGTCGCCTGTACTCCCACTCCCTCTTCTTCCTTCGATGGACGGTTTTCTCCTGCCTTCTTTTTTCCCTATACTCTTCCGTGGCTAGTTGTGTGTGTCTCTTCTGGACCATGTTCCTATATGCTAAGTTCTTCGCCTCTGTAACAGCTGCACACTCATCGTTGAACCAAAGGGGTCTTGCTGCACGTTCCTCCATACCTATCCTTTCCTTAGCAACTTCCTTGATAACTGTCGAAAGGGTGCTCCACTGCTCTAGGTCTAAACCCACTGCCATGCTGACCTCTTCAAGCCTCTGATCAAGTCCCTGATGATAACTTGTCCCTGATGATACTTCAGGGTCTTACAGCTTGGTTACTGCATTTTTTTCTGCCTTCTTTCCTAGGGCCTTCCGAACATTGGATATTCTTGCCCGTAACTTTGGACACTATTAGATAGTGATCAGTATCCATGTTAGCAACTCATCAGATTGGAACGATATCTCTTGCTGACAAGGATATGGTCTATCTGATTTACCGTAGAGCCATCCAGTGAACGCCATGTACCCTTATGAATCCTCTTTCCAGGAAAAACTGTACTACCAACCACTAGGTTCTTTGATGCAGCAAAACCGATCAACAGACGTCCATTTTCGTTGGTCTCCTCATGCATACTATGCATTCCAATGGTAGGCCTGAAGACTTCCTCTCTGCCAATTTTTGCGTTGAAGTCTCCCATAATGACCTTAACATCGCTATGCGGGCAGCTGTCTAGGGCTCTCTCAAGCTGATCGTAAGAAGCTTCCTTCTCTTCCACTGGAGATACTTCTGTTGGCGCGTAGCAACTGAAAACACTGAAGTTGAGGAACTTACCCCTTAGCCTCAAGACACAAATCCTTGGATTAATGGGGGTTAAGCCAATGATTAGATCCCTTGTTCTTCCCCTGACTACAAAACCAGTTCCAGAAATATGTTGCTCTTTGTGACAGCTATAGTAGACAGTATGGAACTGTTTTTCCAGGACTCCCTTTCCCTTCCACCTCACTTCCTGCAGAGCGACCAGGTCTATTTTGTAATTGTCCAGTTGTTGTAGGAGCTGCCGAAGCGACCCCAGTCTATGAAGTGATAAAATATTCCATTGTCCAAATTTTAAGTCATATGGCGAATCCTAAGTTGTTTCCGTGTGATCAGTCCGGCTATGTCTCTTAGAGGTTTCATAATAATGGTTGATTTAAGGTGAGCAGGTTATTGGCCTGCTGCCCCCGAGTCAGGTGGAGGGACTGCCTCCTCATAGCCTCCGACAGGCTGCCGAGTTGCCTGGCTTTAGCCCACCTCATCAGTGCCGAGCCCACCGAAGAGGCGTTTCCCACCTGCACCACGGGGAGGTACCAAGCAACCCTTGCTGACACCTTCGCTTCCTCACCCATGGGGACTGGCCATAAGGGTGATTCCACTACTGTGCAGAGAAGGGGGCTCTGCCTAGTGCCAACCATCAGCAAGGCAAGGATCAGAGATTAGAATCAGTATTTACTGATATGAAGTGACAAGTAGTTTCCAAGTCTGTCACTGCTCACCGGGACAGTGCTAGAACTCTAAGCCTGGTTTGGGACATTGAATTGTTGTAAACAGATAAATTCTATAAACATTTATCATATTGTTCATCTAGATGTGTTACATAATAAATAGTTTTTTATTTATTAAAATAAATGCAATTGATAGTGAAAGGCATTATTTTTGTTTTCTATTTCTTGAGAATAAATACATCTTTCAATATTTAATATGTATCAAATATTTAAGAAAAGGTAGTACACTATTGTAACACCCATGTTTTTATACTCATTAATGGTAAGTTGGCACAGGGCAAGAATGGGGAATTCCAACAAAAAAAACTAGGAAAAATCTTGAGACTTGACAAGAGCAGAAAAAAACTGAATAGATACTTAAACAGGACAAAATATAACTAATAAGAACATGGAAAATATTATGTCCAGTCTATCGGAGATTGGAATGATGACAGGTGATATAAACAAACTCAAAACCACCATGGATAAGCAGGTAGACTTATCATTTGAAAATTCTGAGAAGCTTAAATCAATGGAAGAGCCGGCAAAAACAAGAAGTAATAGAAAAGTTCTTGCTGGAAAACAAAAACCTAATAATTCAAGTTTAAAACTCTTGAGGTGAAGTTAAACCAGCTAGAGCGAAATCAGCTGGCTAATTCTCTATAAATCAGAGGAATTCCCCTTAAATCTGGGAAAACATCTGAGGGAGTCGTCTGTTCTGTTTGTATAGCACTGTGTATAAGGTTCTGTGTTGAAGATCTGGACATAGTGGATAGAAAGAGACAAAAGATTCCTGCTCTTCGTGGATCGCTGTGTTTTGTATGCCATGACGATTCAGAACAAGGTTATCAGGACATTTTGGGATAGTCATGTTTCCTACACTCCACTGATTATTGATATGTGGGGGTTAAATTGTGGACTTCATAGTATTAATTAACTATTTAATTCATAATGAACTACTTTTAAATTTTAAACATTTGAAATAATTGTATTGTTGTTGTAAGTAATTTTAATTTCATTTATTATCATTAATAAATATTTATTAATTTAAATTCATTCATTTAATAATTGTAATTTCATCAAACTACTGCTCCACCCCTGCTCCCATCCAAAATGCCTTTATATACCAATATATATACAGTCTGGCCAGAGACGGCAAGTAGTGAGCATCTCTGTTATTTATCTTCTAATTAGCACTTTTCTTAGGTTAATTTTCTCAGTTTTTTTGTTTGTTTCCGATTCGTTCATTAAAACAGTATAATCAGTTGAGTGAAACAGTGAAGGCTTCATTGATAACTTCAAATCAATTGTAAAACATTTTAAGGTCACGCAGCTTATCAGAAGTGAAATCCTCAGGGCATTAACTCCTAATTACTTCCTACGTAAGTAAATAACCATTTTCAACCATTATTCACGAGTAATTTAACATTATACAAAATGGTTCAGTGCCCAAAATGTGACAAAATATTTCCAGAGATGATAAGAATAATATTTCATGTCATAATTGTAAAATATTATTTCACGCCCGGTGTTTCGACTTGCAGGAGAAGGAATTAGAGGCAATGAAGAAAACTAATAAACCATGGATATGTCACAACTGTGATATATCCAAAAAGAACAATCAAAGCCATGAAAAATCTCCTGAGCCATCGGGAACTGAAATTCTCGTGGCTGTTAATCAACTGGGCAAAGAAATAAAAACAAAAAAAAATTCACTAGACAAATGCGAGGACCTCAACTTTGAGCTAAGTGAAAGACTTACTAAAATCGAGAACCACCTTGAGGGTCAAAATATATTCATTGGATACCTAATCAATGAAAATTAAACTTTAAAACCTAAAGTAGCCCAGATGGAGGGAGGTAAGATTCAACAAAGCAGAACAGGGTCTGTTAAATAGATGATTGGAAATTCACGGCATCCCTGTACGCCCAAGGGAGACTCCCGCATCCTTGGTGACATGGTGCTGGTCTTGGCATTTAGCTCAGTGTCAAAGACTTTGACCTGGTAGAACGCCTATGGGCCAGAAAAGATGACCTGCGACCTCCGCCCATGATAGCGCGCTTCGTTCGGCAATCTATGAGGGATGAATTAGTACAGAAAAGATAAGTCAAGAGGGACTTCTCTACGCGCGATGTTGGCTGGCAGGAGAATGACTCCCACCGGATATACCTACCCAGACAAACAGGCATCTGTATTGGCTCACCTGTCAGAAGAGATCTGCTGGCAAACTGAAGTAGGTGTGGTTTGCGGGAGGAAGAGTTCGCTGCCGGAAGGATGACGGCCAGCCAGTGATCTACATAGACCACCCTCTGGACCTGGATGTCTTCGGCTGACTTCTCGGTACTCATGACCTACCTGTGTGTCCACAGTCTTTTTTGCTTTTTGTTCTTGAATTCAAAGTGTTTTTTGTTTCTATTTGTTTCTTTTATGTCATGTCTCATTTTGAAGAAAGCTTTCATTTTTTTGCCCAGCAGTGTAACTATTCTATTATTTCCAATTGTTTAATGTTTATTACTCTTATTTGTTTACTTTCATTTATCACTTATTTACATATCTATAATTTCCTAATTTTCTATTATAATTATTCATCTGCTTATTGCAACTTATAAAGATGGCAAACAAAAAACCGACCCATCACCCTTCTCAGTTGCATGGGTAAGCTACTGGAGAGACTCGTAAACAACCGGTTCATATTGTTTCTTGAAAAGAATGACCTCATAGTGCCAGAACAGGCAGGCTTCCGCAGATTCCGCTCTACAGAGGATCAAGTCGCCTTTATCACCCAAGAAATAGAGGATGACTTTCAGAAACAAGAGCACACGCTTGCGATCTGGAAAAGGCTTTTGATAAGGTGTGGACAGAAGGTCTAATTATAAAAGCTGCCATCATGGGCATCCATGGAAAATCCCTCATATGGCTAAATGATTTTCTGAGGGATCGAAAAGCAAGAGTGAAATCTGGAAATGCAGGGAGCCGAGCCAAAAAATTTGAAAACGGGGTACCTCAGGGTGGAGTCCTGTCCCCAGCACTGTTCCTATTATTCATAAACAACACCATTCAGGATCTTCCAAATACTGTTAAAGTGTCGATGTTTGCGAATGACATTGCCCTATGGAGTAGATCGACTTCAATATACTCAGTGAAATACAGGATGCAAATGGCCTTGGATAGTATCTGCCATTGGACTGGAGAATGGGCCTTGACCATCAATTTGACCATTACAAAATACTCCATTTTTAGCCTTTCTCCCAAAATATCGGACGCTCTAAACCTAAATTACAAGCATGAACCTCTTGCAAAAGACAAAATGGAGGCCCTTACGAAAGTTCCTTCAATAGAAGACCGGAGAGATGTGAAACTCCTACACCTTGATACTAAAGCCAGATCCACTTCAAAACATTCTTTCCAAAAAAGCATGACTGAAAGAAATAGCAATAGATTAAAACGGGAAAGCAGTATGCACATTACGGCAAGGTTACTTTCAGAAATCTATGGAAATCGGCTGATCTCAGAAAGATCTACAGCGGTAGAAGACAACCCTCCATGGCTTGAGGCTCTGAAACCACAAATAGTTCTGACAATCCCTGGTATTGCAAGCAAAGAGGACTCATCCGAAGAGCAAATGAGGTTTCTTTCCCTTCAGCACATAAATAATAAGTACCCAAAAGAACAGTGGACCCGCATATATACTGATGGATCAGCCACAAATGCAACGAGAGGGCAGTTCGAATGTACCCTCAGTCTCGAGGAAGTAAAAACGCTAAACAAAGCCGCAGTCAGCCAGCGATGGATTGGGAGACATCCACATCACCACCCTGGAGATGCAATCTACGAACTCACTCAAAGAGAGCAGGTCCTCATCTTCCGATTGCAAACAGGGCACAACAGGCTCAGAGCTCACCTGTTCAAAAAGCTACATATTGGATCTGGCCCCCTTTGTAAGTGCGGAGAGGGTGAACAAAATACCTTCTCCAACCGATGTGCGGAGCAAGCTGTATGGTGACCTGGTGGACCTTAAGAGGACCACTGAATTCCTCATCTTGACCCCCAACCTGGCTATCTAAGGGAAGATCGCAGAAGAAGAAGGAGAATGCCTACCCAAACTTTGCTATCATGAAAAATTACGTATTTTTATTTATTATATTTGGTTTTTGGTGGAGAACTAAAATAATAATAATAATAAAAAAAAAACCTGACAAGATAGAAGCAGTTTTATTAAATTAAAGAGTCCCTACATAATTTACTGATTTTGGTAATTTAGTTTGTTTACTGACAGAGAACAATACCGAGGTCTAAAAGTACCGCATGATGAAGAACGGAAGCAGGCTAGGAGAGAGCTGCTAGGGAAAGGCGAGCAAAAATAAGATTAGACCCCGTTTTGAATGAAGTTCGTAAAGAAATAGAGAAGTATAGGCATAGAAAAAGAGTGAAAGAAGGGAAAAGCAAACTAGTGGTAAATATGACTGAGCGAGAAAAAGGACAGAAAAGAAAGCAGTAGCAAGCATACACTCGAAAATCAAGATTAAAAAAGCCTGCATTACAGAATCTTTGCACTCCATCCAATACTCCCACATCGCAGAATGAATCAATACCTCAAAATAACACGGGCAGCTCCAGACCTGGTAGAAAGAGACGAATGCGTAAAGAATGGGCAAAGGCTTATCGTGACTTAAATAATGAGCATGGAACTGTTAAAAAATTATCAGCCAAAGTTGCAAAATACCGAAAACGGCTACTCGTATACAGGCCCCAAAAGAAACAAGAAGCATTATTACCAATCACTCCAAAGAAAAAAACCAAATTGCTATTGAGAAGTGGCAAGCGGACTGTCCAGAAAAAACCTCTTTTCGGCGAGGTATTAAAAGCCCAATTGACAAATACTTATCGGGGCCTAAAAAGTGTGGCAGCGAAACAGGTTTTCTCAAAACTTTTGGATGTTCGCTTATTAATAAAATACAAAACGATGATCGAGGCAGGAGATTTTTGACCGTATAGAGCATACAAAATTAACAATACAAGAAGAAATACACACATCTTGAAATACGAAAGATCTTTGCGACGGGATGCTATACAAGCTCAAAAAGCTGTCAGCACGTTTCTGAAGTCGGATGAAAATAGTTGGTAATGCCCAGGGAAAAAAGACTTTGTGTGACATAACGGCGTAAACAAACAAAAGCGGTATTTAGTTGACACCCTATATAATCTTCAAAAAAGTTTATATCACAAAACGTTGCCCCGAAAATAGGGTATTATAGGGTAAATTGAAAGCCTTTCTGAATCATGTTAAAAATATTCACCATCAGCAGCGAATCTTCCGGGAATTATTTATTTATTTATTATTATTATTTTTTTATTTATTTATTGGCATTGGATAGTTCCATACATCCATATATAATCTTTTAATTAATTAGTAAAAATTGAAAAAAATATTTACTTAATTATGTTTTAAATGAATTTTTTTATTGATTTAAAATAGTTCAATATGTAGGTTACCTCATCTCTTCCGCTTAGTGATATTATTTCTTTATATGTAATGTTGTTATTCTTAAGGTCTTCAAAAAGTTTTTTTCTATGAGGTGTATATGCCTTACATTCCATAACGATATGGTGCAAAGTTTCTCGGTTATTGCAGTTTTGGCAAGCGGCCGATTCCAAAATTCCGATACGGTACAAATAACTGTTACACAAACCGTGATTCGACTGTAATCTATAATAAGTATTTATTTCCTGTTTATTTAAAGTGATGTTTGAAAACCATGGCCTGCGTGAGACACTAGGAAATACGGATTTGTGATACTGCCCTGTAGGAGATAGTGAATATTGATCCTGTCATGTGTTATGACAATTTTCTTTTATCGCTAAATAAAAATCTGTAAATGGGACCGAAATTTTTATCTGTTCGCCACTAATCATAGCATCTTTGGCTAATTTATTAACCTCTTCATTTCCTATAATCCCAATATGAGCCTTAACCCATAGGAATGCGACCTGTTTGTTATTTTGTATGCATGAACTATGTACTTTTATAATATCTATTAACATGTGTTACTATTTATGTTTTTTAAGTTGTTTAATTATTGTAAGGCACTTAGGCTGTCTGATAATACTACAAATTTACTTTTGCACTAGAAGTCCATTAGTCCGACATCCAACAGTCTGGAATGCCCGATAGTCCGGCATCGCTCCGGAAAATTGTAAAAATTTTGGTTTTCTCAAAAAGTGTGTCTTTAAAGCAAATCATTCAGCATGATATCTATAGGTGTTGATTTGAGAAAGCCTAGGCAAATTCTTATACAACAGTTTTGAATTACCTCTAGTTTTTTCAATGATGAATCAGGGCTTCACCGTGTATGACTGCTCCATAATCAAATATTGCCCTTATGGTAGATCTATAAAATTATAAAGATATGTTTGGGTCAGCTCCCCATTTGGAATTGATACTTATCATTCTGAGTGTATTAATCATTTTCTCGGATCTTTTAATGATTTCCAATACGTGTTTATTCCAGTTTAAATTTTCTGTCAAAATACATTCCTAAGAATCTTACATGAGGAGCGCAAGGAAAAGTAATTCCACCCAAAACAACTTGATCCCCCAATGGGAAGGCATGTTCTCTACTAAATGGGCAAACCACCGATTTAGCTGACGAAATTTCCATACCGTTATCTGACTGCCATCTTTTAAAACCTTTTACTGCTTCAGTTAATGCTTCTATGCCACTAATTGTATTTTTATGTGTTGTATATAAACATATATCGTCAGCAAACTGTAGTATCAAAACTTCTGGAATATAATTTCTTAAATCAGAAGAAAATAATATAAATAAAATACATCTTAAAATTCCTCTCTTAGGCAGTCCGACTTTAGCATTCCTGGTTGAAATTATAGTATTATTCACTCTTAAATATATTTTTCTATTTTCTATTTGATTGATTATTAATTTTGTAAATTTATGTGGTAGCCAGTTTTTTTAACATTAAGTAATGGATGTTATCTAAGCCCGGTGCCGTATCATTGTTATTTTTTAGTGCGTTTGAAAGTTTAGATAGCGAGAATTTAGATAAAATTTGATCGCTATTTTCCATATTAAAAAAATTATTTCCTATGTCCTCGTCGGCTATGTTAATAATATTTGTATTGTTACTTTTATTGATGTTGTTTTCTAGGTTCATGGATTCTTCATTTTCTTGTTGTAGGGGTATGCTAGCTAATGGTGGGGCTAAAAGATCTATGAATTCCTCACACCATTCACCAGTGGTAATAGAGAATTCATTTTTTGTTTTGCGGTTATTTATATTTTTCAACCTTTGCCACATCTGTTTTATGGGGGTATTTTTATTAATGCTTGAACAAAATGTTTGCCACGATTGCTTTTGTTTATTTCGGGTAATATTTTTGAACATAGCGTCTGCTCTTTGATAATTTTTGAGATTATCTATTAACGGAAAGTTTTTGTAGGTTTTGAAGGCGTTTTTTTGTGTTTTGAAGAAAATATGTGCATTCTTTATCCCACCAGTTTCTACTAAATTTTTTATTATATCTTGCTTTATATTGCGAAATAGTTTTACTACTAGTTTTGTTTAAAAAGTTGATCAAATCTTCATAGGTTGAGTTATTTATTATCTTTAGCCAGTTTCAAATTCTTCCCAATTTGCTGAATTAATTAATCATTTTCTGTTAGATTGAAGAAGAGCAGTTGGTTTAGTGTTATCAACATGGTAGGAAATGTTCATGATAATGGGTAGGTGATTAGATCCCAAGGGGTCATCGTGCACCTTCCAATCTATAATATTAGCTATGTTTGCCGAGGCAAATTTAACGTCTAAACAAATATTATTTGACTGATGTAAATTATTCACGAAAGTTGGCACGCCATTGTTTAAGCATATCAGATTTGAATTTTCCACAGCTGAAATCAAATTGTTACCTTTGTTATCACTATTATCACACCCCCATCGATAGTGGTGGGCGTTCATGTCTCCACCTATGAGTAAAGGACTATCAAAACTATTTAAAAAAATTTTCCCAATCTGATTTGGTGATTAAGTGTTTAGGGGAAACATATAACGAGGCCAGATTAATTAACTATTGTTACATTAATTGCTACTGCTTCTAGGTGGTTAATTTTTGGAAAATTTAAAATTTGTTTAGCTTATAAGTATAGCTTCGATTTTATTATAATTGCTACACCTCCATAACTATCTGATCTATCTTCCCTTATTACATTGTATCCTGGTATATTAATATATCTATTGGGTTTAAACCATGTTTCTGATATTAAGGCAATATCTATGTCTTCGGTAAAAAGAAATGTCTGTAAACTATTTTTATTACAAACTGCTGATCTAGCATTCCATTGCATTATTTTTATATTTAGGGTCATGGACTTAGTAAGTGACAATTTTTAATTAATAGTTAATTAGATGTTAGATTAATTAGATTAATAGTTTAGAAAATCGTTTATGTTATTTTTTGTACGTATTAATTATTATATAGGTAGGCTTTCGCTTCGATTTTTAATAATATCTCTGATTTCTTCTTCACTAATTGTTACATTTTTAATTGATAGTATTGTATTTACTATAGAATAAATAGCATCTGAGACCTGTTGTACGTTGGTTTGTTTATCTCTTGAAAGATTTGTGTTAGTAAACACAGGGACTGTTGGGTACAAAGGTGCCATATAACTATTTGCTATCTCACTCGCCTGTACAAAGAGTTTATTGTTCGGTTGTCTTTCTGGACTTGTGACTCGGAGCCTTTTGTTGATACTAATTTTATTACTAATGGATGTATTTGGTTTATTAAATAAATTCCTACTGCTTGATTGTTCCAATGTTTCTGTTGTTTGTCTTAAAACGGCACATCTAAATGATTTCCCTAATAAATAATTTTTAGCTTCTAGATAGGTCATTTTTTGTGCTGACATTAGCTCTTTTATCTTTTTTTTATTGTTAAATTCTGGGCATATGTTTTTCGCTAAAGAATCGTTTCCCTTACAGTGTACCCATTTTAATAAAGTCCCAGGGGTACATTCTTCTTTTGGATGTTTTTCGCCGCAATCTGAGCACCTGGGTGTTGAATTTTTACATTGTGTAGTCAGGTGACCGAATCGGAGACAATTTAGACATTGAATTACCATTTAACATATCTATGTACTTTGCACCTAACATGGTGGATAGTGATATAATTAGGGAGTAGCTGACCTCTGAAATTTATTAGTACTGTTCCTGTTGGTCTATATGCGAATTCTTTTAAATCTTTGTTAAAAATTTTCTTTTTGAACCTTCTAACCCCAATAACTTTGACCGATTCGGAGTATAATGTTTTAGTATGTTGTAATATATCCTCTTCGGTAAGATTTACATCTATACCCCTGATTACACCTTTCCTCTCTAGCATGAATTGCGGAATGTAGGCTAAAAAGTTTTTTTATTTTAACATTTCGGATGTAACCAGTGCATTTGTATGCAATCCTAACCTGGTTTCCACTTTTATTCTGTTTCGCCCTGTCCTATTTATTGCTAAAATATTGATATAAATTTGAGGAGTAGATTGATTTAATAGGTTTCCTATTGTCATAGGGTGAATTCGGCTAATACCGGTCCCTTCAGCGGATTTGCGTTCTATGAAGACATAATAAGGCCCTTAATCATTTGCTTCGTGTAGATAGGCTGTTATATTTTTATTTATGCTTTCTACAATTTTGACATTCGGGCTGTTTGAAATATTAGATCTAATGTTCTCGTTAGTATTTTCCTCTGAATCCATTTCACTTTCGTTAACAGTTAAATTAATATTTGAAACTTGAACTAAATTATTATTAGCAAAATTGTGTTCTAAATTACTATTATGAGTTAAATTATTTTTTTCTAACTGATTTTTATTAGGGAGGGGGGATATTTTCCCGACCATCGCTGTTCGCTGACATTCTTCTTTGTTTATATTATAATTTATAAAATTAAATAAATAAAGTAAACCTGTGGTTTAATATAAATTAATCAACTTTTACTAATTAAAAAAATAAAAGAAATAGAAAAGATAGAACGAAAATATTAATAGTAAAATAAAACCTCTTATCTTAAAGCTTCTAGATCCTCTCTGCTCGAAGGCTAACCTAAGACTGTTCCGGGAATTAAGAACAAGCCAAAATAAGGAGAGTTTATCTATTCATATTTTATATTTTTAAAAAAAGTTATTTTGTCCAATTTATAATTTTTTTTTCAATCAAATTCTCCTTATTTATGGTTATATTAAGTGCCAAAGTCAATTTTTCTTATAGTTAAACAAATCCATTTTTTGATTCACTGTTAAATGAGATTGAGTTGTCAGCACCGTAACTTAATTGTCAGAACCGTAACGGTTTAAATTTTGAATCTGAAAATTTTAGGCAGGAACTTATTTTTAATTCTGCTAAATCACTAAATGTTCATCAGGACATCTTAAACTAATTTTTTTAAAATCCCAAATATTTTGCAACTAAAATTTTTCAAAGTTTGGTTATCGAAAATGGCAAGTAATCTGAGAATGACCCTTAATCACTCCCGTGGGTCCGACACTTGGTTGGACCTTCATATCATAGACTCATCACCAAAAAACCTCCTTTCTCATGTTAGCGGCCTATTACATTCCTCTCCTCTCATGACCTATTACAAATATTCCAACCCCATTGTTTCTCCCTAAAACAATTACTTTCTGTAACATAGAATCCCTCACCCGAGATAAGATTTTACCTGACCTTGAAATCCTCGATTGGAATCCAATTAACTCCTGTTTCTCAATCGACACAATCGTTGAATTGCTTACTACCAACCTCCTCTCTCGATATCCATGCCCCTCTTAAAACCCGTACCTTTCGTTGGCGCCGCCCTGCTCCGTGGATGAACCTAGAAATAAAAGACTTGCAAAGAAGACGTGAGGCTGCCCGAAGACGCTTCAGACCCACCAGGCTCGATGTTGACTACCAAGCTTTTAAGATTCTCCGCAATTTAACTCAAGCTACCACCTGGCAAACGAAATCCAATTACTACCACAAAGCCATTACATCCGCACCCGATCCCAAATCCAAATGGCTGCTCATCCGCAAACTTTTCCTTGTTCAAAATCGACCTAATCTCTCTCCCTCAGGAGTCTGTCCTGTCACACCTGATGAGTTAAATTCTTATTTCGTCTCTACTCCTCTAACCTCTCAGTCACCTGTATTTAATGATAATTATTTTTATTTTTCTTACATCTCACCAACCGAGCTCATTTCCTCCATAATGAAGTCCCACACTAATTCAACTGGATTAGATGGTATTTCTATCAAACGGATAAAATTATGCCTTCCTGAAATCCTTCCGATTCTCCTCTTCATATATAAGTTTTCCCTTCATGTCTTTGGTTTCATCATCCTAACTGGTTTCAAACTCAAGCTAAAAATCAAAATGTTTTTCGGATTTTCCAATTTTTTTAATAGGTTTTTGTTCATTGAATTTTACATTTATATACATCAAAAGAAAGCTCAGGCTCTCCTCTTTGTGAATTGTGTTGCAAAGTAATGGTGATTTAAAGGTATGTAACCAATAATTGGTTTTAAAATTTCATTTTCCTCGAAGAGCGTGAAAAAAATGATATTTTTTGATTTTGTTGAATAAGCGTTTTCAATGTTTTTTAGGATGCTGAATTATAATCTGACGTCAATTTTTGTGTGAAAAAATCTATAGAGGTAGTTTGCTTGAAAATTTAATCATTTTTTTAGAATTTAATTAACCTAAACCAAAATCTATGGAGTGGCTGTATTTTTGCTTAAATTCGCAATCAAAGCAAAATATCTTGGTGCAAGAATCATGTCGATATCATTTTTTAAACTCAAGATATAAAATAAATTAGTTAATCGCCGATATTCTGAGCTTGCGTGGCTTTTTCCTAATTTCTGAAGGCAATACTTTCTGGGTTCTTTCGTATTCCAATTATTAAAAACGAAAAAACATTCCTATCTTCTTGACGCAATAACTCTGTATTCTTCTATCCACCTCCTAAACCCAAAGTCCCAACCTTTTACCTCAGATAGAACTGCTTCCTTTGAAAAATCATTCGTGCTACCTCCTTCTGGATTTCCTTACCCATTCTTATTTGTAAAACTTTTTTCCTTACTTTTTTTAAACATTATTTATTTTTTTAACCTTCTAGACAATCTATGTTCAGCAAATATGTAAATAGTTTAGTAAATATTGAAATTTGTTTTATCTTTTCACATGTGATTCTATTTTAATGAAAATTGTGTAGTTGACTGTATGATATGATGGTTGAAGAATATGGTCAGGGATGCTGTCAGCTCAACTACACATCAAAGTGTAAAAAAAATAACAAAAAAAGGCCCATAGCCCTAGGAGCCCTGGTAGGTAAATTTAGAGACCTGCTTCAGCCTTTTCTCAATTCACTTGGCTTTAACACTCTATCCCAACCAAAGTTAATTTAATGAGACAGACTAGTTTACTGGGAATACCTTGTTCGATAAGGGCTTCTTAGAGTGCCTTTCTATTGATGGTGTCATAGGCTAATTTAAAGTCTATGAAAAGATGGTGGGTGTTTAGTGTGTGTTCTCTTCCATGTTCAAGTAACTTGTGAAGTGTGAATATTTAATAGTGTACAGTCTTCTATTATGTGATGAATAGTCATTGGATATTTACAAGTTTAGCAATTTGTATCTTTTGTAATTAAATAAGCATGAGTCAGGTTGTAATGACTGATTCTCAGCCTTGATACCTTGTTCAATACCTTATTCACAATACCTTGTTCAATAAGGGCTTCCTAGAGTGCCTTTCTATTGATGGAGTCATAGGCTAATTTAGTCTATGAAAAGATGGTGGGTGTTTAGTGTGTGTTCTCTTCCATGTTCAAATAACTTGTGAAGTGTGAATATTTAATAGTGTACAGTCTTCTATTATGTGATGAATAGTCATTGGAGATTTACAAGTTTAGCAATTTGTATCTTTTTATAATTAAATAAGCATGAGTCAGGTTGTAATGACTGATCCTCGACCTTGATTCACAACCACTTCTTCTCTTCTACTTCCTCTTATAGCACCTGTCCACTGTTTAGTAATTTTTTTTATATTTCTAAGTTTATTAGTCAGTGGAATTTCAACCGACTTGGATTCCAAATTTTTCCTGACCCTGTTCTTTAAAAAGGTCTTTTTATCTTTCAGTTCATATTTCGGAGTGTCCAGGGGTCCAGAGAAAAATTATGTTTTTTTTTTTTTTTGTTTTTTTTAAGATATTTTAACATTTCTAAATAATTGCAGATCTTGTCTATTATGCTACCTGTTTGATATGCTTTGAAGAACTGAAATTGAATCTGTTCAAATAAAAAATTTTGGATGTGCACTATTGACTGATAAGTAAAGAGCTGTAGAAATCGCCTGCAGTTCTGCAGTGCATATTATTGAATATAAGTGTAATCTATATTTTTTGGGTGTCCCATTCATAATTATTGCAAAACCTATGCATTCATTTTTCTTGGATCCATCACTATATATCATTTCTTGGTCTGAATATTTTGTATCTTCTTGTGAAATTGAAGGTTATTTGATCCTGAGCTTTTATGTTTTTAGGTTAGGTCTATTTTATAAGTCTGATATTTCCACGGGATTTAATCGAAAGTTAGGGTCGGCTTGATCCAACATCATATCATTAATTAATTTCTTTTATAACTTCCTTTTGTTTGTGTTGGCATGGTGTTATCATCCACATGGTGTAACCTTCTTCCTAGTTTAGGCTTGTTCATATAAACGATGTCCATTATTTATAAGGATAATGAGCAATGATATCTCACAAAACTAGTTTATTAATCAAAAATATTAATTATCATATGGGTGACGTTTCATGGCTTTGCCATATTTTCAAGCCCTAAGAACATAGATAGTAATATAATAAAATAAAAACTGTATTACGACAATATCAACAATTGTTTCTCATTTATATATAATATATACAAACAAATATTATATTCTGCATTACCTTAAATATATTTTACATTCATTAAAATGCTTTGTCAATCCTTATAAAATTATTACTGCAAAACAATATGTAAGGTCACTTATTATACACACTATTTTATCATAGTTGCAAAATTTATTATTATGTTTTATTATTATATGTGTTTAGTTATTCAAAAAATTATTTATACTTACCTTATAATAACTTGATAATTTATCTAACTATTCACATTTATATAACTGTGATAATGATGGGAAGTTGTATTATGACATAAAATGTGCAATTAATGAATTATCATATAATATTATTGTTAATAAAGTGAATAGATATGCATCATTTTTTGTAAAAATAATTAATTGTTATTGCAAAATTATTATTTAAAGAATATATTACATCATAACATTTGCCCTTAAACACTTTGTGAAATTAGCAGTTGGCTTGGATAATATATTTAATATTATGTTCCTTTGTGCTTCTAACAATAATGCTTGATTATATATATAAACAAATCATTAAATTAAAAATAAAACAATCATTTTGGACAATATTTAAGACTAAAATCTTAATCATAAATAATGACTTAAACTTAATGAATTTAAGAACAGTTTAAAACTGATAATAACCAAATATAAACATAATTATAAAGTCTCTAAAATATACTTACTTTATAAAAAAAACTGGATAGACTTATCAAAATAAAAATAAATAAACTGAAAATTCCAGCTACTTTATCGAATAATGACATCCACAACAATAATTACACCTCAGTTACAGCAAGTAACATACAAAATATTATAAATAATAAAGACGATAAATATAATTCTCAATACAAAACATATAATAACACATTTATAGAAGTCATAAGAAAATATAAATTATTATATAATAGTAATAGAGTTATTAATAAGACTAAATTAATTATCCCTATCAATATATTAAATGGTTCCTCATTAGGAGATACCTTTTGTTTAAATGTTAATAATAACAAAAGCAAACTTAATAAAGACAGAATTAGACTAATTCCAGATTTAGAAACTATCATATACAATGATAATAATCACAAAAACTGTCTGAGGGACAACATTAATATTTCACTCAATGGTTATATAGATAAATATAAAAGTAGTAATCATTTTTCTGAATTTGTTTTCCTAATTAATAAAAATATTAATCATTTAAATAATTTTAGAAAAAATAATCTAAACATTATATTTGTGAGATCTGGTAAAACTAAACAAGTAGCTATAATGTATAGAGAAGATTATGATGATAAAATAAATAACTTACTTAATGATAAGAATATTTATAGAACAATCAGAACACATCCGGGAAATAATTTAGCTAAAAATATAATCAAATACTTAAATATTTTAGAAAAATTGGATTCATGGCTAAAAAAGAGAAAAATGATATAGCACAAAATTCTTTCCTCACACCAGAAGCTTATGGACTAATAAAATTAACCAAGCTGATCACAATTTAAGACTTATAATAAATGGTAAAAATGGCCAAACAGAAAAATTAACATTTTGTTTCGACCATATCCTATAAACAATAATAACAATATAGAGGTAAAAAAATCAATAGACTTAAAAAGCTGATTATCAAAATTAAAAACTAATGAATAATAATTCACAAACTCATTAGCCTAGATGTAAAGAATTTATTTACTAACGTACCAATTGAATCCAGTTTAAAAGTCATTAATAATAAATGGTATCGCAATGAACCATATACCAAATTAAAACATAAAAAAACTATATATGCTTACATAATAATTATTTCATGTATAATAAACAATTTTACAAAAAATTAGATGGATAGAGTACCAATGGGCTCTAACCTTAGTGTAAATTTTAGAAGAAGAAGAAGAAGAAAAATGAACTTTATTCTGGGACAACTTGTCCCCTAAGAATAACAAAACGAGTACAATACATAGAACAATCGTCTGGCTATGATAATTAATTATAATAAATGATAATAATAAATAATAATAAAAATTGATTAATAATTAAATTATGAGTTACAAAAATAATAAATTAAGGAAACTTGTAATAGGATACATCTTATGTGTACTATTATAATGTATATAACTTAAATATTCATGTTTTACATTTGCTCAGATGTTGTTTAAAGGAAGTAAGAGTGGAGCTTTTTCGAATTGTGATGGGCAATGAATTCCATAAAGAGGAAGGAAGCACGGATAGTAAAGGATTTCTCGAAGGATGCGGTTTGATGAGCCGGAGTGTATAGGTTGATGGGTTGGGTTCTAGTATTTAAAAGGTGAACGGAGGAGCGCAGAGTAAGGAGGTCATGGATATAGGCGGGTTTCTTGGTTTTTAAGGTTTGGAATATGAGAGCACCCAGGAAGTATTGACGTCAAAAACTAGGGTAAAGCCAACCAATTTCAGAATACTTATGAGATATGCGAGAACGTCTGGAGATCCCGAAAATAAATCTAATAAAACAGTTCATTACTCTTTTACATCTCATCTCGAGCTCATCAGACAGTCCTCCATATACTGTGTATCCGTAGTCAAAGTTAGGGAAAATGAGTGATGATACTAAAAGTTTTCGAGTACTTAATGGTAATAAATCACGGTAATGTGAGAGTTGCTTAAGAATAAAAATGGATTTCCTCGTGATTTGAGAGATATGGTTATTCCAAGCAAGATGTTGGTCGAAAGTTATTCCCAGATTTTTAATGGAATTTTGGAAATGAATTGGACGGTTTTCGAGGAAAAGCAGTGGATAGTAGGGAAGAGCTTTTAGGTGAGGTTTTGACCCAATGAGGATAGCCTTTGTTTTTTCTGGATTCAGACTTAATTTATTCTCCACTGCCCAAAGGTTAATGCTATCTATGTCTTTCTGTAGCTTACAAATCGCCTCTAGCATATTTGAAGGATGAAATGATAAATATATTTGCAAGTCGTCAGCATAAAGATGATATTGGGAGTAGTGGATGCGATTCTGTAAGTCATTAACATAAATAGAAAATAGGGTAGGTGAAAGAGAAGATCCCTGGGGGACTCCTCGCGAGAGTGGTAGTGAAGATGAGTGAGGTTTTCCAGGTATAATTACTGTTTGGAAACGGTTGGATAAAAAGGAAAGAAACCAGCTTAACGCACTATTAGATATTGAGAGGTTATGGAGTTTGGAGAGAAGGATTGTATGGTCAACAGAATCAAAAGCTTTTGAAAAATCAAATAGAATCAGGATCGTAATATTCTGTTGGTCTAAGGAGGAATAAAGGTCTTGGGTAATTTTTACCAAAGCAGATTGCGTGGAGTATCCGGAACGGAAGCCTGACTGGAAAGGATTACGGAGGGCTTTACATTCAAGAAAGGAGGTGAGTTGGGAATGTGCTAATCTTTCTAATGGTTTGGATAAATTTGATAGGATTGATATAGGTCTGAAGTGGGAAACTGAAGAAGGAGAAGGTACTTTGTTCAATGGACGAACAAGGACTTTTTGCTGTAGGAAAAATGGAGCTTTGTAAGGAGAAATTATATATGTGGAGCAGGGCAGGTAAGATAACAGGAAGGCAGAGTTTTATTATTTTTAAAGGTATTTGATCCAAGCCGCAGTCGTTGGTATGAGATTTAAAGACTGAATCGATTAGGTCATTAGGTGAGATATTAAGAAAATAAAAGTTATTAGAATTTAATAGGGTTTGAGGAATAGAATAGGATAAGGTGTTTACAGGGATTTCATTAGGGTGGGGGTCAGCAAAATAGGAATTAAGTTCATCTGGAGTGACTGGATAGTTGTCATCAGGTTTGGAACTGGATACTGAAAATTTTCTCAAAATTTTCCATTGAGATTTAGGATCAGGAGCTTGGGATAGAATACTATGAAAATACTGCGCTTTAGCACGGCGTAAAGAGGACTGGGTAAGGTTTCGAAGAAGTTTAAAAGATGAATAATCTTCTGAATGTCTAGTTCTCCTGAAGCGTCTCCTGGCAGCATCTCTTCGCTTCATCAGATTTCTAATGTCGGGGTTTATCCATGGAGCTGGTAGTCGTTGGATAATTGAGGTTTTGAGAGGGGCAAGATGATTAAGGACAGTATAAAGGTTCGATGTGAGGCATTCCACCATTTCGTCAATTGAGGATAGGGAATAGATGGGTTCAATGGAATGGGATAGGGAGTCAAGTAGAGGTTCTATTCTATCTGGGGTTTTGAGTTCAAGATTTCGCCAAGATATTTTCTTGGGAATAAGCGTAGGAACAGATATCTCATAAGAGATTTGGATTAGATCGTGGCATGAAAGGAAAGGTACTGGATTTTGAGAGAAGGATAATAGGTTTTTAGGAGAGTCAACAAACATGGGGTCAATTAATGTATCTGTGAACTGGGTATGATGAGTTGGTTGGAAAGGTACTGTAAAAAGATGAAGGGAATACACCAAGTCCATAAAATAAATCTTATCAGGCGAATCTGAGAGAAGGTTAGTATTGAAGTCACCAGCTATGATGACATTATTATATAAAGGAACGTAAGTGAAAAGGGATGATTCGAATGAAGGGTCGAATTTGACCTGAGGAGGGCGGTAAACTATGATGTAAAGTAGAGAAAATGATTCAGAGGAGATTTCAGTAAACATGTATTCTGGGTGTGGAATATCAGGAGAGCTGGATTTTAGAAGAATTTTTGCCCTCAGATTGTCTCGGACATATAAGGCAATACCTCCACCAGTTCGATCCATCCGATCATGGTGTATGAGGGTGTAATCAGGAATAGATACGGAAGAGGAGGGAATATATGGCTTAAGCCAGCTTTCAGAAACGGCAATGATGTGGTAGGTGTTGTGGAGGAAGTAGTCATAGAATTCATCGAAATGTGCTGGGAGGGATTGGGAGTTAACGTGACATGTCAGTAGTATATTAGACATTGGGATTATTATTATATGGGATTATTAGTAGTATATTTTAGTGGGATATGGTTAAATTAGTTACTTTAAGAATGCTTAAATAAACTAAACAAAAACTCTTAGTGCTACATAAATATATTGATGATCTATTCATCATAATACAAAATGAGCATATTGAAAATCTACCTGTATCCAATAAATTTAATAATAAAAAAAGAATTCACAATAGAAAAATCAATAAACAACATAATCAATTTTTTAGACACGACAATAATTTAAGATAATTACCAAATTAAAACTAAATGGTTCAAAAAAACAGAAAAAACAAATAGAACTCTAAATTACCATAGTAAACACCCTATACATCAAATATTAGAATATAATAGAATAGAAAAAAATAGAAAGATAACTTTATTCTGGGACAAAGTCCCTTAAGAATAACATTAAATAATACAAAGTAAGATCATAACTGGCCGAGAGGCTGTTAAAAATAAAACAACATAGGTAAAATTAAATACAAATATGTATGAAAAAAAATACAGAGAAAAACTAGAAAAAGAAAAAACTATTAATAAAAAGAGAGTGAAAAAATAAATATACGAAATAGATGTTAATATTGTAAACAAAATAGTAGAAGAGAAAAAAAAACAAACAGAAACTTAAAGAAAAATAAAATATAGAAAATCAAAAATTACCATTACAAGAAATCAAAATATTATCATAGTCAAACTATAATTTTTGCTAATGTTTTTTGTCTGACGGTCTTAGTAAATAAATTAGACGATTACATACATAGTACATACTTCCTTAAAATTAGAGAGTGTCGGGTTGGAGGGAAAGAAGATGGTGAAAGAGTAGTGTTTTGAATGTTCCAAGGGAAGAAGCATTGCTGATATAGGGGGGGAGGGAATTCCAAAGAGTAGAGGATCGGACAAGGAAGGAACGTTGGAATGCAGTACTTCTGTGGGATGGAGTATAGAGATCGGAAAGACGAGATCTTGTATGCAGTGATTTCAGAAAGATGGGGTGGTAACTTGATACTTGTTGTTTGTCTTTCTTAGCTTTTGGTTTAGGAACTATTTCTGAGTGATGCCAGGGTTGTGGGAGTTCGCCTTTATACCAAAGTTGATTGTAAAATTCTAGAAGCCATCTCAAAGTATTCTTTGGCAGATTCTGAACCATGGTGTAGTGGATTTCGTCAGGACCAGGTGAGGTCCTATTTAAGTTTTTCATGATCGTTTGAAGCTCTAACTGCGGTAACTAATGAACCAATCTCTAGCAAATTTTAACCACATTGTCTTTATAGTTCCAGGAAGGTTTAGCAATTGTAAGATATAATGATTTTCCATTACATTTTTATTAAAAAAGGAATAAATACGTGGATCCCAGAGAAGATTGAAAATCGACCAATAGGTAGCAAGCGCCATTCTAAATTGATAGTAAACTTTACTTATATTGAATTAAATTATTGGAAAAGCTTTTTATAATATTTATATGTGGTGCGACAAGTGGATCCCATTGAAGTTTGAAAATTGTGGTTAGCAACATTCTTGAGTTTACAATGGTTCAGCTACTAAACAAATCTGTACCAAATACTAATGCAGTATTGTCTTTATATTTCTTTGAAGGTTTAGTAACAATAAAATAATAAAAAAAAATGTTAACAATAAAAATTTAAAATTATAATGTTGCTGGCAGAAAGGAGGTTTGCTGTACTATCATATACTTTTGGTTAGAAATTAAAATCCAATTGGATGAAACCGGCGACGGGGAATGCTACCTTTAATTGGGGTCACATTAGTACGGTGGGGTCACATTAGTACACAATTGTTTCTGTGGTGATTTCCTTCTGACAGGTTGTTGTGTCGACTTTTACCAAATGAGAGCCCACGCAACGAGTCATTTTTTCATGCGCTCTCATTTGGTAAAAGTCGACACAGTAATCTGCCAGAAGGAAATCACCACAGAAATAATTATGTACCAATTTTACCCCACCGTACTAATGTGACCCCATTTTACGGTAGTTATCTATAAAAAAATAAAATAAAATTCGAATAATAAATGATATCTCAGAAGAAAAATAAAACATTAGGCAATACGCAATACGGATATTCATACCTGGAGAGTACGGGTTAAACCCCAGATTCATAGGAAAGGGGCTTCAAAAGAAGCGGTTTGGTGGACTTTCCCACTGGCAGTTCTATAATTTATGATTACAACAAAACACGTACATGCCCAAAGATTGCCCAAATCTCCCACTGTTCTATAGGTCTACTTAAATTATTCCACCGATCCTGTCACCTTCTTCCCCAGTCAACTCGTAAGCTTTTAGTCTCCTTCCTATTATTCCCTTACCTTGATTATGGTTGTCTAGTTTATGGTGGTCTCTCAACGGTTCTTGAAGACAGATTGAAACTAATTATGAACTGCTTTGCCAGATTTGTCTTTAATATACAGAGGCGCTTCCAGATTTCCTTCCTCTATTCCGAATTAAACTGGCTTTATCCCACATTCCATAGAAAAGATTTCCATGAAACATTCCTTTACTAAATTATCAGCACCCTTCATCCTTCCTATATTTAACACAGGATCTAAATACCCGTCTTTTTGATCTAAATACCCCATCCCACAGAACTACTGCATTCCAGCGCTCTTTCCTATTCCTCTCAACCATCTTATGGAGTTCCATTCCTTCTCAAATTAGACAAGTGAAATCTCTGAAAACATTTAAATTCCTCTATTTCCAGTACCTCATTCTTATCCAAGGTGATGCTTGCTAACAATCTACTTCCTCAATTAAATAATATCATGCTCTTTCAGAAACACTTTCAATAACTATTTGCACAAATTAGATACCAATCAAAATATTTTTTTCTCACTCTGAATATAACATTTAGGTTCTTATATTGTTTATAATAAGAATTGTATCAAAATAATCTATTTATTATTTCATTTGTAGAATGTTTTCTTATTTTCCTGTTTATATATTGAATTAGTATTAGTATCTATGTTTACATTATCATTGTTATATTATTATTTCTTCTTTATTTTTTTTTCATTTTATTTATTCATTATGTCTCTGACCAGATGCAACTAATTTTATTTCTTTCTGTACTAAGTTGTTATTCTTAAGGGACTTGGTTCCAGAATAAAATTATTTTTCTATTTTACATTGTAAAATTATCCTAGATATTAGAATTCATCATATTTCTAATTTGTGTAATATAATCAAACCATTATTATCTTGTATCAAATTTTATAATTTTTTGAACTCATCAATTTTTATATAGAATCAGCAAAAGTAATAAAGCTTTTTGATTTTAATATTAAAAAAGTAAATAATTTTACAATATAACCCGAACGTAGTAGTAGTAGGAACTAAAACTTTTATGCAAAACCTCATTTGAATTAAATGTTCATTCAATACTTATATTTGAACTCTTTTGAAAAAAAAAATTAATAAATAATTCAACAACTGGCAATAATGTTTTGTTCTGTACTGAAATAGTAAAAAAAAAAAATCAATATTTTTTGAAGTATAGATATTCTATGAATTAGAGTTAGAGAAGAATTAGAGTATCAGGATTCCAGGTGTGTTTAGGTATGGTTCTTGAAAAAACAGATGGACAAAACAGAGAATACTTCATTCAAAAATAAGCACATTTAATATAAAAATATATAAAACAAAATTTGTTGCAAATTAGATTTGCTGTATTGTTGTATATAACGAAAAATGTGCTTAAAGTAACGGTTTCCGAGTTATTTGATCAAACAGCTAAGAACATACGATGTTCAAAACTTTTATAAATGTTCTTTGAAAAACAATGTTTGTATAGGGATTATTATTGTTAGACTCTGATTCGTGTTGACTATTGCTATGGTCCTGGCACCTATAATAATGTCAACTCATGAGATTTTGTACCCGATTTCAAACAAATTATTGATATATAAAATTATATTTTGCTAAGAAAAAATAACGGACCCCACCATGTGATGTAGGCATATCTAAGGATATGCCTTCTTCATTAAAATAATTCACCGTAGCTTATGGAGTCAGTCCGTTGCAAGATATTACAGCCAGTAAAATTTTGACTTTATCCAGCCTGTAAAAAGCTTTCAACTCCGCTGCCAGATCCTGATACCTGAAGATTTTGGTTATTACTGTCTTTTGGACATTGTCATCAGCAGGTATGGCTACTTCAAATATTTTGCCGATTCCTTCATTCATATCGAGCAACAAGATATCTGGCTTGTTGTGAACAACTGAATGGTCAGTTAATATTTGCTGATCCCACTACAGCCTATATCCACCAACTGCCAATGCAGTTGTCAGGTTGTGCTTATAATATGGCACTATAGTGTCAATCAGCCCATATCTTTTACCAGTTTATTGGTGGATGATACTTGCCACATGGTTATGTCGACGTAGGTATTCTGAGCCTGCTTATCCATTACAACCAAGTGCCTGCACTGACATGACTGCTTACATAATCGACATTTTTCAGGAATATCCTTTGACGGGAAAGGATTCATTAATTTTATGAATATGCATTGTTTTAAGGAGCCACCCATGCAGCACTTAGTCAATCGATGTGACATAAATCTTCTTTTTTTTTTCTTTTTTTTTTTTACTGCTTGTGCAGCTATGAATGAATCTAGAAGGAGGAATTCTTGGCACCCTTTTTTGTTTGCTCTGAAATGAAGTTGTTCATCTGTCATTTAGTCTTTTGTCTTGTAGATTCTTCCATCAGTCCCTTCATTTTAAATCTACGTGTTTTTTCTTCCAGATATTTCCAGGTCCTGTCCCCTGGGCTCATCCATGTTTCCTTGTGAATCCTTTTGTGGGGGAACATAGTCATAATGTTCATATTTTTCGCTGTAGCGAACTCGATGATTCGGAAGCTATTATGATTTGTTTTCTCATGGTTGCTATGTTTGCCAATTGTAGGTCTGTATATTTCTTCTTTGCCTCTTTGGGCATTGAATTCTCTGAGTACAATCTTAGTGTCGTACTGTGGTATTTCGTCATATAGCTTTGCCAGTCGGCCATAGAACGTCTCTTGGTCAATTTCTTCTGCATCTTCGCATGGTGCATGTACACTAATCAGTGTAATATTGCAGAATCTTAGTAAAACAAATAAAACCAGTAAACTCAGGAATATGCAGGAGTTCGTTTACTAAGACCTTCAATAGTTTAGTGGAACTTACCAATTATGAATCAATTGAACTCCCTGCAGTTAGGGCTACGTTCAATGTTTTAAATGTACATTGGGAAAAAGTAGTGAAATTAGACCAAGAAATGATGGAAAATCTGTTGAACGAAAATGCTAGTGAAGTTGTGCTGGAAAACGAAGCTCTCTCTGCAGATGAGTATCTGATGAAATATGAAACAATTAAAATTACAGTTTAAATGCTGAAAGAAAAAGAAAATATTAAATTGAATAGTTTGGAAGATCAACACCAACTAGTAAGTAACCATTCCTGTAATGTTAATTTAAGAAAAGTTAAGCTTCCGAAAATATAATTAATTAAATTTAATGGTGACGTTAAACAATGGATTCCATTTTGGAGCCAGTTTAAGAAAATAAATGATGATGAATCATTAGCTGCAGTTGACAAAGTTCATTATATGTTACAATGTATGGTTCCTTCCTTCCAACTAGTCATAAGGAGATAGTAGAAAGTTTTCCTTCTTCAGAGGAAAATAATTCTAAAGCAGTTAATACTTTAAAGGCGAGATTCGGCAAAGAAAATTTGTTAATGGAAGTTTATATAAGAGGCTTGCTTAGCTTGATCTTAAAAGACAATATGTCTAAACCAGTATCATTAGCATCTCTATGTGACCGTTTGGAAACTCATTTAAGAGCTTTGGAATCATTGGGAGTAACAACTGGAAAATGTGCAGCTATACTTTGCGCATTAATTAAATCCTGCATGCCTGAAGAACTTTTGAGAAACTGGCAACGATAACCTTCACTTAAAGAAGAAGATGAAGAACAATATGATACAGAAAAACGTTTGAATTGGTTAATGATGTTCATGGAAGCTGAGATTCATAATGAAATTAGAATATCTCTGGCAAAATCAGCTTTGGTTTGAGTGAGGTTAACAAGGCTCAGAAGAAGAGAGATGACAAGAAAACAACTAGTAAAACGTCCCTTGCAGCGCAATGGGTTTGTTGATCACTCAGCAAGGAAAAACTATTAAAGGTTGTATTTTCTGTAATAAAACTAATCATAAAAGTATGAATTGTTTTAAAGCTCGCAACATGGATTAGAAAGTAAAAGAAAAATAATTAATAATAAAGAATATTGTGCTATTTGCTTAAAGACGAATCATAGAGAAAGTACTTGTAGATTCAGGCCTCTATGTTCTATTTGCAAAGGTAAAAATATTATATTCTATGTCCAGACTTACTTAAGAAAGAAACCAATTCGGTTCTAGATTCTGTACAAGAAAAAGCTGATTCATCTGGCACAGCGCTAGCTAATTCCACGAGTAGTGACAAAACTGTTTTACTGCCTACAATTAAGGTTTTAATAAAAGGTGATGGTTGTTGAAAGGGAATTTGAGCTGCCATTGATAGTGGTTCGCAAAGATCTTACTTAAAGAAAAATACAGCTGAGGAGATGAGTTATGAACCAATAGGTGAGAAAGTAATGTCACATGCTCTGTTTGGAGGACAGTAGACGGGTGAATCTAGTCATAATATATTTAAGTAGTCTGAATAAAAATTATTATGTAACTTCAATTCTCTTGATCCAGGCTGATAGAAATGACAATGACGGATGTTTCATGTGTGGTCCGTGTTCAAAACCATCTCTCCTCCGAATTCCATTCTAATAAAGGACTGAGACAAGGTGATGCTCTCGCCTGTCTTCTCTTCAACATAGCTCTGGAAAAAGTAATCAGAGACTCTGAAATTCAAAGAATGGACACCATAAGCACGAAAATGGTACAATTGTTGGGCTATGCTGACGATATAGATATAATTGCAAGGTCACTCCCAGCACTAAAAATCACCTTTCTTGCGCTGCAGAAAGCAGCACTTCCTATGGGTCTGATAGTAAACGCAGACAAGACGAAGTACATGTATGTAGGCGATGGAGCTGGCCCCACAGAAGACAGCATAAATATAGGGCCGAATACATTCCAAAGGGTACAAGAGTTTACATACCTCGGATCGCTCATAAGCTCCTCCAATAATATGTCCCTCGAAATTAATAGAAGAATTACAGCTGCTAATAGATGTTTCTTTGGTCTCACTAAATACATGAAGAGCAGCTTGATCTCCAAGAAAACCAAAACCAGGCTCTATAAGACCTTAATACGCCCGGTATTAATGTATGCCTCCCAGACGCGGACACTGTCCAAAAAAGATGAAAAAAATCTTCTGATTTTCGAGAGGAAAATACTTAGAAGAATTCTCGGGGCCGTAAAAGATGGAGACACATGGAGAAGACGAAAGAACCGAGAGCTGTATGAGTTATATGGAGAGGCGGACGTTGTGCGGACAATTAGACTGAATCAGCTGAGCTGGGCTGGGCATGTTGTCAGAATGGAGGAAAACCAGGTACCGCGAAGAATCATGGAAGCCAAATTGGGTACCCATAGAAGAGTTGGTAGACCGAAGCTCAGATGGATGGATGCTGTTTCCAGCGATGCAAAGAACATCCTGGGTGTTCGTAACTGGACGGCGGCCGCAGAGGACAGAGAAACATGGAGAGTTCTCCTTGAGGAGGCCAGGACCCATCTAGGGTTGTAGAGCCATGAAGATAGATAGATAGACAATTCTCTTGATCAGTTTAACATTTGCAATAATTTACCAATCTTGAAATCTAGTCCTTGGTCAAATGAACTTCAAGATATCGAAGTAAATATTTCAAATTTTAATTAAGCAATAGCCCAATAGAGGTTCTAATTGGAGCTGATGTCGCTGGAAAATTATTTACTGGCAATATTAAAGAACTTTCATGCGGACTTGTTGCTATGGAGACAAGATTAGGATGGACAGTTATGGGAATAATGCCTGAAAAATCAATGGAAACGAACAAGTCTATGATGGTAACATCTTTGCTTATCAATGAATTTTCTATGCCACATTTGTGGAAACTAGATGTAATAGGTATTTCTGAAAGTCCAAACTAGAATCATATGTCGAAGTTCAGAGACATTTCTCAGATACTGTCAAAATTCAGTCAGATGGTAGATATCAGGTGAGTTTACCTTGGTTAGAATGTCATCCGCCTCTTCCAAATAATTTTGATCTTGCTTGTAAGCGATTAACAACTACTATTAATAAATTAAAATCTGAAAATTTGCTTGAGGATTATGAAAAAGTTTTTGATGAATGGCTTTTAGAAGGTGTGATTGAAAGAGTGCCACCTGTTGAAATGGATAATGGGAAATATTATCTACCACATAGAGTGATTGTGAAAAAGAATAGTACTACTAGGCTTAGACCTGTATTTGATGCGTCTTCTCATGAGAAAAATAAACCATCGCTTAATGACTGCTTAGATAAAGGTTTAAATTTAATTGAACTGATGCCTTCATTGATGGTACATTTTCCTTTAAAGAGATTAGGAGTAGTTGCTGATATTGGAAGGGCATTCCTGCAGATAGGCTTACATCCATCTGATCAAGACTTTCTAAGATTCTTATGGTGTAATAATTATAATAATGAATTAATAACTTTTCGCCATAGGAGGGTTGTGTATCAAGTCCTTTCTTGTTAGGAGCCGTAATCCAGTTTCACCTTAATAATACTTTAGAAATCACACTTGATTGATCAACTTTTTCACAGGATATTGTGATCACTCTGCTGACAAACATGAATTAGAGAATTTTATTCAAGAAGTCAAATCGGTAATGAGTAATGGTAAATTTGAATTGAGAGGTTGCGAGTATACTGATAAATCTTTAATGGAAAATCAAGTAACAAAGATTCTTAGATTTAACTGGAAAAGAGAATCTGACACATTAGCAATAAAATTAGAGTGTTTAGATACATTTGATGAAAAAGTTACTAAAAGAACAATCCTCTCCTATGCCCTCAATGTTTTTGATTTTATTGAATTTACATGTCCCACAATTCTAGTGCCCAAGATTTTATTGAGATCCATTTGGGAGGCTGAAATTGGTTGGGATGAAAGTGTACATGAAGATATAGAAAGAAAAATTTTGCAGTGGCTTAGTGAATTGCATTGTTTACTACTAATAAATATACCGAGATAGTTATCAGTAGGGCTCGGATGTTTATGCATTTGCATATTTTAATATATGCTTCGTATATCACTATTATGACTTTTGAAACATGTTTTGGACCAAAACGGTTCCATTAAAGCAGCTTTTATGTTGCATATTTATGCATATTCCAGTGGTTTTTGCATATGTATGCATATTTTCGTGGTTTTTGCATATTTTAATTGCATATTCATATTATATTGCGTCAAACGTTTTCATTTTTTGAAAAAATAAAGTTTATAGCCGATAAAGAATTAATGCATCAGACACACAGAATACCAGGAAAAGCCACGGCTTTTACTTCATAGCAGATTACTGTTTAAATGTGAAACCAAAGGCAACTAAATCGTTCCTTACTCCGTCAACGTTGTCCATTAAAATATCCCCAGTTTTTCACGACCTATGTCGTGTATTTGTTAGTGCTGATATTTCATTTCATATAATTAACAACCCCCGAATTAAAACACTTTTGGAAACAAACACTGGCCACAAAATGCCCGACGGGAGTACTATTCCGAAAAATTATCTTTCCGATATTTACGAGGAGACAATAGTGAAAATCCGCGGCCATATCAAAGACGGTCCAATTTGTGTTTCTGTTGACGAAACTACTGTCGCTCTTGTGAGGTAGGTAGCTAACATTATTATTGGAAAGCTCTCTGAACAACCATCTCAACCTTATCTTGTAAATTTACAACTCTTAAATAAATGTAACCATGAGACAATTGCCCGATTCTTTGATGATTCGATGTCCTTGATTTGGTCGAACGGAATTCTACACAACAAGGTATTTCTTTTTCTTCCTGACACTGCACCATATATGGTCAAGGCTACCAAATCGTTGAAAATATTTTACCCTAATTTGATTAGCCAGTTACTACTCAATAAATTTCGACAAAATTAAAAATGTTTTAAACTGGACGATACAGCAGTGGTTTTAATTCTAAAAGTCCAAAATTAACTCCATATGACTTCGTTTAAAAATAATTTATGCTTCATTCCGACTAACATTGGGTTTTTAGTTAAAGTCATCAAAAACCTGGAAACACAAAATTTATAGCTGCCAGAAAGCTTAGCAATGGTAGAGGATGCTATAACAAGACTAAAAAAAATATTCAAGGATGTTACAGTTCCAAAATCCGTTAAAAAGTAGAGGATGTTTGTAAAAAAAAAATCCGGGACTTGAAAATTTACAAATGATCAATAACATTCTTAAGAGAACCATTGGGAAAGAAGATACGCCGCTCAGCCCTTCTGTATTAGAGACCTTTTATAAGTGCTCTGGTGACTTCTGTGGACGTTGATAGATCATTTAGTAAACATAAAAATTTTTAGTTCTGACCGGCAATGTTTTACTTTTGAAAATTTGAGGATGTATGGTGTTGCCAAAAATTTTACAAATGAATAACTTATCTTTATAAATCAACTTCTTTTCTTCAATTTTTCTTATACCTTTATAAGTTACTTATTATAACCTTTTTTTAGTTAGTTTTATTATAATAACTAATAAAATACTTTAATTGTTTGTGCATATTATTTTGTTTTACCTGCATATTTATCAAAAATAAATGCATATTTTATGCACATATTTTTAATTTTTTAATGCATAAACATCCGAGCCCTAGTTATCAGGCTTCGAATTTGGTGAAGGAAAATGGACCTTTACACTTTCTGTGATGCCAGCTAATTGGCCTATGCTGCCGTCTTATTCCTGAGAGTAGAATGTGAATCTGAGTTCAATATTCAAATGAGTCAGGAAAAATCAAGAGTGGCACCGACCAAGAGGGTAACTATTCCGTGCCTTGAGTTATTGGCCACTCTTGTTGGTGCAAGATTTCATACGTCTTTAGTCACTGATTTACCTGATGGTTGTAAGTCGTCCTTTTGGAGCGACTCAACTACTGCTTTCGCCTGGATCTCTAGAGAAGATCACTGGGCAACGTTTCGAGTTCAAGAAATAAGAAACTTGACAAGAGTAGAACAATTGCATTATGTGCCAGGAGTAGCTAATTCTGCCGATCTTCCTTCGCGAGGCTGTTTGGGAAGGAAACTTTTGTTATCGTCATAGTGGGAGGGACCAGACTGGCTTAAAAACCCTCCAGAATTTTGGCCAAAGTCCAAGATATTATTTGACTGAGACAAAAGGCTTAATTGGCTACTGGAAAAGAATAATTGATTTGCTACCCGGAGAGGAAGGAAACATCCAACTGGGGCGGTGACTTGTGACTTCCTCTAAAGATATACTGTTGCATTCTGTGCAGAGGATTTACCCTTTGGTAAAGATGAAGCAAGAAGAGCTGTAGCCATTAGAGAAAATAACCTGCTAATCATGTTAACTTGGTGTGAGGATGTCGTGTCTGCAAAGATTGTTAATATTTTTTGTTAGTTATATTTATTCGATTTTGTATTCTTGTAATGTGGTGTAAATCATTTAAAAAAGAAATAACATATGTTCATTAATATTGCTCTAAAGCGGGAAGGTTAAAATTCTAGTTTTGAACTTTTAACAGTTTATATTCAATTAAAGTTTATTTTATTAGTTCTCATCCTTTAAAAAGTGTTTTTTTTTTTTGTTTTATTCATTATCTTATTAATATCTTCAGTGACTGGTTCCCGGCAGTACTTTTCTTTTTATTTATTTTACGGTAAATTTACCTAGTTCTTCTAACATTTCTTTTTCTTCAACTCTGTTCAAGTCTGGATAAAATATTACTTCCTTGCGTATATTCAATTTTTGATGAGGACTCACATTTGCTTTTATTATTGAACCAAAATTATTTAGCTTTGATAATTTCCCAAACTGTTCTCGAATAATTGTTTCCTCTAAAATAGTTCTATTTCTTAGTTTTTTAACATTTTTAGGTTCCCCACATTGGTTATTTATTGATAAATATATTGAAAATGGTGAGATGTTTTTAAGGCCTCCTTCTTTATCTCTTTCTAATTCTAGTAACTGGTTTTTATTTTTATTATTTTTTAGTTCATTGGAATCATTTATTCTTTTGGAACTTCTTTTGACCCTTTTTAAATTTGGAGAACAAATATCGGGTGGTTTATTAATTTTTTTTTTTCTTTTATCAGTTTAGTAAATTTAATATAAGTTTAATTTAATTAGTATTATATAATTAGATTAATTTAAAGGGAGAAACAAAATTAATTGAAAGTAAAAACTTTATACTTAATTAACTTAATTATTTATCTTTTTATATCTAGACGCAACTGCCGTCTTTCAATAAGAACAAAAAGAATAAAATAAAAATAATAATAAATTGTCATAAAATAATTGAGATTAAATAAAATTAATTAACTACTAAGTAAAATATAAAGAAAAGCAAATTATTTCTAGACCTAGCTGTGAACAAGTTGGGCTTTGCTCCGTTAATCCGTTGTACTCTCCGGATGTTTTGATTACCGCTGCTTATACTGAACTCGCTCCCTTCTTATATATGGACTATGGCTAAAACAAGAAATAGTAGAATACAGAATTAGTGGAGGAAAGGAAAAAAAGGTAAAATAAAATTTTAAAGTGAAATAAAATAAATTTAATAAATAGAAGTAAATTAAAATCAAATGAAGTATAATAAGGTCTATAAGCAACATGAAATAAACCTAAAAAGATGTAGTTAAGTTATACATTGATAAAGCAAATAATTAAGTGGAAAAAAAAAACTAAACAAATATTGTATGAAAAGAGAGGTTAAAAATAAAAAAACAGCAACATAAGTTAGAACAAATGTGATAAAAAAAAGACAGTAATCAGATAAAATAATATAGGAAAAAAAAATAATAATAATATTGAATTGAAATAGAGAGATGGGGAAGAGATAAAGAAGGAGATGGAAATATAAATTACAAAAATAAATAAATAAATTTAAAAAATAAAATAAAAGTAAATAAATCATATCTGTCGAATGGTTGGTTTTATAGAAAAACTTAAACACTACTAAATTTCTTACTGTAAAATTAGAAAATAAACTCTGTAGCTTGAATGAGAACATAAAGGCTTTCAAATTTTCAGCATTTTCTCAGTAAGTTGTGAATATTGTGATATTTTTGCAATTTTCACTCTATACTTCCTAAACAATTAAGTTTCTTGCAAAAGTAATTATGAACAAAATATAAATATAACTAACAAGGTGATTTACTTTGCTATAAACCAAGCACAATATAGTATTAATACGGTCAATGCTTCTATTTATATAGTGTTGAGCTTGTGTGCTAAAATCCAAATTTTGGGCTATTTTTATCTGCCACTCAATACTTGGTAGCGTCATAACATCACAAAAAATTTCTGCTACTTTTTGAGACCATTTCAAAGGTGATTTAGGTTGCTATAAACCAGGCACAATATAGTGTTTCTATATCCAATGCTTCTATATATTTCTGCTCAAAACAAGTACAAGACAAACAACATATAAAAAAATCAAAACTACCCAACCTTTTGTACTCCAAAATGTTTAATCTTATGGGACTAATGTGTTTTTATTGATATTTTTTAGCCAGTTATTTATATATAGAAATATTGGCCATAATGACAGTATATTTTTGCATGGTATAATTTATAGCACACTAGCTCAGATTAAAATTGATCATTATGAAGTTTGCTCTAAACTTCATTGTTAGGGACGTATAGAACAAAAACTGCAAAAAGAAAAAATTCAGAATAATCCACAAATTTAATTTTTAAAATAACAAGGTTATCTTTAAAACCAACCGTTCAACAGATATTTTGGGGAAAAGTAGAAAATACCAAAATTTTTGATGCTACCAATTAGCAAGCAGTGGTGCTATAAGGTCATATAAAAAAATTAAAACTACCTGCCCTTTTGCATACCAAAATGTACAATTTAACTGGACTATAGTGTCAATATACATTTATCCTATTATTATTTGTTTTGATTTGTGTCATATTTTTTATTTTGTTTTACTACAAAATGAAAGGATATTTATCTGGTTAAATCAGCAACATATGGATCATATAGGTCTTTATAAGTTTATTTATGACTAATTAGTTTTTTTTTAACGGTTTTGGATTGTAAGGATTGGATACCTGAATATAAATTATAAATCTGTAATTTTAAATAATTAAAAATGTGCTGGTGAGTACACTGACCAAGTACCTCAGGTAATTGAATCCAAATGAGTATGCATTTGGATTCATTACACTAGGACGAGATACTTGCGTACTCACTTCAGTACTAGTCACAACATTCATCCAGTCTTCATTGTATTAGACATTCCCACAGTCTTCTTTATTTTATCATTGTTAATTTTAATAATCATTAAAATTCACTCAAATATGAAATCTATACATAAGCAATTATATTATTTTTGCTAGTTATAAATCAAATAAAAAATATGTATGCTGTTATAAAACATAAATAATAATTCGCCAGTTATTTACTATCTTGTTGAATGTTTTTAATTATATTTATATAAAGTTTTATTAATTGTAATCAGCCAAAAAAAATTTGATCTTCATTTAACTACCAGTATTTTGTGAATAAAATGGTTGAGGATAATAAAAAAAGTTTTATGGAAAAATTCAATTTTATAGAAACAATAATATTGAAAAGATTTTTAAAAAAATAACCATACATATATTTATTATATATTATATTATATATATATATATATATATATATATATATATATATATATATATATATATATATATATATATGATTATGATTATAAAGATATATTGAATATTTAACAAATATGCGAGTAATAGGTATGCTAAATATCAGTGTAAGAGGGTTAAACGATTATGAGTATGGTGAAATGCTGACCTTGAGACAAGTAACAGGTATTTGTAACAGATATTTTTTTGGACCTATATCGGTCATCCCTGTTACTGAAAAATATTGGTTTAGACCATCCCTAGTCTGGTTATTAGAAAAAATATTGTTTTAACTTATACTGGGTACTTCACTTTGCATAGCGAAGATGTGGAATGATTATACTTGGTAATCTTACTATTTTAATCTTTATTCATCAGACCCTTCAATTATTCTTGGCTATTTTTAGTTTGTCTACCTTAATGGTATATGTGTCAGTTCTTGAATTTTCGATTGTATGGGTATCTATTCTGTTATTACGTTTTACAACTTCAAAAGTTATAGTTCAGTATTAATAGCTTATTAATCAATAATTACTTGTTATAATGCAGAATAGAACTTTTCAATTTAATTTTACTGTTAATTTTTGTCTGGATCATAAGTTTATGTGTATTTAATTTGGAAAACTGTAGTTGTTTTTGTCAGATATTAATAATTATATTTATTTATTATTTTATGAAGGGATATTGCTGCTCGAAATGTACTAGTTGCCAGTCCAACATGTGTTAAGCTGGGTGACTTTGGACTATCTAGATGGATCAATGACCAATCTTATTATAAAGCCAGTAGGGGAAAACTTCCTATAAAGTGGATGGCACCTGAGTCCATTAACTACAGAAGATTTACCACGGCCAGTGATGTATGGATGTTTGGTGAGATATATTCCAATATAAAGATTTTGTTCTTATATTGATAGATTAATTTTGATGATGATGCCCATGATAATATGATGTCTATAAAACATGATGTCAACAAAAATATGATGTCTTTCTTACATGTTCTTAAAGCTTAAAATGCTTTTTTAAATGTTTTGATTATTTAAGATGTTTAAGTATCATTCATTTTTCATTTATATATTTTGTAACAAATATCTGCATGTGAAGAAGTTTGTATCTATTTATAATTTAATCTCTGTTCTTCCTCATTTGTTATTAACATTAATTACCTCACTGTTTCTTCCTACATCTTTTGTTAATAATTAATCTTGTTTCATTTAATAAGAGTGGTTATGTTGTTATATCATGTTTAGTTGTTTTTTTGTTTTGTTTTTTAAATTTTTCATCTGGTATGTGATTTTTGTTAAAAAATTATTCTTTTTTTTTTTTAATTAATAATTTTTACTTATTCATAACTTCGTATTTACAATTTACTTCATCACATCTAATCCCTTGAGGTACGCATGATGATAGAGAAGGATCAATACAATTAGGATTGATGAATTAATTGCCACTTCTATTGGGATTATTTTATTAGAAAATTAGTTTCAAATGCTAAGCATTTATCTTCAGTTCTAATACATACAAAATTTTCAACATACTATGTTACATTATATACACTAAAGTTTTCAAACATGTAAGACAAGAAATATACCCATCCTGAGAAGGGGGAGGGGGCAGGTAGGTTAAATTTTTGTGGTTTACTATGGGATTTCCCTTATGATTCATTGGATTTTTCCGTTCCTACTGGAAACAAATTTAAAATGGGGCTATTGGAAATGTTTATTTGATCATTTAAACGCAAATCTGGATCGGTTTTATTATTTTCATTTAGATGGATAGCGAAATTGGAGTTTTGGGTCTTATTGTGTATGCTCTTATATGTTCTTTTACTCTTTGTTTTACCGATTGTCCAGTTTTCCCGTGTATTTTGCTTCACAGTCATTACATTTTAATTTGTATACACCGCTTTTTTGAAAAGGGTCTATTTTATCGTAGGTGAAGGGAAGTACGATGACAATGGTTTATCTATTTTTAATGCAGGGTTTAATTTTTTTAATTCCTTTCCCGACTTCATTGGATATTGGGCCCGTAATATGGTATCAAAATATATTTCTTTGGTACCTTTATCCTCTGGGGGTGTTATGTATATATTATTCATAGTTTTTTTTATGCATTTGTTTTCTTAAAATATTATAAATTGTGATTTTACTGTATCCGTTATTGCTGGCTATAGTGTGTATTAAATATAAATTAAAATGCACAAAAGTTGTTAAATATTTCCAGTCATAATTCAAAAGAATATTGACAGAACCCTATAATGAGTTAAAGTCAATTAATTATTGATATATAGTTTGATTAAAAATTTATGATTAAAGAAACTCATTACAATTGTTTGGATTTCTTTATTATAATTTTGTTTATTTAACGGTATGTTTAAAGGCGGTAGGTCATGCTATTAAGGGCTGCGAGTTTATGTGTTAGTGGTCCTCTGCCATTATTGTGTATAACTAACTACATCTATGTGTGTGTGTTTTCTGTATGTACTAAATCCATGTTGTTTATTATTTATAGAGATTTCAATGTCTAAAAAATTTAATTGATGGGTGAATTTTGTTTAAGAAACTATTGATTTGGCTGTTTGTCCCAGACCATAGGCATATTATGCCATCAACATACTGATACAAGTATATGATGTGTTGAGCTAATTTTGAATGAAAGATTTTTCGTTCTAATTTGTCCATAAAAAGATCTGCCAGAAGGGGCGAAAGAGGGGAGGACCCCATAGGTAATCCTTCTTCCTGTTTATAGAATTTATTGTTGAATTGAAAGTAATTAAGTTTTATGCAAACTGTCATTACATTGTAACAATATAATTTTTCTAGTGGTTGAAGATTAGACCGGAACATTAGTTCTAAAATTTCTATAGTTTCTGAAGGTTATTAACTTGGCATTGTCTGGAACTTTGTCGTTTTTAATTTTGGTGACTAATTCTATTGAGTTTTTTATTGTATGTTGTGGGGAAAAAGAAATTTTAGTTTTGAAGATGTAGTTTAAATAAAGGGCAAGTTTGTAGATGGAGTTATTAATGTAGGTAACTACTGGTCTTATTGTAATATCTACTTTATGTATTTTGGGTAGGCCGTAGAGTCGGGGCGGGGCGGCAAAGGGTTCATTTCTATTAGGTTATATTTTTTACTATCAGGTATTAAAATGCTATTATTTATCAACTCCCGAACTTGACTGTTAAATTTTTTAGCGGGGTTTTTGATAGTGAAGAAGCTGTTTTTTTTTTCGATTAAATCTTAAATTTTATTTTTATATATCTTTTTCTATAATTACTGCTGTGTTTCCTTTGTCCGCTTTTATCATAATAATGTCGTTATAGGTCTTGTATTCTGATGATGTGTTTATCTTAAAGTTCTGGACTTTTCTATTTCTGTTTTTAGTATGCTTGATATCGAAAGTGGATTTTTGTTGTATTTTACTAAACCAAATTCGATGTTGATAGCAAGGTTTTCGAATGTTTGTATGGTTACCAGTGAATTTATCTTTTATTATTATTATTTATTTATATTTATAATTTATTATATATACTGAATAAATTATCCGGTGACCATACAAACATTCAAAACCTTGCTGTCTACATCGAATCCGGTTCAAATCAATATGCTTAAAAAACCATACTAAAAACAAAAATAGAAAAAGTACAGAACTTTGAAGATAAACACATCATCAGAATACAATATAGCACGCGCATTATCAACTAAAATATTAAAAACTACCTTATACTTACGTATAAGATTTAGTTCTCTTTAATAGTGTAAAAGAATACAGCCTGTGGGGTCTCAGAATAAATTTTGATAAGACCAAATACCTGCCAGTGAATTGCAAGGATGCCGCGGACCTACAGATTGATGGGAAGGTGTGCAAGAAGGTAGCTTCCTTTAAATACCTAGGGTCAACAATAGACAGGAACGGGACGTCAGAACCCGAGGTTAGGAGGAGGGTTGGCCTGGCAAGAAGCGTGACTAGAATGTTACATCCAATCCTGTGGAACACGATCATCTCAACGGACAACAAAAGGCGCATTTTTAGAAGTATTGTTGAGCCATCCCTCAGCTACGCCGCAGAAACCTGGACACTTAACCGAGGGCTCAACTCTAAACTACGAGCGGCAGAGATGGATTTCTGGAGGAGATGCCTAAGGATTACCCGCCTAGACCAAATCAGAAATGATGAGATCAGAGGCAGGCTGGGAGTGACCGAAGGAGTCCCGGAGAGGATTGGAAGAAGCAGGATACGATGGTATGGACACTGTCAGCGGATGCCAGAACGTAGGTGGCCAAAGAGGATTCTGCAGTGGGAACAACCAGGAAGACGGAGGAGAGGAAGACCCCGAACCCGGTGGAGGGACTGTGTGGAGGAGGAAATGGCTGGCAGGGGACTTGACGAGGATGACTGGTGGGATAGAGAGAAGTGGAGGGACGCTCTGACTTAACCAGGCAACCCATTGAGGGATAGAACCTGCAAAAGTAAAGTAAGTTTAATAGTGTAAATAGGCCCTATCACCAAAACTCATATAGTTTATGAAACATAAGCTGAAAACTAAAAATGGTGATAAAATTTCACGTTTTTTTTAGTACCACACAAACTGCACCAGGTTTTGAGGGTTGCCAACTTGGACATTAACTACCCATGTGGTTCCTAACAACATACTAAAAAGTAATAGATCCATGCGTTTTTATAAACTTTGCTTTTTTTTTTTTTTTTTTTTCTTCGGCTGCGCTATGATATAATCAGATCTAAATAACTTGAACCTCACTAAAATTTTGTTCCAGTTATCAAGTGCGCGTGCGCGCGCGTGTGTTTATATGTATGTATATGTATGTATGTGTATATATATATATATATATATATATATATATATATATATATATATATATATATATATATATATATATTGAAATGATTTTCTTTAATCATAAATTTTTAATAAAAATTATATAGCAATAATTAATCCACTTTAACTCATTATGGGGTTCTGTCACTATTCTTTTGAATTATGACTGAAAATGTTTAACTTTTGTGCATTTATTTATTATAAATTACAATGTGAAAACAATACAAATTAACATATTAAAATTTACCTTTCTTTAATTTAAATTCTAAAGTCCATTATTGAAAGAACCACTACAATTTCACTGTCCTGTTCATTGTTCTAACCAACACTTCTCTGCCTGGAGACACCAAGCTGATCCAAGGCCCAAAACTCACTAGCTTAGTGGTCGGCAAATTTGGTCGGCTAAAGAGCCAAATATGGACATGAATGGAAGAAAAAATATGATCTTAGTTCACAACACAAGTCTGGAAAAAGAAACTAAGACTAAAAGCCCTTTAGAGATATGCTCATTTTTGCTTAGTTTTAGAGAAAATCGCAAAAAAAGAAACAAAACGAAAATGTTACAGGTAGCGATTACCACCTTTCAAAGTTCGTCAGTCTAGCCAATGAGATATGTAAACACTTAATGTTATCCTTTACATTCTTTTATTTGTTTACATTTTGGCTTTCTTCTAGGATTATAATTCCTAAATCAGTCTTCAGTCAGTTACTCAGATATTTTTGTGTGAATAGCATCAGCCACAATGCCGCATACGTCTTCTAATGTTGAATACGCTGATATGATTTTTGTGTATGGTTTCTGTAATGGTAATGCTTTAGATGCGGTGCGGGAGTATGCGTGCCTATTTCCAAATAGAAGAGTGCCTAATCGACGAGTCTTTTCATTAACTTTTAAGAGACTACGAGAGACTGGGTCATTCTTAATACGTAATGAAGGCGACCAATTCCAAGCAGCAATAAGAGCAGATTATCGGAGAAGAAATTGTGTCCAACGCCACTTCGATAACAATCCTGAGACTAGCATCCGAAGAGCATCTACTGCATTAGCAATATCGCGGTAAGCAATATGGCGAACTTTGAAAGGTGATAATCGCTACCCATACCATCTTCAAAAAGTTCAGAATTTATTATTATCTCAAGATTATGTCAAGAGATTGAATTTTAGTAACTGGTTTCTTGACAAAATTCGCGATGATAATTTATTTCCATTAAAAATTATATGGACCGATGAAGCTACCTTTACAAGAGGAGGAATTGTTAATCAAAGAAATTATCATGTATGGGCTCGTGAAAATCCCAGAGCTAATAGAGAGAATAGGTTTCAGCATGAATTTGCTATTAACGTTTGGCTTGGAATTTGGAACGGATTACTGGTGGGACCATATTTTTTACCTGGAAGATTGAATGGTATCCTATTTACACATTTTTTGAAGAACGACTTTTCTAATTATTTAGATGACATTCCCTTACAGCAGAGGATTGAAATGTGGTTCCAACTCGATGGATGTCCAGCTCATTATAGCAGAGTTGCTCGAGCTTGGCTGGATATAAATTATCCCAGCGATGGATTGGACGTTGAGGAGTAGTACCTTGGCCACCCAGATCACCTGATATGACACCCACGGATTTCTTCCTATGGGGAACCTTGAAGCAGAAAGTTTATTCGGTGTCAATCAACTCAAGAGAGCAATTAAGAGACCATATCATAGATGCAGTGCACCAAATATCATCAGGACAATGTTTAGCTGCAATTTATCAAGTGAGTGCTAGATGTAATGCTTGCATTGGTGCAAGAGGACAACATTTTGAGCAATATTTACATTAAAAAGAACATAACATAAATATAAATGTAAATAAATAAGTATAAAAATAAAAACTTGTTTTGCGATTTTCTCTAAAACTAAGCAAAAATGAGCAAATCTCTAAAGGACTTTTTGTCTTAGTTTTTCGGTCCCCTATAAGTTCCTGAAGTTTTGCCATTTAAATTCGGGACACCCTGTATATATCCATTGGTTCCCAAGATACTAGGATATCATATTTGAATTTTTTTGTTTTAGACCTATCTCCTAAAATACGTCGTTTGAGAACAGAATGGTACCTGTGGGCCCAGCGGTTCTCTCAAATACGGCAGATAACAAAAAACAGTATACATAACAATAAATATATTATATATATTCTAAAAAAAATATATTTTAGGATTTTCAATCGAACAAATAGTTTCGGAGTTATAGCGAATAATGTGCCGAAAAACGTGGATTTCATAAAAGTACGGGATCTTTAGCGTTCTGACACGTGTATTTAAAGAAAACCGATTAAAACTTCATTTATACAGTCCAATAGCAAATTTGACCACCTTTTAGATAAAAAAAAAGAAATTTTGAGTCGGACGAATAGTTTCGGAGTTACAGTGAGTAATGTGCAAAAAAGCGTGGATTTTACAATACGGGCTTTTTAGCGTGCTTCTAAGGAGCATTATTAGAACTTCATATTTAATAGGCTAATAGTAAATTTAAGCATCTTCAAGATGAAAAAAAGTAATTTTTAATCGGTCGAATAGTTTCGGAGTTATTGACAAAAAAGTACGACAAACATATTTTTGCGGAGAAGTGTTAGTGGCCCCCAGTTGGCCAAATCCCTTTTTGGATAACTTTCGTCTGACAAAAAAAACACCAGGACATAAATTGTAGGTCATTTTCTCCTCTTTATTTTAATATAGAAAGGTATTTTGCTTAAAATGATTACTTTGCAAGTTACAAGCAAAATAGTGAAAATAATTAAAGCTTTTTTACTTTTTTCTCACATTTGCCAATGGAAATTTTGTTGGAATACTTCAGATTCATGTTCAGCACCCCAAAACATAAAAAGTTAGCCATTAAAAAAATTACCCATAAACTTTCCACTTCAAGCCTTATTTTAAAACCATTTGACTAAACTAACTACAAATAACGGATTCCGAGTTATTTGATCAAACAGCTGTGAACTTACGATTTTCAACCCTTTTTCCTCTCCCCCATGCTATAACCTGAGATATACGATATATATATATATATATATATATATATATATATATATATATATGCTTAAATTTAATACTAGATCGTATATATATATATCTAGTAATTTATTTTAAATGCCGTAAAACACCCACGCCAGCCCACTGAACATGATATAATTGTCATATTTCGCCACAATATAGATATAGCATGCTAATGTGGGGGTTTCACGGGATTTAATATAAATTACATATTGTTATGTTTATATCTTTGTTGTAGGTTAGTTTACTTTAATTTCTATTATTTTAAAGTTAATTTAATTTGTAAATAAAATTTTTAGGGAATATCAAGGGTTCAGCTTTTCAAAGATAATGATTTTGACTCAATATATATTTTCAAATAAAAGAAATAAAAACATTCTACAATTATATTACATTTTTTAATTAACGTAGTTATAATTAAAATACCTTCTTTCTTCTAAATGACTGTAGGTTCTCACAACCCAAATGTTCCCCAATTTGTCCTTCTTGCATGAAAATTCCTTCTTTTTCTTCCTTCGCCAGTTTATTCAAACACTCCTCTCATCCAGACTGCTAGTATAATTCATTATTTCTTCACACATGTGACTTGTTAAATCTCAGATAGATGTGATGTTTCAAAATCCGAGAGATGAGAGCAAGATGTGTTGTTGCCTCAAAGTTCCAAATCAGAGAGAGCACGGTGTTAACGTCTCGGCATCCATCAGTATATCTGAGCTAAAAAGACGCCAACCCCAAGCGTTCTTTCAAAAAACCGTTAACGGCCAAATCTGCTTCATCATGGCCTTCATATTTATTACGTCTTAACTTACAATAACTATATAAAATTCAAATTATACACTAAAAAACATTTTAAAAATCCTAATCATTTTTAACATATCCCAATTTAAATTGATAAGCAAAAACCACGTAACAATTAGATCGGCGGCGAACTCTCGCTGGCGCCAAATTCAAAGTTAAATTCTTTTAAATTACAATTTATCTCGACTCCGAAATATCATTACATTCGGGTCCACTTCAGAATAAAAAACTTATTCTCTAATTCCAATTTTTTGATTAATCATAAACTCCTTAGTATACTATTTACAAAATGTTATTAATGTGTCAAGATGTCAAAACAAAATAATACTTAAATTAGATCAACTTATTAATAATTAGTTATTCTACTACTTCTCTATTTGAAATATTTTTCATTTCCATTACAACCATGAATTCTTTAGATGACTTATAAACACCACAACTTTAAATTAACAATAATAGTAAAATTGAAAAACAAAAAGGAAAAAACCTTAATTTAAGTTTTTACACAATAAAATTTTCTCATAATCAACAATTTGACATCAATTTAATAATTTGATAATTTGACTGAAAACTCAATAGAAATATTTGAAAACTTTTAAAGATAAAAAGACTTAATTAAACCTGTATGACATATTCCTTATTAGTTCCTAATTACTTTATAATAAAAATGGATATTTTCATAAATGATTGCCTAAATTGTTACCAAATTTCCAATCAACACTTTTGAATATTATAATTTCTTCTTGACCTTTCCCCGCAGGTAATTGCGTACATCAATGGGAGTCTGGTTATTTTCATTATTGAAGTAGTACCTCTTCATGATTTCTTCTTCTAATAACTTGGATAATTTATTTTTCTTATTTTCCAAAATATAACCTGGGTCTTCTCTATTAATATTTACATTATATACTTCTTTTTTAAACAAATTTTTTCTTTCTGTTTTGCTATTATTATATTTATTTATTATAACGATATAATTATACATACTTCTGTTAAGCTTCTTGTTCATGTTTGTTTTCAGCTTATTATAATCCTGAACAGTTACCTTTTTTAACCTTCTAATAATTTTAACTCTTTTACCTGCTCTAAATGTTATTTTTCTTGTTCCTAATCTTTTTATATATCTTGATTTTCCTTTTTTATGGTTCACATTTTTCTTAAATAATTGTTTAGTTTTCTTCTTGTTCTTCTTCTTCATTTTCTCAACTGACATATCTGTTATGTTTTCTTCAACTTTAGTTGATTCTTCATCTTCTTGGTTATTTACGTTTTTACTTATGTTTCCAATTTCGGTATCTATTTTTAAGTAACATCCCTCTGTAGACTTAATATGTTCTTCTATATTGTCATTTATTTTGCTCTGACTACTCACACTATCACTTTCAATATTTTGTAACTGTGAATTTGTTTCACTACTTTCATTGTCAAATTTCATATTTAAATAATTTGAATCTTTTGGTTTTTCAGATCTATGAATGATTCTATTCTCAGACATATTTCCAAATTCTTTTCTCAGAGTCCCTACTTCCTGTAATAAACTTTGTTGGTTATCAATTACTTCATTCTGCAAAGCATTCACTTTCTCTTTTTGGGTGTTAAATTTTTCATTTATTTCTTCGACCTTTGTATCTATCTGTTGGAATTTTCCTTCTGTACTTTTAATATGCTGTTCCATTTTGTTATTAATACTACTTCGACTATTAACACAATCACTTTCAATATTTGATAATTTCAAATTTATTTCATCAATTTTAGTGTTAATTAATTTATTTAATTTATTTTTCAAATCAACAGTAGTCTGCTCTACCAGGTATGCAAGTTTAAAATGTCGTTTATTTCTTAAAATATATACACAGTAATTTAAAAAAAAGTATAATATATTTTATTCAAAGTACTGACCCTTGCTTTCTACACATTTTGTCCATCTCTCGGGCAATATATGGATACCATTCCAAAAGAATGCTTCATCTTCATTTGAAATCCATTCATCGAGCCATTTTCTTACGTTTTCGAAATTGTTGAAGTGTTGCTCCGCCAATGAGTGTCCCATCGATGAGAAGAGGTGATAATCAGAAGGCGCCAGGTCAGGTGAATACGCGGGTGGGGTAGGAGTTCCCAACCAAGCGAAGAAATCGTTTCCTTAGTCAATCTGGCTGAGTGTGCAGGAGCGTTATCATGCTGAAGAATGACTTTGGCGTGCCTGTGAGCCCATTCTGGGCGTTTTTCGATCAATGCGTGACTCAAATTGATCATTTGTTGTCGGTAGCGCTCGGTATTGACTGTTTCGCCGGGTTTGAGAAGCTCGTAGTAGACTACGAGCTTCTGATCCCACCACACACACAGCATTGTCTTCTTCCCAAAACGATCCGGTCTTGCACTCGATGTGGATGGTTGTCCTGGCGTTACCCATGATTTTTTTCGTTTGGGATTCTGAAAATAAATCCATTTTTAATCGCCAGTTACAACTCGATGCAAAAAAACCCTTTCTTTCGTGGCGTAAAAGCAGCATTTCGCACACAGTTTTTCGTATTTCCATCTGTCGTTCGTCCAATTCATGTGGAACCCATTTTCCAACCTTTTGAATCTTTCCCATAGCTCTCAGGCGATCGGAAATGGCTTGCCTAGTGACATTCAACTGTTCTGCCATCATTTGTTGGGTTTGGGTATTGTCTTCGTCTAATAAAGATTGCAATTCGAAGTCCTCAAACTTTTTTGGTCGATTTTCTCGTTTTTGATCAGTAACATCAAAATCACCACGTTTGAAACTTTGAAACCAACGTTCACATGTCCTGACGGTTGGAGCAACATCGCCATAAGTCTCAACAAGAATTCGATGACATTCAGATGCCTTTTTCTTTTGATTAAATAAGAAAATCATGACATGCCGCAAATGCTCTTTATTTGGCTTAAAATTAGACATTTTTAACACCAAAGAAAGGTATGATACGTCCACGTCCACTTTTGTAAACAAATGACTAACAAACAAAATAGCGTTTAGAGATAAGCAAATCCTTCAATAGGCTAAGAGCGCATTCTATTGGAATTAAAACGACATTTTAAACTTGCATACCTGGTAATTTCATATTAAATTTAGTTGATTGTTTATCAAATTGTACATTAATTTCAGCAAATTGTTCCTTAAATTCAGCAGATTGTTTATTTAATTGTTCCTTATTTTCAGCAGATTGTTTATCAATTTTAGCGGATTGTTCATCAAATCTATCATTTAATTTAGTTAACATTTCAAAAAGTAAAAAATTTGTGTTTACATCTAAAGGGTTTTTTGTTGAAACGTTATCTGAATTAACATTTGTTGGTTAACAATTATATTACATTTTTTAATTAACGTAGTTATAATTAAAATGCCTTCTTTCTTCTAAATGACTGTAGGTTCTCACAACCCAAATGTTCCCCAATTTGTCCTTCTTGCATGAAAATTCCTTCTTTTTCTTCCTTCGCCAGTTTATTCAAACACTCCTCTCATCCAGACTGCTAGTATAATTCATTATTTCTTCACACATGTGACTTGTTAAATCTCAGATAGATGTGATGTTTCAAAATCCGAGAGATGAGAGCAAGATGTGTTGTTGCCTCAAAGTTCCAAATCAGAGAGAGCACGGTGTTAACGTCTCGGCATCCATCAGCATATCTGAGCTAAAAAGACGCCAACCCCAAGCGTTCTTTCAAAAAACCGTTAACGGCCAAATCTGCTTCATCATGGCCTTCATATTTATTACGTCTTAACTTAAAATAACTATATAAAATTCAAATTATACACTAAAAAACATTTTAAAAATCCTAATCATTTTTAACATATCCCAATTTAAATTGATAAGCAAAAACCACGTAACAATTAGATCGGCGGCGAACTCTCGCTGGCGCCAAACTTAAATTCTTTTAAATTACAATTTATCTCGACTCCGAAATATCATTACAATATATATGTTATAAAAGAAAATTTAACCAGCTTTGAGATGAAAAAATGAAATTTTCAATCGAACAAATAGTTTCGGAGTTATAGCGAATAACGTGCCGAAAAACGTGGATTTCATAAAAGTACGGGATCTTTAGCGTTCTGACATGTGTATTTAAAGAAAACCGATTAAAACTTCATTTATACAGTCCAATAGCAAATTTTAGATAAAAAAAAGAAATTTTGAGTCGGACGAATAGTTTTGGAGTTACAGTGACTAATGTGCAAAAAAAAACGTGGATTTTACAACAATACGGGCTTTTTAGCGTGCTTTTAAGGGGCATTATTAGAACTTCATATTTAATAAGCTAATAGTAAATTTAACCATCTTTAAGATGAAAAAAAGTAATTTTTAATCGGACGAATAGTTTCGGAGTTATTGACAAAAAAGTTATAAGTTCTAGTCATTTTCTCCTCTTTATTTTAATATAGAAAGGTATTTTGCTTAAAATGATTACTTTGCAAATTACAAGCAAAATAATGAAAAAAATTAAAGCTTTTTTACTTTTTTCTCATATTTGCCGATGGAAATTTTGTTGAAAAACTTCAGATTTGTGTTCAGCACCCCCAAATATATAAAGTAAGCCATAAAAAACAATTACTCATAAACTTTCTGGTTCAAAATATCTTTTTACTGGACTGAGTACGTTTTTTACAAATCAAACAAAAATATCGAAAATACTTACGTGTACTAGGTAATTATAATGAAAAAAAAGTTAATTATTTAATAATCAATGATAGATTAAGGAAAATAATCATTCAAAGTTTCTCATCGACACATTGAAGCAAATTAAATTTGCAACAAATTTGGTTCTATCCATTTTTTTTTTTTTTTTTTTTTTTTTGCGCATTCAGCTTGTTTTATAGCTGTGGGGAAGGGAAAAATACAATATTTTGTCGAAAACTGTAAAACGTCACATTAAACTTACTTTTTAATAATATTGCATTCAAATCGGTTCAGCGGTTTGGCCACCACCAATGCCTAAAGATAGGCTAAGTTGCGGTAACACATCGCGGAAACACGTTTGGCGGTACTCTTTTGGCTATAACTCCAAAATTATTTGTCCGATCCGAAATGTCTTTATTTCATCTGAAAGCTGGTCAAATTTGCAATGTGTTTTCACATTTCACACAAATTTGCAACACATTTGTGTTGCATTGAAATGTGTTTTCAATCCCATGTAATACCCACTCCAGCATGCTTAGAATCCCATACCTTGAAAACCACTTTTTTTCAGCACAGTTCTCGTGAATAGTTTTGGAGTTATAGCGAGAAATATACTGAAAAAAAAGTGGATTTCACAAGAGTATGGAGTTCTCAGCGTGATGGCGTGAGTATATCATGGGGCTTGATCAAAATTTCATATATGAGGTGTCATAGTAAATTTAACTGCTATATGTTAAGTAGCAAAGTATGCATAAATTAATTTGTTTAGATTATTATTGAAACAGCATTAAAATATCCATTGGCTAGAATTTCTAGAAATATTTTTGAAAAAGTCGATAATTTCTAGAAAATTCTTGAAAAAGTCGGGAATTTTGATAGCTGAAATTGGTAGACACCATGTAGATACCAATAGCATATCCACCAGTAACATTGTAAGTAGTTTCCTACTCCTCCATGTTTTGTAATTATATGTATTTAATTATTTTAATGCATGTTGTTATATATTTATATTGTAGCTAATTTTATGTTTGGAAATAACTTGTATAAGCAGTAAAGGAGTGATAAATTGGGGTATACGTAGTAAGATAATTATAAATGTACACAGTGGAAAGGGAAAGGAAAAGAATAAGGAGCAAATGTGGCTACATATTGCTGTATTTAGTCATTAACTTTTAATTAACTATCACTCTTTTTAATTTTTTTTTAATTTAAATTAATTCAATAGTCTGCATCTATTGTCTTTATGACCTTTAGATACTAACTCATTAACTTTGTATCTACTCATTTTTTATGTTTACCAATTATATTGTTGAATTTACTCATTAACTTTTAATTAACTCATTTTAATTTCTTTTCATTTTAATCTTAATTCAATAGTCTTTATGTATTGTCTTCATGGCCTTTAGATATTGCCTTTATGTTATTGTCTTTACCCTTATACATTTATTCTTTTCATACTTTTGTTTTTTATACTCTCTACAATTTAGTCATACCTTTTTGTTTGTTTTCTTTTTTTTCTAGCCCTGATGAAGGCTTGCAATGCAAGTTGAAACGTCGCCATTATAAATTAAAATATTATTTTTGATTGCTGCGTGTCTATGACTGTATACCCCAACAATCTACATCTTTAAACAACTTTTGTGCATACTTTTTATATTTATTATTTAACAATACAGAAAAACATATTTAAATTTTATATATGTTTAGTTTAAATTCTAAAGTCCATTACTGATGGAACGCTCTCACTTTTACTAATCACTGTCCAGTCCATTCTTTGTCTCCTATATAACTCTTCTCTGGATGAAGACACCTACCTGCTCCAAGGCCCAAAGCTAACTGAAGTGTCGTTTTTCTACGTGATTTTGACCCTTACATCTAATATTCACTCTTCCTGAACTTTGAATTTAAATATCATGACCTTTGGGTTCTCTCCAGTTTTAAAATTTTAAGCTTTTGCGTATAACACTAAATAACAATTTAAATTAATTGTCATAATACCTAAATAATTATAATATAACAAAAACAAATAATAATTTTAAACAATTAATCCTAAATACAAAACATACCCATTAATCTAAATTTTATATAAAATAACAAAAATGTTTAATAATAAAACTTAATTCTTTGTGGAAATTCACACCTTTTTTATTCTATGCTTGGTAGATGCTCAAAATAAAAAATAAATAAATTTAATGACAAAAGAAATTAATTGAAATACAAAATAATTTTGTATGTATGCTTGAATGTCATACAATCAATGTCAATGTATTAAATTTCACCAAGAAACAAATTTTTAATTATTTTCTTAACAAATGAATTTCTTTTTAAATATTTTATGGCTGTTAGAACATTTAAATTTATAAAGCCACCATAACCATTCTAATATTATGAATGGAACTCCATGAAGTGGAATTTGACACTCCATCATATGCTTATTTAGACCTTTATTTGATGTTTATTTAAAGAAACCAGATTTGCTTTTCTGAAGTTTAATGATATTATGATAACATTTCCTTCGTAGCATGTCATAGTTCAGCATTTGTTTATTTGATTCAAAGTCATTTTTTATGTTTTCACCACTGTCCTCTTTTATTTCTTCTTCTTTTTCCACTTTATTAAAATCATTGATAATTTCATTTTTAAACCATTTAATCTCATTTGTAATCTTTTGTTCACACTCTAATAATTTTACACGATCCAATTTTCTTTTTTCCTCCACATTATCAGTTACAGTATCAAAGGCCTGAACTTTTAACACATTTTCTTCTTCAAATTTTTTCATACGTTCTTCAATTTTTTATTTTATTTTCAGCAATTTTATCTATTTTTTCTGATATAGTATCAAAAAGCAAATCAACACTCTTATTAAGAACTTACAACATTTGCTCTAAATTCATTTTGTTTTTAATTCTCTTATCACTTGACTTTAAAATTACTATTTATTCATTTTTTTTCACACAACATCTATCAAATTTTAACCATTTTCCAGTCATATTTTCAATATTGACAGTCCACTTTGGGGATGCCAAATGCAATGCTTTTCTATTTTTCTAATTTTCTATAAAATAAATCAACAATTATTTATATATTAACTCTTTGTGTTCTGTCAATATTCTTTTGAATTATGATGGGAAATATTAAACAACTTTTGTGCATATTTTTATATTTATTATTTTACAATAGAGAAAAAAATAGTTAATTTTACCTGTGTTTAATTTAAATTCTAAAGTCCATTAATGAGAGAACCACTACAATTTCACTATCACTGTCTAATCCATTCTTCAAACCAAAACTTCTCTGGCTGGAGACACCAAGCTGCTCCAAGACTCAAAGCTAACTGAACTGTCCTTTTTCTACCTGCTCCAAGGGGTAGGTATCTAAGGGTCAGGAGGGTTTCTACCTGATTTTGACCCTTACTTCTAATATTCACTCTTACTGAACTAAAGTATGTATATATATATGTTTAGTAAGGTTCTTGAGGTTCAGTCATAAAATAAAAAATCAACTATTTTGGCGACGTTTCGAGACTATATTGTTCTCATAATCATGCCCTACAGTGAAAAAAAACAGGTTACAATAAAATTATATAAGTTATACAAGTTATTTCAATACATAAAGTTAGCTACAGTACAGGTAGGTATATAACAACATGTGTAGGGTAATACAAATATATATAATTACAGAATATAGAGGAGTATGAAGCTACTTACAATGTTACTGGTGGATATGAATAGACTAATAATTCTAGTACACAACTAACCTGTTGTGAGTTTAACTGGGGAGTGAGTTTAAACAGACAGTTAACAAGGGTTAGTGGGGAAAACCCTATTTCTTACAAATTAAGTTAAAAGGACTGTGTGGGTATTCCCAAAGATGCAGGTACAAAAATAGTTCAGTGTAATATACTAATAAATGGAAGCATGGTTTGTATGATGTATATAATTGTAAATGTATATTATTGGTCTGAATGTATTAAGTTGGAATAACAGGTGTTAAGATTTAAAACGTCTGATTTTTTGTTTATTGCGCGGTTTTTAAATTTTTTTATGGTTATCATTTCTTTAATATTTCTTTTAAAATTATTTTGTTCATGGTGAATAATTTTGGGGAAAATTTAAAAGTATGTTTTGTTTGCCTGTAATGTGTGGTGAGAGCTGTTTGGTCAGGTTTGTTCGGGTTTTTATTTATAGATGTGCAACTGTATTTATGTTGATACACTCGTCGTTTAAGATATTGTTCCGATGTACCAAAATAAGACTTGACACAACTATCTTCACACGGAATTTCATAAACAATATTAGACTGTAACTCTAACTTATCCGTATCTTTGGTTTTGGTAAACAATTTATTAATGGTGGAGGTATTTTTGAATGAGACCGTGTAGTCAGTTTTATGGTTATTTGTGAGTGTTTTCCTGAGCCTTTCTGATAGTGTTTGTATATATGGGATGGTGTAATATCTTTTATTCATATTTTCTTGTTGTTTCTGTTGAGTATTTGTTTGTTTGAGTAAGTTACAAACGAGTCTATGTGGATATCCATTTATTAAAAAAAGGTCTACTACTTTATTTTCCGCGGTTTGTTTATATTTTTCTGTAGATAACTTTATTGCACGATTTATCAAATTTTTTGCGGTGTTTATTTTATAACTTTATTTCATGTTTATTGTCTTCTGTAGGTATAGCAGTAAGGATATCATCTACATATTTGAATAGAAATGGGATGTTGAAGGGGATTTTGGGGATAACTGAATCTAGGAGATCCTCTAAGTATATGTCTGCTAGAATTGGAGCGATTGGAGATCCCATAGGGCACCCATACATTTGAATGTAAAATTTTAATTTACAATTTAATTTAATTAAATTGGAAATAAACCCTATCGGTACACAGAGCTAATAATTTGAGAAATTGGTCTTTAGGAATTGGTGTGTGAGTTTGAAGTTTATGCCAATGTTTTTCAATTATTATTTTTACTTTAGTGGTACAAATATTGGTAAATAACGAGGATGCGTCTAATGAAACTATTTTGTAGCCTTGTGGAATCCGGATATTAGTTATTTTATTATGGAACTCAAACGAATCTTTGACATTATATTTATCTGTGGACAAGTGTTTTAAGATATTGGTTAGGTATTTAGATAATTCATATGTGGGAGAGTTTATAAATGAAACAATAGGTCTCACTGGGTTGTCAGTTTTATGATTTTTGATTAGTGAGTACAGTTTAGGGGATGTTGGGGAATTAGTTATTAGTTTAATGTATGTTTTAGTATCTATGAATTTTTGTTGTTTTAATTTAGCTAATGTTGAGTTTGTATGTTGAGATTAGTATTCAGGTCACCAGAAATGTTTATATTGGAGTAAACAGGAACATAATTGTAGAGGTTTGATTCAATGGATTGGTCAAAAGGAACATGTGGGTGATGATAACCCATTACATACAAGAGAGAATGGAAATTAATGGATATTTCAACAAATAGAAACTCAGTGTTTGGGAGATTTGGAGGGGAGGGGAAAGATATATGACATGGGACTTCTGGCTATCATGAACATATAGCGCTACCCCCCTGCCAATCCGGTTAATATGGTCATGACGGATGATAGAGTAGTTAGGGAGGGAAACCAAGGAAAAGAAAATGTAGAGTTTAAGCCAGGTTTCGGAAACTGCAATGATGTGGTAAAAATTTTTGGGTAAAAAACTCTAGGATTTGATCTTAGTGGGCAGGTAGGGATTGAGAGTTTATGTGACAGGCTGTTAGGATATTAGTCATATTGGTAATAATAATAATAATAATAATAATGATTTATTTATTATTTAGCACTACAGTCCTAGTTGGACCTTGGCTTCACAAAGTACAGACAGCCATTCCTGTCTATTTTCTGCCTTCCTCCTCCAACCATTCACTCCCAGTCTTCGCAGGTCATCCTGGGCATTGTCCAGCCATCTCAGCCTTTGTCTTCCTTTCAATCTTTTTCCTCCTGGCCTGCCATTCATCATCTTTTTTTGGAAGTTTATCTTCCATCATCCTTTGCACATGACCGAGCCACCTTAATCTTAGGGATCCACTTAGTGACTTGCCTTGCATAGCTGTCTTCGCCTTGTCTCGTCACATAGCCTGCTGAGTTCCATTTCATTCTTCTGGAGTAGATGACAGCGTCACCATGGTGTGCTTTCTTATTTAGCATGAATTTATTTTTTCCTTCAATGAAATTCCCAGCATTATGTCTGGTAACCATAGCTCAGGACAGGGATTATGCAGCTGTTGAATGCGGTCGTTTTGTGTCTTATTTCTAGGTGACTTTAAATATACTTCTAAGGCTCCAAAATCTTTCAAATGCCTTGCCGACTCTTGATTCTATTTCTACACTCAATCACCAGTGCTGTGGGGGTCTCCCCTGAGCGTACAGGGATGCCTTGAATTTCTAATGATTTGTTCAACAGACCTTGCTCGGCTTTGTTTATTCTAACCTCAAACTGGCCTAATTTTGCTTTTAAAGTCTTATTCTCATTTACTAGGTTTTCTATGTATTTGTTTTGCCCCTTTAAGTGGCTCTCGACTTTGGTCAGTCTTTCACTTAACTCAAAACTGAGGTCCCCGTATTTTTCTAGTGAGGTTTTTAGAGATTTTTTTTCTTTGTTCATAGTGACCCCCAGGTGATTAGCGGCCATGAGAATTTCAGATCCTTACGGCTTGTGCTTTTTTGATGTATCACAATTGTGACATATCCATGATTTATTCATTTTCTTTAGAGCTTCTATTTCTTTTTCCTGCATGTTAAAACACCGACCTTGGAATATTATTTTACATTTGGAGCAAGAAATATTATTTTTGTCATCCCTGGTAATAGGGTATTCACATTTTGGGCAATGAACCATTTTGTAAGTAATAAAATTACTCGTGATTACAATATCAGGTAGAAATGTTTATTTACTTACAGTAGGCATTAAACAGAATCTTAATGCCATGAGGATTTCTCTTCAGATAAGCTGTGTGTGCTCCTTAAATCTTTAATGATTGTTCTAGGTGTTGTCATGGAAGCTTTAACTATGTCACTTATCTAATTAAACGGTTTTAATTATTAAATTGAAAACCAAAAAAGAAAACAGAAAATAATGAGAAAATATGAATGTTAGAAGAAAAATAATGGGGAGTTGCTCACTGTTTGCCGTCTCTGACCAGACTGTATTAAAATATTCAGGCATATTTTTCTTTTTCAATTTTATTCAGATTAACGACATGTTTCTGGATTCATAACCCATCTTCAGGTTATTCAGTGGTATTTCTCTTCATCTACATATTAAAAGTTGAAGACTTTTAATGAAATACCTCTGAAATGAATGACCTGAAGATGGAATATGAATCCTGAAACGTGTTAACGTGAATAAAATTTAAAAAGGAGTTTATGCTTCAATATTTTAATAATATATCTCAACCTCCTTAAACATACATAGTTAATTAAATTTTCATAATTGATAAGAAAATCATAAAGTGTTTATTGTATACAGTGAGAAATTCTCAATGCTATTTCCAGTTTAATAATTTTGTTTTGAGCTTTCATACTTCAGAACTCGTTATCATGATCCTAATCTCTACAATCCATTTCTGAATCTTGAATATCTCAAGAATCACCTTCCACTTTTCCCTCCTGTCCATTCAATAAGAATCCCTGCTAACTATATCTGACTTAATGTTACTTGATATCTTCCAGTTTGTTAAAATCCTTTACTTCCTTAATTTGTTAAAGTACTTGATTTCTTTGCTTCTTACTTTCAGCTAGTACATTTCAAAGGTGGTGATTTAAAAGATTTATACTGTTAATATGGTCCTCTTAACTATCAATCAATCTTTTCTTGGACATTTAATGTGCACATAAAATACAATACTTATGAGATACAGATGACTTTGTGGAATACCTACTGGTATTCATCTATTACATTGAGAGTTGTTTATATTAAAATGGATTCTGTTTAGTAAATACAAATAATGCTTTATGTGTTATATATTATTAATTTATTATATAGACTATTTAGTTTTTACTATTTAATACCCATTCTAATTATATAGGAGTTTGTATGTGGGAAATCCTGACAAGAGGAGACAAACCATTCCAGAGTGTCCGAAATGCAGAGGTTTTAAACCGACTGGAAAATGGAGAGAGATTACCATTGCCATCAGGTTGCCCTCCTCAACTGTACAGCATTATGTGCCGTTGTTGGGCTGCTCAGCCAGATAGCAGGCCATCTTTCACTGTGTTAAAGGAAGCCTTGAGGTTGTTATAGTGTTTTTTTTTTTGTTTATTACACTTTACTTGTTAGGCTTACTCTTTTTTATATTTATCACTGTGAAATTTAAATATAGTGCAATATATTTAGGTTATAACCAAATACCAAATCATCATCATGTTATGGTGCTATGGTCCTTGCAGAACCCTGGCCCCCTCTACAATCCTCTTCCATTCAGACCTGTCCTCAGTTCCCTTCTGCAAAATCAATAAATGTTGATACAAATATCAAATAATGTTAATAATTAGCATAGAAGGAAAGGTTAAGGGGGAGAGGCACCTTGTGGTTAGGGCTGTGAAATATATGAAATGAAATGAATGAAAGTGAATGAAAAAATAATCTTTATTCTGGGACATATTGTTTACAGACGTATATTTTCATACAAAGGAATTTATATATGAGGATAATGAGACATACAAATACAGTTAATTGTAAATAATTGTATAACAAACTTTAGTAAATAAGATAGCATAAGAAGGAGAATTTTGAGGCATTTCACATCAATTTGAGTTATTTTTATTTTGCCTTAAATACATATTTTTACATTTTTTTTATTATAATTGCATATTGATCTACATATCTAGCATTTTTATTTTACATGTTTGTGCATATTTTGAACTGTAATTGCATATTTATCTACATATCCGGATACGTAGATATATTTATCTGCTTTTGATTTTTGAATTTTTTCATGTTTCTCGAGAGACAAAAAAAATATATATATATAAACTAAAACCAAAAAATAGCTGCAGGAACTCTTCCTGTTTTTTTTTTTTTTTTTTTTTTTTTTCACCAAATGAATTAACTTGTGTTTGTCGAGGTGCCGATTCTTCATTTGCTTCTTTTGGAATTTTTTTATCAGATTAATTTATCGTTCTCATTCCATTCAAATACTTGAGCTATTACTTCTTTTTTCTTTTTTACCTTCTTGCTACCATCATTAATTAAATAACTGGATAATTAATCCAGTCCCTCACGCAGTTTCTACCAAGACACATCATTTGTTAACTTTTTATTTTTGTACTCCTAAAATGCTGAAAATTACTCTTTCAAAGGCAAAAGATCTTGTTGGAAAGTAGTACTTGAGTTTTCAATTGAGACTTTTAAGGGTGATGGAGAATTTTAATATTGTGTTTGTTTTGATAAAGCTGTATCAACTTCTGAAGGGTTTTATTAAAACAGAACAAAAAAAAAAAACACAAAAAACATATAAAACAAAGTTTAAGAAGTCAAAATTTGAACAAACTTTTGTTACACAAACTGCCATTGGGTCAACAAAGTCTGGTTTCGATACCGTTCCATGCTGTATTTTATTTCGAACTGACATACCCTTCCATAAATTAAGCCACTTTAAGTTTTATAACTTGTTTTCTTTTTTAATATTTGCCTTGTCTTATTTTTATTTAATAGTCTTCTTTCAATTGTTTCCATTTTCAACACAATTAGTTAGTTAACCTTGAGTTTGTACTTATGTATTGTAATTTTTTAATGTAGATAGTTGCATATTTTATGTATTTAATTGCATATTTTACCTTGTTTATTTGCATATATATGTCCATATTTTTCAGTTTTTATTGCATATAATTCAGCCCTACTTATGATGTATTTATCTCTATTATGAGCAGTGAAAATAAGAGAAGATGAAATATTTTGGTTAGCACTATGGAATAAAAATAAGAATCGAATAAATTAGACATCAATCAATAGGGGTTATTGATATAGCCAATTCCTTGATAAATCGAAACTTTTCTATTCCTCTTGAATCTGCCTATCATTTCTATGTTATTTTTATCTCTACATATCGAAGGATTGGTTAAGAAGACCTGATATTTTGAATTTTCCAAGATTCCTTAGCTTACACCGCACCTCTGCAATATGAAGTTTGTATCAGAAAACCTTTACATATCGAAGTTGATTCGAAGTAGTGTTTAGACTGAAAAAATTCGTTCTTCGAAGGATTGTCATTTTTAGAACAGTCTTTTTTTCTCAAGTAAGCGTGTAACTTCCCTCCTCACATTTATTTCGGGTTTGTTTCAGTTTCTAATAAAACACTTGAGTGATACGTTTCTCTTGTTTGTTAATAATTTTTTGATTGTCGAAAATGGTAAAGTGTAAAACCCTTTTGTATGAAGAAAAAATGAAAGTTATTCAGTGTGATATTGCAAAATGGTTTGAAATACCAGCAAACACCATATTTACTAACTCCTATCTGCCATTTAACATGGAGTAACACCCTCAGTCCATCTTGCCCATTGGTCTCTGCCCTTCACTCCCTTTTTCATCTCTTGCATGATGATCATGCAAGAGATGAAAAAGAGGCACCACCCAGCCTTTTCAGTCATCACCCATGCGCCACACAAGTCCATACCATTTAAACTGTCGTTCCTGAATAATATGCTTTAACAGCCTTACACTGAGTTCCTGTCTAACTCTTTCGTTCCTCAAACAATTTTTTTTTAGTTTTGCCAATAACTTTTTTAAGTTATTTCATTTTTGTGGCTGTCTCTTTGCTGAGATGTTTGTCCAACTCTCTGCACCATGTAAGAGAACTGGTAGGAACACTTTTTTGAATATTATTTTTGTACCCCTGCTTATTTCCTGCTTGCCTATAATTGTGGAGAATATGGAGTTGAACACACCATTGGCTTTCCGGACTCTCTGAAACACTTCCTGATCTATCCTACCTTCTCTTCTGAAAAATGTACCAAGGTACAGATAGGCATCTGCCTTCTCTATCAATAACATAACCCTGACTTTTTTCTGGATTTATTACTGGATACACCCTATCGACAGTTCCGAAAAATTGAAAACAATATGAAAATCAAGCTTTTTCATCATTAAAGAGGTTAAAAGGGTCCGAGTTTTTTCCATAGCTTGGCTTAATTTTTTCACAAATTTAATAATTTACATAAATTATTCTAGTACAACTGTATATTTCATTGAAATATGTACATATTTTCTTAGTCACATTTATGGATGTTTCTCTGGAATTTTATTTAATTTTTTTTTTTTTTTTATCAGTTCATTTTGTTTATCTTAAAATTCCATAATACTATAATTATTTTAAAATAAAAAATAGATTAGATAATTGCAGAACAAACTAATTATTATTGGTTATGATTTGTTGTAAGTACTCATTCAACAAATGAAAGAACAAAAGGAAAACTTTCATTGAATTTTTTAAAATTTGGATAGAATGGATGAAAGAATAATTAAGAGAACTACTTGTGTTAAAAAGAAAGAAATGGGGGATCATGAAAACTGACAAATCGAAAAGCTAGATACTGTGATAGAAATAACCTCTACGGATAAATAGTCCGGTGGCTCCAGAGAAGGTGAATGTTGCATGGAGATGTGTACAGCAAATTTTTGTTTTGAGTGCTTCCCTTACCTATATAGATCATTTTTATCAAGGGTACGTGTTTCTGCTATGGGGAGATTTTTCGCAAAATGGCATCAGAAAAATCCATGTACCTCTGTAACTAGTCGCTCTAGCAAATAACTCTAAAGGATAAAGGCTAAATAAAGGTATTTTAGTATAATAATTTTTTTTTTTTTTTTTTTTTTTTTTTTTTAATCCATCTTGGCCAGGTACATATTTAAAAATGATAAATAGTACAATTTATCATATTTAAAAATGTATAACATGAGAATATCATAATTTTATCTCTGAACCATCTCGTTCCAGCAAATATTAATAAAGAATAACAAATAATTAGAACAGGATTTTTACAACTGGTTGATAAACCAAATTTGCAAAATTTAGAACATGAGACAGAATTTAATGAAACCCGCAACCCTTGCTAGAGTATGGGTGTGGATAGTTTTCTGATAGATTGTGTTCAATAATATTTGACATCCACCATGATTCACATTCTTTATACCTATAGTAAGAATGTATTACAGAGCAATTTGTAAACATGCTCTTTTTATGTCCATCCCAACACTCGTAAGATGCTGAAGGAATCTTTGTGGATTCTAACTTTTTCATTTGGTGATAGTTGCTCGAAGTTCATTCTTGTTATTAAAGCCTTTGCTCAGTACTTTTGTCAAGTATTCCTCAGCTTTTTGAATCATATTATCTGTCAGCGCTTCCTTTCCAGAATCTTGTATAAGGTATGCTCAGTCCTTTGGCTTGAGAAAGCAAAGAGATTTGTTGCAAATTTAGCTGTCGTACACACCCAGTCAGTGAGTATATGGCGGGCAGAATTTACATAACTTGTTTGTCAAAACCTTTCGATACGTCATGAAGTGGGAAAAATCTTAGAGAGGAACATTCTGTGGAAGTAGTACATTGCGTATACAAAAATGTCTGTCAGATTGTGCTACTAGGATATTTTCTTCGTTCATAGTATTGATGCCATGATTGATGTGAATAAATAGTCGTTTATCAGCTTGTTCAAGAGAAAATTTCAACGCATTTTATTCCACGATTTAGTTTCCTATCATTTTAACCGGACTCGATTCTCTCTCAAATAATGCTAATAGGGTGGATATAGTTTTTGACTCCTATGTGGACAACAGCATCAAAGCAGGTGAGATACTATATATAGAGACTATAAGCGGGATATGGACGCATTTTGGACATCAAACGACAACAAAACACAACTACGATAATTCTTCAAACAATATTTTCTTGATCGCTAGCACAGATTTTCTAAATCAAATGTCTATTTCAGTGGCGTTATTGGCAAAGAGGCACTCAAAATTATAGGAAATAAGGCAACAGAAGAAAGTGCGTTGAAATCTTCTCTTAAACAAGCTAATAAACGATTATTTATGAACAATAATCATGGCATCAACACTATGACCGAAGAAAATATCCAACTAGCATCATCTGACACAGACGTATTTGTATAAGCACTGTATTGCTTCCACAAAGTAATATAACGACAGGTTGTACTACAGAGCAATTTGTAAATATGCTCTTTTTATGTCCATCCCAACACATCAGTCTTTTAACCTCCTCTTTAACATAAGTATTTTAACCTCCTCTTTAACATAAGTCTTTTAATAGCTTATCGTCACGAAACAACTCAAACTTGTAAGGGTAACGACCATGAGTTCTCAGAAAGTACCATATTATAAGGTTTCGACATCGATCGTATTTTTGTTTGTTTACAACTATAAGTCCTTTTTAAATCCGCTATCTTAAAACCATTAAATATTCTAAAACAATATCCTGGAGGACAACAATGGAGGAAGTTATCCTTCGGATAGCTTAAAAAAAGCGTTAAAACAGCAATCCTTAAGGACGAAAAAGCTAATTCTAATTGTGGATGGAGAGAGTGGCCAAAAATGTCCTTCGGCCTCAAAAAATCGTCAGATCCTGGCAGATCTGTAAAATCTGCCAGGATCTGACGATTTTTTGAGGCCGAGGAAGGACATCCTTGGCCACTCTCTCCATCCACAATTAGAATTAGCTTTTTCGTCCTTAAGGATTGCTGTTTTAACGGTTTTTTAAGTTATCTGAAGGAAAACTTCTGCCATTGTTGTCCTCCAGGATACTGTTTTAAAATATTTAATGGTTTTAAGATCGCGGACCTAAAAAGGACTTATAGTTGTAAACAAACAAAAATACGATCGATGTCGAAACCTTATAATATGGTACTTTCTGAGAACTCATGGTCGTTACCCTTACAAGTTTGAGTTGTTTCGTGATGATAAGCTATTAAAAGACTTATGTTAAAGAGGAGGTTAAAATACTTATGTTAAAGAGGAGGTTAAAAGACTGATGTGTTGGGATGGACATAAAAAGAGCATATTTACAAATTGCTCTGTAGTACAACCTGTCGTTATATCATGACCATTCTTACTATAGGTATGAAGAATGTGAATGAATCATGGTGGATGCCAAATATTATTGAACACAATCTATCAGAAAACTTTCCACACCCATACTCTAGCAAGTTGTAAAAATCCTGTTCTAATCATTTGTTATTCTTTATTAATATTTGCTGGAACGAGATGGTTCAGAATTAAAATTATGATATTCTCATGTTCTACATTTTTAAATATGATAAATTGTACTATTTATCATTTTTAAATATGTACCTGGCCAAGATGGATTACAAAAAAAAAAAAAAAAAAAAATTATTATACTAAAATACCTTTATTCAGCCTTTATCCTTTAGAATTATTTGCTAGAGCGACTAGTTACAGAGATATATGGATTTTTCTGATGCCATTTTGCGAAAAATCTCCCCATAGCAGAAGGTAAGGGAAGCATCCAGAACAAAAATTTGCTGTACACATCTCCATGCAACAATCACCTTCTCTGTAGCTCCTATATCTGATGAAGCAGCATTACATTAGAGTGTCAAAAAGGGGATGACAAATTTATATACGTAGAGTTGGAAGATCCGAATAGTAAATTTAATAAAGAATCACATAATCCTTGTGAGAAAGAGATTGAAAATCTTGAAGAAAACAGAAATTACAAGGGTTCTGAAAGAGACTATAAACAATATTCCTCCCATTGATGATATGTCATAATAGTAGATTGAAGATAAAGCCGATGAAATTTCAGCCAGTGAAGAATACCACAATAACGTCGAATCTAAAATAATTATTAAAGAAGAACTGACATTACTGTGGCTATCTGTGATAAAGACACATAAAAAAAAAATATAATTCCGATATTAATAAGAGGCAAAAGAAACACCAGAAAAAAATATGTATTCTTTTGGAGGAGAAAGATTGAAAGTTTAAGAAATTAAAGTGATGTTTCAGTGGTCTGTGTTGCTGGTTAACAAAAAAATAAGTGTATACAGTGCATGATTTGTAAAAAAAGAGGTTCCGGTACTGTGGGCATTCTAAAAACGATATTTTTACATCTTTAAAAATTAATCTGTGGACTAAATAGCATTGTAATTTTGATTGCAATTTTAAATGAAATTGAGACTGCTGTTGTAACATTTTTACAACTAACATTCCACAGTTCTAAAAATGTTATTCGACTTTTCCCTTGATCAGAGGTTTTGGTACAGCATACCATCACAAATCTAGCTTTGAGTATATATTGTAATGATATTTGCAATTTGAGTCCAGAAAGCAAATTTTGTAAGTAAGGGTCCAAACCAGGTAGGAGCAGGGATTAAGGAAACCTTCAATACCTGGATAGGCAGTACCAGCCCTTGAGGCAGGTAGGAATAAGGGGCAGTTGGTATTAGGACAGAGAAGAAAGAAGTTGAAGGACAGAGTCAGTCGTTTATGGACCTTAGAGCAACCAGTGTCAGGAGTCAGAAGACTATGGAACCAAGATGAGTGAAAGTGTTTAGAAGTTCTCTCCTTAATGGACTTTAGAATTTAGATTAAAGGTAAAATTAAATATTGTTTTCATATTGCAATTTAATATAAATATAAAAAGTATGTACAAAACATTGTTTAAAAATATCCAGTCATAATTCAAAAGAATATTGACAGAACCCTAAAAATAGAATCAAAGTCAATTAATTATTGACATATATTTTATTAAAAATATATGATAGAAGAAAATCATAACATTTGGCGCCCTTCAGTGGACTGTCAATTTGAAATTATGACTGGAAAATAATTAAGTCTTATTAGAAGTTTTAAAAAATTTAACAATATTGATAGTAAAGTAATAATTATGGAGAATAACAACATTAGAGTTAATGTAAATCCAAGTGTAGAAGAAGTTATAGAAAATTATAAAAAATCAGGCGATAGTATTAACAAGAGAGTGGAATTTGTAGAAACCGAATCGGGTGAGCACATGTGTGAAAACCAAAACAGTAGCAAATTAGTTAGCTGTTTTGAAGGTCAGAGTAATAATTTAGGGGAGTCAAAAACAAAAAAAAGGTATGGAATGGGAACTAATGTGTGAAAATATTAATCGGAGTATCTTTGCTTCGATGGAGGTTATCACTAAGAAAATGGATGAACTATATGCAGAGAACCAACTAAAATTTCAAGAATGGTCAATTAACGCTGAGAAGAAAATAGAAGAACAATTAAAACAGGTAGAAACAAGATTCATATCAGAATTGAAAGAGCAAAAGACCAAACTAAATGAATTTAAATTAGAAACGAGAAATGAAATTAAAAATCAAACAAAAAATTTAGAAATATATCATAAAAAATTTAAAGAAAATATTGATAAGGAAATAAATTTAATTACTGACAGACAGATAAATCAAGAAGAAAAATTTTTTAGTGAGGTAGGAGCAGTTAGGAAAGAAATGAGTGACAACTTTAAAGTAATAGAAAAAGATGTAGATCAAATAAAAGAAAAAAATAAAGAACTATCCGAGTGATGTTGGTGAAACTACAGTACCATTAATCTTAAGCTGTGATATATTACAAAAAATTAGCAACAGCAACAACTTACAATTTCAAAAAATCAGACCCTGTGGAGTTCATTAATAAATTAAAAAATACAATAAATAGAAAGTTAAATTGGAATAAATTAGAATCACAAATTTCATCCCATCTAAGTGAATTAGCATTTTGCTGGTTCAACATAAATAAAATAAAATTTAATAGCTGGGAGGAATTTGAAGATGAATTTAGGAATGTTTTCTGTGGAAGGGACTATAAAGAATATCTAATTTCAAATTTAAATAGCAATTATTTGAGGCATATTCACATGACTCCACAGGAGTATCTATCTGAATTTGCCACACGAATAATAACCATGAATTTTTTAAGCGAAGAATCAGCATGCCAAATGTTCATAAAGCATTTTGGGCATTCTGTTCATATGTTATGTATAAATAGAAAAGTGGACAAAATCGTGGACTTGTTTAACGTTTTGGAAATGGTTAGCAGGAGACAAATGATAAAAGAGCTAAAATATGATATCAACCAAAGTAATGAGTTATATTTTGATCAGGACGAAGTTAAGGACAGAAGATATACTTTTCAACCTTCTCAAAATAAAAATTCTGAAATTTATCAAAATTATCATTTTCAAAGAAGTCATATCGACAGCCAGCACCATGATGCTAATAAAAAGAAAAAAAAATTAGAATATTTTCAAATAATAAATATAAAATTAATGATAACCAAAATAAGAGGGGGTATGCTCAAAGACAACCGAGATATCATAATAATAGTAATAAAAATGGGAATAATCAAATTAACGGATCTTCATATTACCAAGAAGAATATAATCAGCAAGGAAGTAGATACATGGAGCCACTACCAAGGAATCAACAATACGAGCGACATTTACAATGTAATAAAATGGATATACAAGAAGATAGTACATCTGATCTTGATGAAACAGAAGATCGAAGAAAAATAATGACTGAAGAGAAAATACTTCACAAGTCAACAAAAAATCAACCAGATTGACTATATGATAATTGTGATGAAAATTATATGCTGAATAATTTGTTTGAAGACAATGTGTTGATAGATGAACATAATGTGAAAAGTATTAAAACTAATAGATGCCCAATAATTAATATTAATTTAGGGCAGATAATCAATAACGTTCTAATCGATTCAGGAGCAGAAATTTCTGTCATGAATAAAAAATTTTTTCAAAAATAATAAATCAAAATTCAGAAATTTAAAAATATTACCTATAATTAAGACCAATATTATTTCAGTATCGGGAAAAAAAAAGACTGCTTGTATAAATAAACAAATTTTTTTAACATTGAAGATTGCTAATACTGAGTTTGATATCAACTTCTTAATAGTGCCTGACATAACATTTGATATCATTATAGGAGTTGATTTTTTAAAAAAATATAAAACGATTATTAATTTTGATAGTAATCTTATATTTTTAAAAAATGGAAATAGAGAGGCAATTAGTAAGTTTGAAAAATGCAACCCTGGAGAAAATTTTAAAATTTCTGAATAAACAGATGGAACTAATTTAAAGATATTAAGTATTATGGATAAAAAACATGATATTAAAGCAAAAGAAGATATTGAATGTATCTGTGCAGAAACAAGTAATATTTTAAATTACAAACAACAAACAAACTTTAAAAGTTTACTAGGAAAATATGAGAAAATATTTGAAGATTGTCCTGGATGCATAGAATGCTACGAGCACAAATTAGAAGTAAATGACCAAACACCTTATAAACAATTTCAATATAAATTAAATCCAAAATTAATAATTAGAGCAAAAGAGGAAATAGACAAGATGATTAATGATGGGATAATTGAAACTTCAAATTCCTGTTACGTTAATCCTATTATACTTGTAGAAAAAAAAGATGGTACAGTTAGAATTTGTTTAGATGGAAGATTTTTTAAACAAAAGACTAAACCATTATATGACTCACCACCTAACATAGATTCAATTTTATACCAATGTTCAAATTCTAAATTTATAGCCACAGTAGATCTGAAAAGTAGCTTTTGGCAGGTAAAGTTGGATAAAAACAGTAGAGAATTTACAGGATTTCAATTTTTGAATGAAACTTTTCATTTTAAAAGAATTCCTTTTGGATTGTCTGTAAATCTAGCTGCACTCGTCAAAGCATTGAAGAAAATTATTCCTGCAACCTTAATGAACAATGTGAAAATATATGTTGATGATGTCCTTATTCATGCAGAGACATATGTTGAATTTTTAATTGTGCTAAATGAATTATTTAACGTATTTCAAACAAATGGTGTGACTATCAATTTAAAAAAATCAAAATTTTTTCAAAAAAGTGTTCCATTTCTAGGATATCTTTTGACATCGGAAGGTATCAAGAAAGACCCTGATAAAATTGAGGTAATAAAGAATTTCCAAGAACCAAAGAACATGAAAGAACTACAGAGTTTTTTGGGTTATGTGAATTTTTATAATAAATTCTGTAATAGGTATGCTGATATTAGTAAGCCATTATATCAATTAACATCAAATAATTCTAAATTTACATGGAGAAAAGAGCAACAAAACGCTTTTAGCAAAATAAAAGAAAAAAAAAATGAGTGAGGAGATCCTGTTGAACTATCCAAATTTTGGAGCACCTTTTTATATTGATTCAGATAGTTCTGATTTTGCTTCAGGTGGCATTTTATATCAGCTTGACAAAGATGGAAAAAAGAAAATTATATCATTTTGCAGTAAAACATTTAAAAATTCTGAATTGAATTACTACTCAACAGAAAAAGAACTTCTAGGCATTATACATGCAGTACAAAAATTTTATAATTTGATTGCAGGTTATAAAATAATAGTAAGAACAGATAATAGTGCCATAACATTTCTGCATAGTTGTAAAAATCCACCAAATCGTCTCATTAGATGGATAAATTACCTCGGACCATTAAATATTGAATATATTCATATTAATGGAAAAAATAATAAACTCGCTGATTTTATTAGCAGAAACCCAATTGAATGTCCAGAAAGATTAGGTATTGATTTTAGAGTAAGTCATATTCAAGAAGAAGTATTTTTCAAAGAAATACTTGAGGTACGCATGATGATATAGAAGGATCAATACAATTAGGATTGATGAATTAAATGCCACTTCTATTGAGATTATTTTATTTGAAAACTAGTTTCGAATGCTAAACATTCATCTTCAGTTCTAAAACATACAATAAAATTTTCAACACATCAGTACTATGTTACATAGATTAAATATACTAAGGTTTTTAAAAAGATAAGACAAGAAATCAAGCATAGGCACTCACCTTCGAGGTAACTAAAACACTGAATTTGTGAGAAGTAAAAGGGGGGGGGGCAGGTAGGTTAAGTTTTAGATTTACAACGGGGTTTCCCTTATGACTCATTGGGTTTTTTTTTCGTTCCTATGGGAAATAAATTTAAAATGGGGCTATTGGATATGTTAATCTGATCATTTAAACAAAAATCTGGATCGGTTTTAAACGATTTTATTATTTCTAGTGATTCAAAAGTATTTAATTTTAGGCTATTTTCTACTTGATGTAATATTTTTACTCCCGAGTCTTTATTAAATTTGTGGTTATTTTCATTTAGATGGATAGCGAAATTGGAATTTTGGGTCTTATTAGTGTATGCTCTTATATGTTCATTTACTCTTTGATTTACTGATCGTCGTCCGGTTTTTTCCCGTGTATTTTGCTTCACAGTCATTACATTTTAATTCGTATACGCCGCTTTTTTGGAAAGGGTCTATTTTGTCTTTCGGTGAAGGGAAGTATGATGACAATGGCTTATCTATTTTAAATGCAGGGTTTAAACCTAATTTTTTTAATTCTTTCCCGACTTTAACGGATATTGGGCCGTAGTATGGTATCAAAATATATTTTTTAGGGGTAGCTTTATCCTCTGGGGGTGTTTTTTATATATTATTCATAGTTTTTTTATGTATTTGTTTTCTTAAAATATTATCGATTGTGGTTTTACTGTATCCGTTGTTGTTAGCTATAGTGTGAATCGTTTGTATTTCTTTGTTAAAATTTCGTTCATTTAGCGGTATATTTAAAAGCCGGTATATCATGCTATGAAATGCTGCGAGTTTGTGTGTTAGTGGTCTCCTGGCATTGTTGTCTATAACTACATCTGTGTGTGTGGGTTTCCTGTATATATTAAATTCGTGTTGTTTATTGTTTATGGAGATTTCTATGTCTAAAAAATTTAAAGTTTTATTGTTCTCTAACTCCAGTGTGAATTTAATTGAAGGGTGGATTTCGTTTATTTCGTTTAAGAAACTATTGATTTGTCTGGTCGTCCCAGACCATAGGCAAATTATGTCATCAACATACCGATACCAGTATATGATGTGTTGAGCTAATTTTGAATGAAGGATTTTCTGTTCTAATTTATCCATAAAAAGATCTGCCAGAAGGGGTGAAAGAGGGGACCCCATTGGTAATCCTTCTTCCTGTTTATAGAATGTATTGTTAAATTGAAAATAATTATGTTTTATGCAGACTGACATTAAATTGTAAAAGTCTAATTTTTCTAGTGGTTGAAGATTAGACCGGAAGATTAGTTTTTCTAAAATTTCTATTGTTTCTGAAGGTGGGATACTGGTAAACAGATTTGTGACATCGAATGATATTAACTTTGCATTGTCTGGAACATTTACGTTTTTTTTTTGTTGACTAATTCTATTGAGTTTTTTATTGTATTTCGTGGGGAAAAGGAAATTTTCGTTTTGAACATGTTGTTTAAATAATGAGCAAGTTTGTATATGGAGCTATTAATGTAGGTAACTACTGGTCTTATTGGAATGTCTGCTTTATGTATTTTGGGTAGGCCGTAGAGACGGGGCGGCAAGGGATTCATTTCAATCAAGTTGTATTTTTATATTATCAGGTATTAAAATACTATTATTTATTAACTCCCGAACTTGACTGTTAAATTTTTTAGCGGGGTTTTTTATGGTGGGGAAGCTGTTTTTTTGGATGAAGTCATAGATTTTATTTTTGTATAACTCTTTTTCTATAATTACTGCGGTGTTCCCTTTGTCCGCTTTTATGATTGTAAGGTCGTTTTTTAATATTTTAGTTGATAAAGCGCGTGCTATCTTGTATTCGGATGATGTCTTTATCTTATAGTTCTGGGCTTTTTCTATTTCTGTTTTTAGTATGTTTGCGCATATTGATTTCGAAAGTGGGTTTTTGTCGTATTTTTCTAAACCGGATTCAATGTGGACAGCAAGGTTTTCGAATGTTTGTATAGTCACCGGTGAATTTATAGAATGTTTTAAACCTTTGTTGAGCAAATTATTTTCATTTTTAGTTAATGTTATGTTGCTGAGGTTGAGGATACGTGGGGAAAATTGGTTATCGGATATGGGGTTTTTTGGACTGTTAGATGGGCGATTAACGGGGTTATTCTTGCTAGACAGCAAGTTATTAATTTTCTTTTCCAATGTTTTTTTTTGTTTTTTGGTTACGAGATATTCAACTCGCGTCCGGATTTGATTGTCTAATGAGTCAAACTCAAGTGGGTGGAGTACAGAAGTGAGTTTATTGTGGAGGATATAAATATATAATTTTAAATTATCTCTCACTGAGTACCAATGGTTAATTTCAAATCTTACCCATTGACGTCTAGCATGGTGAGTGGCTTTCGACGCTGCTCTTGTTTGTGCTCCGCTTCTTAGTTGCACGTATCTGGGTATGAGGTCTTCTCTTGAGCACGTCTGGTTAAACCAAATATTTTTGTTAGCGATGGCGTATTTAAGTCTAAGTTTGGAAAACCAATAAGCTGCATCCTTCCGGCTTGCAGTCTTCAGTTCTAAAACATACAATAAAATTTTCAACACATCAGTACTATGTTACATAGATTAAATATACTAAGGTTTTTAAAAAGATAAGACAAGAAATCAAGCATAGGCACTCACCTTCGAGGTAACTAAAACACTGAATTTGTGAGAAGTAAAAGGGGGGGGGGGCAGGTAGGTTAAGTTTTAGATTTACAACGGGGTTTCCCTTATGACTCATTGGGTTTTTTCGTTCCTATGGGAAATAAATTTAAAATGGGGCTATTGGATATGTTAATCTGATCATTTAAACAAAAATCTGGATCGGTTTTAAACGATTTTATTATTTCTAGTGATTCAAAAGTATTTAATTTTAGGCTATTTTCTACTTGATGTAATATTTTTACTCCCGAGTCTTTATTAAATTTGTGGTTATTTTCATTTAGATGGATAGCGAAATTGGAATTTTGGGTCTTATTAGTGTATGCTCTTATATGTTCATTTACTCTTTGATTTACTGATCGTCCGGTTTTTCCCGTGTATTTTGCTTCACAGTCATTACATTTTAATTCGTATACGCCGCTTTTTTGGAAAGGGTCTATTTTGTCTTTCGGTGAAGGGAAGTATGATGACAATGGCTTATCTATTTTAAATGCAGGGTTTAAACCTAATTTTTTTAATTCTTTCCCGACTTTAACGGATATTGGGCCGTAGTATGGTATCAAAATATATTTTTTAGGGGTAGCTTTATCCTCTGGGGGGTGTTTTGTATATATTATTCATAGTTTTTTTATGTATTTGTTTTCTTAAAATATTATCGATTGTGGTTTTACTGTATCCGTTGTTGTTAGCTATAGTGTGAATCGTTTGTATTTCTTTGTTAAAATTTCGTTCATTTAGCGGTATATTTAAAAGCCGGTATATCATGCTATGAAATGCTGCGAGTTTGTGTGTTAGTGGTCTCCTGGCATTGTTGTCTATAACTACATCTGTGTGTGTGGGTTTCCTGTATATATTAAATTCGTGTTGTTTATTGTTTATGGAGATTTCTATGTCTAAAAAATTTAAAGTTTTATTGTTCTCTAACTCCAGTGTGAATTTAATTGAAGGGTGGATTTCGTTTATTTCGTTTAAGAAACTATTGATTTGTCTGGTCGTCCCAGACCATAGGCAAATTATGTCATCAACATACCGATACCAGTATATGATGTGTTGAGCTAATTTTGAATGAAGGATTTTCTGTTCTAATTTATCCATAAAAAGATCTGCCAGAAGGGGGTGAAAGAGGGGATCCCATTGGTAATCCTTCTTCCTGTTTATAGAATGTATTGTTAAATTGAAAATAATTATGTTTTATGCAGACTGACATTAAATTGTAAAAGTCTAATTTTTCTAGTGGTTGAAGATTAGACCGGAAGATTAGTTTTTCTAAAATTTCTATTGTTTCTGAAGGTGGGATACTGGTAAACAGATTTGTGACATCGAATGATATTAACTTTGCATTGTCTGGAACATTTACGTTTTTAATTTTGTTGACTAATTCTATTGAGTTTTTTATTGTATTTCGTGGGGAAAAGGAAATTTTCGTTTTGAACATGTTGTTTAAATAATGAGCAAGTTTGTATATGGAGCTATTAATGTAGGTAACTACTGGTCTTATTGGAATGTCTGCTTTATGTATTTTGGGTAGGCCGTAGAGACGGGGCGGCAAGGGATTCATTTCAATCAAGTTGTATTTTATATTATCAGGTATTAAAATACTATTATTTATTAACTCCCGAACTTGACTGTTAAATTTTTTAGCGGGGTTTTTTATGGTGGGGAAGCTGTTTTTTTTTTTGGATGAAGTCATAGATTTTATTTTTGTATAACTCTTTTTCTATAATTACTGCGGTGTTCCCTTTGTCCGCTTTTATGATTGTAAGGTCGTTTTTTAATATTTTAGTTGATAAAGCGCGTGCTATCTTGTATTCGGATGATGTCTTTATCTTATAGTTCTGGGCTTTTTCTATTTCTGTTTTTAGTATGTTTGCGCATATTGATTTCGAAAGTGGGTTTTTGTCGTATTTTTCTAAACCGGATTCAATGTGGACAGCAAGGTTTTCGAATGTTTGTATAGTCACCGGTGAATTTATAGAATGTTTTAAACCTTTGTTGAGCAAATTATTTTCATTTTTAGTTAATGTTATGTTGCTGAGGTTGAGGATACGTGGGGAAAATTGGTTATCGGATATGGGGTTTTTTGGACTGTTAGATGGGCGATTAACGGGGTTATTCTTGCTAGACAGCAAGTTATTAATTTTCTTTTCCAATGTTTTTTGTTTTTTGGTTACGAGATATTCAACTCGCGTCCGGATTTGATTGTCTAATGAGTCAAACTCAAGTGGGTGGAGTACAGAAGTGAGTTTATTGTGGAGGATATAAATATATAATTTTAAATTATCTCTCACTGAGTACCAATGGTTAATTTCAAATCTTACCCATTGACGTCTAGCATGGTGAGTGGCTTTCGACGCTGCTCTTGTTTGTGCTCCGCTTCTTAGTTGCACGTATCTGGGTATGAGGTCTTCTCTTGAGCACGTCTGGTTAAACCAAATATTTTTGTTAGCGATGGCGTATTTAAGTCTAAGTTTGGAAAACCAATAAGCTGCATCCTTCCGGCTTGCAGTCTTCAGTTCTGCAACAACTTTTTCTGATAATGTGTTGAATCTTGATATGCTGAGTTTTGATCGGTTTAAATACAGTTACTTCTACTGCTCCTACATTTGGAGGCACAGTTACTTCAACTGCTCCTACATTTGGAGGCACAGTTACTTCAACTGCTCCTACCTTTGGCGGCACAGCGACTTCTACTGTTCCTACGTTTGGAGGCACAGCAACTTCTACTGCTCCAACATTTGGAGGCACTGCAACTTCTACTGTTCCTACGTTTGGAGGCATAGCTACTTCCAGTGCTGATACAATATACTGGTATCGGTATGTTGATGACATAATTTGCCTATGGTCTGGGACGACCAGACAAATCAATAGTTTCTTAAACGAAATAAACGAAATCCACCCTTCAATTAAATTCACACTGGAGTTAGAGAACAATAAAACTTTAAATTTTTTAGACATAGAAATCTCCATAAACAATAAACAACACGAATTTAATATATACAGGAAACCCACACACACAGATGTAGTTATAGACAACAATGCCAGGAGACCACTAACACACAAACTCGCAGCATTTCATAGCATGATATACCGGCTTTTAAATATACCGCTAAATGAACGAAATTTTAACAAAGAAATACAAACGATTCACACTATAGCTAACAACAACGGATACAGTAAAACCACAATCGATAATATTTTAAGAAAACAAATACATAAAAAAACTATGAATAATATATACAAAACACCCCCAGAGGATAAAGCTACCCCTAAAAAATATATTTTGATACCATACTACGGCCCAATATCCGTTAAAGTCGGGAAAGAATTAAAAAAATTAGGTTTAAACCCTGCATTTAAAATAGATAAGCCATTGTCATCATACTTCCCTTCACCGAAAGACAAAATAGACCCTTTCCAAAAAAGCGGCGTATACGAATTAAAATGTAATGACTGTGAAGCAAAATACACGGGAAAAAACCGGACGATCAGTAAATCAAAGAGTAAATGAACATATAAGAGCATACACTAATAAGACCCAAAATTCCAATTTCGCTATCCATCTAAATGAAAATAACCACAAATTTAATAAAGACTCGGGAGTAAAAATATTACATCAAGTAGAAAATAGCCTAAAATTAAATACTTTTGAATCACTAGAAATAATAAAATCGTTTAAAACCGATCCAGATTTTTGTTTAAATGATCAGATTAACATATCCAATAGCCCCATTTTAAATTTATTTCCCATAGGAACGAAAAAAAAAACCCAATGAGTCATAAGGGAAACCCCGTTGTAAATCTAAAACTTAACCTACCTGCCCCCCCCCCTTTTACTTCTCACAAATTCAGTGTTTTAGTTACCTCGAAGGTGAGTGCCTATGCTTGATTTCTTGTCTTATCTTTTTAAAAACCTTAGTATATTTAATCTATGTAACATAGTACTGATGTGTTGAAAATTTTATTGTATGTTTTAGAACTGAAGATGAATGTTTAGCATTCGAAACTAGTTTTCAAATAAAATAATCTCAATAGAAGTGGCATTTAATTCATCAATCCTAATTTCAAAGAAATAGGTATAAATCAGCACAATGACCTAGAGATCATGAGAAAGTTTGAAAAAGATAAACTCAACTATAAGGTAATTAATGGTTTGATACATAAAAAATTAAAAAATAAATTTTTTATCCAGCTAACTAAAGACGACATGATGAATTTGATAAATATGGTCCACCTAAAGTTCTGTCATGCAGGTGTGACAAAATGTTTGAAAATTATACAAGAAAGATTTTATCATGTAAATTTAAGAAAGCTAATAAGCAAAATATTACAAAGCTGCCATAATTGCCAAATAAATAAGACGTCGAATAAATCTATAGTACCATACCAACCAATAATTCCTAAAATGAAACTAGAAATCATTTCAATAGATTACCTGGGTCCGTTTATAAATAATAAAAATTATAGATATTTATTAGTAATCATTGATAATTTCACGAAGTATATTAAAATTTACCCAACTAAAAGAGCAAACTTAACAGGTGCAATAAATTCACTGAAAGCATTTTTTGAAGAAATGGGAAAACCAAAAAAGTGTTTAAGTGATAATGCTACTTGTTTTGCTTCATTTAAATGGGAATTCTTTTTAAAAAAGCATAATGTGACAAGAGTGCTTACTTCAATCAGACACCCACAATCAAACAATTCAGAACGAGTAAATCAAGATATTTTGAAATACCTCAGACTGCTCATAAACGAAGACCATACAATGTGGTTAAAGCAAATTGATAAAATAGAAAATACAATTAATAGTTTATACCACACTACCACAAATATTACCCCGATCCAAGCTTTTTTTGGAATAGAACCATTGCGTTTTTGGACAGTGTACATAGGTGATAATCCTAATAAATCAAGATGGAATGATCAAGAGGAAATTAATAAATTTGTATATGAAAATTTAAACAGGATAGGAAACAGCAATAAAAATAAATTTAATAAGGACAAAAAATTTGTTGATTTCAAATTAAACGATAAAGTTCTGATAAGAGCTCTAAGAATCCTAAAAGCAGGAATGAAAAATACTAAACTTTTACCTATTTTTGAAGGTCCATACAAAATTATTAATCAAATTGGAGAATATACTTTCATAATAGCAGATGATAAAGAAAATCTCCGTGAAATGTTTCATGCTTCATTATTAAAACCATATTATAAACCCAAGTATTGTTAGTACTTTCACCAAAGAAATAATAATTCTTATATTATGTATAAGAAATTTGTAAAAATATTATAATATTAAATACTTAATATTGTATAAAAATATTTTAGATGTTTAGAAAGTAAACATGGATAATTAATTTGTATTAGTAGATAATTCTTTGTCGTTAAGTAGTATTTAAGTTTATCATAAAATTTTTTTTGTTTGTAGCCCATATAGAAGTATTTTATAAGTAAACATTGTATATAAAATTTAGATTAATGGATATGTTTAATAATTAGAAATAATTTTTTTATTTAATTTTTGTTTTGTTAAATTATAATTAAAATGACAAGCGAGTATTTAAGTATTAATATAATAGTTAATTTGAATTAATGTTTCATTAGATGTGTATAAAGTTGAAAAATTGTATAAGTCATAAGATAGTACAAGTGGAAAAAATTTTTACGCAAAAGCTTAAAATTTTTTAAAACTGGAGAGAACCTGAATGTAATGATATTTGCAATTTGAGTCCAGAAAGCAAATTTTGTAAGTAAGGGTCCAAACCAGGTAGGAGCAGGGATTAAGGAAACCTTCAATACCTGGATAGGCAGTACCAGCCCTTGAGGCAGGTAGGAATAAGGGGCAGTTGGTATTAGGACAGAGAAGAAAGAAGACAGAGTCAGTTGTTTATGGACCTTAGAGCAACCAGTGTCAGGAGTCAGAAGACTATGGAACCAAGATGAGTGAAAGTGTTTAGAAGTTCTCTCCTTAATGGACTTTAGAATTTAGATTAAAGGTAAAATTAAATATTGTTTTCATATTGCAATTTAATATAAATATAAAAAGTATGTACAAAACATTGTTTAAAAATATCCAGTCATAATTCAAAAGAATATTGACAGAACCCTAAAAATAGAATCAAAGTCAATTAATTATTGACATATATTTTATTAAAAATATATGATAGAAGAAAATCATAACAATATATTGGTAAATATAGTAGAATATATAGTAGCTGTTGATAGGACTGCAGAAATACAGGAACATAATATAATTTTATTGAGTAAGTAGATAGCTTGCGTCACTTTAGATAAGAATGAGGTATTGAAAGTATTTAAATGTGATAAGGGATAGCTTGTCTGATTTGAGGAGAGATGGAATTCCAGAGGAGGTTTGAGCGGAAGAGGAAGGAGCGTTGGAATGCAGAAGTTCTTTGGGATTGGGTGTATAGGTCAGAAATATGGGATTTTGTGTGCATTAAATTGACTGCAGATTTGAACTGAAGTACGAGGGTGGTCTGAAAAGTTTCCGACCTCAAAGTATTTGCTGGTATTTGGGCAATACCCCTATGCAAATCAAATATGAGTTGGATTCTGTGTATGGGGACTCTGCACTATTAATTACCACAGTGAAATTTTGGGAAGCCCAATTTAAACGTGGCCGTAAGCGCTTGGGAGACAATGAACGTTCGGGAAGTCCAAAAACGGCAACGTCCAAATACCGACAAAAATATTGCCAAAGTTCACCAAATGGTGCTATAAGACCACCGAATTAAAGTGAGAGGGATAGCAGAGGTTATGAACATGTAAAAAGAACGTGTTTGTCACATATTAAATAAACATTTAAGCATGATAAAGCTGTCTGCGCGTTGGGTGCCGCATTTGCTCGAATGAACATTTCCAACGCTCTGTTGGCTTAGTTTAGGCACATAAATCCGAGTTTTGGAGCCGATTAATTACTGTAGATGAAATTTGGATTCACCATTTTACGCCCCAAACAAAAATACAGTCCCAACAGTGGACTGCAAAGGGGGAACCGGCTCCAAAAAAAGCAAAAACTGGTATTTTGGCTGGGAAAGTGATGGCGGCTGTTTTTGGGGATAGTCATGGAGTTATTTTAATCGATTATTTTCAAAAATAATCGAGGAGGAGCATACTACGCATCATTACTTGACAAGCTGAAGGCTGAACTTGCGGAAAAACGGCCACATTTGCAGAAAAAGAAATTCCTGTTTGACCAAGACAACACACTGTCTCACACCTCAGCCGTGGCCATAGCGAAAATCTATGAATTATGGTTTGAACTGCTTGACCATCCGCCTTACTCACAAGATCTAGCCTCAAGCAACTTCTTTTTGTTCCCTCATTTAAAATTTGCTCTCGGAGGAAAGAGATTTTCGTCAAATGAAGAGGCAATCACTTTTGTAAACTATTATTTTGCAGAGAAAAACTCCAGTACTATTTGGACAGGTTACAGAGATGGGAGCATCGCTGGGATAAGTGTGTAGAGTTACAAGGAGACTATCTTTAAAAAATATATATATATCAGAGAAAATGTCTTGTATCTTTATGTCAGAAACTTTTCAGACCACCCTCATATGTGAAAATAAGGTAAAGGAAATGTTGTGTATGAAATGTGGAATAGAGCCAATTTAATTTGAAATAGAGCTGGGAAACATGGGAGCGCCTTGGGATATTGAAGACAAACCTAGCAAAGCAACAGTTCATGATTTAATTTAACCGCCCTCAAGCACTGTCGAGTGGCCATAAACCATAAATCTGTTGCTGTCTTTATATCTTCAGAGATTTTATAACTTTCTGCCAAATAAATATAACTTCACTTTTTTATATTTTTATTTCACACATTACTTTTTTTACAATATGTAACCTTCTGATATTTACATATGACTTAAAATATCAATCGATATTTTAAATAATTATTAATACGATTTGATACCCTACATTACTCCTCTCCCAGTAACATCAGTATGTTACGATATCAATTTGAGATTACATTGTCATGCCAAAAAATAAAGAAACTATCTAAATAAGCACTTTTTCTAAACTGAATAAAAAAAATTTTTTTACAAAACATAATTATACCTAACATATTTTACATAACAATTATTTTCTCTTTCTAAAAAAAAATAAAACCATAACAAATTAAAAAAAATAAATAAATAAATAAAATAAAATGATAATAATCCACTTCACTCATGTTAATCACTAGAGGAACATTTCGCATTTGATCACTGCAGGTAACGCTGGGGAAACCTGACTCTTTTACCCGTTTTTGTTGTTACCTCATTCCTGGATGCTGAAAATGGAACATCCTGACTAGTCATTAAGGGCTGTGGCTTCATAGGCATTGTCAATAATCTTGGTTGTTGATCCGTCCTACATGTTGGGTCCTCAGGGTCCAAAATGTAAGCAGGCTTCAACCGATCTAATGAGATATTCACCTGTTTTCCTTTGACCTGAAGGGTGAAGTACTTTTCTTGCCTTGATATTATAAGGTAGGGTCCTTCATAAGCTGGCTCAAGGGGCTTCTTTATTCTATCTACTCTCACAAAAACATGGGTGCACACCCTGAGATCTTTATGTATAAACACACTTCTTGAATTTTTCTGAATTGGTTTGAGAGCATTCATCTGCTCTTGCAAACGGGAGAGAAAAGTGCCGTGTTCCATGCGAGATGTCTTCTCTTCAAAAAATTCACTTGGCAGTCGAAGAGCTTTTCCATATACCATGTGAGCAACTGAATGATTGCCATCATCTCGGAGAGCCGCACGTAAGCCAAGTAAGACTGTAGGTAAGGTTTCTGTCCACTTCGTAGAATTGTGAGCTTTAATAGCCGCTTTTAGAGTCCTATGTAAGCGTCCGACTTTGCCATTACATTGAGGATGGTATGGCGAACTTCTCTGCAGCTTTATACCACAAATGCTAGCCAGGTTTTTAAATAACTGCGATTCAAATTGTCGGCCTTGATCAGTAATTACTTTAATAGGTGCACCAAATCTGCAAATCCAATATTTATAGAATGCTTGAGCCACAGATTCAGCTGTTATGGTCCACAATGGTATGACTTCCATCCACGATGTAAACCGATCAATCAACCGAGTGAGGCAGTATATCTTGTCGTCAGATGGCGGAAGAGGGCCGATTATATCCAAATGTATTACACTGAATCGATCATCTGGTTCTTCATATTGTCCTATTGGTGTTTTTGTATGACGTATTACCTTGTTGCTCTGGCAACCAATATAGGCCTGAGTCCATTCTTATAATATCTTTCTTAATACCAGGCCATATAAATTTTTCTGTTACTTGTCGGACTGTAGACTTAATCCCTGCATGAGACAATGAGTGGATACTGTTGAAAACTTGTCGTCTGTATTGTTTAGGAATATATGGTCTAATTTTAGAAGTTGAAATGTTACACCAAAGAACTTGTCCATTCGGAAGAGGGTGTTGTTTCAACATTAAGGAAGAATCGGATTCCTGTAGCAGTTTAAGGTCTTGATCGTCTTTTTGACTAGCTGCAATTTTGTCATAATCTAAAACGGTCATGGCATCGAGTCTTGATAATGTGTCAGCCACACTATTGTCGTTTCCGCTGACGTGTCTGATCTTGGTTGAAAACTGGGATATTTACTGTAGATGACGCTGCTGTCTTGGAGATGCTTTCTCATTTTTCTGTTGGAACGCAAAAATTAAGGGTTTGTGATCTGTATAAATAGTAATGTCACTTCCTTCGATCATATGTCTTAAGTGTTTTATAGATAGATAAATACTCAATAGTTCTCTATCATAAGTGCTATAATTTCTCTGAGCTGGGTTGAGCTTTTTTGAAAAAAAGGCTATAGGCTTCCAGCCTTGATTTTCAAACTGCTGTAGTACAGAGCCAATTGCGGAATCTGAAGCATCTGTAAATAATGCAATAGGAAGATTTGCATTTGGTATGGCAAGCAAAGCTGCGTCTGCTAGGTCTTTCTTACACTGTTCAAACTGTTTAACAGCTTCTTCTGACCAATCTATTTTTGTGCGATCGTTCTTCCTTGCTCCTTTTAAATATTCATTCAGTATAGCTTGTGTCTTACTTGCATCTTTAAGGTATGGCCTATAAAAATTTACCATTCCAAGAAATGCATGGAGTTTATGTACAGTCTCGGAAAGTTTTATGTCCATGATCGACTTAACTTTTTCTGGATCAGGTTTTGTACCTTGTGCTGTAATCTGATAGCCTAAGAATGTGATCTCAGCAACACCGAATATAGACTTAGACATGTTTACACGCAAGCCGAACCTGTGCAGCCTCTCTAGCACCGCCTTGAGGTGATCTCTATGTTCTTCTTCAGATTGTGAAGTTATCAACACATCCTCTAAAAAAGAAAAGCAGAAAGGTAAATCTTGAAGCACCTGATTGATAAATCTCTGAAATGTAGAAGGAGCGTTACGTAGCCCAAACGGCATGAAATTAAACTGAAACAAGCCAAACGGAGTTATTATTGACGTTTTCTCTTTATCTTCGTCTGCTATTGGTATATGGTAATAAGCTTGAATCAAATCGATTTTGGTAAAAATTCGCTTACCTTCGAGAACAGAACTCACATCGTCTATTCTAGGGATAGGGTAGCGATCAGGAACTGTTATGGCGTTTAATTGCCTATAATCTCCACATACGCGCCAGGTTCCATTTTTCTTGGCAACTAAATGTAACGGACTGGCCCATTGTGACTTAGATGGTGATATAATACCTTCGTTGATCAGTATCTGAAATTCTTGTTTTGCAATCGTCATCGCCTCTGGTCCTAGCCTTCTAGATTTTGAGAATACTGGAGTGCTTTCCTTTGTGTTTATATAATGTCTGACTTCATGTTTCACAGGTGGTGGAAAAAATGACGGTTTTGTAATTTCCGGATACATAGACAATAGTTGGAAAATTTATTATTGCTCTGCAAAGTGCTAACAGTATCTGCAACTGAAACTTCTGCAATTTCTCCGTTTACGGACATATTTGTATTAATATCTATTAGTTTTTTTTTTTTTAGATCAATTAATAAGCCAAATTTATGGAGAAAGTCAGCGCCAAGTATACCTTTTGTTGTTTGAGCTATAACAAATGGCCATTGAAATTGTCGTTTAAGCCCAAGGTCAATATCGAGGAGTTGTGAACCGTATGTGCCAATTTCTGTTCCATTGGCTGCAAATATTTTAAAATTAGAACCTTTTTCTTTTCTATTGTTTTTGGCGGGAATGACTGACACATCAGCTCCACTATCCACCAAAAAAGTCTGTTTGCTGTTTCGATCAGTGATAAAAAGTCTGTATTTGCGACCAAAAGGAATTTCAGCAACAGTTGGGGTCGCTACATCTGCTACTGCTTGGAGTTTCCCTGATTTTCAGATTTTCCGTGGTCTGTTTCCCACTGACATGGAGCTTTACATTTATCTGATCGACATTTCGGCCCAAATCTAAAATGAAAATAACAATATTTTCCTCCATCTTTATACCTACCTCGGCTTTGACTTCTACTTCGACTTCTGCGAGGTGCTATATTCATATCTCGAGACCTACCGATACGTTTAATCTCTTTATCCATAGCCTCTAACTTAGTAATTAATTGAGGATACGAAAAAGAGTCTGGAGTGCTAGGTTTTGGTTCACGAACCTCTTCCATCATATTTTGTGGCCGTATCTCCCAAATTCGGTCTCCAATATCCGCCAGTTTATCTAAATCCCCATCACTAATAGTTAAAATACTTCTGATTTGACTCGGAAGCTTATCAAGCCAGAGTGTTTTAATTAATTTATCGGAAACTTCCGATGTAGCTAACCCTTTCATTTTCCTCAGAAGCTGACTTGGTTTCATGTCACCAATGTCCAAGCCACTGATTAATTTGCGGATCTGACGATCTTCACTTTCTCTATAAATAGTTTATAACCTTTCTTTGGCTCTTGTATACTTGTCTTTTTCGTCCGATTTTACTAAGTCCCAAATATTTTCTACAGTTTTTAAATCCAACTGAGCCATTAAATAATTAAATTTTGTCTCTTCCCTAGTTACATTCGAAAGCTCAAACTGGGCCTCAGCTTGGCAAAACCATATTTCGGGCCTTTCCACCCAGAAGGGGGGCAATTTTATAGCTACCCTGTCTAAATGTAAATTGGTTTTGTGCTCACCTTTTTTGCCATCATCACCATTTTTACTCCCGTCTTGTGGCATCGTGAACGTCGGGGTCACCAAATTGTTGCTGTCTTTATATCTTCAGAGATTTTATAACTTTCAGCCAAATAAATATAACTTCACTTTTTTATATTTTTATTTCGCACATTACTTTTTTACAATATGTAACCTTCTGATATTTACATATGACTTAAAATATCAATCGATATTTTAAATAATTATTAATACGATTTGATACCCTACAAATCCACACAACCATAGGTGGGTGTGAGGTAATAAGAGGAAAGGAACTAAGCGCTTACATGTTGACTGGGGGAAAAACATTACGAGATTGGTGGAATATCTTGAGTATACATGTGGAGTGACTGGAGATTTGGGCAATCTAATATATATAACAATATTTTTTAACAAATAATAATTATTCTTTTCAAAAGTGTTCTATGTCTAGACACTTTTACTCATCCATTAAATAAATAAAGACTTAGCGAACCGGAAGGTTAGAGAATCCAATTTAATTAAAGAAGCCAACAGGACCAACCTCTGACCACACCCATCTCTCCAACCCACCCCATCAAAACCCAAATCCCGAAAATAAGCCCACACGCAATCTTCTCATTTATGTCTTGGTCTACCCCTCAGATGATGAAAAACTGATTACCCTTTTTAGAATTCAGTCATTATTAAATCCAATGACTATGTCCATTTTAACCTCATGCTGCTTTTACCTGAACTATACTTACCAGATAAAGCAGCCACAGTCTTCTGAATTCTCTCGCATTTTCATTCTTTTTTGGGTCAAATATTTTATGTAGTTTCTAGAACTTCAAACCTATTTTTGACTTCTAAAGCAAAATATTTTCTTATTAATGGATCTTATAAAACTCCCCTTTAAATTTATTTGACGAAATACTATTTTTCTTTCTCTTGTTTATTATAAGTTTTTTTCTTGCTTTCACGATAACAAGTTTTTTTTATCTGAACCACATTCTGCCACATAATAGGTTCTCACAATAGTTATATTGTTCTGCCATCTCCCAAACCTGATTGATTTGATTTTGTGTTTGTGAGTCTGGTGATGTCCATGCATACTTATGAATATCTTTATGTTTAAAATTTGTTACTTTTAACTATCATGTCCTTCAATATGTTGAATTTTATTTTTCAGGTTCCATTTTCAATGCTTTATTCGTGTGTACTTTCTTTTCCATTTGTCGGGTTATATATTTCTTCCCTTCCAACTCAAGCATTAGCATCTCCTAATATTATTTTCATACTGTATCACAGTAGTTTATTGTAAACTACAATGTATTATAGAATTTGCATTTATCTTTGAGTCGCTTTCCTACGTAGGAGACTTGTACACATTTATCTAAAGAAATTATAAAATATAATAATAGTACTAAAATTACTTCTTATTAGTTTTATAAGGCAAATAAAATATGTAAGAGATTGTAAAATAAAAATAATAAAATAGGAAACCACACTACCCCACAAGTTGCACGCTGAGAAAAGTTCATATCTTTGCTCTTTAATAAAATTATGTCAGCTTTCAATTCTTATTTAATTAATATTCTATGTTTTCAGTGATAATGGGTTGTAAACATGAAAAAATATCGCAAGCATTTAAGAGATATTAATTTTTTTAAAATTTTCAATCACGTTAACTACATTTTAGCACCGGTTAGTTCCTCCTCTGGCTTGAATTACAGCCTCAAGTATTAAGAACATGCTTCTTATTAAATTTTCTGTAACTTCTTGATTTATTTCCTCCCAAATTTCTACTGAAGAAGCTAATAATACCCTGTTTGTTCAATGTATTCACCTGGATCTACTGTTCAGAGAATAATCATATGTTAAAGAGGGCGTGATTGTGAAAGCACAAATCTGTATTATTTTTCTACTGACTGTATCCCCATCCATTTTCTCCACTATCTATATACAGCCAACTAACATACACTATTTCCAAATTATTACTACTTTATGCTAATGCATGGAATTCTATCTCTGTATGGTATTTAATTGCTATTATGGTTGAGTCTGATGATTGTTTTTGATAAAATCGCAGCTATTATCATGATGGCCATGGATTTAGTAGGTCTTGTAGAGATTTTAAGTCAAGATAACTTTGAATTAATTGATACACTTAACCTCTTTAGAATTTTTATTTAAGAAAAGGAAAAGATAATTTTAATTTTAAGAAATTTAATTTTTTTTATTTATTTCAATAATTTAGAGAAATCCTGAGTGAAGAAAAAAGTCAAGAACAAGAGACACTGAAAAGAGAGAACAGAAGAGTCCAGGCTATGTCTTGGGGTGAGTAGCTTCTCTTCAAACATAGAGCTAATTATTTTAACAGTCAATTGAACTAACAAGTATGAAACTTACAAAGCAATGTGATTAAATAATTCATTAGCATTTTAATTACATAAAAACATAAAATTCTATAAATAAATGAGTATATAAATACTAAGTGTGGCTTGGAATGGTAATGGTTCAAATAATGGGAATACAGAAGTTAGCATTAGATATATAGACAGGTTAATTTAAGTAAACAAAAAAAAAATCAGTAGTAATGAAGAGGGTGAACAAGAAAAAGTTAAATATGAAATTGGTGTTAAATTGGTTAGGAATAAAAACATTATAATGGGAAAATAAACAGAGATTTCTTACCATAGCACAAAAGATTCTAAACTAAAAAGTGTTATGAAAAGGTGGGAAAAATTTAAAATTTGAAATTTGAGTAGGGATTTATATAGTGTCAGTAACAGATAAGCATAGGAAGGAATAAGGAGAATTGAGTTGAAAAAGGAGTATAAGTAAAACTTAGTAGTAGTTGGATAGAATGGTAGATAAAGAAATTATTGAATTTTGATCAGCTTTAATTATTAAGAATATGTAAGGGAAGTGTATAGTTCGACAATTTTGTGGCTAACAGAATGTGGTTCAAGTGGATATAAATAGGTTTCAATAGAAGTTTTTCTAAATTTAAAACAGGTGATATGACTGAATTTTTTTTTTTTTAATTGAAGCTGTGATAAAGTAATAAAGTATGTTCTGAAAGTTTTGAGGCTAATAGGTTATAGGATTTAAGATGAGAGATACAGGTTTTAAGATGGTTTTTGGTCTTGCCCTTATAAGAATAATTACAATGAGGATTTTAGTTGAACTAGGATGTAATCTTTGAGTTTGGAGTAGATAATGAGAAAGTTGTCATAGGATTTTAGTTAGGTTAAGAAAGGAAGGTGGTTAGGTGATTATTTTAATTATTAAGAATTTTAGGTGATTATTTTAATTATTAAGAATTTTATTGGTATTATTTATAGGAAAACTAATATAGAATAAGAGTATTTGTTTGATTTAGTCAGTATCACACAGCAATGTGATTTTGGGAATCAGAAAGGGATATGCTGTCGATAAGGTTTTTGTCTGTTTTAATTTTTTTAAGGTCTGGTGTTGAGAATGATATTTTAAGAGTTTTCTATAGTAGTTTTAACCCTGTATGCCTGAGAAGGCAAGAAAGGGGAAGAAAAAAAAGTAAGTAGACCTAATGTACCAGTTTGTGGATATGGTATTGTTGGGATTTCTAATGATGTGGTCTTGGAAAAGTAGCAATATTAAATTCAAATGGAACAGTGAAATGCAGGCAGCAGAGGTTATAGTAACTCTTTATTTTAAACTTTTTTTTACTTATTATTTTCTACTCCTTCTCATTATTACTCTATTGTTTTTCATTAACTTAACCTTTGTTATGTAATGTGTGCTAACATTTGTTTTCTCTTTATTTGAACCATTACCATTCTTTGTATTTATATACTTGTTTATGTATTTAATTTCATCGTATTGGTTAATAAGTTTCATAGTATTATAACTGTCAAACCTTTTCATTTTATTACAGGTACAGCTAGTGTAAAATGTATTGGAACACCAGCAAAAATTTTAGTTTTAGCCATTTTTTTTTTTTTTTTTTTTTTTTTTTCCAGAGGCCCCCCAAACAAACTTTTGTCACTCATTATTTGATTCTATTAATTATTTTTTGTAATTCAGTACGAATTCCTTTTCCTCTCCATCCCATCATAAAACATAAATGACAGTAAATATATGGGCTTGACAACTGGCTGAATTCCAGCAGAATTTAAAGACAACTGGCGGTAATTCCACTCACAACACATCAATAATCTGCAGTAATTCCCTTTTTTTAATACATTAATATCATAGTGTTCCCATACTTTTTGTCCATGTTTCTTTGTCATTTTCCAATATTAGTATAATTTATTCTGGATATAGCTGAAATTTCTGGATTTCTTCTGTATATATACTCATATTTAATCTAGAGTATTTTCCCATTTTATTGATACCAACTGTGTACTCTTGAGAAATTCATTCTAGTTATATAATGGCTAAAACCAAATTTTTGTTGGTGTTCCAATACTTTTTACTCTAGTTGTACTTATTATTTTTGTTACAATTATTGATTTTGTTATTTAATTAATTTTTTTATCACTAATGATACCCACTCGTATTTTATTATCTATGATATTCAGTTTTATATTATAGATATTAAATTACTTATTACAGCTTACCCCATAATTGATAGATCTTAAAATGTTGAGGAAATAATTTATTTAAAATAAAAAACATGTGATTTAAAAAAAATGTGTTTAGTATTGTCGAGAATGATTGGTTTGAATGTAAATGAATCAGAAGGTCTTGACAAAAATTACCAGTTCAAAGCTTAACACAAAAAACCAAAAATACACTTTATTTTTCTAACATCAAACTGAGAAGGTTACAACTATATATTATCAATAAATATGAACAAAATTGGTTGCCATCACAACACATAAAAGTAGTCCGTTAAACACAAAGAATAATTAGTAAAAGTAATATTTATTATGCTCAATAGCTACTGCTACAGTTTAAAATTTTCATTTGATTGTTAATTTTAGCTTACAAATTTTGTTAAAAGTGAGTTGTAATTCTTTTAAAGGACAAACATTTGTTATTGAATTTTGTAGGAAAACAATGTTTCCTTTATTGTTTGAAAATATTTGGCATCTTTTGTTGGGGAAGATTGAATTCTTTGTGGTATTCTTCAAATAAAAATGAGTGACTTTAACAATCTTTCCAAGGAAAAAAAACATTTAAGACACTTCTGTACTGTAAGTAACAATGATTATTGTAGATTAGCTGAAGTAGGAAATACTGGTGAGCTGGCAGCTGCCTTCTTTTTGATGTGGACAAACAGATAAGCACTTTTATTTTCACGAACTTCTGAGGATCAATTAATTGAAAAAGAGTTAGATGAGATAAAATCACATTGTAATTGATGGGTAGTGACTGTTTTAATCAAGGACAGGCTATCTGCTGAAAATAAGTCAAACTCAAGCCATCGTATGACTTCGGTTTCACATAGTAAGTGAAATTAAAATTTGACTAAGCTTGAATTAAAGAAGTTTGATGGAAATTAGCAAAACTGGATTAGTTTAAAGAAAATTCATGATGGTGATGATTTGAATAATGAAGAGAAAAGTGTTTATGTTAATTAACTGTAGAAAAGTAACATACTAGAGAACTAGTTGACAGTTTCCTTCCATCCGCCGCTAATTATTTAAAAGCATTTTAACGGTCAAAAAATAGATTTGGATGTGATGGGCTTTTAATTCAATTGTTTGTACACAATTTATTAGACTTGATTCTGACTCAAGCTACTGGAATATAAAAGATATTGTTGCCCTCATTCTTCCTCCTTCTTGGCACTACAACCCATTTCTGAGTCTTGGCTTCCTCCAACATAGTCCATCTCTCTCAATTTTGCACCGCTGTTTTCCAATTTGTTACACCCAGAAGGAACCTTGCATCATTTAATACACCGTCACTCCATCTGGGCTGATCACCCTAAAACTCAGGCCCTGGGTCAACCCACTCTGAGTTTGTGGTGGATCCTGTCTTCCAATAATTGTTTTGGGATCTCCTCTTCAGACATCCTGGCACTATGGCCCGCCCACCGAAGCCTACCGACTTTTGTATGCCGAATAACATCTGCATCCTTATAAAGCTAATTCATTGTTTGGCCTTTTTCTCCATATTTCTCTATTTCGGATGAGGCCAAAAAGTATACTTTTTTTTCAAATCTTAGGAGACTTAGCTCATCAGCTTTGGTTATAGTCCAACAATCCGAGGCATAGGTTAGAACTGGCATTATCTTGTCATATCATTATTATCATCATTATCTTGGTCTTATATATCCTAATTTTGGTGCTATGGGATATCAATCTGCTTCTCATAAATTTTTCTCAACTATTCTTCTTTTTATCTCAGATTCCATATTATTGTTGCGGTCTACCCATTTGACTTTCAGACCCATTTGACGTGCAGATCTTTCTAAACAAAAATGAATGCCTCTTTAACTGCATCTACTGACCTACCAACTAAATCTGAAGCTGAATGCTCCTGTTGAATATTGTTCCACCAACTTGAATCCCTGAAATGTGTATTGCCTTGTTTGGTGCAATGTTGATGAGAAGACATGAACAGAACTCCTCGTTTTGTTGTGAACTGTTCTGAGATCTCACCATGTATGTTCACCACATTGCACAGCCTGCATTGTCATCTTGATTAGACGGACCAATTTGTATGGGACATCATAAAGGGCTGGTCTGAGAATACTATCATAGGCAGCTTCAAAATCAATAAACAGATGGTGCGTCGTTATTTTATATTCATGGGCTTTCTCCAGAATTGTAGGGAGTGGAAAAATCTGGTCTATAGTTGACATGCCCACTCTAAAGCCTGCCCAATACACTCCCAATGCTCTTTCTGCATATGGCAATAGCCTCTGATGCATGATACCGGACTAGATTTGAAGCAATGATAATACCCTATAGTTGTTGCATTCCAGTGTATCAGCTTTCTTATAAATAGGGCAGATCATGGTGACACTTCAGTCTTCAGGCATTGTTTCCTCAGTCCAAACTGTCAAAAACATGTCTCGGAGGGCTTTTACAAGCTCATTACCACCATGCTTGTATAATTCCGCCTGTAGGTCATCATTCCCTGGTGCCTTATTATTCTTTAACCCCTCCATGGCATCCAGGATGTCATCTTCATCTTGCGTTTTGTTATCTTCAGCATCACTCACATTAGCTGCATGGGTAGTGTATTGCCCAGTATCATGCTCCTTGTTAAGCAGAGCATTAAAGTGTCCCTTCCAACGCTCCAAAACACTCCTCTTATCCCAGAACAAATTTGCATCCGTATCCCTACACATAATTGTATAAATGAATTTCATTTCATAATTGTCTTAGGTTGAAATGGCTTCCAACCTTCATTTACTTTTCTGTAGAACTTTTAGGCTTCATTTTAATTCATGTGCTCTTCAATATTTTTCAGTTCTTTATTCTGCCAATCTCATTTATTCTTTCTATGTGTTTTCTTTTCAATTCTTCTTTTTATTCTATACTCCCCCACGGATCTTCTAGTATGTTTTCACTGTATCATTAATTGATAGGATTTGTTCTTGGATTTGGTTGCTCTTTGACATTCCTCATCGAACCAAGGTGATCTTATCCTTCCCTCTTCAAATCCTATTATCTCTGCCACAGTTTCCGAAATCATATTAGAATATTTAGTCCATCTGAGGTTCATATCATCCACACATTCCAACTCTCTTAATTTTTGATCTATTCTTTCTGAAAACTGTCGAGATATGCTATCATCCTTTAGTCTGTTGGCATTAAATCTTCTACATGGGATTTAGACTCATAAGTATATGATCAATGTGGTTAACTGTAACACTGCCATTGGATTTCCAAGTAGCCAAATATATTTTTTTATGTGGAAACAAAGTGTTTCCTACTACCAGCTCCTTTGAGGCAGCGAAGTTAATTAGTCTCGTTCTGTTATTATTGCTTTCATCATGTATGCTGTGATCTTTCCCTACTTTTGTGTTAAAGTCACCCAGTACTATTTTGATATCCGATCTTGGACATTCATCAATAAATTTCTCCAATTCATCATAGAATTCATCCTTAGCTTCATCATCAGTTGGCTCTGTAGGAGCATGTGCACTAACTAGACTATAATTTTCCTTTTATACGGATGTAGCATATTCTACAATTAATAGGCTTAAAGCCAATTACCAACTATGACAGGCGTACTGAATCCTATAACTAAAGTATGAAGTCTTTCTTGGCAGCTATAGTATTTGGAGTGGTGTTTCTTCCTAAAGGTACCCGGTCAGGTCCATTGGATTTCTTGTATGGCAGCAATGTCTATTTTATAAGAGTCAAGTTGGTCTAGGAGCAGTTTCAATGCCCTAGGTCTATATAATGAAAGTGTGTTCCATGTTCCAAATCTAAAATTCGTTTGATTCCGAGACTAAGAATCCACATGCGTCCAAGCAAAGCGTCGTGCCCTGCTGGCACTATGAATAAATCGGCGGCTTCCATTGTATTCCCTTTTGTAGGCAACAGAGATAGTAACTTTACCCTTAAGAGTAAGAATGGAAAGAAACTGAAGTTGGTTGCAGCTCTACGTTGAGTCCAAGTTTGTTGAAAACAGTTTCTGACAGTAAGGAGAAATGCGCGCCTGAATCCACTTCAAACGCTTGTGGCTTGTTGATAGTAACTGTGACGATGTATTTATCTGTGTCTGGTCTGACTTCATACAAATCCTCGAAATCCTCAATGCTAGCGATACCATATTCATTGTTGGGGTAGTAATCCTCTTCCTCTTGAGGGTATTGGGTTGACTATTGGCTTATCTTCGATTTCCGGAGTAGGGAGGTGATACAGACTTGACATGACCGATTTTCCCACAAGAGTTGCACTTCAATTATTTACGCTCTATTCTGCAATCACGCGATTTATGATTTGAGGGACCGCAGTTGAGACAAAGACCATCGAGACCTAATGATCGATAATCCAAACGGCTTTTGGTATAGCTGGCCTTACTATGATAGTCTTGAGAAATAGAACGCTGGCGGCTGCGACGATTATTTCCTTTACGGCGATCGATTTTATTTGCTTCTGTAACTTGATCCGGAGACTTCTCTGGTAGCTTACTCAGTTGAGCCGATTCGAAGCGAGATGCTTCTAGTTCTGTAGCCTTTGTTAAGAATCCGTTGAAATCCTTTAGGGTTGTATCTTGTAGGATCTGTTCACGTAGCCAACTGTCCTTCAGGCCCCGATGAATTGAGCACGAAGGAATATTTCAGCAATGGAGAACTTCATTGTTAAGTTTCCCTTGAGGGATGTGACGAATTCTGAAATAGACTGATGTGGCTGCTGACTGATGTTGAGGAAGTATTGCTGTGAGACGACGGTTGAAAATTGAGATTGATGGAAATGACGTTTCAAGGTTTTAAAATCGAGTTCCTTGATTAGATTATATGGTCCCAGAAAAAGCAGTTAAATTGTTATAGTGATCTTTTCCAATTAATGAACGCAAAAGTTGAGCCTTTTTTGTATCATCAGTGACGTTTTTGAGATTACAGTAGTTATCAAAACGCTCTATATTCGACGAAAACTTTTCATTTTTGGCATCATAGCTTTCAAAAGGTGTTATTGCTTATAATGCTGGTATGTTTTGTTGACCTAGAGCAGATGTAACAGGTAGCATAAATCTTTAAAACTGTTCTGAATCCTTTTTGAGGTTAGTATAATTATTAAAGTCAATTTATTGACATTATTAGCTGAGTTTTTATGATGGAATTCATTTCTGAGACTTCTATCTGATACCTAACTATAAATTGTCAATATCCTCACTGTCTTCATCTAAATCTCTAAGAACTTCGAACCTATTTTTGAGTTCTGAGGCGAAATCTTTCGTTATTAACGGATTTTCCAATAATTCTAGATTAAATTTATCGGACGAGATATTATTTTTCTTGTTTATTATATAAGCTTTTGACGTACTTTCGCGATGACGTGTTTATGATCTTACCCACATTCAGCTTCACGATATGTCCTCACGTTAGTTTTATTCTTTTTAATATGTTCCATTTTCATTGCTGTATTCCGGTAGACTATCTTTTCCAATTGTCGATTGATATATTTCTTCTCTTCTTACATTAGCGTTTGCATCTCCTAATATCATTTTCATACAATATCGCAGTAGTTAATCGTATACTCACTCTAAAGTATTATAGAATTCGCATTTAACTTCATCGTTACAATCCTCGGTAGGAGAATGATTATTAATTAACGCAATCTTGAGACACCAACCCTGAAATATAATAATTCTATCATTAATGAACTGTACGTCCCTCAACGTGAGAACTATCCAGATTAAGAAAGAAACAGGGCTCACAGACACACTCAGGCGGATAAAACTGAGCAAATGGAAGTGGGCTGGGCATATTCTGCGGTGTGAAGAAAATAGATGGTCGAAAATTGTTACTGAATGGACTCCATATGACCTAAAAAGAGGAAAAGGGCGCCCAAAGAAAAGGTGGAGTGACACGTTTAAACTGCAGGCAGGACCCCTCTGGTGGAGAGCTGCTAGGGACAGAGACGTTTGGAAGAAGAAGTGGACCGAACTCACATCCCAATAGGGCCAGTCACCCCGGGAAGTGCTGACTATTACTCCCGAAAGGGAAGGCCTATGCATGAAAGGAAGGAAGAAAGGAAAGAATAGTTTTATGATTTATATTTGTAGAACAGAATATGCTTATGACATGTTTATGATAACAGAATATGTTTATGATTTACATTTATAGAAACCAAAAAGTCAATATTTTTATTTTATATATTTTTCTTTTCTCCTGTTTAGATTCTGAATATTTATTGTGAATCTGTATACAATTTCTTTTGCATAAATAAAGGCTATTTCATTTCATTTCATTTCACGTCCCTCAAAGCAGAAAGAAATTTATTTTTTATCAGAAATCCAGTTCCCTAGTAATAATTATCGCTCCCTCCTTTCCAAATAGTATACTTTCCTTCAGTTAGCGACCCCTCCCCCGGCCACCGAACCTCTTGCAATGCCTCGATATCTAAATCGTACCCCTTAACCTCGTTTGTTACCGATTTTAACCCACCCGCTGTATTAGGACTACGAACATTCTACGTCCCGATACTTAAATCCCTTATTTTCTACTTGCGCCATGAATCCCCAGAAGCAGTTTACCTCCGGATAATGAGCAGTTTACCTCGGAGAGATCCGTGACTGTTTGGTGGTGTTTTTGAACAAAAGAAAATTTGAGTAGGGTATTCAAACCTACTCCACACCTTCCAAGAAACCTTGGGGGGGGGGGCGCCCTCATTTGGTGGTCAGCGATTCCATCGGACGTAGCCGGGAGGAACTTTCAAAGAAGTTCCACTATCCATCCTCACATCCACCACCCATGGGACACTCCCCTACGCAGTAATGAGATCTACACTAGGAGAGTATTATAACGGAACTTTTGAATTTATTTCCACAAATTACTTAGGAATTCTGCAAGCAAATAAAACCGTTGTATTTAAAACATTTGAATAGTCTCTTTAGTGGTGACTATTCGCTACAGATTTTTTTTTTCAAATTGTAATGTGTAACAGTTCGTACACTATATGAGTGAACTTAAAACTCATTTATATTTTTTCACAGTTTTAATCACAAACGATTACAAAAAAAACACCAAACAAATGTCTATAATTAGATTAACATAACTGGAGGTTATAATTCTTTTATATAGCACTCGTGTTGCCAGGTTCACTTGGCACTTAACAATCTTTCTACAAGTCTTAACACAACAGAACTTGACACTTAACACTTCCTACAACAAATAATAACATACAGAAAATAGTAATAAAAGAACTATAAACCATTAATAAAATAATTAGAACTATAGCAAGCGGCACGACATTCTTCCCCCACAAAAATCGCCTTGATTTTTAAAATTTTTTTTATTTAACTTGTTGCCCATCTAATGGGAGAGGGCACAAACAAATAACAGGTCTATTAATGAAACCGGATTGTGTATGTTCTTTGGCAACTCGAGATTTATGTTCTTTTGCTTCAAATAACTGAAAAATTCTACCCATTGGCCAGGACAAGGGAGGTGCATTATCTTCAATAATGAGAACAATGTCATCTATTTTAGGTTCACAGGATGGTGTGTTCCATTTTTGCCTTGGTAACTGACCCATTATTGGTTGAAAGGGTTTAGGCGAGACAGAAAAACACTTTGTACACTTATTTAATGCTTGCTGGACAGTGTTATGCCCATCAACAATCCAAAACCGTTGTCACAAATATGCTAATGTCGCCTGAGAGCCTATATGCAAGCAGTCTTCATGGACTTGATTGATTACTAACTGGGTTAGAGGGGACGTTTTTTGGAGCAATGTGGGGTGCTTTGAATTAAACGGTAGACTAGTATTTTGTAAACGTCTACCAACACGGATAATGGAATGACTATCCTGGGAAAGACCAAGGACCTTACCGAATCGAAGCTTTGTAAATTTAGCTGATTGTAAATCTTTAATCAAGTCTAAAAAATATGTTTGTTGATTGGCCCTAATAATAGCAGTTTCAGAAAAAAGCAATCAACTGGAAGTCAATGGACCAGACTTTCTAAATGGTTTGGGGCGTTGACAGTTATTTATGAAACGTAAACACCATGCAGTTATGCATTTCAACTGAATAAAAGAACAGTAACGGGACTCAAGAGGAGAGGGTGCAACTTGACAGATTAAGGAACCGAGTTGGTTTGTCCGTTGTTCTTTAGCAAAGAACTGTCATCACTAACAGTTAGGAAACTATTAGATACTTTGGAGAATAATTTGCTTAACAGTTCTGCAAACAACAGTTTTAGGCGGAGTAAAGACTCAATTTTTAAAGGGGCAATGGGATTTCTATACATTACTAAGCGAATAGCATTTGACTGAGACAGGTTTTTGAAAACTGCTGCATAAGCCTTTTTTGATGCATCAGCAAAACCAATCAACCAATGGTCAGATTTGTATGATGGGATATGACAAGGTATTTGTAGGTTAGACAAATAGGATAGAGAGGAAGCGATTTTTGACCATGCCTCCATAAATTCAGATGGAAGTATATCATCCCAGTCCAACTTTAAAATTGACAAACTGCTGTTGAATGCAATGAGCACGAACATTGACTGGCATTAGCCATCCTAGAAAATCATAAAGCTTGCCGATTGGCTAGTTAATTGAAGATTTTTCTCAACTAGATCCACAGACTTGACAGAAAAATAAAACTGATCAGAATTGGGATTCCAGGCGAGGCCCAAAATTCTCAAGGGCTTATCTGGAGGTTCAGCTCACTCTACTGGAGAGAAGACAGGGAGCCAATGCTCTTGAGGAATACCCTCCAACAACTGAGAACAGTTTGAAGCCCATTTCCTTAATCTAAAATTTGCTGAGCCTAAAAGATCGATTAACTGATCACGAGCGGTGATAGCACCTTTGAGGGTGTCAACACCACACATCATCAATGTAACACCTTTTAAAAAGAATATCAGCTGCTATAGGATGGGTTGCAGCATTTGTCTCAGCTAAATGAGCAATTACCTGGTTGACCAAAAAAGGGGCAGATGCAGTTCCATATGTTACTGTGGTTAGAGCATAGTCTCTAACTGGCTCATCTTCATTGGCACACCCAACGATTCTTAAAAAGGTTTGATCAGCTTCTGGATGAGTGATCTGGTGAAACATTTTTCTGTTTCAGATGTGAACACATATTTATCTTTACGAAAGCGGGTTACAACCTCTGAAATATCAGACTGCAGTTTGGGTCCAACAAGCAGGATATCATTTAGGGGTAAACCATTAGAATTAGAGGTATTCTGAGAAACATTAAAGACCACCCGGATCTTTTCAGGAGGGTCATCAGGCTTGTGGACAGCATGGCGAGGCATTTAGTAGTTAAGTTCACATATAAGGGGAGGGCAAAATTAGTCACATATGACCAAGACTGCAGTACTCATCCATAAACTGGACATAAGCTGTCATCAACATAGGATTGTTCTTAAACTTCCGTACTAACTGATTCATTTGTGGAATAGCAATAAACCTTGAATCTCCCACTGCTGATGGATGTTCTGCAAAGGGCAGAGCCACAGAATACTGGCCTCCAGAAAGTCAGGACACTGACTGAATAAAGGAAAGTTCAGCTTTGGTTTCTAAATCAGTAAGTGGATGTGATTTTTCCAAGTCCTCAATTTCCATCATTTCTTGAAATAATGAATACAATTCCTGCAGTGCCGCTGAGAAAGACAGTCTGTGGCGGTGGGACAAACAGTTTAGGCATAATTGAACTGCATTGATAAAGTTTAATTTGTCCATTGCTGAAAGACGGAGGAAGTCTAGATAAAAGTATAAAAAATGTGTTTGCTTGCATTTGTAGCAGCTGAATGATGCACTCTGTGATGGTACAGGAGAGCGATTTTTCGATCGCAAGTTATCAATGTTTTGATGTACTACAGCAGCGCTATGTATAAGTATAAGTATAAGTATTAACTAGACTTAATGGAACTCCTTTTAATTTGTTCTTTAAAGAGGTAAATTATTTGTTGTTGGGCAAATGGGGAAGGTTGTGTACAGCTGCATTTAACTGTTTTATAAGAACTGAAAACTGAATTATGTCTCCTGTGAAATCGGGAGCAGATTGAATCAATTGCTAATGCAATTGTAATGCATCTAAAGCATGTCTTGAAAAGGTAGTTACAGGATGTGAAATAGAACTTTTGCAATCGCCTAACTGTTGTTTTAGAGATTCGCCTGTTTTGTTTTCCACTATTACTGCATGAGTGGATTTTAAAGCCATAACTAATTTGCTCTTATTTGTCTGTAATTCATCTAAAACTATAAAATCTAGGGTGGATGATTCGTTGAGGGGTTCAAATTTGTCATATATGTCATGAATGGCGTCATCTATACTGATCAAAATTGCATCAGGATGGTAAGGCGAATCTGGTATTACTGATAGCATATTTCGTATCAATTGAGAAGCCCTTTTTAATTTATTATATGCGAGCTGGTCGGCTTCACTTAATATTTTTTCTACTTTAGGTGTAACATCAATTATAATTGGTAATAGATACCTAGATATGTCCAATATCTTTTTATTTTCGTCATTGGCCATTTTTTTTTTTTTTTAAATTGTGCAGACACAAAAAATTAATTTTAATACTTACGGTCTCCTTTCTATACCAATCTAAAAGTCCCGGGTTTCGGCACCAATGAATAGTCTCTTTAGTGATGACTATTCGCTACAGACCTTTTTGATAAATTGTAATATGTAACAGTTCACACACTGGATAAGTGAACTTAAAACTCAATATTTTTTCACAGTTTTAATTACAAAAGATATAAAAAACAACAAATTTCTATAATTAGATTAATTTAACTAGAGGTTATAATTGATATATATGACATAGCACTCAGTGTTGCCAGGTTACTAAAAGTTTTTACAGCACTCAGTGTTGCCAGGTTCACTTAACATTTAACAATTCCTAAAACAAATAATAATAACATACAGAAAATAATAATAAAAGAACAATAAACCATTAATACAATAACTAGAACTATAGCTAGCAGTGCGACAGCATTTATATTTTGTTTACCGAGTTTTCTTAATAATCTTACAATATTTGCTCCTTTTTCCGTTATTGTTTTATTCATTCATGTTTAATTTCTAAACAGTCTTTATCCATAGGTGTTACTTAAATTTGAAATGTTAATGTTACCAACATGATTGGTCACGGTGTATCCTCAATATACAATCACGTGTAATGGCTCAGCTCGAAATTGTTCAGGGAGGTTTGACAGCTGTCCTAGCTGGGAAGGAACTAGACCGTAAAACGAAAGAATACATGAAAGAAGAACGCCACTCTTCTGTCTTTCCCAACAGCATTGTCGTTTTCAAATTCAACACGTGTCTGAGAAATATGTATAGGGTGGAAGGTTTAATATATGTTTTATATTCTACTTCCTATGTTCTTTGTCAACTTGTGCTAGGTGCTCATTTTTTTCTGCTTAAACGTCCTTGTTATGAGCAGTTATTTAAAAAGGTAGAACTAGGTAGCTAAGCTGGATTGATTATAAGTAGTAAAATTAATTTTCACTGAATAATTGTTAAAAATAAATAGAAATAGATAACCATTCAAGCAAAAAACATGTATGAAAGACTGTTTATCAGAATGGAGAGAAAAGATCTACAATGAACTCACAGAAGAAACTATCAGATCACTTTTATATATGGACCATCATTGAAAGAGGCAGAGAATGTAGAATACATATGTATCACGTACTTATTGACTTCAAATCAATCTTTGATATCATTAATAGTAATGAACTATACAAAGCACTGGAAGAAATGCATCTTCACCAGAAACTTCTTGAATTAGGCTTATGATGCCTGAGAGGGAACGTGTTGTGAGGATACATGGTGGGATGTCTTCTGAGCCTTTCCCATCAAGAAGGGGGTATAAGACAAGGTAATGTTATGTTATGTATTTTGTTCAATATTGCCCTTGATAAAACTATCTGAAATTTTGGGATACAGACTGCAAGTACAATGTTTACTTGAACAGTCCAATCACTTGTGTCTGCTGACAACATTGACACTGTGTGGGGTTCCTGACCCCGCAGATTTTGGATGCATTCATGAATATTAAGGTTTCTACCAAGCAACTGTGCCCAAATATGTGGTATCAGAGGAAAAAGTAAGACATCCAGAATTGAAAGTGACTTTAGGTAATTACTACTTAGAAAGATTCTTGAGTTTTAATACCTAGGCTCACTTCTATGTGAGCCATTCTCATAAATTACAATTGGGTATCAGTAGAAATAAAAAGAAGGATCACGTCTGCAAACTGATGCTACATAAGGCAGGGACCGCTGGCGACTGCTGTTTACTACAGGTAAAGAAGCACCAAAAATCCTATGAAAAGAAATAAAAAAAAAATTGGTCTGTTGATGAAATTTTGTAAGAACATTTCATTTGTCATAAGAATGAAGAATCAAAAGAGTCCATAAAAATTTCTATGGTGGAAGGTTGTTTTTTGGAGGGGGCAAATGTGGATGTTGAAATTGAAAAATTAGCTTTGATGCGATCTAAGCAAGTGATGCATTTTTTTTTTTTTTTTAGTAGTTTTACATGTCACATTTAATGAAAATGACAGCAAAATGATATAATCACCCTAAAAGAAGTTAATCTCAGTATTATAGACGAAAAAAAAAAAAACATATTTTAAAAACACAAGTTATACTTTTTATCTTAGACAATTTTAAAGGTTTTATTAAAAGACTTCCAGCAAAAAACAAGCTTTGTCTAGAAAAAACTGGGGATGAGAAATATGTGGTCTAATTTGCACAGTGGATTTGACAACTGTAAATGCTGTTTATCATTATTTATTCTGGAAAAGCTTTAGAACACAAGGCAATGGACAAGGCTTATCTACACCAGGCTGTCCTTCATCAGATGAAGTATCTAAAGTAATGGAGGTAATTTATAAGTATATGGAAGAAAGTGATGATTGCCATTTTGCTTTGAATAAGTTGTTTGAGGTAGTGACAGATTACTCAATTACAATACCAACAATAAAAAACAAATTGATTGGGCACTATAAGGAATAAGTTGTGATAAAAATTTCACAAAACAGAGTTCCTGTATTATGTTTCAAGAATGTTTGTGCTCAAGTGATGTGTGATCTCTGGTATCAACAGAAAACTGAGGAAGAATATCTTAGGATTATTTCCATGACAGCTGAAAACATTAGGAAACATATTGAAGAAACAGTTCATTACACTCTTCACATCCGGAAACTCAGGAGTTTCTTAAAGATGTTGATAGTAACATTCCCAAGCCACTTAAAGTTTTCATAAACAAACTAACCTAAGAAGGAGAGATTTGAAAAGAGTAACTTGTTAAAAAATTTGCTTTTATTAGCCACTGCTTCATTTCAGTCTTTTTTCATTCAAGTTCTTTTTGCGTTGTTGGGTATTGCATCATACATATACCAGAGATTTGGCTCCAATTCACTCATCAATTTATTATCTAACTTGGAATTGTGTCCTTCTTACCACATCCTACTTATACATCATGCATCTTGTCATAGAACCAGGATCGTCTATGCAGTCCGTATTTGATAATTGCGATTTAAACATAGATACCATCGATGGTCATGGCATGTTCCATAATTTGTCGGGAATCAAATGTGTGCCACCTGCTGAATTAGTCAGAACTCCTTGTCGTGGGCTGTCGAAACAGACAAATTGAGAAAAAAGGTTTAGTTGAAATCATCCCTTTAGTTGTATAAACTCCTCTGGTATTAATGAGTTTGATTTTACTGACCTCAATAAAAGTTATTGTGTGAAAACATATTGTGACTATCCTTCTTATCACAATGTTAAATGAATGTCTAGGAAGTTTAAAATCTATAGTTTAGTTGAAAGCTAAAGGCATCTGGGGAAAAGTGGAGGGAGATAGGCGTGGCTCTTCTGGGGCAATGAGTGGTATGCAGGGTTGCCTGTTCTCTTATATAGACAGACAGTACAGTTTCACCTCTCATGCAGGTCACACTAATTTTTTTTTACTTTTAAATTTGATGTAGTGTTATAAAATGTCAGAGAAAAGCAGCACATTAAATCGAAAGCTCGCGAAATGGTCGTATGCGTTAAAAAATATTTTGAGAAGGAGAAAATGCTCTGTTATTCCTTTTAGTAAGGTGGTGGCAAGGACGGTGCCCGCCACTAATACGCATATTTATAAGCTCGATACAAATATGTATAAAGACAAACTTCTTGACATAGTCAAATATATAAAGCCGAGATTCCCAACATATGAAATAGATAAAATAGCAAAACGACATGGCCACAAAGTGATTCGCTTGCCCCCAAGCATTGTCATTTCAATCCTATTGAAATGATATGGGCGCAAATAAAGGGATACGTTGCAGATAGAAACAAAACATTTCGTTTGAAGGATGTTTTTAAATTAATTAATGAAAAAGTTAATTTAATTTCAAATGCGGAATGGTCGAATGTTGTGAAACATACACAGCAGATAATTAAATCGCAAGCTGAATTAGATGAGGTTGTATTAGAAAATGATAATAAGCTTATCAGAAAGCAGTAGCAGCAGTGTCTGCGGCGAGACGAGCAACGCTGAAGAAACGAGTGAAGATGATGAAGTTTTCCCCCTTCCTCCTGAATAATGTATTTTTAAATTATTTTTGTATATTTTTATATTTATATTTTTGTGTATACTATTTTTAAATAAAGCATAACATATAATAAAACATAATAAAACACAATTCACTTCTTTGTAGTTTGAGTTCAATAAATTTCTTTATGATTTAAATGGTTTCCCAGAATAATAAAAAGTCAGGGATTGTTACAAAAAAACAAAAAAAAAAAAAAAAAAAAAAAAAAAAAAAAAAAAAAAAAAAAAAAAAAAAAAAAAAAAAAAAAAAAAAAAAAAAAAAAAAAAAAAAACTTTTCAAAAAAGGCTGTCTATTTCCGAGAAGGGATGTGGGTTCTCAGTTTTATTGTTAAGGACTTTAAGTCTAAATGTCTCCTCTGTAGTACCAAATGTTGCCACCACGTAGCGTGCCAAAATAAACAAAATTTAGATTCCTCCTCAAATCTCAACAGATCATCCGATTTTGGTTCTGTAAAGTTAATTTTGTTCCATATTTCCGTAGAATTTGATGTATCTATTTTAGAAGGCCATATATGTGATATTTACAATTTTAGGTTTAAAAAAACTACTCTTTAGTATTTTTAAAGAAAAGTCAACTAATAGGTAAGTGTAGAATAATAAAATATAAATATTGGCGAAAAAAATTTTTAATTATACGAACAACATCGGCCGAAACACATAAATACGAATTTCTATCCAATTTTTTTTTTTTTTTTCAGGTAGCATCTACATCTTTCATGACTAGAACAGGCTCAAACTACAAATCTAAAATAACATTTCAATCGAAAGGTTGTTTTGGAACTCAAAATAGAATTTTCACGATCCAACTGAAAATTTCGAAAAATTATAAAAGTAAACAATAATTAAAACTATATAACCAAAAAAACTGCATACTTATTGTAAATATATTTAAAAATACAGGGTGCATCAAAATATAAGGCGGAATTAGGAAAAATCACATTAGAAGTATGGCAGAGGATAAGCGATTATAAACACTATTCTCCTGATCTCCCGCTGCCAGGTAAAAACACTTGCTCTAGCTAGCTTATTTTGGAGGGCCTACAACTTTTGTTCTATTTCACTTCCCCAATGATAATTTTATTGACTAGAATTATAACATTGTTCATATATAACGGGAAAAGGATATAAATAAAAACATTATTTTATTATTAATTTATATTAAACTAGTTGAAAAAAAAAGGAATCCACAAACAGTAAAGTATTATCTATTCCTATTACTAATTAAAAAATTCAAATTATTTATGCTATATTACTGTACATTAAAAAGATATATATTATGAACAAATATGACATATTATTTTTGCATAAATGTTGCTTATTCTTAATAAGGAATAATTATATTATGAGCTGTATTCATTAAAATTATTTACTTTTTTAATTTTGGGTTAATAAATTAAATTAAATCTTTCGTTTTTTTTGGGGGGGTTTTTTATAGCCTTAACCTATATTTTAATTAATAATATTATGCAATAGCATAGATATATATCTGGTCTCTCATAATCCATAATGGAAATATTAATAGTTGGTGTAATAAAAACCGAAATAAATAGTTGGTGTAATACACATTTGTTCGCTAACAGGTAGCACTGAACTATGCACTAACCAAGTTGCTTTTTATGCCAAACAAAATGAACCTTCCTCCAATTCGATTAACCATGGAAACGATTTATGTCCGTAACTAGAATTGCCAACTAGAATAGTGTTCTCACCTCCGCTGCATTCTGTGAAACTGAATTTTGGTTGGCTGAATTACTTTTGGTTTCATTCCCCAGGTTTTGCCCACTGCCCTTTTACAGGCCATAACTTTACCCCTCGGTGCACCGGTTGCTAGCAGTAGAAATAGAACATACCATTTAGGAGCTGTATTGGTATGAATGACAAAAGTCATGGTTTGACATAATTTTTCAAGTGTTTGGGCTTTTTGACACACTAGTTCTGTTGGTGTTTCTTGAAATGAAAATTCGCCTCTGCAGCAATGCAGGAAAGATGCCATCTACTCCAGCTGCTTTAAATGGTAAGAAGCTGTTTATTGCCCATGCAATTTTCTTGCTGGTTATTATTTCCTTAGCTCTGCCCCAACACGCTCTCCCTGGGGCTCATCACCTGTTGTGGCTGAACCTTGGATGTAATTAACATCGCATCCGGGAAAGTGCGCCCTCGCCAGGACCGCGAGTGTCTCCATGCTATTCATGGTATACCTCTCCCCGTCCCACAGAGAGCCCAACTTATCCTTTTGCGACTGTTTTGCTAGTATTTTGTTGATCCTACTGGCCTCCGCCGTGGATTCAACCTCTTGACAGTACTTGATCCAAGCCTGTCTTTTTGGTTTTCTGACAGATTTGTGGTAGATTGTTAGTCGTGCTCTGTAATCTTCCCATCTGCCAGTTCTCTTAGCAATGTTTAAATTTCTTTCTCAGAGCTTTCCTTTGATTGCTAAGATCTTTATTCCACCATTTGGTGTTTTTTGTATTCTCAATTCCACAGCTAACATTGTTGAGCTCATAGCACTTGGTTATGGCTGATGTTAGTGCAGTGTTGAGCACCTCTAGTTGCCCATTTGTTGGCAATCCTTCTTGGAAGGTTTTGTTAGTTCCCCCTCCAGCATGTCGCTATACCCCTCCCAGTTTGTTTTCCTGGGATTCCTGTAGGGCGACATTTGGGTGGGGTTGGTCATTAGATCAAATCTAATGTATTTGTGGTCTGAGCATGTTTCCTCATTCGAGACATGCCAGTTCCCCACCTTGTGACTGATTTCTGCAGTCGCTAAGGTTATATCAATTACCTCTTGCCTATTCTTATTGACAAAGGTCGGTCTATTCCCCCTGTTAAGAATATCAAGATTATTTCCTATAATTAGGTCTAGTAATTGCTCACCTCTTTGGTTGGAGTTTGAGCTCCCCCACATCTCGTGGTGGGCATTTGCATCTAGGGCTAAGATGATGTTGCCCTCGGCTTCACCCATGGGTTCGCCAATTATTACTTAATCAGAAAGTTAATGAAAATTTTTTGTCTCTAGGACATTCCGTTTAGGCCCTATGTTGGTTTAATGAAAAAAAAAAAAAAAAAAAAAAAAAAAAAAAAAAAGAAGCAATTTTTAAGTGTTGGGGCTTTATTTAATTAATTATAATTTAATTTAGTTGTTCACAATAATTTGATTCTTATAATTCTAAAATGTAAACTGGTAAAAGTGGTAGGTTATAGGATATGTAGGTATACATATCCATGATCAATAGTTTTTCCCAGTCATGAAGAAATTATTTTTCCTATAACTAACACAATGATTAAATCAATTTAATATTTATAAAATTTTAATAGATCAATCAGACTAGTTATCTGCCGACGTTAATAAAACGCTTAAAATTTATTGCACTACCTGCATAACTGCTGCTAAGTTTTACGGGGCCAGATCATACCTGCCCATAGTCGCCTAGGCATTATTTGTACTTAGTACCTGCTGTCTTAGCTGTTACCGCTTAGCATATAAGTATTTAAATGATTTTGTTGGGCTATAAGTTCAATAAATTACAGCGTTTATAGTTGTTTAGGCTAGTTTAAACAGGCAGTTTCCTTCTTTCCCTTCCAGCCGCGCGTATTCCTGAGATATAAAACTCATTTTTCTATTTTACGTTTTGCCATAGGAATCCACAGTCAAGATTATGCTAGGTTCGGGTAAAAAGAAGAAGGTAGAAAAGACGCGAAATCCTTAGACGGCATAGGATCAAAGGAAATATCAACATTTTAAATGCTATCGTAGGTGCAAACAACAATGGCCTCGTAGGACAATGGGTTTACCACCATTTCTTTGTGAAATCAATTTTTTTTTTTTTTTTTTCATTTTGATCAATCCTTTTAATTGTTTCAAAAGAGTAGTTTCATTTCTCATTTACTCGACATATCATACACAGTATAATTGCAGAAAAAATATGTTTTTTACAGCTTAAAATTAGAAAACAGTTAGACATAAGAAGTAATTCATTACAGACCTTTTGATTTGAATAAGAAGTAATTTTTGGAAAAATTTGATTTCGTAAATGCTATTTTTATTTATTTTTTTAGGCTAAGTGTATGAATAAATTTATTAAAAACATTATTGAAACGTTTGATTCCGAAAAAAAATTCGTACTTTATTTTTTACATTGAGTATATCTCGAAAATGGTCGACTCTAGAAAAATATGTTTCAAATCTAAATCAAAGCTGATCACATTTCCTTTTAAATTGATTTTGTTAAATTTGTCCAAATTCTAGTGGTTTTCGAGACATACGTTATTGAAAATCGTTATTTTTTGGGAAAAAAAAAAACAGATGTTACCTCACTTTTGCATCTAGCACCTTCCCCGATCTTTCCTCAGAAAAAATCACATAATCAAAATTGTAGAGCATTGAATTTAATTTCATTTCATATGTAGGGTTCTGGTATTTGAAGCAAATGTTTAACAAAAACTGAGGTAAACATTTTTTTTTATTTCTAAAATTATCGATTTTTAATAATATATATCTCAAAAACCGTTGGAATTTCGACAAATATGTATAGAATTAATTTTATAGAAAATTCAATTAGCTTTAATTTCGATTTGTAGCATATTTTTCTTGAGTCCACTGTTTTCAGGATAAGATCGAAAAATACAAAATTGGGACCATTTACCTATCTGTGCGTCGGTGTTCCATATTGGTTTTATTTTATTGAACTCAATTGAAAAATTCAATAACTTTTTGTACTCATCATTTTTATATGAAACCAGTAAAAGTACTAAAGCTTTTTGATTTGGATATTAAAAATGTAATTAATTTTAATGAATACAGCTCATAACATAATGATTCCTTATTAGGAATAAGCAACATTTATGTATAAATAATATGTCATATTTGTTCATAATATATTTTTTTTAATGTGTAGTAATATAGCATAAGTAATTTGAATTTTTTTATTAGTAATAGGAATAGATAATACTTTATTGTTTGTGGATTCCTTTTTTTTTTTTTTTTTTTTTTCAACTTGTTTTTATATAAATTAATAATAAAAAAAAAAATTTCCCGAAATTTTCAGTTGGATCGTGACAATTCTATTTTGAGTTCCAAAACAACCTTTCGCATGAAATGTTATTTTAGATTTGTAGTTTGAGGCTGCTCTAGTCATGATTGATGTGGATGCTACCTGAAAAAAACAAATTTGCATAGAAATTCGTATTTATGGGTTTCGGCCGATGTTGTTCATATAATTAAATTTTTTTTTTTGCCAATATTTATATTTTATTATTCTACACTTGACTATTAGTTGACTTTTCTTTAAAACATACAAGAAAGTAGTTTCATTGAACCTTAAATTTTAAATATTTCAGATATGGCGTTCTAAAATAGATGCATCAAATTCTATGTCTATCTTATTAATAAATCCGTTTTCAGATCTAAAAAATGTCAATTAGTTTATTAATTAGGAGGAATTTAAAATTGACCCCATAGGTGCTGCGATCTCTTGAGGCAGAAACACACTAGAGTGAGGAGGCATTTAGCCTTAAGGTGTTAGCCTACTGCGTATTATGACAAATATTTTATACTGATAATTTCAAAAGGTATAGTGTTGATACATATCGTCCCTGCCATGTCCAACTATCGAATGTGAACATCTCCACTTTTCATGAGAGCAAAAACTCCTTAAATAAGGAATCCTAAATCAGCACCTTTGTACAGGCGGAAGTTTTTATATTCTTCCTGTGCTGTTTTTAATCCTCGTTAGGGTGGTATTAAGAGTTTTGACATTAGGTTTTATTTACTTACCAAAAAATCATATTCCCCACTTTTAATTTTTTATTAATCAGAGATGTTAATGTTTCAAAATTGGGAATGTGGCATTTTCGATAGTTTTTGTTGTAGTAATTTCAATACTTTCATATTCGTCATTGAAAAGGAGAAAGGTTAAAAAAATTACTAATTCTTAAAAATGTTTATTATCATACGAAAATTGGAATCATGGAATTATCAATTTCATAAATGATAATTATGTAAATTATTTTTACTTTTTTCAAGTAAGATTTTATTATCAGATCTATGAAAATCTGAAAACTGGTGACCATCGTTATTAGGTTGATCATAATTACACACAGTGTAATTTGATTTTTCAGCATCTGACAAAATAATAACATAATTTATCATTGTATATAATTCGCTGAGGTAATAAATATTTAACAAATCGTTGTTTAGCATAATATAAAATTATAAACACCGATATTGGCGACGGCGACGTCTCCTTCCTCTTCTACATGGGAAGGGGAAGTAGACTGCATAGATGACGACCCACAGGCAGCAACTTTTAATTTTTTTAAAAACAATTCTCGCTTCGATAACATGTTTCTGCTTCAGTCATAAGGAGCGAACTGAATAACGGAAGGGAGAATGGCTAAAACAAAGTGGGAGTTTCTGTAGAAAGAGCCCCACCAAAGATTCCAGGAAAGCACGTGCGTTTTGTCTCAGATTTTTCCAAACTGTTTAGCATTTTCGACAGTTTGCTGATTATGATTGACCAACCGTATAAATATTACCCCCATTCAAACTAATGTGACCCTTCAAACTAATACTTCATGCATAACTAATGTGACACATTCGACACTATGCACAGAACAAAAATATTATAGCCTAATTGATATTTACAAAACCAAAATATCGAATATTCCATTTTTGTCAGTTGGCAGCTGTCTCATTTGTATGAGGTTTGGAGCAAAATGACGGAACACACAAATTCGATACTTTAACCGAGTATTAAATTAAAAAATGTTCATATTCGATAGTCTATTCAACACATTTCCCCCGTTTCTAAAGAAGCTAGAGTTTCGACAGTTTGCCACAAGACGTATTGCGTCTATTGCGAGTGCAAGGTATCGAATCTGAAAAACCAGATTTTTCACTTTCGATAGTTGGACATGGCAGGGATGATATCAGTAATATTAAAAAAAAAAAATAATAATAATTCAGTTATTAGATGAACAGAAGATAAAATAATGCTAACTACGATGCTTAAAATGGCTAAGCTTTAGTTAAAATTATCAAAACATATTTAAACAAATAAAATAAAATAATTTAGACTAAGATCTCAGCAAAGGCCTAGCGGATGGACCCGCCTGTGGGTTGGGTAAAGAAGGTTTGGCAACGTTACTCCCCCTCCTCTCGCGAGCCAGATACCTTTATCTTTCAACCAAACTATAGCCATGAATGGCATGGTTTTTTGGAAAGAGTAACTTGCTCTGATTACAGTGACATACCCAAAGTTGTACAGCTGCTGTTCATCATGGTACCACCATCTAGCCACAGTACTATCCACGCAGCTTTAAGAATGGCAGTCACTGAAGGAGAAAAGTTTGGACTGCACATTGTTTTTGTCACTTTTGACCTTCCTTTATTCATGAAAGCTGTAGATGTTGTTCTCTATGTTAGCCCTGGTTCACCATTGTAGAAACTAATTCCAAGATTAGGAGGTTTCCATTTAATTTTATCATTATTAAGGAGTATATGATACTTAATGGCTGACAGTGGCTAGCAGGAATTATTATCAGACATTTATGCTGAAAAATCAGTAAAGCATGTCCTCAGTGGGATCGCCTAAGCTCGAAGAGTACGTGCTTATTACCTTGACTGCTCTAAGTAACTTTGTCTTAAAAATGTTAATATTGCTAATATAGAAGGTGTGATTGTGAAAAAGATTATTGGAGATCTGAAGAGCTGCTATCCAGACAAACACAACATAAGTGAAGATCCACACAATAGAAGCCTTAATTCTAATTTTTTTTTTTTTTAATTATTTATTGAAATTTACAACTGTATATACAAAAAATAAAATACATCAAGTAAATGTGATGAAATAGATAAAAATGACACATCACTTGTTTTTAAAGCAACTACCCATTGGTAGCACTTATTAAGGTTCTACATGATGAAGCACTATATTAGAAGGTCCCGAGGCCATCTTCTTTTCAGGCGCCTCGGAGGGTTATCTGGAATGGAATGAGAAGCAAGTTGTGATACTAATGGATTTGAATGGTTGTGGAATTTGCTGTGAAAAGATAGATATCTGGTTTGAGCTAAGTCAGAAACGTAAGGTATATTAAGATCTTTGTGGATAAGTTTGTTTGTGACGAAGTAAGGAGCACTTAGGATTTTTCTAAGGATTTTGGATTGTAAGGATTGGATACGAGATGAATTGGATGGTTTAGTGGAGCACCAAAGCTCAACTCCGTATGTCCAAATTGGTCTAATTGTTGTCATGTAAATGAGTCTTTTGTAATTAATTGGAAGGTTGGAGCGTTTGTCAAGTAAATGTTGCAGTAGTCGATAGCGACGGGCAGTTTCTTGTCGTTTTAGTCTTGTATGTGGATTCCAAGTAAGACGTTTGTCCAGATAGAGTCCTAGGTAGCGAATCTGTTCAACGGGGATTAGTGGAACATCGTTAAAGGATATAGTAGGACAGGAAGTCGTGGGTTTAGGATGGAGGGTGAAGGTTATTTGATGGGATTTATTTAGATTTATTTTGATTCTCCATTTTTGACACCATTCTTGAAGTTTTATGATATGGGATTGGAGTGTCTTGGAGGCAATGAAGGGATTATTGTTTACTGATAACACACACGTGTCATCAGCATACGTGGTGAGGATGGTGCTAGGATGCGTCGGCATGTCAGCTGTACACACCGTGTAGAGGATTAGACCTAGGATACTTCCTTGAGGAACACCTGCAGGTTGGGTAAAGAGAGAGGAGTAGGAAAAGTTATGATTAACTTTGAAGGTTCTATCACTAAGATCGGAACGGATGATAAGGAAGTATGTAGGAGGTAGGAATTTTCGTAGTTTGTACAGCAGTCCCGGGTGCCAGAATCGGTCAAAAGCTTGTTCTACATCAAGAAAGGCTCCCGTGCAGTACATACCGCGCTCCAATGCGGAGGAGACAACGTCCACCACACGATGACAATGCTGGATTGTAGAATATGTTCGGAATCCAAACTGGTGGTCTGGGATTATGTGATTGGAATCTAGGATAGGATACAAGCGTTTTAAGATGAGTTTTTTTGGGATTTTACCCATAATTGGCAAGAGAGCGATAGGACGATATGAGGAAGGGTGTTCCGGTGGCTTTTTGAGATTGGGTATCATTTTGACTATGAATACTTTCCAAGAATAAGGAAAATATGTTGTTCGGAGTACAGCGTTATATATGAATATTAGGAACAGGATGGCTTTCCAGGGAAGGTGTTTTAGGATATAGGATGTGATAAGGTCATGTCCAGGGGCTTTCTTGGTGGGTAATCTTTGGATGATACTTGATATTTCTGAGGGATGGAATGCTTTAGGAGGAGGGGACATTTGAAGTGGGATATTTAATTCTGTTTTAACACTTTCAAGATGATTTGGGTTAAGGATATCAGGATGGGGTTTAAAGGTATTGAAAAGGTGCTGGCCGAAAATTTGAGATTTTTCTTCGTCAGATCTTGACCACGTTTTGGATTCAGTAAGAAGAGGGTGATTACAATTTTTGTAGTTCTGTAGTTTTTTTGTGGCCATCCATAAGGATTTGTCAGTCGTGTTATGGTTTTCAGTTAATTATATTTTTTTTTAAATTTTTTTATTTCTGTTTTTAGTTTGTTAGTCAATTTGGTGTAGTTATTTTTGTCTGACGGATATCTGGTTCTATGCCACGTAGCTCTTGCTTTTCGCTTTTCTCTCAATAGGATGCGAAGATATTGTGGGAAATTACTCTGGAGAGAATTGTATGTTTTTCTTTTTGGGGTGTTATCTTTTATGCTATTGCGTATTAATGTTAGTATTTCTATGGCAGTATCAATGTCTTGTTTTGTTTTAAGTGGAATCTTTAAGTCTATTTTCATTTCCAAATCATATCGAAAACTGTCCCAGTCTACTCGCCCAGTAATCAACGAGGATGGGTGGGTTTAGGAACAGAAGTTGAATGCAGGGAAAGCAGTACTGGACTATGATCAGATGAAAGGTCATTTAGGGATTTTATTGTGAGATGGGATGATGATACCTGGAAAGTGATGAATATGTAGAGGATATCGGGTCGTTTTTTGAGGGATGTCGGCCAATATGTAGGGTTCATAGGTGGAATAATGGAATAGGTTTTGGATGTAGAGACTCAGGATAGGATGCTGCCATGGGAGTTGGATGATCGACAACACCACCGTTGGTGTTTAGCGTTGTAGTCTCCTCCTGCAATGAAGCGAGGTCCTAGAGATCGGAATAAGGATTCAAGATGACTATAGGAAAGGGGAATATTTGGAAGGCAATATACAGCTGAGAAAGTTAAATTGTAAGGACTTGTTGATATGATAACCGAGGTTGATTGGATTTCTGCAGTTGGAGTGGAAGGAATAAGGGAATGGGGTAAGGATCTATGGATAAGGATACAAGAACCAGCATGTGCTGTGTTGTCTGGATGGTAATTCTAAATTTAAATTACAACTTGACATCGCTGAACAGAAAGAACCCTCTGCAAAACTGTGGGTGCAGTATTTAAGAGAACAACTTCAATCAACAAATACATAGAAGCTAAAAGAAATGGCAACAGGTAGCTCCACTAGTGCACTGTTAAAACGATGTCTTACTTAATTTCCAGTGGTCATTCATTGTAGCCTGGTAAACTGCGCACATCCCTTTTCACACGGCGTCAGCGCCCTGGAGCCTATAAGAACCCCTGTCAGGAGCAAGATGGCGTCACTCCCAGTCTGTAGTCATTATATGCATTATTTACGTGTTATTTTATTGCAGTTTGTATCATTGTAAATAAACTCCTTTTTTTAAAAAAAGCGACCCCTGTATCAGTCATCATAACTGGCGCCCGAACAGGGACTGCGAAGGTTCCAGTTGAAGTTTGTGACCTATTGTCCCAAACTCAACAAGCATTTTGCATGACCATTTGTCCCGCAAGGAACTGGAGTTTTAACTACTCATTCACAGTAGAGAAGAAAAGAAGCAAAAGACTGCCTGGTCCAGCGACCAAAAGACTACAGCATCAGAGTGAGTACTCACATATCTTAATCAAGTATCAGGGAACATACTTAATTTTGCTAATTATAATATTGTAAATAAAATAATAGTTAAGATGACTAACGAAGTTTCAAAAATATTAACTCCGGAATATTGCAAACTTATTCCCAAGTATGAAGGTACTTCCTTCAAACTGTACCATTTTGTCAAAACGTGTGAAGAACTGTATGCCCTATATTGTAACGAAAACGTTAGAGAAAGGAACGCAAACCATTGGTTGTTGTTCAAATCTGCTATGAGACATTTAGATGGGCTAGCAGAGGCTGTAGCTCTTAATAATAATTGTAATTACATAATAACTTTATTGAGTATGTTAAAGAAAAATTTTGCAGATAACAGGACTGCGCTAGATTTAATAGCAGAATCGGCCCTATTAAAATCACATCCGAAGGAACACCCTATTGAATTCCTTAACCGTCTAGATGAAAAACGGACCGTAATTATAACTAGATACAACTTGGACGGAATTAATGGGAATATATTAATCAATATGACGCACCAACTTGACGCGACACTAGTAAGAACTTTCGTACACAGGGTACATCCACTACTCAGGGCACATTTACAATTATTCCAAATACAATACAATTATTCCAAATACAAAATTTGGATGACGCAAGGAATAAATTAATTAACGACTGTAGTATAGTTCTAGAGCAATTAAGATATAATACCTCACTTAATGCGATTTATAAAATAGACTCCAAAAAATATACACACCCCTATCAAGTTCCAAATTACGTCCCCAAAACAAATCAAGTAAAACCATATAATCCTTTTCAAAACCATAACCCTTTTAAGCAAAACAATCGTTTCCAAAATAAACCATTTAATCATCAACCTCAAAATTTTAATTACCAGCAGAAACCTAATTTCCAAAATTTCTAGTATCACCAAAAACCATTTTTTCAGCAGCATAATCAATTTAATAATGATAATAACAATAACAGACAATACCCTCTTACCGTATCCATGAGAAACCAAAGATCAAATAAACCAACCTCGTCAAAATGTTGGATTTCCCCTCACGAAATCACTTACATTAAAGAAAAAACAGAATCAACACAAAGGGAAAGCCGTATGGACAAGATGCAACAAGAATTAAGTAATCTACGCGAAAATTTCAATAAACTATCTGAACATTTTTTAGGGTTATGCCCGCCACCCCAAGAAAACCCCCAGGACATTCAAATTAAATATTTTAAATAAATCCCTACCGCACTTTATAGACTATAAAAATAGGAAATGGTTAGTAGACACCGGACCGCTAAAAAATTACATTAATCTCTCAATAGTAGGTACAGGCATACCAAGGTACCAGGAAGATTTTGTAGTAAGGACGCCTACAGGAGAAGATTCAGGTAAAGAATTTATTTATTTTAACATAGAAAATGTATTTGGTCACAATAAATTGATAAAATTATATATGTTTAATTTTTCAAAAAAATATGATATATTATTAGGAGATGAAACGTTGCATGATATTAAGGCAATAGTCGATTATAATGACGAATTATTGAAATATAGTAATGGAACACAAAAGTTATTAATATTAATTGGTACAAAAGAAATAATATTAAAACCGGGATACAATGTAATAGAATTACCAGTCAAATCAAAAGAGAATATTAATTTTGGTTTAATAAAAGAAATTGATAATGATAAATATAGAATTGAAGAAGGGATTGTAGATATAAAAAATAATAAATGTAAATGTATTGTCTATTCTCATGAGCTTATGACCATTTGTCCTGAGCCCATGGAAATAGATGAGATAGATGAAATTATTGGACCAGGTGGAATTGTGACCAATTGTCCCAAGGAAACCAGTTTAATAAAAAAGGATATTCATAAATTAATTAGAACTGACCACATGAACAAAGAAGAAAAATATAAAATTATTAATTTAATAAAACAATATCCTGAGATAATGAAAAAGGAAAATGATAAATTAAGTTCTAGTAACTTTTTAAAACATAAACTTAACACTAAGGATGACATACCAGTATATACAAAAAGTTACAGGTACCCTTTAGCTTTTAGAAAAGATGTAGAAATAGAAATAGATAAGTTATTAATAAATAAAATAATTCAACCATCAAATTCTCCCTATAATTCGCCTATATGGGTGGTCCCTAAAAAATTAGACGCTTCGGGAAAACGGAAAGTAAGACTTGTAATTGACTATAGAAAGCTAAACGAAAAAACGATAGAGGACAAATACCCACTTCCTAACATTGAGGACCTTTTTGGTAAAATAGGACGTGCCATGTATTTTTCAACGATTGATCTAGTCTCCGGCTTTCATCAAATAGAAATGGAACCAGAATCAATACCAAAAACTGCATTTTCCAAAGAAAATGGGCATTACGAATTCTTACGCATACCCTTTGGGTTAAAAAACGCACCCCCAACATTTCAGAGACCCACGAATATAATATTTTCAAAAATGCCCAACGTTCTTGTTTATATGGATGATATAATAATTTTTTCGGACAATTTAGAGGAACACCTAAAACACTTAATGGCGGTTTTCGATAAATTAAAAGAGCACAATTTAAAAACTCAAATAGCTAAAATGGAATTCTTCTAAAAGGAACTTTTGTATTTAGGCCATATTATCTCGGAAAACGGAATAAGACCTAACCCTGAAAAAATAGAAGTCATTAAAAATTTCCCTATTCCAAAAACGCATGAAGAAATAAAACAGTTTCTGGGTCTAACCGGTTACTATCGGAAAATGATTAAAAATTATGCCCACATAGCGAAACCTTTAACTAATGCCCTTTAATGAAAAGATGCTAAAATATAATAAAAACAAAGAATTTGTTGATGCATTCGAGACATTACTACTTAACGAACCAATATTACAACCACCAGACCTCGAGAAACAGTTTGTTTTAACGACTGATGCCTCTAATTACGTATTAGGAGCCGTTCTTTCACAGAATTTTGATAACAAAGATTTACCTATAGCATATGCATCGCTAACATTAAATAAACTGGAAGAAAATTTATCGACCATAGAAAAAGAACTACTCGCCATCGTTCGGGCCTGTAAACACTTTCGACCTTATCTATATGGAAATAAATTTCTAATTCAAACCGATCATAAACCATTACAGTGGCTACACAATATTAAAGAACCAAATTTTAAACTGTTACTTTGGAAATGTTTACTTTCAGATTTCGATTTCGAAATTAAATACGTCAAAGGAAAAACAAACGCAGTAGCGGACACACTATCTAGAATGCAGCCAGTGCATGCCATAACGGAGAGTAATGATCCCGGGGAGATTGACCCTGACCAAGTACTTGACGATCTATTACGAGAATCATCATCATCATCAGCGGCGCAACAACTCATTACTGAGTCAAGGCCTCCTCAATCAGCCCACGCCATATGTCCCGGTTCTGTGCAGCCACCATCCAGTTATGCACCCCAAGCAATATCCGGGCATCATGCGCAACACCGTCTCGCCAACGCAGTTTGGGTCTTCCTTTTCGCCTGGTTCCATGAAGTTCCTCCAGCAATGTCCTCCTTGGAATGGAACCCTCATCCATCCTCGCAAGGTGTCCAGCCCACCTTAGCCTTCCAAGCCGAACAAACTTTACTATATTCGGTTCCCTAAAGAGAGCATATAGTTCTTGATTGGTTCGTCGACGCCACTCTTGTCCCTGCATAATTCCACCATAGATAGATCGCAGGATCTTCCTCTCATGGATAAGTAATGCGGACTCATCTTTCTTCGTGAGTGTCCAGGTCTCAGAACCGTAGCTCAGGACTGGGCGGACCAAGGTTTTATACAGCTGTACCTTGGTTGCTCTCGGAAGCAGGGAGCTTCGGAAATGGTTACGTAGGCCATAGAAATATCTGCTTGATTTGCTGATCCGTGACCTAATTTCCCCAGATATGTTGTTATCCACATCCACTTGACAGCCGAGGTATACAAATTCGTTAACTTTCTCAAATTTGTAATCCCCAATTCTGACTTCTTCGCCCTGTACTGCCCGTTCTCCTGATACCATGTACTTCGTTTTCGCGTCGTTTATTACCAAACCCATTCTCCTGGCGTTCTCAGCAAGGAGAAGGAACGCATTTGAGACAGCCTGAAACGATCGTCCCATGATATCAATATCATCGGCATACCCAAGCAGCTGAACCGTTTTATTAAATATGGTGCTACCCAGTTGGATTTGGGAACTTCTGATGGCTTTTTCAAGGCCGATGTTAAAAAGAAGGCAGGCCAATGCATCACCTCGACGGACACTTGAGAAGATTGGCTCGGTCATCCCGCCTTGCACCCTTACGTAGAATTCTACACCCTCCATCGTAACCTGACACATTCTTAAGAGCTTTTAGGGGTATTCCAAGTTCTTCTAGTGCGATATAAAGTTCTTTACGATCAATACTGTCGTAGGCACTTTCAAAGTCTATGAATAAGTGGTGAGTTCGGATGTTGAATTCCCTACCCCTCTCCAGCACTTGTCGGAGGGTGAAGACCTGGTCTACGGTTGATTTGCCCTTCAGCCCATGGAAGGAGACGCTCAATGAGGACAAGAGAGAGGATCTCATATGCTACTGGTAACAGTGATATGCCACGATAATTACGACAGTCTAGCTGGTCTCCCTTCTTGTGAATAGGGCAAATTATCGTTTTGTTCCAGCTCCGTGGCATAGTTTCCTTCACCCAGATAGAGGTGAGGAGATCCTGGAGTGTCTTGGTCAGTTCCATACCGCCCTGCCTGAAGAGCTCTGCTCCAAGGCCATCATAGCCTGGCGCCTTATTGTTTTTAAGCCTGGATATGGCTGACATAATTTCCTCTTCATCAGGCGGATGTAGATCCTCAATTGGAACTGGGCGAGTTGAGAGTTGGGGAGGAGGATCCCCATCGTTGAGGAGATCTCGGAAGTATTGGTGCCATCTTCTAAGGATTCCACCTTCATCACTCAATAACGATCCATCCTCAGCTCTGCATGCATTTAATCTAGGCTGAAAGGGCTTTCTTCCAGTGTTTATCTTCTGGTAGAATTTTCTGATCTCGTTATTGGTCTTCAGGGTCTGGGCTTCTTGCAGCTGTTTATTCCTCCATTGCCTTTTCTTCCTCTGAAGTAGTAGAGAATATCCTATTATGAGAATATCCTCCTCAAAACGAAGATAGCGATAATGACTCTGTGGTCACTATTCATTCTCAGGAAAGCTCAAATGAGCAAGAAACTATTGCAGACAACGACAAAATACTAAATATGGAACAAAATCAAATCATTCTAGAACGTGGAACTAAAGCCCCAATATACATGCCGAATTGGGCCGAATATAAAACTACACCAACACACGAAAAACCTTTTGAAAAATTACAAATATATTCCATTTTGGCAGAGACAAATTCCTAACAATAATAGATTGTTTTTCCAAAAGGCTTATGGCATACCCAATTAATACTCTAAATCAAATTGAAATTCAAAATTGTCTCTATGACTATTTTTCGTTATTTCCGATACCAAAAACAATCCAAATGGATAATGGAAGAGGATTCGATAATAATGGATTGAAGAACTTCCTAAGACTATACAATATCGAACCATATTACATAACACCGGGACATCCAGACTCTCAAGGCTTATTAGAACGCGCACATTTAACATTAATAGAACTCTTAAACATAATACAACTCGAACAGAAACATTTAAAGACTAACGAACACATGAAATTAGCGCTAATCGCTTTCAACAACACTCTCAATTCAAACCTGAAATTTACCCCTATGGAAATGACTTACGGCATAAGTAAAAACTCCTACTTAGATGAAATAACGGTGACATCAGTCACGGAAGAAAAACCAGACGAATACCTAGAAAGATTAAAAACTTTACATAAATTAATTAAAGATACAATAGACAAAGAAAAAGAAAAACGTACACAAAAATTAAACCTCACTAGAGAAAAAGAAATTGAAATTCCCGACGAACCGTATCTAAAAACTATGTTTAACAGAAAGGACAGACCAAAATACTTTCCCGTCAAGTACGATCGTAATAGAAAAAACTTGCCAGTGGCAAATACAGCGGAAAATCTGTTAAGGTCCACCCAAATCGAATTAAACGTCCAAGAAAAAAAAAATTCCAAAATAAAATTTTGTTTCAGGAAAATGCTTCTTCTGCTACTACTAATCTTCCTGGTCACCCCATACAAACTAAGGGACATTAGCAAATCAGCCGGAATTCTACCCATCAAGATCCAAGACTCATATGTAATTAACTAGACATATACGTACATGCATAACATTAATATCAAATTATTACAAATTGAATTAAACAATATAAAGACAGCTCTAAAAATTCTTAGCACTAAACGTAATGATATCTCTCAAATTAATCTAATCAGAACTCATCTAAGATACACTCAAGCAAAATTAGATCACCTACATCCTAATAATTATAGAGTAAAAAGAGGACTTTTCAATGGCCCCAGGACGGCTATATCTTGGGTTACAGGGACATGGACGCTAACGACAAAGCTAAATATGACGAAATACCACAAAAAGTACAGACAAACGAATATCATTTAGAACACAATGTGGAAAATCTATTATCTATCAATAAACGACTGATGGAGGAATTCAATAAGGACATCAAAATTATTCACTCCAATAATTTAAAAATTGGTAATTATTTCGAAACCTTATCCAACGAAACATCAGATATAGAATTTAACCAACAATATTTGATACTCTTCTGCTATTTTATAACAAAATCAGCGTTATAGACACCAGCCTGGAATTCTGCAAATTAAATATATTACATTCAAGTATATTAACGTACAAGGAGATAGAATATATAATTAAACAATCAAAGGTACTCCTAATCTCTAACAACACTAATATATTATGGCAACTGGCATCTGTACATTGTTCTTTACATGATAATTTCCTATCTTATTTTATACAATTTCCTTGAAAATCTGTATTGTATGAAACACTTTTTCTCCTTTCCTTTCCTATACAGAAAAATAATGAAATATTAACTATACATCAACATCCATCCCTGATACTGAGGTATGATGAGACCTTTACTGGACAGTGTTTATTATTAAACAATAATTATTATTGTAAAAATGTCACAAAAATTGTAAATAAATGTATTAATCCTCTATTCTAATTATTAATATGTATTTAATATATGATACTAACCAGTTAGTTATTACCAATATTCACGATAATGTCTCTATACATCCTAAATTAAATCAACTATTGTATTTACACGAAAATGAAACATTGCTATCCAAAACCTCTTATATATCTAGAAAGCTATGTATCTATATCCCCTAAAAATTCTATGATACCTTAACATATTACTAATTTTACTTTCGAAAAAATTCACTCTGCTAATATAAATTTTCAACCATTGTTAACATTAGATGAACTTCCTCAAGAGACGCATATTGTATTATTTTTATTATTAATTTTTTCTATCAGGTCTATTATTAGTTATCTTTCTGTTATCCTTTCCTTATCGCCACCTGTTGTTTACCAAATGAAAACTGTCAACAAAGGACTTCACCGCCTCATCTGTCAACAACTCTTTGCTGAGGACAGCAAAGATCTTCAGGAGGGAGCCGTTGTAGCTTGGTAAACTACGCACATCCCTTTTCACACGGCGTCAGCGCCCTGGAGCCTATAAGAACCCCTGTCAGGAGCAAGATGACATCACTTCCTGTCTGTAGTCATTAGATGCATTATTTACTTATTATTTTAGTGCAGTTTGTATCATTGTGAATAAACTCCTTTTTTTTAAAAAAAAGCAATCCCTGTATCAGTCATCATAACTATTACATTTTATGAAAGCATGCTATATTTACTTGAAGTTGATGTCTGAACTCTCTGTTAAGATGGATCAATTAGAATATGAGGGATTTTTTAAAATGTTTTGTAAGAGGCATACTAAAATTTTGTTCAGATACATGGACTGATATGATCACAGAGCAGACAGCGAATCTTTTTTTCTTCTGCTGTGATTTCTAATGCTTTATCATTAATTGAAGAACCTTATTTAATTATTTGTTTTGAAATATTTAGTACTATTTCTAATAAATTGTAGTTGTTAATTAACTTGTTATAATCGTTTTTTTATTCTTTTCAATGGTAAAAAGTCATAATTGATAACAAAAATATGTGTTTTTCATCTATAATCTATGATTCTAATTATTATCCTAATAAATGGAGCTTAAGTTCAGTAAGCCTACATAAAATTTGTAAAAACATCATCTTCGCTTAACATGATATGAAAAATTAAAGTAAAAGTATATATCCTGTGACTGATGTCTGCTTTAAATAATCTTTGTACAACAATCTAACCCTAAATAGTTTATATGCAATTATTAAACTTAATGGAGGTGCAGTAGCTCAGTGGATAAGGTGCATTACAGCCATGCTCGAGGGCCTGAGTTCGAGTCTGTTTCGGCTGTGGCTGAGCTTCGAGCTCTAGTGACCCTTCTGGGGCACACTCAGCCTTCTTAAAAAAGAGTACCCTTAATGGGGAAGAAAACCTGGCGGTTGAGTGAGTGAGTATTGTGGCCAAATCTCCTTCTTTCACAACAGTTGGCCTAGAAACAGTACGTCCTTACCTAAGTAATGAACTCAAGACTCTTCATGAATTGTAGTGGTACATGTTTTTTTTTTTTAATGATATTTTTCTTCAAAAAATATGCATTAGAAAGTATTTTTAGTAATAAAATAAAGTTATATAACTTTAATCAGATATAAAAATAGCTAAGTTAAATGAAAATTAAAGTTAATTGCTATTAACATATGTAAACATTTCCCTTATCAGTAATATAATTTATCAGTAATCAACATTTATAGTGATCAATATTATTTATAGAGACACTTAATAAGTTTTTCTAGTTTGTGAAGTGGAGTCATTAGAACTGTTTTTAATCATTTGTTTCTACTTTTACCTTTTCTTAATTCTATTATGTTCTATATTTTTTGTGTTAGGTGGAGCTGCAGATGAACCACCTGTGGTATATATTGTTGCTAAGGACTCTGAAGTATTGAGCCAGCTGATGAAAGAAAACGAAGAAAGATTCAACCCTTCAGATTATACTACTCCTGCTTCAGCTTTCAACACTCTAGCGGTATTGGCAATCGATTCTGATGACAGTCACCAACATCTTCGGGATGACAGAGAATGCAATGTGGCAGCAAAAGCGGAGGTTTACCAGCACTGCCTGTTTTAGCTGTGTTGTAGATAGTATCTTAAAGCACAGCCAGTGACACGCATGTTTGTTTGACAAGAAAGAATAGTTAACTTAATGAATAATAATAATAAAAAATAACTAAATTAATTAATAAGTAAAAATGAAATTTAACTAAACATGTTGTCTATGAACAGGATTCTTTCTTTCCTTTATTATTGTGGATAGATTATTGTAATTATACATAATCTGCAAATGATTAGAATTTAAAATAAACAAGTTTCAAAAATATCACATAATATTCAAACTCATTTTTGATATTCTACTAGCTATGACATTCCAGTAAAAACTTTAGTCAGTCTACTATTCTATCTATTGGGAGGTGAGGTTATTTGAAACTAAATTTTTATTTTTTTGAATAGTTGACCTTTGAGCTAACTACATGTATGTAGTACATAAAACCAAGGGTTAAAAATTATGTACCTTAATGACAGGATTTGCATTTTCTTATTTACAATCTCTAAAAGTTCCTTATCAATTTTGCTGGATTTGGTGCCATTTTTAAATTGAAAAATCTTTCACTTAAAAATTAGAAAATTAAGTGCTGCTATTGTAAATAACAAGTTACGGTCATAGTGACAGGTATATAGATAAAAACTAAATGCCAGAATCTTATAATATTATTTAATACAATGTAATATGTATATATGTATATATATATATATATATATATATATATATATATATATATATATATATATATATATATATATTATAAATTTAAATCTTCTTTCATAAGTAAGGAAAGAATGATTGGGGTTTACATTTTCAATTTTTATTTTTTTTAATATGTATTCTGGGCAAAGAAAATGAATTGTGTATAGTTATTTGGATACTCTGTGAATTTGTATTTGTACACTGGATTGGTTCAAATATAAGATGACCCTTATTATAAGTTGATAACTATAGGGTAACACTGCCGTTTCAAAAATTATATATACATTCGTCGATGACAAGAGACGTTTTTTAACTGAATGGAAATTCTTCGAATTGAAATTTGAGAGTAGAAGCCTAATTCGGATATGATTTTAAGCAGAAACAACTTTATCACTTACAAAACTTGATATACAGTGGTGTTCATAAGTTTCCGGCCACCCCGAAATTTTATCTTAACTTCTGTTTTATTTTAAATTTTGGTTTAATTTATTTAAATTTAGGATTTTATAAAGAATTAAACAGTTTTCTGCAAAAGAAATGCACTAATTTAAAGGAAATTAACAAAAACAAATAATGCCCATGAAGGAAACAAATTTTTTAACTTTTAATAGTTTTAGGAGATTACCCCACAGTTTTTTCAGTAAATTTTTATTAATATATAGTTGCAATACCTTTGGCAGAAATATCAGATAAACACCATCAGGATATCTAATTTATTAAGGCCAGAATGCTGTCTTGTCAAATGGACTGCCAGTGGTTGGTGACTTTTTGATAAATTTCATTATGATTTTGGGATTTTCCAGTTTTCAAACACCGTATCACCTTCTGCCATTAATGTTCTATCGATTTAAGGTCCAAACTTTAGCCAGCCACTTCAAAACATTCCCTTTTTTCAACAGAAGCAACCGGGTTGCTATAGCTGGGATGTTGTTTGATCGTTATTGTGCTTAAAAATGCAACAGAAGTAATTTTTTGGCCCATATTGGCAGTAAATAGTTTTGCATTATATTCCTGAACATATTACCGGTCATACGTTCATTCATGAGCACAAAGGATTACCATTAGCTGAAAATACACCCCACACCATTACATTCCTACCGCCAAACATAATAGTTGGTATTTGCTACTGGAAATTATTCCTTGTGCCTCTATGTCGTCTTACATTCTGTCTCCTATTACTACCCTTCAAATTGAATTTTTTTTTTTTTGTCAAAAAGGCCTCATTTTTCACTTATTAAAAGTCCAATTATAATACTCATGGGCAAATTCAAGGCAGTTTCTCTGATTTTTCTTGCTGATAAATGGTTTCTTCACAGCAGCTTGGCTGTTTAATTCACACACATGGAAGTGCCAAATGACAGTTACTTGGCTGACATTAGCAATGTTTAGGCGTCTTAATTCATCGGAGATGTCATCTCCTCATCTTTCTAAATCCATTTTCGAAAGTCTGCTAAGAGCTTTATCTATTTTTTGAGGTTCTCTTTGGCCTTCCTTTCCTTAATTGTTCCTCTAGGCCATGAATGCCACAAAGTTTACTTAGGAAGTCATTTACTGTTAATTTAATACGAGAAATGCCTCAGGAGGATTAAAGTCCTTCCTCGGAGAGAGAGAGGATTCTTTCTCGAAGCTGAGGACTGGCATGAGGTGACATAACGATAGACACAGTATTAGGCATAAACTTAATTAGATCAACTTGTATTTAATCCTCTGCAGACAGTTACAACAAATGGTGACTGGGAACTTAAGATTATGAAAACTTATGAACATCAACTGTAGACAAGAAAGAGTACAGCAAAAGGGATGTTGTTAGAGGTGTATTTGTTTCTAGAATTAATTTATTATCTCACTTTGAACAGTGTAAATAGAGATGAAATATTTATAAAAATTTAAGTGGCCGGAAAGCATGGAACACCACTGTATTTAGAGATGATAGACTAGCTTCATAAGCAATCTTGCGTTGTACAAGATTGTCATGATATTCAAGTGTACCATACCTTAAGGTAGTACTGTTTTCAGCATACAGCCCTTTTTAATCTCTTCATAAATGAGGATTTGACCGTTTCCCTGCTTTCTACATTTATATGAGTAGGTGCGGTATTTCAGAGGGTAAGTTATTGAACTTCTAACTCTTGGGCCATATTCAAGTCTGGCTGAAGCAGATGGTTATTAATTCTGTTTTGTCAGTCCTATTCCCAGGGCTTTCAATCTTTGGTAGAAGCTTCTACTCTTTTTACCCTCAAAACTTTCTTCTTTTCATCAATAGAATCAATAGAAAACCTCCTATACAAACTTCTACTAATTATCTCAATCGTGTGATGCTGCCAAACAGTTCTCATACCCAACATGGGCCTAGCATCGCCAACCACACCATTACTCCATCATAGCTGAGGTCTTCCTCTGTGTCCTGTTCCATGCATCACCTCTGACATTTTCTTCAGCAGGTCACACTCAGCCATCCGAGCAGTGTGCCTGGCCCATCTCAACCTACTGAGCTTAATAAACTGGACCACATCTAATTCTTTAAATAAATCTATGAGCTCCATGTTATTCTGCATCTCCATACCTGATCTACCTTCACAGCTTCAAAGATTTTACCCAGAATCTTCCTCTCAAAAATTTCCAAATTCTGCTCACCAGTGTTAGAAATAGTCCACGTTTCTGAGCCATATTAGAGAATCGGCCAAATAATTTCTTGGTGTAAGAGGATTTTGGTGCCCTTAGACAAAGCATGGCTCCTTAAATATTGACTGAGGCCATAAAGCAGTGGTCGGTGGTAATTTTATTTCAGACTCTATTAAGTTGTTATGGGTTATGAGAGAACCAAAATAGACAAATTCAGAGACTTTTTCAATAGAGTATTCTGCTATTGTGATTTCCTCACTAGGCCTGGGATTTCCTCTGTAACCATGTAATTGGTTTTTGCTGCATTTACTTTCAGCCCCATGTTTCATGATGCTTCTGCTAGTAAATGGATATTTAAGAATATCTATCGGTAAGCGCGATATACAAATTAGAACATTTAAAACCTTCATCTAGTTCTAGCTCCCTTATCATGAATACTGTTAAAGCTCTGTTTCACCTCTCAGCATCTAATAAAAAGGTTAGGCTGGCATGGATCCGGAGCCATTCAGGTATAGACGGAAATGAGATTGTTGATAGAATGGCTAAGGAAGCTTCCGGGCACTCTGCAAGTTATTTCAAAATCCCCTACTCGGATTTGTTCTCTTTGATAAATGTCAAGCTGCTAGAGGACTGGCAACTGTGGACCGAGGTGTCACAAGTGGGTGTGTTATATAAATCGCACTTCCCAAAGGTTTCATTAATTCCCTGGTTCCAGAAAGTCAATGCTCCTCGATCATGGATTAAAAGTATGTGCAGACTATGGTCTAATCATGGTTTATCAGGATTATATTTATTTAAAATAAAGGAGAGAAAATCAGACGTACGTGATTTGTGTGGAGACAGGGAGGATCTAGAGCACATCATTATGAATTGTGAAAAATACGCCTTACAAAGATTAAAATTTACAATGCACATTAGAAATAAATTGAATTTGAATACAATAACATATACGACTATTTTGCAGAACCCTACTACATTAATGAATTTGGTGCCTTCTTAAGTGAGACACATATTAAAATTTAGATTGATTCAATTTAAATCAAATCGAAATATTTTTCTTTTTTCTTTAATTAAGTCTGACTAATAGTAATAACTAAATGAGCAAAATCGCTAATGGCTAACGCTAATGCCTTTATCAAAAAAAAAAAAAAAAAAAAAAATCCATTGGAGGCAGCCCAGGAGCGTCCAGCAATATCTATATCATCTGTACTGTTTGGTTTAAAAATGTTTTCTAGAGCAATATGAAACATGCCGATGTATCCCCTTGCCTCAGTCCTTTCACAGATGTGAATTTTTTAGATCTTGTGCCTCCAATCTGCACCAGATCTCCAATCTCACTACTTTCATGGTGAGCCTCACCACTTTAACACTTTCAACGCGAATGACAGCCTGGGGCAGTCATGGGGTTTTCCCCTCGCACGCGGATGACTGCCTCGGGCTGTCATGCCCCTGTTTCTTTCCCTTGCCTTTCTATTGAAGCGGTGGGGGTACCGCGTGCCGGGTTGGGTTCGATTGGCTACCTCCGCTTTTCAGATGTGTTCTAGCTATCGTTTCGAGCAGACCGTTTTTAAATACGACTTTTCGTTTTTTTTTTTTTTTTGGCGATTTTTCAAAGTGGAAAAGTGTTTTTTTTTTTTTTAACTGTTTCTTTTCTAACTTTTCTCTCCTTGCGTTATTTCTGGCGTGTTTCTGTTACTTCTACATCATTCAAAATGGACAAAAGTAAGTAATTTCATACAAAAAAAAAAGTGGTGCCTTATGAAGTCTGAATTGTCATTTTAATATTTATGACATACACATAGCATATATACAATTGAGAGAGCGAATACGATGGAAGTACGACGGAAAAAAGGTATTACGGAAGTGGATCGTTCAATGAGTAATGCGGGTTGCATACTCCAAACGGGCCCGAACCATCCCCACACGCGGATGACTGCCTGGGGCTGTCATGTTCCCGGAAGCAATTTTTTATGCGCAATTTAATTTATTTCGCATTTTATCATAAGTATTGACTGTTTCCTACCATAATTGAACAGTTATATGTTTTTTTTTACCCAGCGTGTGACGGTTTTCCCAAATATTTGGGTCGCGTTGAAAGTGTTAATAAGCTTTTCTGAGATTTTAAGCTCTTTCATTACCTTGTACATCTGTTCCCGAAGAAAGCTATCATATGCTTCTTTAAAATCTACATAAAGTTGATGTTTTTTAAGCTTGTATTCATGTTCTTTCTCAAGTATGATGCGTAAGCAGATATTTGGTTAATTATTGATATTTTTTTTTCGAAAACCACACTGGTATGAACCCTAGAACATTCTGCATATGGGAGTGATTGCTGAAAGAGGATGTTGGACAGTACTTTATATGTGCATGAAAGTTATAGATTATAGAATTATAGATGCCTCTATAATTCCAGCTGACCAGTCTATTACCATTTTTGTGTACTTGACAACTTATGGACATATTCCATGGTTCTGGCACAATTTCATCAGCCCAAATCCAAATAATAATATTTTGAAGGATTTTTACCAGTTAATTTCTTCCACACTTTAATAATTGGTAAGGACCAGGTGCCTTATTATTTTTAAGCTTTGCCAGTGAATCCAAAATCTCTTCATGTAGGGGGTTCCATAGACTGATGGTTTATAAGATCTTCATGATTCTCACTCTCAACTTTCTCCGGAATATTGTTGCTAAGAAGCTTTATTTGTTTATTCATTTTTGTATGGAGTTTATTTTTGCGGCCTTAAAAATCCATAAGTGCCCTATGGGATTTAAATTCAGGGTTTGGGGAGGAGTTGTTTTCGAACATTATAAAACACTACTCTTCTGTTTGATCAGCAGTATGCTGTGAGTCGTTATTTTGCTGGAAGATATATCTGTCCAAATTCATTCGTAATAACTTCAATAAAGCTCAAGATTCCTACTCCGTTCCACAACACTCAACCCTAAACTAAAATACTCTTAATGTAAAAGTATAGTTCAGAAACACCACGCATTAAAGTATTTCTATTTAGACATGGTGTTTCTCTTTGACTGCATCACCGAATATCTTCTCCATAAAATACTCATTGCTACTATACTAAATACTAACATTGCTCATTTGAAATCCACTCTTTGGTTTTCTCCATGCATATTTATGACCATCAGACCCAAAAACATTGTATTTACTAAAAACTCCAGTTGTTCCTTTAAGAAAGTTTTGACAAAGTCAAGATGTTTTTTCAATTGACCTCATTTATGAAAGGTTTCTTTCTTTAAACTCTACAATAATAATAAAGAATGGATTGAAATATGTAGAAATAAAATTCCAAGATCAGATGTTAGTCTAAAATGATTTATTTTTGTGGTTGACATCACTAGGTTCTTTCGCCCTCCCAGCCGTTGAGAAATAAGATTCTTCCTCCACCTTGGAGACCATATTGTGTAGAAACAAGGTTATGGAAGGATTCCAAGGAAGATAGAAGAAAAAAACCTGGTCCGAAGTGGTCTGAGGAGAGAAAGAAGCAGCACAGTGAAAAGATGAAGGAATACTGGATGAAGAGAAAACAGTAAAGAACGAAGAATTGAAATTGGCACATGGTCCTTACAAGGCCCCAGTGTAGAAAAAAAATCTTTAAAAAAACAAAACTGGATTACATTCTGTACAGTTTGCAAGATAAAAATTGTGCTAGAAGTTGATGCAATCTCTTATGCTATGTCAGAGGCAAAAATAAAGGGTGTTTTTGCCATTGTATTGTGGATTCTTCTTCTTTCCCTTTCAGAAAATGCTTTTAACCTCCCTGAGCATCGTTTGTTACTAACTGAACCCATCTCATTATTCTTTTTTACATTCATAACGATACTGAAACTTATATCAAGTATGTATGCAATTTCACAGTAACTAAATCTATGAGAATGCAATTAAACCACACGGATTCATAATAATTCACAATTCTCTTGTGTTTTCCCCTTTTTATTGACACTGAATTAATTAGACAATAATGTAAATTATGCTTATCCTTTCTTGTTTGTGTATATTTCAGACTATAAGGATTAAAGTACAAGGTAATGTAAATAAAGAACTTATTATCTAAGCATTAGAAACCAATACTTTTTGATCTTGGAAATTCATGCTTTTAAGTTTACTTTATTTCTCAATTCTAATTTGCTGCATCTAATGTAACCAAATTCAATAGTTTAATACTAGTTTTTAAAATAAATTTAATATAAAATAATTAACCTTTCTATTTCTGAGATTTAAGAAAAAGTGGAGGTGTGCCAGTCAATAGTTTTTTGACTCACTGTACAACTTTCATTATATGATATTTTTTAGTTGGATTAGCCATTTCTTTGTTATAGACTCTTAAACATGATCAAAACTAACTTCTTGAAAAAATTGTTGATTTTTGACTATTGATTGTGGCTAAATGCTTAAACAAATTTAACTTTCAGGGATGTCTTAAGACGCTGAATTTAATAAACTTTAATTTCATACGTAATAAATTCAACTAAGCTCCTCAAGCTTAAATTATAAGTTTTAATATGTGTCTATATATATTTATGTTGTTAATAAAAAAAAAAAAAAAAAAGTTGGTGCCTATATTTATATAACTAAATTGGTATTTTAATTGTATTTGTTGTTTCTTAATTTATTATATTATTCAGTTTATAATTAAACTGTTTAATTTAAAATTATATCATTCTTTCTTCATTAATTAAAAAAATATACACATTTTGGGGCCTCTAGCAGAGCATGGGGTGGACCGCCCTATCTCGCTATGCCTCTGCTGGAGATGTCCTGGTTCCAAAGTTAATAGGCTTGTGTTAGAAGGTCGTATTTGCTATTTTCATATTATTACTAGCTACAAAGTCCACTATTCTATGTCCTTTATCATTAGTGTTTTTCTGAAAACTGAAGTTTACAACCAATCTCTTCTTCTTTCTTCCAACAAAGCCAAAATCAAACTCTTCCTGCTCTTCATCCGCTTGTTTTCTGTTAGTGCATAAACTCATTTAAGAAATTCCCTTTTACATAGATACATTATTATTAGCTCTGAGTGGAGAAAGATTGCTGAGGAGGACAATGTCCTTGATGAACCATAAGAGGAAGAGTTAGTGAGTTATAATCAGTCAAGGATTGTGATTGTGATCAGTCAATTTGGGTTGTGATATTGGTATGCAGTTATCATTTCTACATATTCTTATTTTACTGCACTTTTTCATACAATATTCTTTGTTACGTATTCCAACATTTCTTTCATTATCCTATTAATAATCATCATTTTAGACTGGTCTAACTTAATTTATTTATTTATAAAATCATAATAGCACTATATTTAAAAACTATTTTTTATAGCATTTTCTGATATTACATTAGTCATTAAAGTTTAGTTTATTTTTAATTTTTTTAAATTGTAAGGGCATTGTTCTTGTTTTTTTATTTTGTTTAATTTTATTGGTTCATCATTTATCCCTCAGATTTCATTTGTAATTATTTCTTCAAATGCAAAATATATTGGTTTAAATAACATTAGATTAGTTGATCACATTATCATAGTTGACAAATGGGTAGAGTTTGTGATACATTTTAACTCTATATCCTATTACAAAATAGGACTACTAGTGCAGTTAGTAAAAGAAGTTTCTGGACTCTCATTAAACTTTGCCAATAGATGATGGCCATTCCTACAATTTGTGTTTTCTAAATTATAAAACAAGTATTAAAACATAGTACTTCAATTCTAGTAACATAATTAACTTAATTTTTCAACTAAATAAAAGTTTTAATAACAAGAAAACCTAAAATAATGAAAAATCATGTTATAAAAGTTTTTGGACATTTTATTATTTAAAAAAGCGTTATTAATAAATTTAATATTGATGTAAGATTTTATAATTATTGAAATAAATTAATATTTAGTAAAATTTCCTGCTGCATTAATTACGGCCTTGAGCTTATTGGGCCTAGAAAAAAAAAAAAAAAAAAAAATTAGGTCACAGAAGTCTGTATCTTGGTTAATTATTTGAGGTTACACTTTCTCAGTACTTCCTTTGAGCTAACTGGCCTCCTCATGATTGGGCATTCCACATTATTAGGAGATTGAGGTGGTGGATTAATCAATTTAGGATAAATATAAATGCACTAAGTTGGGCAATAAGTGTTTAGGAGTCGTTATCCTATTAAAAATGAGACCCTGTTTTGTTTTTTTAATTTGTTTTTAGAAAATCACTGTACATTTTTGCATTAAATTTCCTGTCTATAAAAGCCAATTAATTATCCATTTAATAAACCCATATCGGACATACACCCCCAAATAATCAAAGAGCCTTCATCCTATTTCACTTTTTGTGGTCCATTTTATTGAATTAATCTCCTTAAATGAAACAATTTAGGTAAATGTTTTGTTTTTCAATCTTCATTTTACATTGTCCTCATTTTCATCTAGCTATAGGTCCCAAATAGTTCTATTTTTTCTCAAAACTAAATACTGTCTGTATTTAGTCTCTTGAGTATTCAGAACAATTTATGCTTTTTTTGTGATTGTAATATCTTCTTTCTATTTTGTTCATTGATCATTGATTTACCTGTAGTTGTACACCCATGGAAATTTTTCCTCTCTTCTCATGTTTTGGGTTTGTTTTTTTCCCCAGTTTTACTAAAAATATCTAGTGTGATAAAAAGGGCTTTATTTTGGGTTTACTTTTTATTTTTATTAATATTTTCCCCTCATCACATTCATTTATCTGGCTGGCCAGAATTCACTTTAAATTTAAACCTATCTTCCTTGCCTGTCTCTGTTGATGACATTAGCTATCATACTCATGCTGTAGGACTAACATTCTGCTCACTTTTACCTTTTGATAGTGAAATACAATTATTTGTTTTCTACTAATGTTGTGTAAGCCATAAGGGAGAGAATGTGGATAATGTATCCGTGAGACGGGTGGTATTACTTGAAAACAGTCATGACTTTTAGCCTGCCCCTCTTACTCCTCACAGATTTAAACTTACTTGATCGATAAGAATAAGTAAATGTCTAGAATCTTTTGTTGCATAAAAACAAAAACAGTAATTTTAAACCCACTCTCCATTTTTCAAAATAGTTTGAAAATTAAATTATTATTATTGTTATCTTTGAAGACATAATTGTGCTATCTTAAGTTTATTACTTCACCTGAAATTTCAATTTTTTTTTCATGAAATACATGTTTCCAGAAACTTTAGTTACTGGCTGTATAAGTAAAGAAGTATTTAAAAAATAAATGGCTATACTTAATCTATTTCTGTCTTTAATTTTTATTTATGTCAAAGCTAGTAGATATGTAATATAAATATTATTTGACTTGTGACCATTATGTTATGCTTGTCTTATTAGTTGTATCACTTTAGTTTTGCGTGCACAAGAGCATGTGCTTTTATATTGATTTAGAAGATTGATAAATTTTAAAAGTCAGAAGCATGGATTTTATTAGTACACCTTTTGCAATGCTTGGTAGACCTCTGTTTTAATTTATTTTGCACATTATGTTAAAACCTAATCTTTAATTTATTTTTTTTTATTTGTATTAAGCACTATATATAAATGATTTATTTTTTAATTCAGGAAGATCAAAGTGAATTGAAAAAAAACTTAAGTTCTATTATTTTATATGTTGTGAATTCAATTTTTTTTTAATAAAAGACACAAACTAACATTTTTAGAATTTTAAAGGTTTGTGTATTTTGTTTTGAATTATTTTTATAACAATTGGGTATATTACAGCTATCGAAAAGCAACAGCCTTATAGAACTTTGGTTTTTATTTCTTTAAATATTATACACTAGTGTCCTCTGTTTCAGCTTTGTCTACTCTCATAAGTAAAGAACTTAAATAATTTTAATTAAATAATTGAAGTTTTATTTTCTCAATGGTATTTTCATGTATAGTTATAATTTTTAACCAGGTACTATTGCACTGATCGATAGGGGGTTGAAGATTACGTAAAATTATTATGTAATAATTAGACATCCAATTTTTCCAATCCAACTGCCACCTTGTGGAAACCATGAAAGGTGATGCTAAACCTTATTCATGTAAATATTTTTCTTAAAGATGCACTACCTTATCTTTCATTTCCATCAAGCCTTGATTGAAATATCTTTAAAAGAATTTAATTTAACGTTAGTTTATCGACTTCGTTCTCGATCAACAATATGCGGATGAATCCATGTGGAGAGTTTCCCATAAAATTATAGGTTCAGATTGTTGACAGAAAACTAAAATGATAGCAAATAAATCTCTCATATTAGAAGCAGATTTTGATCATCAGGAGAATATCTTTCTAATGAATATTATTTTCTAACAGGCCTGGTGCGTTACATACTCCCCTAAATGTAGGATGAATGATACAATTAACAGTTTTAAAGTTTCGGAATAAGTTGATCCTCGAATCTAATGTAATAACAATCTCAAACAAAACCATTTGCTTTGATTAGGATGAATAGTATAAACTCTAGCAATTGCTGAATCGTTCCACCATAGCTTTAGACATCTTGCCCTCGTTTTCTCTGAGAAAGTGTATTATTTGACCAAGTATAATATGGCATATGAAAGGATTTTGGCAAAAGCATCAGAAAAACATAGCTTATAAAATGTTGTTTTCAGTGGATTATAAATGACTTCCTGAAATATCTCTGTTGAAGTACACACTTTTATTATTTTCAATATGAATCGCTAAATGGACCACATGAATAAACTTTAGATCACAAATAAATTTAAATGGATCACACTGGAAATCTTCCAAGTATAGAAAAATAAAAATATCGCCAAAATTCTTCTGAAAAACATATGTAGCAACCATCGGTAAAATTACTTATCACATCATTTTTATTCTGACCCAAAAAAGTAGCTGGTCAGAAACTTTATTACTGTGTTAGCAAATATACTTTGTTCCCTTAATTGAATGGCTATATTTATGTTTATGTGAGCACCAAAACACTTTGATAATTTAGGACAGTATGGTACAACCCAGTGGTTATCTATTTGAACCATTTTACCATGAATATTCAAAGAAGTGGAACATTTCCCATTTTCAGGAGCCCTGCGAATTGTTGCAATTTAGTGAAGTTGGATAACTATGATTTCCAGTTTGCATTTCTTATACAACATTGTGAGGATATTTTTTATAACCTACCTTTATTCATCCGAGAAAAAGACAAATTAATTGACACACAAGGCCCATGAATCATATTTTTACGCACAGTATCAAAAAGCAAGGGATCGATATTTTTAGTAGGCAGTAATTTTTAGTGCGTCAAATGATTTTATGTACGCCGTCCGTCCAGGGCCCACAAAAACAACAACATTCCACCAACTCTTAATTAAATTAATGCTCATTATGAGCCACACTAGTTGGGCGCCGAATATTACGATTTTTATTCATTTTAAATATTAATTTAACTTTATTAGAGACAAATAAATATACGAGCATGGGTTTAAAAGTAAACTTCAATAATGCCTCTTAAACAATCATATTTCAATTCTAGACATAATTAATATTATCTATCTCATGTGGGTCCACGGAGGGCATTCTCAACGATTCCACTTTATATATTAATTTTAAATTGACAAACATTTTTTCTTTGGCCTATTACAAAATTATAAATAACTAATTTAATTTCACCAATTTATGCTGTCCTGCGTAATCTATGGCTCAACCCTATTTTCATCCTATCTTGATAGCTTCATGTGCCTCCAGGGATGGAATCGGGGAGCAGGTGTGTAGTCGGCCAGCTCTAGGAATCAAGTGATCGAGGAACCTAGGAAGCCCTCTTATATTCGGCAAATGGTGGGGATGCCCATGGCATGCCCTCGATGGCTTATTGATTGATTCATCGATCATTCAATTGACCCGGGATATTTATCAATTCACGAACCATAGTGATAACCACCATTCGCCTCCTCTCCAGTAAAAAAAAATTTAATTAATTTTTTTTTTTTTTTAATTCAGAATGTTTATCAATCAATACAAACATATATGTCCTTCAACTCCACCTTCTATACAAAATTATTTATTTCATACAATTATTTCAACAGTACCTTTATAAAATTTCAAAATACACAATTTAACACAATAGGGCAATATAAAACAAAACAAGACAATGACATTCATATCAAACAAGTTATCAAAAACTATACCTAACAAACATAATAAAGACATAGATATTTTATACAATTTTAAAGTTATATAACCATTACACAATCTTCAAAATCTCAACATTATACACCTATATGTGCACTTCGACTCCACCTTTTTATACAACAATCATTATTTTATACATCTATTCAAACAGTACCTTTATGAAATATCACAAATACACAATTCAATAATTAAGGCAATATAAAACAAACCAAGCAATGAATAATCTGACAATTATGGCTGTTTTGTCAAAACAACATAATATAAATAATAATGATGTAAAACTATAGTATATTTATTATAAACAGGTGGCCATCAATTCTACAGTTATTTATTACTATCTAAGATTGACTAATAGTAGAGATTCATATTTGGTTAAATTTATTCACTTGATTCCCTAAGCAAAATCACAAACTATGCACACTTTTACATTTAAAATCTTAATAAAAAATAGTATACATTTATATAAATAATATAACAACATAGTATAGAAATAACATCCTTGGGTAAAAAGATAAAGAATATATATGTTTACCTACAACTCAGGTTAATACTGAAATAGAACATTTAATTATCCTATCATATCCTAATTTTGGCAGCAATGGGTATTTCTTATTATTTTAAATTATTGCTAAATCCTTCAAACGAGAACTTTCCATATTGGGTTAGGGCCAGCACAGCCAGTGGGGACCGACAAATCCTACTTTTGTCTATTATGACATTTAGGCTTAAAGTCACTTTGTAACATTTGAACATTATAAAATGATTACATCAACAACATACAAAATCTTATATATTAAAAAAAAATTACTCCTGACAAAACAATATAATTAAATAATGATAAAAGTATAGTTGACTGGTATGATAAATGGAGATGAAGATGGTCAGGGATGCAGTCAAAGTAACACCACGTCTAAGAAGGAATTCTTTAATACGTGCCAACGTTTCGACCTGCGTTGCAGGTCTTCTTCAGGGCTATAATGAACAAAATTCCAGATGTGAAAAAAATAACAGACTGATAAACAGATGACAAATGGAATACAGAATGGCATAGATAAAAAACAATATACAAAACCTGCCTAGAAAAGATCAGATACATAAATAACTAAGAATACAAAGCAGCAAGGTAAGAATAAGGACAAGAGAGGAATGAGAAAGGAAAAATAAATAAATAAATAGGTATTAAATAAATAAATAAAATAAAAATTAATGGTAATGGATAAAAGGATAATAAGAAGGACAGCAGGAAATGAAATGTAAATAAAAAATAAAAATATTGAAATATGGGAAAGAACGAGGGAAATAGTGTGATAAAATAAAATAAAAGAAAACGGATAAAAAAATGAAGGTGAAGGAAAATAAAAGTGGAAAGATAAAAGTAAAAGGAAAAAAAATATCAAAGAACAGTTACCCACCGAACCACACTTGTGAGGAGAAGGACGATGACTGATGTAAAACGGTAAGAACAGCTGGTTAGGTTAAAGGGAGAAAAGGCGTGGGACACATGGATACAGAATAGGAAAATGAAACAATGAAAATGTAACAAAAATATAAAAGAAAAAATGAACAACAGATAACAAAATAACCAATAAATACAAACAGAATAATAAGAGATAAATACAATGATGCCAATGCCATAAAGATCAGGGTGTAGCACAAATATAAAAAGATGCAGAAAAATAACAAAATGAAGCAAATAGACATAATAATATAAAGTCAAAATTACAAAAAGAGATGGAAAGGACCGAAGGTAAGGTTATTGTTTTTTAATAAGGTTAAAAACTTGGGAATAAGTATGGGAAACGTACTCTTTGTCACTATTGTGGTTGACGGGAATAGGCTGAAGATGGATATAAATAGATTCGGATAATAAACGTTTATCATGGATTATATGTATATAATAATATGTTTAGGTACCGAGGCAAGAATAGAAGTTTTTTCAAAATCAAAGGTATGGTTTAAGGATATGGCATGTTCCGAGAGTTTAGTGGCAGAGGAATTTTTGGAAGAAATGGAGAGTTTGTGTTGGGAGATGCGGGTTTTAAGGTGGTTTTTGGTTTGGTCAATATATGAGGACTGACAATAAGGAAAAGCATAGGGTATACGGTAAATAACGTTGGATAGGTATGGGATCTTTGAGGTTAGTATAGATGTAGTTGAGTTTGTTGTGGGATTTCAGGCGTAGGTTAGGGAAGGTAGAGCGGAGAGTTTTTTTAATGCTATCAAAAAGGAAGGGGATATAAGGTAGGGACCTGTATAGTAATAACGGGGATGGAGGTGTGGGGGAGTTTGAGGCGGAAAGGGTAGAGGTCGAATGATCGAGGTAATTGGAAAGGAGTTTGTTTATGGTAAGTGGTGGGAAACTGTTAGCTTGGAGGATTTGTTTGATGTGTAATGTGTTGGTAATATGGTATTGGGGATCAGATAGGGAGAGGCAGCGATGGATGAGGTTCTTGGTGACATTAATTTTTTGATGGTACGGGTGTTGGGAATGAAAGTTCAAAAGTCTACCAGAGTAGGTGGGTTTGGTGTACCAATTGGTGGATTTGGAGTAGTCAGGATTTGCAACATAGTTCTAAGGATTTTAAGTAGGATAGACGGTTAAGAGGGGTTTGAGGTTCGATGCATGACCAGTTATTGTTGATAATGAGGAGAGCGTTATCTATAGGTATATTAGTAAATAAGTTTTCAACATCTAAGGAGACCAGGATAAAGTTATCAGGAATGTTAAAGGAAAGTAATATTTCACGTAAGTGGAAGGAACTGCGGATATCATAAGGATTATCGTGGCTCAGGATATGAAGGGAGGGGAGAAGGAATTTACTGAGTTTAAGAGACGGGGAATTGATATTAGAGGTAATAGGACGAAGCGGGTTGTTGGATTTGTGGATTTTAGGAAGACCATAGAAGACGTGGTGTTACTTTGACTGCATCTCTGACTATCTTCTTCTCCATACAATTAATATTATCATATTCAAATTATTCAAAAAAACTTTTTTAACAAGTTAGTGTGGAACACTCCCCTTATGTGTTCTTCTTTGTTTTCTAATAAAAAAGTATACTTTCCAATTCTATTTTTAATTAAATATGGTCCTTCGAAAATAGGAGTTAGCTTTGCATTTTCAAGACCGGGTTTAGGAATTCTTAAAGCCTTAATTAGTACCTTTTCACTAATTTTGAGTTTTACAAATTTTTTCCCTTCATCAAATTTTTCTTTTCAAATTTCATGTGGTTTTGATTTTAGTATAAATTATCTCATTTATTTCACTTGGATCTAAAAAATTTTTCATTTTTTATATCATTTATATCATCATCATTCATCATTTATATCATGACCCAAATATATGTGTCAGAATCAAATGCTTGGACATTGCTCTATTTATCAATAATTATTTATTTTTGAGGAAAATATTTATGAATAGTAAAAAAATGTTCAATTTATAATAAAAATCATACATTTAAATTCAATTACACAATTTAATAAATAGACTAATCCCTACTCTGTAAACATGATTGCTTTTCAACTTAATAACAAGAGAATCAACACACATTAGTCTGGTTAACGTTATGATTAAAAACAAAAACAAAAACTAATAATGAAATTTTCCTTAATAGATTCTAACTACTTTATAATAAAATGGATATTCTTCATATATGATTGCCTAAATTTTTACCAAATTTCCAAATAACATCTTTGAATATTATATTTTCTTCTTGACCTTCCCCTTCAGGTAATTGCGTACATCAATGGGAGTCTGGTTTTTTCCACTATTGAAATAGAACCTCTTCATAATTTCTTCAACTGATTACTTTTATAATTTCTTTTCTTCCAAAACACATCTTGAGTCTTCTCTTGCTAACATTTGTCCAATATTTCGAATAAAGTTTTCAAATTTATACTCTTTTGTTTCTGTTTTAACTTTATCTATTAATTCATATGGGTGATTCACAGTATAGTTTTCAAAATTTAAATATTTAAAATGTATATGGCTGTCTCCTATGGACATTACAGGCCTATCTAATATTGATGTTTTCTGTGACAAATGAAAATTTTCAACTACTTCAACTTTTTCATTTAATTTTGTTATCTCATGGTACATGGTGCTATTTTCTTTGACTTGCTGTTCCTTCAGCAACTGTACCTCCCTTTTATTTTCACCTAACTCTTGTATTAATTTTTTTTGCAAATTGACTAATCCATTATTAATTTTTTCTTCCAAATTTTTATTATTATGCTCAATTTTATTTTCACACACCCAATTTTTTCCACATTGTGTCCAATCTCTCATTATTTTTATGAATTTTACATCCCAATTCTTGTTTCATATTTTACATTTTTTTTTCAAAATTTCCCTATTTTTGTTCCAAATTTCTAAATTGTTGTGCAAAATTTCCCAATTTTTGTTCCATTATATTTTCCATTGCCGATAATAATACATCGAAACCCACTGTGCTGGCTTGACCCCTATCTGAATTACAAGATTTATCAGGTATTGGTGACCCATTATCAGATCGCTCCCCATATAATTCTATAACATTATCTACATGCTCAATTACAAAATGAGCCTCATCACCATTTTCATTTAATTGTTCCATCATATACCAAAAAAAAAAAAAATCTTTATATAATTCAAAACAACAATAAATTATGCGTTAGATTATACATTCTAAATCATACTTAGATCACAGATTATAAATTATACTTAGTTTACACAAACCACTATGTCCACCGGAATTACGCAGTAAGCAGTACGTATTAAAAGTACAAAGGTTAAGTACGCCGTCCGTCCAGGGCCCACAAAAACAACAACATTCCACCAACTCTTAATTAAATTAATGCTCATTATGAGCCACACTAGTTGGGCGCCGAATATTACGATTTTTATTAATATTAAATATTAATTTAACTTTATTAGAGACAAATAAATATACGAGCATGGGTTTAAAAGTAAACTTCAATAATGCCTCTTAAACAATCATATTTCAATTCTAGACATAATTAATATTATCTATCTCAGGTGGGTCCATGGAGGGCGTTCTCAACCATTACACTTTATATATTAATTTTAAATTGACAAACATTCTTTCTTTGGCCTATTACAAAATTATAAATAATTAATTTAATTTCACCAATTTATGATGTCCTGCATAATCTATGGCTCAACCCTATTTTCATCCTATCTTGATAGCTTCATGTGCCTCCAGGGATGGAACCGAGGAAGCCCTCTTTCGGCAAGTGGTGGGGATGCCCATGGCGTGCCCTCGATGGCTTATTGATCGATTCATCGATCATTCAATCGACCCGGGCTATTTATCAATTCACGAACCATAGTGATCACCACTATTTACATATATACACTCGGACTATATACATATATACACTCGAGTGCAAAAAAACCGGCGCACCTTGAATGTTCGCATATTGTTTGTTTTTTCTCTTTCACAACTTAATAAAATTTACCAATTTTTTTTTATATATGTAGCAGATATATTCTGTCTGTATGTCACAAAAGGACATCATAAAACATGTAATTTAAAGCAAAAAAAAATTATCAAACAAAAAATTAAAAATTTACTGATTTGATGATAAAAAAATAAAACCTCTAAACTTCGTTTTCAACATGCAAGAAACACACAATTCATAGCCTTTAATATCGAGTGTTTCCTCCTCTTGCTTGAATAACAGCCTGCATCCTTGCAGGCATGCTCCTTATAAGATTGGCCACTCGAACTTGAGAAATCTGCTCCCATTGTTCTTCAACGGCAGTTTCTCACCTCCTGGAGGTTCGATGTTGCTGTCGAATGGCCTTCTTAAGATGGTCCCACAGATGCTCTGTAGGATTGAGATACGGGCTGCGAGATGGCCACTCCAAGGTTCGGATACCGACCTCATCAAGGAAGTCACTAACAACATTGGCGACGTGTGACCGTGCATTATCATGGATAAACCTAAAATTAGGGCCAATGAACGGCGTGAAAGGGACTACATACTTTTTACGAATATCTCTTATATAATTTTGTGCATTGAGGGATGGCCTTCTGAACACATGAAGATCTGTGTTCGCTTCTAAACAAATCTCTCCCAACACCATCTCCGACACTCCTCCGAACTATATTGTACCTACAACATTGCACTGAGCGTAGCGTTCTCCTCATTTTCCGTAGACTCTAGCTCGACCACCTGAAGCATGTAGGCCAATTCTAGACTCATCTGAAAAGAGAACAGAGGCCTAATCAGCTTCAGTCCAGGCAACGTGTTCTCGAGCAAAACGCAGTCAAGCTGTTCTCTGAGCTGCAGTGAGGAGAGGGCTGGAAGCAGGAATATTAGAGTGTAGATTTATTTCAGCCAAGTGTCTTCTTATCGTATGCACGGATACATCCACACCTGGAGCAACATGAAGCCGGTGGCAAGTCATTGCAGATGTCTGGGAGTGGTTCCTTAGAGTCTCCATTTTAAAAATCGATTGTCAGCTTGGTTTGTTACTCTCGGCCGACCTGATCCCGACCTCCTCGTGTAGCTGCTTGTCTCCTGGTCCTCTGGATCGCCCGCCGAACCCTCATTTCCGGTACCCCGAAATTTAATAAGTAAAATTTAAATTAAATTAAATGATTAAAATTGATTGGATTGTTTATATAATTTCTATCATAATGTCATTATCCTGCATCGTTCTGAGAATTATTCCTATTTTTTTAGTATTAGTACATCTTTATGGTTTTGATTACATCATTCATTTGTTGTTTGTTATGTAGTTCTAAAACCTGATTATGAGTCCCAACTTCCCTAATAGGATCAGTGGCCTCCTTGGAATCATATCCTTGCTCATTTTCACCACATGACCAGCCCGCTTTAATCTGCCTTGTTTATGACTTAAACTATATCAGACTCTCTGAATAGCTTTCCCAAGAACGCCAGGACTTTTAGTATGTTAGCTTCCTTACTAACCTGAACGTGTTTCTGAAGAAAAACCTTGGATTACAGAAAACGCTCTCTACACCTCATTTTCAGCCTTCATTGACTTGACTTAGATAATATAAAAGAATACCAATTATCCTTTATTTTATTTTAAACTCAGTTTTAGTTTCTTTGGTGCTGAAATTGTTCATATAATATATGTATTTTGTTTTTCTAATTGGCTATTATTTAAAAGACAGAAAAACTATTATTTTAAATTTGATTACTAGAGCTGAAACTGAAGCAATAAATAGTTTACATTGTAGTGTGGATTCCTGAAAGCTTTTACATTTTAATATAAATGAACGCCAGATATATTTATATATTTATATACCATCAAGTATCTTATCTTATTTATATTGAGAGAGAGATATGCTTTATTAATACAAAAAACATATTGCTGCCCAATTTTATTGGGTTGCTACATACACAGCATACCAATCTCTAATTAAAGATAGCAACACTCTTTATAACAACAATTCATGATATTCATTATTTGATTACAATTCCAAGCTATAAATTTCTTTTTCTTTCCCATTTATTTCATTATATTTTTTCCTTTTTATTTCATTCATAATATTCAAACTTCTCGCATGTATTTAAAACAAATACATTCAATAAGTTTACTTATTGATTTAACTTTCAAATAGAATTGTTCCATCTAAGGATGGATTCAGGATTTCACAAGTCTATAAAATAAGTAAAATTAGATGAATTTTTATAATTCTTATTAATTCTCTATGTAATGCATTTTAGGGAAATGTAGCTGATGAAGAGGTTGAAAGACGTGAAATAGAACGTAGGATCAGGCAACAGATGAAAGAAGCAGAGGAAGATTCTAAATGGCTCACTGAAGGAGAAGCTTCGCTGGTCAGTATTACCTATTAGAAGTATGGTATAAGATCATTAATTTTAATCTGTCAACTGGAAAATATTTATAAATAGTTTAAGATTAACTATTTTACCTGTGTGATAATAAAGCCTTTCGAGGAATAGAAGGTATATTAATTAATTAACAGAATGAAACAAGTAAATTTAATAATGATGTAGAGTTGGTAATACAAAACATAAATGAATAATATGTGGTTAAATCATATGGTAACCAAGCAACAAGATATTATTACATTCTTCTCCTAATAATTTTTGACAGTTATCGAGACAGGTCATAATCGCTGAGGTAGGCTGGAAGTCTTCTGGTGTGGGCAGATCTCCAGAAGGCTGTCTCTGGAGCTGGAGGTCTTCCTAGAGTTTTTTGAGCAACTGATGGAAGAGAGGAAGGAGGTGGGAGTTTAACTGTAGGGAGTAGAACCACCAGAAATCAGCAGCTCTTATGGTGGTTGGTCTGACTATGGTCCTGCCACTGGCTGAGAATGGACAATTTGTCCTTCAGTATTGCTATGAGCGAGATGTCTGATAAGAGACCATAGTCTCACGACCAGGGCTAAATTGGTGGTGTTTCATATGATACTGTTATATCGTTCAACTTGCCCATTACCTTGAAGATTGTGAAGGGTTGCCCTGCTCGTGGCGACACCGAGTTTTGTGAGATACTCTTTCACTTCTTGGACCATAAAGGATGTTCCTCTGTAATATTAATATAATATTAACTGAGCATAAATATACAGGGTGTCCCGAATTTAAAATAAACTTCAGGAACTTATAGGGGACCAAAAACTAAGACAAAAAGTCCTTTAGAGATTTGCTCGATTTTGCTTAGTTTTAGAGAAAATCGCAAAAAAAGAAACAAAACAAGTTTTCATTTTTATACTTATTTATTTACATTTATATTTATGTTATGTTCTTTTTAATGTAAATATTGCTCAAAATGTTGTCCTCTTGCACCAATGCAAGCATTACATCTAGCACTCACTTGATAAATTGCAGCTAAACATTGTTCTGATGATATTTGGTGCACTGCATCTATGATTCGGTCTCTTAATTGCTCTCTTGAGTTGATTGACACCGAATAAACTTTCTGCTTAAGGTTCCCCATACGAAGAAATCCATGGGTGTCATATCAGGTGATCTGGGTGGCCAACGTACTACTCCTCCACGTCCAATCCATCATTGTGAATAATTTATATCCAGCCAAGCTCGAGCAACTCTGCTATAATGAGCTGGACCTCCATCAAGTTGGAACCACATTTCAATCCGCTGCTGTAAGGGAATGTCATTTAAATAATTAAAAAAGTCGCTCTCCAAAAAATGTGTAAATGTGATACCATTCAATCTTCCAGGTAAAAAATATGGTCCCACCAGTAATCCGTTCCAAATTCCAAGCCAAACGTTAATAGCAAATTCATGCTGAAACCTATTCTCTCTAATAGCTCTGTGATTTTCAAGAGCCCATACATGATAATTTCCGATATAATAATATTATTATTATTAAGAACAATAACTTAATAATGTTAATAGAAGTTATCTGGAAAATAAGAGTCCTGAATTAACTATTTCAGGATAGAATTAAAGAAAACAAACTTTTATTGGTTTACATTTATAAGTAAGTGTAGTTTTACACTTATCGATAAGATCTGTTTTATATGATACTTGAAAATTATTTATTAAAAAAAAATTAATAAATTCAACTGATAACTCGGAAGAGAAATAAAACATTTGGCATCACGGATATTTATAAATAGAGAGTATGGGTAAAACCCCAGATTAATAGGAAAGAGGCTTCAAAATAAACGGTTTGTTGGAATATCCCACTGGCAGTTCTATAATAATTTATGTTTACGACAAAACATGTACATTTCATTGTAAAATTATTTTAGATATTAGAATTCATCAGATTTCTTATCTGTACAATATAATCAAACCATAATGATCTTGTATAAAATTTTATAATTTTTTATGGAATCAGTAAAAGTACTAAAGCTTTTTGATATTGATATTAATTAAAATATATATATATATATATTTTTTTTTTTTTTTTTTTTTTCATATATGGTGTCTAATAGTAAATTTAATTAACTTTCTGAATAAAAAAAGAAATTTTGGATTGGAAAAAAAGTTTTGGAGCTGCAGCCAGTCAACTCATGAAAATTTGTACCCGATTTCATACAAAGTATTGATATATTTTTTATATTTTGCTAAGAAAAAATAACAGACCCCACCATCTGGTGTAGCCGTGAGAAATCAGAGGAAATCATGTTCTTCAATAGCCTTACACAACTTCATATTTACTAAAAAATACATCAATTCATACAAATATCAAAGGTCACTCAATTGGATAAACCGTTTTGTAGGTATATCCATAAAAATCTAAATCCAACCAATAGTAAGAAGTTTCATTTTAAAATAAATTTTTCCTTTTAACTAATACAAATATGTTCATTATAAGTAGCACAGCTTTCGATGTAAGAAAATACTTTAGGACTTACATAGTTGACAAGAAACTGGAGTTTTAATTCATCTTCCTCAATTTTAGCTGATTTAAGGAAGTTTAAAAATGTTCTGTACCATTGTGTCACAGCTTGAGTTTGAATTTGACTGTTCGGTTCTACCTGAAATCTTTCTGGGTGTAAGAGTCTTTCTTCTTCATCGTATGTATAAAGATTGGGAAGAGATTTGTTTCCAAATAGAGAACATAGTTTACATGTCCGTATATCAAGAGTGTTTAAATATAATTAAAAATCTTTTATTGAGAAAGTATTATAATCTGTCTCATAGAGGGCAATAAGTGATATGGATGAGTTTATGGATTCATTTACACAATATATACAATGAGCATAAATCAAAAGAAAACAGGATAATAAATAAATAAATAACCTCATAATAGATAGAAAAATAAATAAAGTGAACAAAATATAAATAAAGAATCTCAAACTATACAATGAATAAAGTATTATTTAAAATATTAATAAATATAATAAAATATATATAAATAAAATATAATAAATATTCTAATTGTGGATGGAGAGAGTGGCCAAGGATGTCCTTCGGCCTCGAAAAAACGTCAGATCCTGGCAGATCTGTAAAACAGTGTCCTTAAAAACAGAAGCCATCTCTTAATCCCGCCCCGAACCCCCACCGCCACTCTTCTATATCGTACCTTTTTAGCAAAAAGAGTAAACGGGAAGGAGTCGTTAGCGTTGAAAAACTATCTTCAGCCTCCCGTAGAATGAGTTAACAACGAATTAATATCCTTCCGCCGTCTTAAAACAGTCAAATAGTCGAATTTAAAAAAAAAAAAGTGTCCTTTTTAAATACGCTATCTTAAAACCGTTAAATATTTTAAAACAGTATCCTGGAGGACAACAATGGAGGAAGTTATCCTTCGGATAACTAAAAAAACCGTTAAAACAGCAATCCTTAAGGACGAAAAAGCTAATTCTAATTGTGGATGGAGAGAGTGGCCAAGGATGTCCTTCGGCCTCAAAAAAAACGTCAGATCCTGGCAGATCTGTAAAACAGTGTCCTTAAAAACAGAAGCCATCTCTTAATCCCGCCCCGAACCCCCACCGCCACTCTTCTATATCGTACCTTTTTAGCAAAAAGAGTAAACGGGAAGGAGTCGTTAGCGTTGAAAAACTATCTTCAGCCTCCCGTAGAATGGGTTAACAACGAATTAATATCCTTCCGCCGTCTTAAAACAGTCAAATAGTCGAATTTAAAAAAAAAAAGTGTCCTTTTTAAATACGCTATCTTAAAACCGTTAAATATTTTAAAACAGTATCCTGGAGGACAACAATGGAGGAAGTTATCCTTCGGATAACTTAAAAAACCGTTAAAACAGCAATCCTTAAGGACGAAAAAGCTAATTTTAATTGTGGATGGAGAGAGTGGCCAAGGATGTCCTTCCTCCATTGTTGTCCTCCAGGATACTGTTTTAAAATATTTAACGGTTTTAAGATAGCGTATTTAAAAAGGACACTTTTTTTTTTAAAATTAACAACGAATTAATATCCTTCCGCCGTCTTAAAACAGTTAAATAGTCTAATATTTTTTAAAAAAGTGTCCTTTTTAGGTCCGCCATCTTAAAACCGTTAAATATTTTAAAACAGTATCCTGGACACTGTTTTACAGATCTGCCAGGATCTGACGATTTTTTGAGGCCGAGGAAGGACATCCTTGGCCACTCTCTCCATCCACAATTAGAATTAGCTTTTTCGTCCTTAAGGATTGCTGTTTTAACGGTTTTTTTTTAAAGTTATCCGAAGGATAACTTCTGCCATTGTTGTCCTCCAGGATACTGTTTTAAAATATTTAACGGTTTTAAGATGGCGGACCTAAGAAGGACACTTTTTTAAAAATATTCGACTATTTGACTGTTTTAAGACGGCGGAAGGATATTAATTCGTTGTTAACCCATTCTACGGGAGGCTGAAGATAGTTTTTCAACGCTAACGACTCCTTCCCGTTTACTCTTTTTGCTAAAAAGGTACGATATAGAAGAGTGGCGGTGGGGGTTCGGGGCGGGATTAGGAGATGGCTTCTGTTTTTAAGGACACTGTTTTACAGATCTGCCAGGATCTGACTTCTTTTTTTTTTTTCGAGGCCGAGGAAGGACATCCTTGGCCACTCTCTCCATCCACAATTAGAATTAGCTTTTTCGTCCTTAAGGATTGCTGTTTTAACGGTTTTTTAAGTTACCTGAAGGATAACCCAAAAAGAGAAAGTGAATGCTTTGCAGAATGAAGTAATTGATAACCAACAAAGTTTATTACTGGAAGTAGGGACTCTGAGAAAGGAATTTGGAAATATGTCTGAGAATAGAATCATACATATATCTGAAAAAGAAATAGATTCTAATCATTTAAATATAAAATTTGACAATGAAAGTAGTGAAACAAATTCACAGTTACAAAATATTGAAAGTGATAGTGTGAGTTGTCGGAGCAATATTAATGACAATATAGAAGAACATATTAAGTCTACAGAAGGATGTTATCTAAAAACAGATACCGAAATTGAAAATATAAATAAAAACGTAAATAACCAAGAAGATGAAGAATCAACTAAAGTTGAAGAAAACATAACAGATGTGTCAGTTGAGAAAATGAAGAAGAAGAACAAAAAGAAAACTAAGCAATTATTGAAGAAAAATGTGAACCTTGAAAAAGGAAAATCAAGACATAGAAAAATATTAGAAATAAGAAGAACAATACTTAGAGCAGGAAGAATAGTTAAAATTGTAAGAAGGTTAAGAAAGGTAGCTGTTCAAGATTATAATAAGTTGAAAACAGGTATGAACAAGAAGCTTAACAGAAGTATGTATAATTATATCATTATAATAAATAAATATAATAATAGCAAAACAGAAAGAAAAAATTTGTTTAAAAAAGAAGTATATAATGTAAATATTAACAGAGAAGACCCAGGTTATATTTTGTAATAAAAATAAAGTATTTAAGTTATTAGTAGAAGAAATTAGGAAGAGATACTACTTAAATAGTAAAAATAACCAGACTCCCATTGATGTACGCAATTACCTGCGGGGAATAGTCAAGAAGAAATTACAATTTCAAAAGTGTTGATTGGAAATTTGGTGACATAATAGGCAATCATTTATGAAAATATCCATTCTATTATAAAGTAATTAGGAACTATTAAGGAATATGTCATACAGGTTTAATTAAGTCTTTTAATCTTTAAAAGTTTTCAAATATTTCTATGGAGTTTTCAGTCAAATTATCAAATTATTAAATTAATGTCAAAGTGTTGACTATTATTAGAAAATTTTATTGTGTAGAATTTTAGTTTAAGGTTTTTTTTTTTTTTGTTTTTCAATTTTACTATTATTGTTAATTTAAAGTTGTGGTGTTTATAAGCCATCTAAAGAATTCATGGTTGTAATGGAAATGAAGAATATTTCAAATAGAGAAGTAGTAGAATAACTAATTATTAATAAGTTGATCTAATTTAAGTATAATTTTGTTTTGACATCTTGACACATTAATAACATTTTGTAAATAGTATACTAAGGGGTTTATGATTAATCAAAAAATTGGAATTAGAAAATAAGTTTAAAAAAAAAAAAAAAAAAAATTTCTTCAAAATTTTTTTTTTTTTATTCTGAAGTGGACCCGAATGTAGTGATATTTCGGAGTCGAGATAAATTGTAATTTAAAAACAATTCAAGTTTGAATTTGGCGCCAGCGAGAGTTCGCCGCCGATCTAATTGTTACGTGGATTTTGCTTATCATTTAAATTAAGATATGTTAAAAATGATTAGGATTTTTAAAATGTTTTTTATTGTATAATTTGAATTTTATATAGTTATTGTAAGTTAAGACGTAATAAATATGAAGGCCGTGATGAAGCAGATTTGGCCGTTAACGGTTTTTTGAAAGGACGCTTGGGATGGCGTCTTTTTAGCTCACTATGCTCCTGGATCCCGATGAATCAATAACGCTCTCTTTTTAGCCAGATATGCTGATGGATGCCGAGAAGTTTACACCGTGCTCTCTCTGATTTGGAACTTTGAGGCAACAACACATCTTGCTCTCATCTCTCGCATTTTGAAACATCACATCTCTCTGAGATTTAACAAGCCACATGTATGAAGAAACAACAAATTATACTAGCAGTCTGGATGGGAGGAATGTTTGAATAAGCTGGCGAAGGAAGAAAAAGAAGGAAGTTTCATGCAAGAAGGATAAATTGGGGAACATTTGGGTTGTGAGAACCTACAGCCACATTGAGAAGAAAGAAGGTATTTTAATTATAACTACGTTAATTAAAAAATGTAATATAATTGTAAAATGTTTTTATTTCTTTATTTGAAAAATATATTTTTGAGTTAAAATCGTTATCTTTGAAAAGCTGAACCCTTGCTATTCCCTCAAAATTTTATTTAACAAATTAAATTAACTTCAAAATAATAGAAATTAAAGTAAACTAACCTACAACAAAGTAAAAGATATAAACATAACAATATATATATATATATATTAAATTATGAATTAAAATAATCTTCGATAATAATATAATAATAATAAATTAAAATAATCTTCATATAAATTTTCGGTTATTTCATTAGGTGATTTACAAATTATCCCGTAAGTTTTATTAGGTTCAAGTATTTGTTCTAATAATGAGGCGATATCCGATTTTGCGTAAATGTTTAATTCGTATCGGCGTTTCCCGAATGGTTTAGTAAAATTTATTTTAGTGTTACCCCTTTTTATGATTATCTGATTCTTTTCTATGTCAATGCATTTGTCTGGTTCACAAATTCGTACCTTGATTCATTACTTGATTCTTGCGAGTGAATTGTCTCTAAATCTTCCTCTGATGGTGCCTGTAGATCTTCCATTATTGCCTCGTACTCTGAATTTTTTTCGTCAGCAATATCTTGGTTCAGCAATTCTTCGACATCCATTTCTTCCTCATCACTGGTATGATTTATTTCGTCAATTCCTCTAGAAAGTGCGTCAGCTACGTAATTGGTTTAACCTTGGATATGCTTAACGTCGAATTCGAATTCTTGGAGCTTCCATACCCATTTCAATATACTTGTGTTACCATTTTTCATTGAGAAGATCCACGTTAAGGGTTTGTGATCAGTACATAAAAGAAATCTTGTGCCAAACAAATATGGTTTAAAATGCTGTGTCGCCCATACAACTGCTAACAGTTCTTTTTCTATTGCGCTGTATTTTAATTCGGCATTCTGTAATACTCTAGAAGCAAATGCTACAGGGTGTTCTGTTTCGTTCTCATCTTTTTGTGACAATACAGCTCCTATGGCTTTATTACTAGCATCTGTGTTCAATATGAATGGTTTTTCCCAATCTGGGTATTTTAAAATTGGTTTATTGCTCATTATTTCCGTTAGGGTTTGACACGCCTCTTTTATTTCTTTAGTGCCATATATTGGGTTTTTAAGGAGTTTGAAATTGGTTTGGTTATTTTGGCATAATTTTTGATAAATTTCCTATAATACCCGGTCATGCCGAGGAATTGTCTCGTCGTCTTTTCATTACGCGGAATAGGAAATTTTAAAATGGCTTCAATTTTTTTCACATCTGTTTTTAATCCATCTGGGGTTACGACGTTGCCTAAAAAGTTTAATTCGGTTTTAAAGAATTCGGTTTTATCTAATTGTATTGAGAGGTCATGTTGTTTTAGGGCTTCAAATACTCTTTTTTTTAAGTCTTTTAAATGCTCTTCTTCATTTTTTGAATAAACTATTATATCGTCGATGTAAATCATTGAATTGGGAATATTTTGTATCATCATTGTCATCGCTCTTTGAAAGGTTGGGGGTGCATTACACAGGCCAAAAGGCGTACGCAAAAACTCAAAATGCCCATTTTCAGCGGAGAACGCGGTTTTAGCTAATGATTGTTTGACCATTTCAATTTGGTGAAACCCTGATGCGAGGTCTATTGTGGAAAATATTTTCGATCCCTTTAATCTATTTAATAAGTCCTCAATGTTCGGTAGGGGAAATTTGTCTTTTACGGTTGCCTGATTTAACTTCCTATAGTCTATGACCATCCTAATTTTTTTTTGTCCCGACGCGTCTGATTTTTTTGTTACGATCCAAAGCGGAGAATTATACGGCGATTTGCCAGGTCTTATTATTTTATTTCTTAATAATTTTTGCACTTCATCGTTAATTTGTTTTTTAAATTGTTCCGGGTAACGGTAATTTCGCGTATATATGTGGTTTTCATTCGTAGTTATTATTTTATGCTTAATTAAGCCCGTCGATTTTAAATTTTCATCATCTCTTTTTAATACTTCGCCATGTTGGCTTATACGAGGGTAAGTCAATAATTATCCGCAATATAGCTATATTTTTGTTTATGTTGGCAGTACTGTTCTTTTGTGTTGATGGCGCATGCTTTGTTTATTCGTTGTTATGTTTATGTGCGTATCAAGCTGGTAGGTTAGTTTTGTTATCGTTGTCGTGCTGTTAATAATGGCCGCTCCACTTTCTATTTGCACCAAAGAAGAGCAACGTTCAGTGATCCGTTTTTTTTTTGTGGTCGGAAGGTGTATCAGGGGCCGAAATTCATCGAAGACTTTTGGTACAGTACGGGAACAATTGTTTGCCACAACGGAGTGTCTATGAATGGATTGAAAAATTCAAAAACGGTCGCACAAGTGTTACGCAAAATGAAGGAGCTGGACGACCAGTTACCGCCATAAACGAGGAAAACATTGAGCGTTCACGTGAAATGATTCTCTCAGACAGACGGATAACTGTTGACGACGTGGCAAATCGTCTGCAAATTAGCCACGGTTCTGCCTACGAAATCATTTACAGCAGACTTGGGTTTCATAAAGTTTGTGCAAGATGGGTTCCAAAACAACTGACACAGTTGCATAAACAAACGCGCTTGGACGTGTGCACAAAACATTTGGATCGCTATGTTAACGAAGGGGACAACTTCTTAGACAGGATCGTTACTGGTGACGAAACATGGATCCATCATTACGAGCCGGAGAGTAAACGGCAGAGTATGGAATGGAAAATCCAAATTCGCCGTGCAAGAAAAAATTCAAAACCCAACCGTCCGCAGGAAAACTTATGCTTACGGTTTTTTTGGGACTCACAAGGTCCATTACTGGAACATTATCAGGAAAGGGGCACAACAATAAACAGTGAACGTTACAGTGAGATGCTTACTGCTAAGCTGAAGCCTGCAATTCGAAGCAAACGCCGAGGACTGCTGTCAAAAGGCGTTGTGTTGTTGCACGACAATGCCCGTCCGCATACAGCTGCCCACCCTGTGGAAACGCTTCAGAAACTCAATTTTGAAGTATTGAATCATCCTCCATATATTTTCCCGATCTCGCTCCATCTGATTTTCACTTGTTTGGTCCACTCAAACAGGCAATTAGGGGCCGTCGATTTGCCTCGGACGAAGCATTGAAAGAAGCGGTGCATTCCTGGCTCGCATCTCAACCCAAAACCTTCTTCCATGAGGGGATCAGGAAACTTGAACAACGTTGGATCAAGTGCGTTGAAAAGCAAGGGGCTATGTCGAAAAATGATGTACTTGTAAGTTTCCTATTTCATTTCAATAAAATTTTATAACTATATTGCGGATAATTATTGACTTACCCACGTAATTTCAATTAATTCTTCTTTTATTTCTGATTTTATGTGTTCATTTCGGATTAAGTTTTTTATTTCATTTTTATCGTTGATGGAAAATAAATCGTTTTTTAATTTAAATATTCTTTTATTATATTTCAATTCATTTTTTTCCAAATCAATTATTAATTTTAATTTTCTCATTGTTTCATAACCTAACAAAAATTGGAATCTATTGCTAAACGAAAAGATTAGGAATTTAACTTTTTGATTGATTCCTATCTATCAGGTCTTTAGGTTGATTATCACGCTTTGTGACCCTTCCGCCCTTCCTGTAGGGGTTTTTTATCGCAAAGTCCACCGTAATTATTTCCGAATAACGTGGAATGTGATCGGGGTGTATGTAATTTTTTGTGGCACCCGTATCAATTAACCATTTGTTCCCAAATTTGTCGATTAGATTGGGTAAATCATTATTTAAATTTAAATCATTTAGTTCTATATTATGCGTAGTTTTTTTTGGTTCTTTTTCGGTGATTTGTTTATTATTAAAATTTAACTGATTGTTTATATCTGTTCTAAGTCCGGAGGTGCTCGTGCTCGGCCCTGATTTTAAAAAATGGTTCTATTTTTGTTCTATTAATTCGATTCTATTTTGTAACATTTTTATTTGTTTATCTTTTTCCTCCTCTATCGCGTGCACTCTATTAGAAACCGTTCTCATCGAAACTGTGTTTAAATCTACTTGGGGTTGTTGATGATTTTGCCTAAAATTTCTGGAGGGGGTTTTATTGAAAAATCGATGTTGCGATTGAGGATCCCACGGTTGGTTATAAATTGGTGTTTGATATTCGATAGCTCGCTGTTGTGGCCAGAAGTTATGCTGATTGTTATTATTAAAGGTATTAAAAGTTGGACTTTGTTCATGCTGATACTGTTGCGGTCGGTAGTGTTGCGGATTATTATAAGACGCATATCGCTCGCGATGATATTGATGGGGGTCGGTAATTTTGGTCGTCGTGGTGGTTATTAAAATTCGGTCTTTATTCTTTATTTTTATAATTATTTAAAAAAAAATTTCTTTTTATAATTATTTTGAACTGGATTTTTTTGGTGTTTTTCATCATCATAAAGTCTGTGTACAATATGTGCCGCGCTATTTCTTAATATTTCCTCGAGGTCTTCCAAGCTGTCGAATTTAATATGGTAAATGAAGTCGGTCAATGCCGGATGTAAACTATGAACCGCGTGGTAGGATATTTGTTTGTCATATCTGTATATTTCGTCCTGTTTGTCAATTATTTCATTATCTGAATAAATTCGTGCATATAAATCACATCTTTTCTGGCCCAGTCGTTCTAAGTAATCGAGTGGGTTCTCGTTATGGTAAGTCCGCGTATTTAGAATTTCCAAAATTAACTGTTCCCGAGTTCTTGTATCCTGGTATTTTCTCTTTAAGAATTTTATTATTTCTTTAACTGTACTAAATTCTTTGTCATATTCGGCGACTTTAGCTTTTCCTGTTAATTTATTTAAAATTGTTAAAACTAATTTAGCCTGATTAGTATTTTTATGCGTATTATCTTCTTTGCAATATAAATTGTGTAAAAATTCACTATTTCTAATAAAATCAACCAATTGTAACGGATTTCCGTCATATTCCGGGATTAGTGCTAGGTCGTGATTTTTAATTTCTAGAGCCATATTATTTTCTTTTTTAATTAATATTGAACCTGTTATTTTTAAGTTACTCAATTTTTCTTCCAAACCATTCATAAAGATAAATGCTAAATTAATATTTTAAATTATTATACTTATTACTAATTATATTTAAATTACAAAGTTACTTAAAAATAAAAATGAAATAAATTAATTATACTTGTTTCTTGATACAACGATGTCTTCGACGTCTTCTCGATGCCGTTTTCTTCAGCTCCTTCCCGTCGATTCTTTAGCAAGAGGTTGTAGGTCCTTTTGGTCAAGGTATTGAAATACCAAAGCGCTCCTAAAGACTTGAAGATCTGCTGATGTATTCTGCTAATACTCAGCTCCCAATCTTCTCATTCCAGTGGAAAGAGGTCTCGCTGTTCTGTATGTAGATATATAAAACAATGTTCGATAATGACGTAATTCTCGATTATGCTATCTTTTTCTTTTTCATCAATCAATTATTTAACAATAACAAAAATAAATTTTGATTGATAAATAAACCATAAAAAGACAGAACAGTATTTTCCCTCAAAACCCACTTTTGACTGTTTTTTGTTATCTACCGTATTTGAGAGAACCGCTGGGCCCACAGGTACCAATCTGGTCTCAAATGATGTACTTCAGGAGATATTTCACAAAATAAGTGACCATATCAAAAAACATCACTTTTTGGAAGAATAAATGGCCTCTTTTCGAAGATAATATCCCTGTATCTTGAGAACCAATGGCTACTATATAGAGCTCACCCTGATCTCAAATTGCAGCAAATTTAATTACTTTAAAAGTATGTGGAGTGACTGTACTAATCAGACGCTTCGTTAACTGACGTATTGAGCAAAAACTGAAAAAAATCTGAAAATTGTATCATTAACGACGACTTTTTCCCGACTTTCGCAAATTTTCTGTAAATTCCCGAATTTTTCCGGACCACAAGAAATTCCCGACATATTCCCGAATTTCCGACTAGTAGACACCCTGTTGAAAGAATTCAGAGTAAAATTTCTGGGAAAATAGTTCTTTAATGAAGCTGAGGCATTGAGTATTTTAAATGGAAAATGTTGGCTATATTTATCAAAGTATTGTCAATTAGCATGGAAGTACTGTTTAAGTTTAGTCCAAGAATTTAATTATAGTTAAGTATTTGCATAAAAAAAGATGTAAAAAATATTAATAAGTATAATGTTATTTTCCAATTTTTGATAGTTTTCATAGTGCTGTATTTTATTAATCTAACAAAAAATATATTAATTCTGTTTTCAATTATTTATATTGTATTTAAGTTTTTTCTATTCATTAATATCATATACTTAAAAAACAAAGCCATAAAGGTCAAACTCCTCTCAAAGCCTCCTCTGATGGCAATTGCCAAGAGTAGTCTTTATTGTACATTCAATTACAAAAAAAAAACCTGAACAACTATACTGAGGGTATTGCAAGTAGATGACAATAAGCGAGATGGAGAAACTAGATCAAAAATGTAGTTGAACAACGCAATCTGCATGTTTCTATTTCATTCTGTTCCAGACATATGTCATTCCAAAGGACATTTCAAGAAAACCGTGGTTTTTGTAGAAAAAACTCAATTTTCTCTGTACTTATACTTTTTATTTCAACGTTCCATCACAGTTTTGAAATCAGCATTAAATTTCCTTTAAGTCTTATGCACTTTCAATGTTCACAAGTATCTTTTTAAACCGCAATAATATATCAAGAAATAAAAATTTAAAAAAAGTTTAGTTATCGACAAACATTTGAGGATCACTACTCTTCCAAAAATAAGAGTGCAAGCTGCCGAATCTCACAAAAATTGTGAAATTGAATTACCTTTCTGACGGTGTTCTCAGAACTGCAATTATATTTTAATTTATTATTGCAATTGAAATGGGAAGGGGAAAATAACTGATGTCATGGTTATTTTGTGTGGTCTTATATCTTCAATAAATTTAATTTATTTGTTATGTAAATTACAAAGAAAAATTTAATTAATTCTTACATTAATGTTAAACAGTAGAAAATGTCTGAAAATTATGAAAGTAGCTGGAGCTGGCCTCCTCCTTGCAGTATATACTGACGACATTTGGTCAACACCGCTGATGTAGTCCTTCGAATCTCATCATAGTCAGCTCTCATTGCTACACATGATTCGCGAATTCTTGCCATCAGGTGGTTAATTTCCTGAATGGGTACTCTGTACATTTCCGATTTAAGCATACCCCAAATATAAAAATCAATTGGCATCAAATCAGGGCTTCGGGCCGGCCAATGCACAGGTCCATATCTTCCAATCCATCTTCCTGGGTAGTGTTGATTGAGCCAATTCGTTATAGCTCGTCCAATATGCACTGGACACCCGCCCAGCTCTTCTTCAAGTGGTATTGCTTTGAGGAGTGCCGTACTTATATCATCCTGAAGTAGATCATAAAAAGCATTTGAATTCAATCGACTTAGTAAAAAAACGGGCTCTGTTATGTGCTGCCCATAGACTCCTAACCACACTTTCACACTGAACTAATGTTGAAATTGGTGCTCCCCAGTGCCACGTGGATTATGATAAGGTGAGAGTTGTGCGAGTTGGAAATTCCCACAAGTGTGAATGCTGCCTCATCTGTCCAAATTATGCGATCAAGGATGTTATGCCTCTTGAGGCACTGTTGAACATACCATCACCCAAACACCATCCGTAGCTTCATATCACAGGGTAGCAACTTCTGTACAGTAGCCATAAGATAAGGGTATCTATTGTCTTCCTTTTTAGCTCTGAAGACTGTAGAGTGAGATATTCTCAGTTGATTTGTAGCATGACGGGTACTTGTTAATGGATTATTATTCAAAATATCGTCAACCTCCCTGTGAGCTCGGCCCGCGAACATAAAAGGTTGTCTTAGAATAGAGCCTCTTGCAGCCCCATACGCGAAAATCATATCAACGTACTCTTCTTCAGCTGTGTATAAATTTGGTATTGTACTTCTTGAACTAGAAACGAATTTAATAGTTTGAATATTTGCACGATACTGACAATTATTGTTTACAACGTGAAGTAAACAGACAAAGAATGAGGGAGATAAGGTAAACAAACCGTAATGCTGACATAACCCATATGAAGTAAACAAGAACCTACCTCATGTCAGACGTTCCTTACGTTCTTTTAGGTTTCAACTCCCCCCTAGTAGGTTTCTTTGTAATTTACATAAAAAATAAATTAAAGTAATTGAAGATAAGACCACACAAAATAACCAGACACCCTTCCCATTCCAATTGCAATACGAAATTGGGAGTAATTGCAGTTCTGAGTACACCGTTGGAAAGGTAATTAAATTTTACAACTTTTGTGTGATTCGGCAGCTTGTAGTAATTTTTTTGGAAGAGTAGTGATCCTCGAAAATTTGTCGCTAACTACACTTTTTTAAAAAAATTATTTCTTGATCTGTTATTGTGGATTTAACAGATACTTGTGAACATTAAAAGTGCATAAGACTTAAAGAAAATTTAATGCTGATTTCAAAACTGTGATGGAACGTTGAAAATAAATGTGTGAATGCAGAGAAAATTGAGGTTTTCTCGAAATAACCTTTGAAACGGCATATGCCTGAAATGGAAGGAGATAGAAACATGCGATTGGTGGTGTTTAACTACATTTTTTATCTAGTTTCTTTATCTTGCGTATTGTCATCTACTTGCGATACACCCTGTGGAGTAATCTCTCTCTTGCCGGTCACCTACAAAATTTTATCTAAGGCCCTACAGAACAGTATAGAACCTAATAATAATAAAATCAAAAACATAATAAAACACAAAGACAATACTGATAAATGGAATGAAAAAGACTTAATTTATAAAATAAATTGTAAAAACTGTAAAATGCATTACATTGGTGAAACAAAACAAAACTTAATAAAAAGAATTAACCAACACAGATATGAGTGCAATAGAATCAATAAAAAAGAAAATAGCAATAAAACAGCACTAAGTGAACATGCACGAAAATTAAAACATGAGTTTGATTTTTAAAATACCAAAATCTTAAATCATGAAAATAAGGCACAAAACAGAAAACTATTGGAAGGTATTTATATAAACAAAACAATAGATCAAGCAGTAAATTATAAAACAGATATAGTCAAAATATAATTTAATCAAATAATCCATAATAAAATAGTATCTATCTATCTATACCGGGCGCTACAGTCCATGAAGGACCTGGGCCTCTGCACATAGCTTTCTCCACTCCTCTCTGTCCGCCGCCACGTTCCTCCAATTCCAGATATTTAGCCGCCGGATATCCCCCTCCAAATCATCCATCCATCTATGCCTGGGCCTGCCTCTTCTTGCTCCTCCTGGCGTTCCCATCCACATCACATCTGATTTTTCTTGGCAGCCTTTGAGGTTCCATTCTCTCAAAATGACCAAGCCATCGCAACCTCGTTTTTTTCACAACAGTGACAACATCCGTCTCATAATAGAGCTCTCTGAGCTCTGCATTGCTTCTGATACACCACCTTTGTTGCTCTTTGACTGGGCCATATATCTTTCGCAGAACTCTTCTTTCCCATACCAGTAGAGACTTCTGATATTCTTTTTTAGATTCCATGTTTCACTACCATATGTCACTACTGGTCTTATTAAAGTTATGTATTTGGTTACTTTTGCCCGTCTGGAAAGGCTTTTAAACCGTAGAGCTTTCTCCATTGCTTAAAAACACCTTGTACCCTACCCGCTACTATTCTGGCTTTAATGTCAGCTCCTACATCATTATTCTCTGTTACTATGCCTCCCAGTTACTTATATTCTTTACAGGTAGGAAACATGTACTCTCCGATTGTTATATATCCTCCACTATAATTTGGGTTGCTAGAGGTTTCCATTGATGTATTGATCTCGAGCCCCTTCTTCTTTGCTGCTTGGCTGAATTCATTAAATGCATCGACTAACGCAGAAAACGTTCTTGCAGAGATCACCACGTCATCTGCATATGCCATGTACTGTGTAAGTCTGCTGTAAATATTTCCATCTGGATTTGTTCTTATGTCGCGAATGGCAATTTCAAGGCATAAGTTAAATAGAACCCGGTGATAACGGATCCCCTTGCCTAAGCCCACTGTATACCTCAAATTTATCTGACATCCCTGCTTGTGTATTGACTTTACACACTGTTCTATCCAGGGTCATTTTTATGAGTCTTACAAGCTTGTTTGGCATACCCAGAGACATTAATGCCTCCAACATTTTGGTACAGTCCACCGTATCATTAGCCTGGCGAAAGTCAATGAAAAGGTGATACAAATCAACATTATATTCGTGGGTTTTCTCCAACATTTGCCTTAATGAAAATAAGTGGTCTATCGTAGATCTACCAGGGTGGAAACCACATTGATATTCACCCAGAATTTGTTCACTTCTCTTCGTCAACCTTCTGCAAATGGCTATTGCAAGAACTTTATATATGGTGGGTAATAGAGGTATCCCTCTATAATTTTCACAATTCAACCTGTTTCCTTTTTTGTGGACCGGGACAATTATGGCTTCTCTTCCATCCACACTGACCATATAATCTGATACACTTTATCCCATCCATTTGCTCCTGCATTTCTGCAAGGTTCTTGATTTCATAATCTCTCTTTTTCCTTCTAAGTAATTTCTTCACATACTTTCTCTTTTCGGAGTACAGGTTTGAGGATCTACGAGTGTTCCTTTGGAGCATATTGAGTCTTGCTGTATTCCTGTTGCTTACTGCTTCCTCACATTCACTGTCAAACCAGGGGTTTTTAACAATCTTATCCTTTTGTCCTAATACTTCTCCTGCCGACAATTGTATTGTTTCCTTCAGGTTCTCCCACCTATCATTAGTAGAGTCACTTACAAGGTTCCGTTCCTGAAATTTCTGTTGAATCCTTTCTTCGTAATTTTGCCTTATATCTTCTTCACACAATTTGTTAATGTTATATCTGACCACTTTACCTGTATGAGAGCTCTTTCCTATACGTAACTTCTGTACATACTTTGCAAGAGTAAGGAAATGATCGGAGTTGCAATCTGCTCCTCGGTAGCTGTGTGCGTCATTAATATGAGAGGCTTGTCGTGTATCTATCGATATATGGTCTATCTGATTCCTTGTTCGGTTTCCAGGGCTTATCCATGTCTCCTTGTGTATTTCTCTATGGCTGAACATTGTTGTCATGACCCTCAATCCTTTTGACATAGCAACCTCATGTCTGCTATGACTTCCTATTGTGGGCTCATATGTTTCCTCTTTCCCTATCTGGGCATTTAAATCTCCCAGAACTATCTTGGTGTCATAATCTGGAATACTTCCAGAGGCTCTCTCAAGACTTGCATAAAAAAAGTCTTTCTCTTCTTCCTCTGAATCCTCACATGGAGCATGTACGCTAATCAGCAATATATTGCAGAATCGGCCTTTCAGTTTAATGCTACAAATCCTGTCGCTGACACAATTATATCCCAACAGTGAGCCTTGGAGCTTCTTGCTAAGCATAAATCCTGTACCTCTCCTATTCTGTAGGCTTCCGCTACTAACCAATAGATACTTGTTGAGTGGCACCATATCCACCTCACCCCAACGCATCTCCTGCAGTGCAACCACATCTACTTTATATTTTTCTAGAGCAAGTTCCAGTGTTCTGCTGGCTCCAGCTTGAAGTATGCTCTGCACATTCCATGAACCTATGACAAGTCCATGTTTCATAGCTATATTCCTCCTAATTAAGAGTCTTCCATGACCCAGCGCTGGTTGGGGCCCCCTTCCGTATCCGAATGGGCTCCTCCGGGGATTGAATTATTTTATTTACCATCGCCATTCCATAAAATTACTCTTTTTACTCTTCTTTCCGCCGTTTCTGGGAATTTGGTTTTTTTATAGAGGTGAGGTTGCCCATCCCTCACGCCCAACCTTCCTGCTTTATCCGGGCTTGGGAACAGTATATAATTAAAAAAGTGTGAATATTGGTGACAATACAGAAATAAAATGAAACACCATATTAAATAATCTACACTCGAGTGAAAAAAAAACCGGTGCACCTTGAATGTTCGCATATTGTTAGTTTTTTCTCTTTCACAACTTAATAAAATTTGCCAATTTTTTTTTATATTTAGCGGATATATTCTGTTTATATGGCACAAAAGAACAAATAATAAAACATGCAATTTAAAGCAAAAAAAATATATATAAAGTAAAAAAGTAAACATTTATTGATTTTATGATAAAGAAATAAAACCTCTAATCTTCGTTTCCAATATGCAAGAAACACACAATTCATGGTCTTTAATATCGAGTGTCTCCTCCTCTTGCTTGAATAACAGCCTGCATCCTAGCAGGCATGCTCCTTATAAGATTGGCCACTCGATCTTGAGAAATCTGCTCCCATTGTTCTTCTACGGCAGTTCTCAGCTCCTGGAGGGTTATGTTGCTGTCGGATGGCCTTCTTAAGATGGTCCGACAGATGGTCTATAGTATTAAGACCCAGGCTGCGAGCTGGCCACTCCAAAGTTCGGATACCGACCTCATCAAGGAGGTCATAATAACATTGGCGATGTGTGGCCGTGCATTATTATATTATGCATTATTATAGGCCGTCCCCACACCATCACCACACTCCTCCGAACTGTACTTTACCTAGAACATTGCACTGAGCGTAGCGTTCTCCTTATTTTCTCTAGACTCTAGCTCGACCATCTGAAGCATCTAGGCCAATTCTAGACTCATCTAAAAAGAGAACAGAGGCCTAATCAGATTCAGTTCAGGCAACATGTTCTCGAACAAAATGGAGTCAAGCTGCTCTCTGAGCTGCAGTGAGGAGAGGGCCGGAAGCAGGAATATTAGAGTGTAGATTCATTTCAGCCAGGCGTCTACTTATTGTATGCAAGGAGACATCCACACCTCAAGCAACACGAAGCCGGTGGCAAGTCATTGCAGATGTCTGGAAGCGGTTCCTTAGATTCTCCATTTCAAAAAATCGATTGTCAGCTTGGTTTGTTACTCTCGGCTGACCTGATCCCGACCTCCTCGAGTAGCTGCTCGTCTCCCGGTGTACCTCTGGATCGCCCACCGAACCCTCGTTTCCGGTACCCGGAGAGTATTGGCCACGTATCGCTGACTTCTTTCGTCCTCAATTAAAGCTACGATTTGAGCGACTACCTTGGCATCCAACACCATATTGAGTAGAATTAGATTAGTGTGGGACAAAGAAAATTTAAAAAAAAATGGAAAAACTACACATGGGTGTTCATTCCACTCTTCTAGAGAACTGAAGACTAACTGGGAATATGTTTATCTGCAAACTTGGGCCCTTCTTTGTTATTCCTAGAGAGGATTACTGCAAAGGATTATTGTAATGTTATCACTTATGTCTTGGCCTATATGTGTGCTGGTTCAATCGCAACATTATTTCGTTAGTTAATATTTTTTTAATGAACATCAAGGTGCGCCGGTTTTTTTTCACTCGAGTGTGTATAGATAAACAATAATACATGATGAACATTGCTAATACAAGACTCCGAAACATGTAGTTTCATATATAAATAAATAGGAGTTATGCCTAAGAATTGATATTATAATTACATCTCCTTCAACATAAAAGTTATAGAATAGAACCACAAAATAGGATAATACCAGTAAGGATTCAGGAAAAGGAGATCCTGCCAAGAACAGATTCTTAGCCTAAAGCTTCTGATAAAATATTATCTAAATAGACTGCAGAAAAACCTTTATATCTCTTTAGTCGATTTTAAAAAAGCATACGACTCCTTAGACAGAGAAACCTTACTGGAAATCCTGAGGGAATATGGAGTCGATCAAAAGACCATAAACCTAGTAAAAGAAACCTTGAGAGAAACAATGTCTGGCTTTTGCGGATGACTTGGCCTTGCTGGCAGAGTTAGAAGAATAGGTTATTAGGCAGACGAATTCCCTGAAGAAAATAGCTGAAAAACCTGGACTTAAAATCTCTTTTCAGTCCCCCCACTTTATTAGGAAAGAAGTAAAAATGGAATTCAGTAAAATCCAGGTGATTAAAAACTTTAAATATCTAGGCAAAATAATCAGCAGAAATTTATCAGAGGAAGAAAGCATCAGGGTTAAAAATTTGGAGAATTTATCCTACTTAACAAGTATCATTTATAATAAAAAAAATCCACTCCAAAAAGGCTAAAATCAGGCACCACAGTACAGTGTTAAAACCAGTGATACTATACAGGACTGAGAAAGAGATGTGCTTTCCCAGTCTGAAAAGACTGCTGAAAATATAGAGAAGGATTCTTGGGAGAATCCATGGGCCCAAAATAACACCAGAAGGATACAGGCTGAAATTCAATACAGAAATTTACAGTAAAATCCCTGACTTGGAAACAGAAATTAGGGTAAGACTCAGGTTTTATGGACACATGTGGATGAGTGAAGTGGGATTAAACAATAAAATTGTCAGTAAAATTATGGAGTTCAAATTCAATCACGAATACGCAGTACAAATAAAACAGGAAACACAGAGACTCGGGATTACACAGGATTTATGTGAAGGTAGGATAGAATACCAGAAATTCCTGAAAAATGTTGTACGTGTGGTGGACAGTTAAAAACTCCTGTTCAAGAACAGAAAAAAGTAGGAAAAAGTTCAGTGAAATCCTGAGGCAAAGATGGGTCAAGAGGAAAGAACTGAACCTGCATCATAGTCATTTAGTCCCTAAAGGCTGTTTCACATCAGCAGTAAAAGAGGAAGAAGGGTTAGAAAGTGTAGGAGTAAGCCGAAAAGGGAGTGGAGGAAGAAGTGGGGGTTTTGGTAAATTTACTTACAGCTGAAGCGCATTTAATGAGGTTTAAAGGCTGTTTAAAAAGAGTTTAGTTTGTACTAATTTCATCTGTTTGGACACTGACTTTTTTATTTTTTAAAACACTGGGGAATTGAAGTACTTACTGAGAGTGGATGTAATGTATCGTATTTCTTTTTTGCTGCCAAACAAGTTATATTGTCTCCATCTTGGATACAAAATAAACAAGTAACAACACCAGTAAACATGCTTGAATGTAACCAGGAGATAATAAAATAATGGTTGTTCTGGATTCGGTTCCCTAGAAGACAAATTATAACAACGAAATGCTTAAAATGATAATAGAAGCAAACAGGAAATTGATGGAAGAGATGAATAAAACAAATGAAAAAGGAATAATGGAAAAAAATAAAATTGAAAAGGATAAGAACAAAATATTAAAAAAACTTGATGAATATAGAGGAGATAAAATTGAAAAAAAGGAAGAGATAAAAACTATTTATTGAACTGGAGTCAATTAGAAAGGAAGGTAAGAAATGTATTAAAAAATTTGAAGAAGTCGAAAAAAAAATGTTGATAAAAGTGGAAGAATATAGAAAGGAATATAAAAGGGAAATAGATGGAAAGTTGAGAGAAGTAATGAAGGAAATTGAAATTATTTCAAATTAAAAAATTGAGGAAAATGAAAATATACTAAAAGAATTTAATAATTATCAAGAAGATAAATTACACAAAATGAAAATCAGAATAGATAATGTTGAAAATATTAAATCATGCAAGGAAGGTACCAATTGGTGCTCACCAATGAAGGATACAGAAGTTAAAAAAAATTTCAATTTCACAAGTCAATTCTCAAATCAATTTTTGGAGGATTTAAAAATGTGTTATCAATATAATCAAACCGGAATGAATTAGGAGAAATTCAATCAGTTAGTTGGGGGAGCAGCTTTAAACTGGTGGACAACGAAACATTTTGTAGTGGAGGATTTAGAGGATTTCAAAAAGAAATTTTTATAAAAATTCGGAGAAACCAACTACAAAAGCTATAAAATGAACAAATTGTACCTTAAAAAATATAATGAGAATACACATATGGGTCCCATGGAATACATAACTCAATGGGTATCTGCACTAATAGATGCTGGAATATTTAATGAAATGGGAAGTGAAAATGAATGGGTCAAATTGATTTTAAGAAAAGTCAATTTGACAAGAATATCCAGATTTGCCAATATATGTCATCCAGATAAAAAAATGAACAAGATTTGTATTTCAGTAATAGTTTGGTAGGACAACAAGCAAGAATACAGAGAGAACCTGCAACCATCCTGAACTGAAATAGCGAGGCCAGCATTGGACGTTTGAATAAAGGCACAAATGAAAGAATGGAATACAACCGATATGGAGGAGATAACAAAAATGTCCAACAGAGACAAAATTGGAGAAATCGAGGACAAGCGCACCTTGTTCTAATCCCAAGTAATTCAAAAATGGTTGACTGTATGAAGAAATATAAAATAGAAATACATGCTGGGAAACGACTGATGAATGCCAATGTGAGGCAACTGAAGCTCATCTAGAACAGCAGAGAAGTGGAAATAGGAGAATCAGGAATAAAAACCATATATAAACTCGAAATATATGTTAGATAGGAAATTGGCTAAGTCCCTCAAAAAAAAATCAATAATATTTAAAATAATGAGTAGTTTTTAAGTGAGGAGACATTTCAAGAAAACTTTTATGAAACTCCAAAAATAAATATAACTATAAAAAAAAAAAATATACTCTTATTGACACTGGAAGAGAGGTGAATGCAGTGTTGGGCATATTTATATTCGTAAATACGAATACGAATTTATTCACTCAGAGTATACCTATGAATATGAATACAAATATATTCGTATTCACATGTATTAATATAAATATATTCGTATTCACATCTGTGAATATAAATAATTGTATTCATACGTATAAACTGTGAATACGGTTGTATTTACACATTAAGAGTATGAATACAATTGTATTTACACGTCTTGAGTGTGAATACAGATGTATTTACACGTCTCTAGTGTGATAACAGATGTATTTACACGTCTCGAGTGTAAATACAGATGTATTTACACATCTCGAGTGCGAATACAGTTTTATTTACACGCCTCGAGTGTGAATACAGTAGTATTTATACATAATAATGCTGATAATAGTTTATTTTAAAGTATAAATTGCGAATTCGCGAATAAATAGTATTTATAGGAGCAAATTCTGATAACAGTTGTATTTTCATGTAGAAATTGCGAATTCATTTGTATTTACTCGTAAAAAGTGTGAATACAGTAGTATTTATATGTATTAATGCTGATACCAGTTGTATTTTCATGTATAAATTGTGAATTCAGTTGTATTAATTCGTAAAAACTGTGAATACAGTAATATTTATATGTAATAATGCTTATAACAATTTAATTTCATATATAAATTGCGAATTCAGTTGTATTCACTCGTAAAAACTGTGAATACAGTAGTATTTATAGGAGCAAATTCTGATAACAGTTTATTATAAAGTATAAATTGCAAATTCAGTTGTATTCACTTGTATAAACTGTGAATACAGTAGTATTTATAGCAGCAAATTCTGATAACAGTTGTCTTTTCATGTATAAATTGTGAATTCAGTTGTATTCACTCGTAAAAAGTGTGAATACAGTAGTATTTAAATGTAATAATTTTGATAACAATTGTATTTTCAAGTAGAAATTGCGAATTCAGTTGTTGCCACTCGTAAAAAGTGTGAATACAGTAGTATTTATATGTAATAGTTTTAATAACAGTTGTATTTTCATGTAGAAATTGCGAATTCAGTTGTATTCACTCGTAAAAATTGTGAATTCTACATGAAAATACAACTGTTATTAAAATTATCACATATATATATAGACTACTGTATTCACTCTTTTTACGAGTGGCTACAACTGAATTCGCAATTTCTACATGAAAATACAACTGGTATCAGCATTAATACATATAAATACTATTGTATTCACAGTTTGTACGAATGAATACAACTGAATTCGCAATTTCTACATGAAAATACAACTGGTATCAGCATTAATACATATAAATACTATTGTATTCACAGTTTTTACGAATGAATACAACTGAATTTGCAATTTCTACATGAAAATAAACTGTTATTAAAATTATTACATATAAATACTACTGTATTCACAGTTTTTACAAATGAATACAACTGAATTCACAATTTATACATGAAAATAAACTGTTATCAGCATTATTCTATATAAATACTACTGTATTCACACTTTTTACGAGTGAATACAACTGAATTCACAATTTATACATGAAAATAAACTGTTATCATCATTATTACATATAAATACTACTGTATTTACACTTTTTACGAGTGAATACAACTGAATTCGCAATTTCTACAAGAAAATACAATTGTTAACAAAATTATTACATATAAATACTGCTGTATTTCCACTTTTTACGAATGAATACAACTGAATTCGCAATTTCTACATAAATACAACTGTTATCAGAATTTGCTCCTATAAATACTAGTGTATTCACACTTTATACAAGTGAATACAACTGAATTCGCAATTTATACTTTAAAATAAACTGTTATCAGCATTATTATGAAATAATGCTACTGTATTCACACTCAAGGCATGTACATAAAACTGTATTCACACTCGAGATGTGTAAATACATCTGTATTTTCACTCGAGACATGTAAATACATCTGTATTACAATCAAGACGTGTAAATACAATTGTATTCATACTCATAACGTGTAAATACAACCGTATTCACAGTTTATATGTATGAATACAATTATTTATATTCACAGATGTGAATACGAATATATTTATATACATATATGTGAATACGAATATATTTGTATTCATATTCATAGGTATACTCTGTGTGAATATATTCGTATTCGTATTTACGAATATAAATATGCCCAACACTGGGTGAATGTTATGTCTGAATTTTTTTTTTTTTTTTTTTTTTTTTTTTTTTTTTTTTTTTTTTTTTTTTTTTTTTTTTTTTTTTTTTTTTATTATTTTCAATTTAAAAATGACATAAACATTCTACTTTGTCAAGGTAGGATAATCGTAATATTTTTTTTTTTTTTTTTTCCTTCCTAGCATTTTTTGGCATACGGGGTTTTGGCAGCAGCTGGTTCAACATATGGGATTTATGTATGCCACTACTGCCAATAAAACTCTTTATTTAAAATATTTATTATTTAAAATTTTTCTGAGGCTATATTTTTTTTTGGAGATCAATCCACACCATATGCTTTGCACACCTTAGCGACTGCGCCTTCTTTTATTTCCTGTGGCGCGGCCTGGCCATGCATAAGCATGCCTTAGCGACCAACCACTTCCTTCCTCACGTAGATGAATTCCCTGAAGTGTGGATAATTCTCCTCTTCCACCAGTCGGGGGAAGTCTGCTTCGACGAGGGTGAAGATTCCGGTTTTCTTTGACAACCTGGCTTGGTGTCCTTCCACTTCAGTGCAGGATAACACCACCTTGGCCGTTTCTGGGACTCCACAAGTCATTCAGCTTTCCCCAGAACCCTCCATGTCCTGTAAGTATCTGACAGACCCAGTACTCTGGAAGGACCCATCTCCCTTGTAATCTTGCTTGGACAGTGGGGAAGAACTTTCTCAGTGTGGTGCCCTTCTGGTGAACTTTCAGTCACTGTATAGTGGCCAGTTTCTTCTTCTGCTGCTATGCGAGATTGCCACTCCACGCAGGAGATGCATACTTTAGTATACCCATGACCACGCCTTTGTAAATGCTCATCGTTGCTGGGTATCTGAGGCCTCAGATGGCACCCAAAATTCTGCTTAGTCCATTGATTGATAGGGTCACCCTATCCTTCAAATACTCCAGGTAAGGAGTAGGATCAAACTTCTTCCTGAATCTGACTCCCAGGTAGTGATGTGGGCCGGGAATATTCCCAGTGGGAAGGAACATATAAAAGGGGAATATTTCTTTCTACTAACAGTTAAAGAACCTTAAAACTAGGTTAACTAACTAAATTCATACATTTACATACATATACATATACGGCACAAGTCATTGCTGAATCAGGCCCCTCTCCAAAAGTTTTCGCCATTCATCTCTATTCTGTGCAGCAGCCATCCAGTCTGGTGTTCCAAGGATGTTCCTGGCATCTACACGGACGCCATCCATCCATCCATCTCATTTTGGGTTGTCCAACTCTTCTAGTTTGATAAATCACCTCGATAGTTAGTTTTTTTGGAATCTCGTTCGCATTCATCCTGCCTATGTGCCCCGCCCACCTGAGCCTCCTCACACCTACCTATGCCTGTGTCCTTGAAGAGTGGGTAGATTTCTTGGTTTTTTCTTCTTCTCCAGACATCACCCTCCTGGATCGGACCAAAAATTCTTCTCAAGATCATTCTTTCAAAGATTAGCAGCCTATTTTCATCAACCTTAGTCCATGCCCATGCTTCAGATCCATATGTGAGGACCGGACGTACAAGGACTTTGTATAGCCTCACTTTAGTCTTGTTGGTTAAAAATCTACTTTTAAATTGCTTAGGGAAGCCAAAATAACACCTGTTTGCTGCTGGGATCCAATGTATAACCTCCTTAGTATGACTCTGACCCCAAGTATACAATATTTTGAACCCTCTCAAACTTATATTTTCCAATCTCATTATGCTCTTCCCGGAAAAGCTCTGGTCCAGCAATCATATATTTAGTTTTCCCTTCATTGATCACCAGACCAAACTTCATAGCTGCCTTTTCTAGCTGGAGAAATGTGTTCTTCAGTGCTGATTGAGATTAACTGTTTCTTCAGCCAGATTAAAAAACAGGCAGGCTAGCACAGCTCCTAGTCTTACTCTAGTAGTGGAATCAAATTCTTCTGACACGTCTAATCCAATCTGTACCATGCATTTCGCCTTTTTCATCATCATTTTGGCAAGCCGGATGGATCAAGAGAAAAGATCTGGTCAGTGGTGGATGTAGGGATGTGGGGATCCCATCGCCCAGTCGCTAGACTGCAATCAGCCATTAATCCTCCAGGTTGGAAGAACACTTAAACTGACATTCACAAACAGAACACTGTATACAGCACACTACACTACAGAGGTCACATACACTACACACTACGGTCACCTCCTGTAGAAAGCTGCCCCGGATGGGGCAGTATGCCAGGATGCTCCAAGGAGGCAAACCCTCCACCTGGCTCGGGGGCAGTGCGCCGATAACACACTCCCTCTAAACTTTATCACAAAATCTTCAAAAAGTAAAGAAGGACCCAGGAACTGTCACTATGACCTAAAACTAGCTTTTTCGAACGTTCTATCTCTGAACAGATTAGGAACTCTTCGGGCACTGCTCTTGCAGATAGATAAGTACCAGATTGATATTGCAGCAATTCAGGAAATCTGATGGCTGGGGAAGGGAATTATGGAAAGGAAAAACCACACACTATATTAAAAAAAAATCATACATTTAAATCCAAGAATTATCATTCCATGCATTAATTTCCGGTATAAACAATATCCTGAGAATTTATAGAACTAAACTAAATGGATTTCGATTCCTAACCCATTATTAAACATAAAAACCAAGCATGTTTTAACAAGTAATTTCTGCTTGGAACTCATGTTCAAACATCCAAGGTATAAAATATTCAAACACTACCTATTTTTATAAATTCCCTGTTTCTTTATGGTTTTTCAACATTAAAATTTTAAATTGTTTTTACAATAATTGTCAATATTGTCATACATTTTAGTACATTAAAGCTTAATATAATATTTACTCAATTCTTTGATCTTTAAAACATTGAAAACAAAAAAATGTGTTTATTTCTAACAAGGAAGTTAAAACCAGATCCAAAAACCTAAATATGTACCTAAATGAAAGAAGAAATAATTAAAATACTCCAGAGAACAAAAAAATTCAAAACTTTCTATGTGATGGCTGGAGCAATATCAGCAACAAGCCTATAATTAATTTTGTGATTTCAAAGCCACAGAACCATTTTTTGTAGATTTCATAATGCTGGATACCTGGCAGAGATCATTGGATCTGTCGTCATGAGATGTATGGTCCTGATAGGTTTTTGGTGATTATTGCCGACAATGCTCCATGAAGGCATTATTGACTCCAGACATGAAGGCAGCCTTAGTATTGTTGAAAGAAAAGTATCCTGATATAGTAGTAAAGTACCATTAGGCTGCATTGCTCACCTTCTCCATCCACTGTGTGCTGACATCTTTGGATGTCAGACTGTCAATCGTTTTTTTCCAGAGGTGGTAACTATAGTAATGACTATGAAAAACAGTCACATATTGAAAGCTTTGTTCTATAAAATTTCTTCTGAGAAAAAGGTCGAAAATCGAATATCTTTGAAGTTGCTTGGGCAGACCAGATGGGATAGCCACATATTTTTTTGGAGAGTTTACAATCGAACAAAGTGGTCCTTTAAACATTGGCCGTCATTAAAAAGGCTGATCTAGACCCATCCATTTAAAGGAAAGTACTAGATAATGCTGTGTTTTGGGTTAGAATGGAAAAAATTATATATCTGCTTAAACCAATTGTTGATCATATCACATCCATTGAATCAAATGACCCACAAATGCATAGAGTTATCAGGAAATTAAATGAACTAGAGAAAAGTATGAAGGAAAATTTACCAACACAACCCTTGCAAAAATCCGAAGAAAAGAAAGTCATCAAGAGAATAAATGTTGATATTGGACCAATCCATTTCGCAACATTAATGTAATGCAGGGAAATTTGCTCGACCCTACGGAACTACTAGATGCCATAGGTTTTGTTTGTAATTGTGCTCAGCATATGAGTTTGGATGTCTTAAAAGTAAGATCAAATTTCTTTAGGAAAGGATGGACGATCAAGATAAAATTATCTAGCTTCTTTCATGGTGGAAGGGATTGAGAGTTGCATGTGACTTGACAGATGTAGCCATAAGAGTCTGAGCGAGCAGTGATACTGTCATTTCTTTCTTACAACTGGAAGCTCATGAATACTTCACATCCAAAAGAGGAGGAGAAAGAAACAAGCAAGCAAGCTGAAGGCAACCCAGAGGAAACAGGAGGACAGGAAGAAGATGAAGAAATCCTTGTGATTAAAGATGATGAGATTGAGTCAAGTAACGATGATGATGATGATGGTTTTTATTTTTGATTTAGAAATGTAGAAGAAGAGGAGAAGGATCAAGAAGATTTAATGGACATTGAGAGTAACAGTGACCAGGGGACCTAAAAAAATGTTTACATTTTTGTTATTTTTCTGAAGTTTTTATTCAATCAGTAATAATACTTTTTTAGCATATAAGAGTGTTTTTGTTTTATTTTATTGCACAATTACCACATTGACCTATTAATATGAGTGATTTTGCTTTTAAAATTATGAATTCCTTGGAATTTTATTTAATTATAATTTTTATTTTTACAATTTATTGAAATTTACAACTGTATACTATACATTAAGTCAATGTGTTAAAAACGCTTACAATAACATGGTAAAACTTGAGAAGAATTATAATTTTATTTTTAAATTTATTATAGTTTTTGAGTTTGATTTAACCATATAATTACTTTAATAGGTAAAAATTAAGTTACAGTTTCTTGAGCTGTCTTGCTAATTAATTTATGAATTTAGGGGATATTGCTGGCAATATTCCTTGGGAATATTTCCTTGATTTTAAAGTCCCAGGAATTTTACATCACTACTCCCAGGTAAGTTACCTGGTTGAACACCCTCTCCTCCAATGTCCAAGTTAATAGGGTGAGCCCTATCTATGGAGCCCTTAATGAGTATGGCCTGGGTCTTGGCTGCCGCCATCTTCAACTTCCTCCTCGCACACCATTCTCCTACAAAACTGGTGCACCTTTCTGCTTCGGTCTTGGGTCTGGCTCTACTGTCCACGGTCACGATGACTGCCAGGTCGTCTACGTAGGTAGTGGCAAATTACCCTTTTTCCTCTAGTCCCCCAACAACTGATTGAATATTAGCTTCCACAGGGCAGGTCCGAGGACCAAACCCTGTGGACAGCCCCTCTCGATTAATCTCTACCTCGTTGTAGCTACCTCTTATCTTCACTCTTCTAGTCGGCTTGTGAAAACAAAACACAAAAACTTAAAGAACAAGTACATCCAGAAAGTCAAATCAACAATATAAATATCAAATTAAAATTTTCTAATAGTGATCCAAAATGATAATGATAAAATGATCCTTCATTATAATTAGTATAATGAAGGATCATGATTAAGGTTATTTCTTAGGAATCAGATACCTACAGGGCCTTTTGTATCAGAGACAGAAAGTGATATTATTAGTTTAATTGTTAAATTAGTTCCCATTAAGAATTGAGGGTTTTAAGAAGGTAACTTTAATGCAATTCTTTCTATTGGGGATTAATCTAGACCCTATAAAGCGTGTTTGATTATAGGTATAACACAATGTACACAAATACTAGGTTGTATCAAAACTCCTGTCGGTTTTTGGGTAATTAAAAAATCCAAGAACCGATAACTATACCATAACTTCATTCATTAAAATAATGTTCATTACAACTAACAAGTTTATCCTACCATTATGGAAGATCCCTAATGATACCATTTTTTTCTTATTCAAACCTATATTAGACACATATTTTAATATTTGAGTATATTCAAAGAAACCAGATTTACTTTTCTGAAAATTAATATTATGATTATGTTTCCCTCGTACCATGTCATAATTTAGCACTTCTTCTTTTTCCACTTTATTTGGATTATCAACAATTTCATTTTCAAATAATTTGATCTTGTTTATCTTTTTTTCACAATTCATTGATTTTACACTTTTCAATTTTCTTTTTTCATCCACATTATCAGTATCTTTTTCTTCTCCTAATAGTCCAATTTGTTCTTTGTTTTTCAATCTTTTCTCTTCATCCACATTATCAGTCACTTTTTCTTCTAAAAGTTCCACTTGTTCTTGAGCTTCATATATTTTTTCATCAAAAACATTTATTTCAATGACCTGAATGTCTAAATCTTTTTCAGAAGATTTTGGTTCTTCTTCTTCAAATTTTTTCATACGTTCTTCATGTTTTTTTATTTTCTTCTTCAGAATTTTATCTATTTTTTCAGATATAGTATTAAAAAGCAAATGAACGTTTTTATTAATAGCTTCCAACATTTGTTCGAAATTCATTTTGTTTTTGTTTTAATTCCTTTAATATCACTTGAATTTAAAATTACTATTTATTCATTATTTTCGCATAAATAATCTACCAAATTTTAACCATTTTTCATTCATATTTTGAATATTGACAGTTCACTGGAGGGTCCCAAATTTAATGATTTTCTTCAATAATAAATTTTTAATAAAATTATATATCAATAATTCATTGACTTCAGCTCATTATTTCTTTTTCTTCGGGGTTCTTTCAATATTCTTTTGAATTATGACTGGATATATTTAACAACTTTTTTGCATTTTAATTTATATTTATTATAAATTACAATATGAAAATAATACTTAATAATATTTTAAAATTTACCTTTTATTTAAATTCTAAAATCCATTAAGGAGAGAACCACTTCACTTACACTTATCTTGCCCAGTCCATTCTTTGTCTCCTGGTTCCATAATCTTCTATGATCCAAGACACCTAGCTGCTCCATGGCCCAAAACTAACTGACCCCCTTTACCTGCCTCAAGGGCTGAACCTTGCAGGTACCTAAGGTGTTCCTAATCCAAGGTTTCCTACTTGGCTTAGACCCTTCCACTTTCATCCCTTGTCCTATATAATTTTCAGTTTTAAAATATCACAACAATATATTATTAAAAAGGTAGTTTAATATGTAAACTTATTGATTTGAGCCGATATTGAATAAGTATGCAAGAAACAGATATGCAGGTATTCTAAAATATCAGTGTAACCCAGTAAACAATTACGAGTACGGAGAGATGCTGACCTTGAGACCAGTAACAGGTATTTGTAACAGATATTTTTTTTGGACCTGTATTGGTCGTCCCTGTTAATGAAAAATATTGGTTTAGACCATCCCTGATGTAATTACATCTGTGTGTATGGGTTTCCTATAGATAACAAATTCATGCTGTTTATTTTTTATAGAGATTTTTATGTCTAAAAAATCTAAAGCTTTGTTGTTCTCTAATTCTCGTGTGAATTTAATTGATGGGTGAATTTTGTTTGATTTGCCTGTTCATCCTCTGGGATGGTCTGCCATAGGCATATTATGTCATCAACATACTGATACCAGTATATGATGTGTTCAGGCCAATTTTGAATTTTCTGTATGAAGGATTTTTTGTTCTAATTTGTCTATAAAAAGGTCTGCCAGAAGGTGTGAAAGAGGGGACACCATAGGTAAGCCTCCTTCCTGTTTATAGAATCTATTGTCGAATTGGAAGTAATTATGTTTTATGCAAACTGTCATTAAATTGTAAAAATATAATTTTCCTAATGGTTGCAGATTGGCCCGGAAGATTAGTTCTTTTAAAATTTCTATGGTTTCTGAAGGTGGGATTCTATTAATCAGATTTGTGTCATCAAAGCATAATATTCTTTAAATTAATTATTTGGTATTGTCTGGAACTTTTATGTTTTTAAGTTTGGTGACTAATTCTATCGAGTTTTTTATTGTATGTTGTGGGGAAAAAGAAATTTTAGTTTTGAATATGTTTTTCAAATAATGGCCAAGTTCTTAGATGGAGCTATTAATGTAACTTCTGGTCTTACTGGAATATCAACTTTATGTATTTTGGGTAGGCCGTAGAGTCGGGGCGAAGGGTTCATTTCGATTAGGTTTTATTATCAAGTATTAACATACTATTATTTATTTACTCTCGAACTTGACTGTTAAATTTGTTAGCAGGGTTTTTGATAGTGAGGAAGCTGTTTTTTTTTTTTTCGATGAAATCATAAATTTTATTTTCATATAAATCTTTTTCCATAATTACTATGGTGTTTCCTTTATCCATTTTTATGGTTATAAGGTCGTTTTTAATATTAGTATGCTTATAATAGTATGCTTGCTCATATTGATTTTGAAAGTGGGTTTTTGTTATATTTATCTAAACCGGATTCGATGTGGAAAGCGTGGTTTTCGAATGTTTGAATGGTCACCGGTGAGATTATAGAATGTCGAGCAAATTATTCTATTTTTAGATAATGTTATGTTGCTGAGGTTGAGGACACATGGGGAAAATTGGTTTTTGGATATGAGATTTTTAACACCGTCAGATGGGCGATTAACGGGGCTATTCTTGTTAGACCGCAAATTATTAATTTTCTTTTTTAATGTTTTTTGTTTTTTGGATACGAGATATTCTACACAAATTAGACATAGTGGACGAACAGGCAAATCAATAGTTTTTTAAACAAAATTCACCCACAATTAAATTCGCACTAGAATTAGAGAACAACAAAACTTAAAATTTTTTAGACATAAAAATCTATAAAAAGTAAACAACACGAATTTGGTATCTATAGGAAACCCATACACACATATATATTGTTATGATATTTGGATTTAAAGTTCAGGAAGAGTGAATATTGGAAGTAAGGGTCAAAACCAGGTAGTGAGGAATGACTTTAATACCTGGGAGGGGTCTGGCCCTTGAGGCAGGTAGGAAAAAGGGACAGTTGGTTTTGAGACAAGGAGTGAGTTAGCTTTGGGCCTAGGAGCAGCCTGGTGTCTCCAGGCAGAGAAGTGTTGGTTAGAAGAATGGACTGGCAAGATAAGTGAAAGTGTTTAGTGGTTCTCGCAGTAATGGACCCTCCACCCATCGAAACAGCTGATTTGTCTTCTTATCGAGTCTCGGTAAAGTTCCCAGTCTGCTAAGGAATAATTCCAGCGACTGCTATAAGATACAAAAGGTCTATTTTTTGGCATTTCAATGATAATTGGGAAGTGATCACTACCAAAAAGTTCGTCTAGTACTGTCCAGTTTGTGTTTGATAAGAGACTTCGGTCACAAAAGCTAAGATCTGGGGCTGATAGAGTATTATTGCTGATGTTAATATGTGTTTTTGCTCCATCATTCAATAAACATACATTGTTATTCATTTCCAAAAATTTGATTAATATATTACCTCTTGATTCTGTAAAAGATGAGCCCCATAGAGGGTGGTGTCCATTCATATCTCCCAAAATATAAAAGGGTTTTGGTAGTTGATTCGTTAGATCGAACAATGCTTCCGCAGTAAAATGTTTTCTTTGTGGAATGTACAGACTACAAAGCGTGATTGGATTTGGTAAATAGATGGATAGAGGTAAATAGAAATATTATTTTGATTGATCGTTGAGAAAAGAATGTATTTTATTTTGAAATCATTATTAACTGTAATTAGAAGAGTATTTGAATTATTATTTTGATTTAAAATATTATTGTTTTAATTGTGTAATTTTGAATTTAGAAGTATTATTTGTAATGAAAGAAGCTAATTCAAACACTCTTATTTTACTTTCCTTTTGTTAAAAATAATGTATTGATATTAAAATGTATTGTTTAGTATTAAGGAATATTCTGTTATCTTTTTTTTGTAATTTCAAGGAAAATTGTACTTTAACATGTAAGAAATTCTGAGATGTATAAACATTTTATCTTTGTAAATAGTCTTAGCTTAGTATCTAGAAAGTACAAGGTTTAATCTTTTTATTTATGTAAAACTATAAATAGTACAAATGCTAAACTTGGTTCACAAGATATAATCCTTTTATTATTGTATAAACTTCAAGTTCAAACCTTTTATTTATTGAAATTTTCAATTGAATTATATAGAATCTAACAACCTATTTACACTGAGATACTTGTTGCATCGGAGACCTCGGAACTCGGGGGGGGGGGGGGGGGGAGAGGAGTTATGTACACCTCAATAGTATTAAGAATATAAATAAACAATGTATGATATCCCCCCTTCCAAACCCTATATAAGGCTACCCCCACCTAGCCTCAGGGACATTCTTTTGTCGTACGTTGAGACGTATAGATGCCATGCCCGTTATGTCTTGCGATTAAGTTATAAATTGTGTGCTTGTTCTTGTATCAATGTATGTCATTCAATAAAGCTTCTTTTTTAAAACGTCAAACCGCGATACCTTTATTTAGCTGGCGCCCGAACGGAGGGACTTTTGGAAGTGTAAATGTAACTTCGCGGCAGTTCTATCTTATTACAGGTACAGAATAGCGAGACCTCTTTCCATTGGCATGAGAAGGTTGGGAGTTAAGTATTAGCAGAATACATCAGCAGATCTTCAAGTCTTTGGGAGCATTTTGGTATTCCAATACCTTAACCGAAGGAAGCTGCATCGAGAAGACATCGTTGTATCAAGAAACAAGTATGATTAATTTATTTTTATGTAATTTTAAAATTAAGTATATTTAGTATAGTAAGTTAATTATATTTAGAATATTAATTTAGCATTTATTTTTATGAATAATTTGGAATAAAAATTAAGTAACTTAAAAATAACAGGTTCAACGTTAATTAATAAAAATAATAATATGGCTCTAGAAATAAAAAACCACGACTTAGCACTAATCCCGGAATATGACGGAAATCCGTTACAATTAGTAGATTTCATTAGGAATAGCGCATTTTTGTATAACCTATATTGCAAAGAGGATAACACTCATAAAAATACTAATCAGGCTAAATTAGTTTTAACTATCCTAAACAAATTAACAGGAAAAGCCAAAGTCGCCGTTTATGATAAGGAATTTAGTACCGTTAAAGAAATAATAAAATTCTTAAAAAGAATATACCAAGATACAAGAACTCGGGAACAATTAATTTCTGAAATTTTAAATACCCGTGCGTACCATAACGAGAACCCACTCGATTTCTTAAAACGACTGGGCCAGAAAAGATGCGACTTCTACGCCCGTATTTACTCAGACAGCGAAATAATTGACAAACAGGAGGAAAAGTACAGATACGACAAACAAATATCACACCACGCGGTTCATAGTCTACACCCGGCATTAACAGATTTTATTTATCATATTAAATTCGACAGTTTAGGAGACCTCGAAGAAATATTAAGAAATAGCGCGGCTCACATCGTACACAGTCTATACGGAGATAAAAAACAATATAAAAATAACTCAGCTCAAAATAATTATAAAAAGAAAAATTTCGAAACTAAAAATCGGGAAAACAGACCAAATTTCAATAACCATCATGACTACCAAAATTACCGACCCCATCAATATCATCGCGAGCAATATCCGTCTTTTAATAATCCGCAATACTACTGACCGCAACAGTATAAGCGCGAGCAAAATCCAACCTTTAATACCTTTAATAATAATCAGCATAACTGCCGGCCACAACATCGAGCTATCGAATATCAAACTCCAATACATAATCAACAATTATGTACAATCAACAATTGGACCCTCAGTCACAATATAAATTTTTCAACAAGCCGCCCTCAAGAAATTTTAGACAAAATAATTATCAACAACCCCAAATAGATTCGAATACAGTGTCAATGAGAACAGTATCTACTAGAGTTCACACGATAGAGGAGGAAAAGGACAAAAAAATAAAAATGTTACAAGAACGGATAGAATTATTGGAACAAAAACAGGAACATTTTTTAGAATCAGGCCCAAGCACGAGTAGACCTCCGGACTTAGATCAAATATAAGTAATGGTTTACATAATAATAAACAAACCGCCGAAAATAAACCTAAACAAACTACAGAGTATAATATAGAATTAAACGATTTAAATTTAAATAATAATTTGCCCATTCTAATCGATAAATTAGGAAACAAATGGTTGATTGATACGGGTGCACTTTCTCGAGGAATTGACGAAATGAATCATACCAGTGATGAGGAAGAAATGGATGTTGAAGAATTGCTGAACCAAGATATTGCGGACGAAAACAATTCGGAATACGAAGCAATAATGGGAGATACGATCTAGTAATGAACAGGTACAAATTTGCGAACCAGAAAAATGTGTTAACATAGAGAAGAATCAAATAATCATAAAAAGGGGAAATACTAAAATCAATTTTACTAGACCATTCGGGAAACGTCGATATGAATTGAACATTTACGGAAAATCAGATATCGCCCCATTGTTAGAACAAATCCTTGAACCTAATAAAACTTACGGGATAATTTGCAAATCACCTAATGAAATAACTGAAAATTTGTATGAAGATTATTTTAAGGCAATTCAACAAATAGTAGAAACGCAATATCCGTCAGTCAAATTAAAAAAATACAAACAGATAGGAAATGACATCGAAGACCCAAATGAACAAATTGAAATAATAGACAACCATCATTTAGGCAAAACTAAACATAAGGGTACAAATGAAACGTTTGAATAACTTTAAAAAAAATATTATTTTCCGGGTATGCAAAATAAAATAGCAGAGTATATTAATAAATGTGAAACATGCAAAATAACCAAATATGACCGTAAACCTGTAAAAACCAAATTTCAGATTACACCTACACCAGAAAGACCTTTTCAAGAACTAATGATTGATATTTTTAATTTTAACAACGCGATAATCTTTACAGCAGTAGACACATTTTCGAAACATTTATTTGCCCAAACGTTACAATCAAAAAATGCAATTAATATCTGTAACGCATTAACTAACTACATGACCTACTTTCCCACACCTCTACAAATATCCTTAGACCAAGGGACGAAAATGAAAAATAATTTGGTAAGACAATTTTGCGAAGAAAATAACATTCTCTTGCATTATACTTCAGCCAGTCATTCAAATTCGCTAGGATTACTAAACAGGGTTCATTCTACTTTAAATGAGTTATTAAGAATAATAGGGAAAGAAAGAGACAAATGTTCAATGCAACAAAAATTAAGATTAGCCGTCATAGCTTACAACAATACTTTAAATAATAAATTAAAACTGACACCCAACAAAATTACCTTCAGAACCTCCAGATTAGAATCAAGACAAAAGCATTGACCTGACTGAACAATTAAAATATCATAAGGACCAAGAACTACTACATAAATTAATTAGATCTAAAATAAATAACGAAAAAGAAACAAGAACTGAAAAATTAAATAAAAATAGAGAAGACCCCTTAGATATTCAAAAACAATGAGGAGACATAGAAAATTTAAAAAATACTCAATCAAAAATAAAAAGTAGAGACAAATTTAAAAAGATAAATGTGCTAGTAAAAGATAAGAGACCGATTAAAACCCATATAGACAATATTATAAGGCCCACTAGGAAAAAGAGGAAAAAGAAATAACTATTTCAAATGACGATGGTGAATCTCTTCGCGTAAACATTTCGGATAATTATGATTCAGACGACCCAGATAGTGGTTCTGATTAAAAATATTTAATTTTATTTAAAAAATATTAAAATTTCTTAAAAACCTTTTATTTTAATAAAATGTAATAAATATAATGATATTAGGAGTAATGTTTATTTTATGTTGAAAGAATTATCTGTATTTATATTAAACTGACAATGCTGTAGTTTATTTTAATAAAGTCGGATTTTTCTATTTTGCTGTATATTATTATGTTTAATGTTAACGATGTTAAAAGATCATTCAAATTATTATTTTATTTCACAGTAATGTTATGTTTGATTTATTTTGTAATTAATATTTTGTATTCACTATAATACCAGGTATGCAAGTTTAAAATGTCGTTTATTTCTTAAAATATATACTCAGTAATTTAAAAAAAAGTATAATATATTTTATTCAAAGTACTGACCCTCGCTTTCTACACATTTTGTCCATCTCTCGGGCAATATGTGGATACCATTCCAAAAGAATGCTTCATCTTTATTTGAAATCCATTCATCGAGCCATTTTCGTACGTTTTCGAAATTGTTGAAGTGTTGCTCCGCCAATGAGTGTCCCATCGATGAGAAGAGGTGATAATCAGAAGGCGCCAGGTCAGGTGAATATGGCGGGTGGGGTAGGAGTTCCCAACCAAGCGAAGAAATCGTTTCCTTAGTCAATCTGGCTCAATGTGCAGGAGCGTTATCATGCTGAAGAATGACTTTGGCGTGCCTGTGAGCCCATTCTGGGCGTTTTTTTTCGATCAATGCGTGACTCAAATTGATCATTTGTTGTCGGTAGCGCTCGGTATTGACTGTTTCGCCGGGTTTGAGAAGCTCGTAGTAGACTACTCCCTTCTGATCCCACCACACACACAGCATTGTCTTCTTCCCAAAACGATCCGGTCTTGGACTCGATGTGGATGGTTGTCCTGGCGTTACCCATGATTTTTTTCGTTTGGGATTCTGAAAATAAATCCATTTTTCATCGCCAGTTACAACTCGATGCAAAAAACCCTTTCTTTCGTGGCGTAAAAGCAGCATTTCGCACACAGTTTTTCGTTTTTTCCATCTGTCGTTCGTCCAATTCATGTGGAACCCATTTTCCAACCTTTTGAATCTTTCCCATAGCTCTCAGGCGATCGGAAATGGCTTGCCTAGTGACATTCAACTGTTCTGCCATCATTTGTTGGGTTTGGGTATTGTCTTCGTCTAATAAAGATTGCAATTCGAAGTCCTCAAACTTTTTTGGTCGATTTTCTCGTTTTTGATCAGTAACATCAAAATCACCACGTTTGAAACTTTGAAACCAACGTTCACATGTCCTGACGGTTGGAGCAACATCGCCATAAGTCTCAACAAGAATTCGATGACATTCAGATGCCTTTTTCTTTTGATTAAATAAGAAAATCATGATATGCCGCAAATGCTCTTTATTTGGCTTAAAATTAGACATTTTTAACACCAAAGAAAGGTATGATACGTCCACGTAAACGACTTAAAAAAACAACTGACTTTTGTAAACAAATGACTAACAAACAAAATAGCGTTTAAAGATAAGCAAATCCTTCAATAGGCTAAGAGCGCATTCTATTGGAATTAAAACGACATTTTAAACTTGCATACCTGGTAAATATTAGGATATTATTATTTTGTCTTGAAATATTATTTTTTTTATTTTATTACATTCCGCATCTACTCACGTGAGTCATTAGCGGCTCAATATACATATTAGATTTTGTCGAACAATTTACAAAATTTTAGAAATTGAAAAATGTTTTTGATTTTTTCCTCTGTGTCTTCCAGTGCTTTATCTATATCTGAGGGTATATTGTACTTTTTTCTGGCGTCAGAGTATAGTGTACATGTTGTTACAATGTGTTTCAATGTCAGTGTTGTCATGCATGTTGTACAAATCGGTGGTTCTAGGCTTCTCATCAGGTAACCGTGGGTGAAAGCTGAATGTCCTATTCTTAGTCTCGTCAAGATTATTTCCTCTATTCTTGATTTTCTACAAGATGTTGTCCAGGGTCGGGTGTCTTGTTTAATTTCTTGAAGTTTGCTGCATATTTGGTTCCATTTTGTTTTCCATTGATGGAGCAATTTTTTTCTACAGGATGTTTTTAAGTCAGAAGTTGTTGTAATGTCTGTAATAATGGTTCCTGTTTGGTTCAGTCTCGCGAGATTTGCTGCACTGTCTGCAGCCTCATTTCCGGAGATGCCACAATGTGAGGGTACCCACATTAGCACAGTCCCTCCACCCATCGAAACAGCTGATTTGTCTTCTTATCGAGTCTCGGTAAAGTTCCCAGTCTGCTAAGGAATAATTCCAGCGACTGCTATAAGATACAAAAGGTCTATTTTTTGGCATTTCAATGATAATTGGGAAGTGATCACTACCAAAAAGTTCGTCTAGTACTGTCCAGTTTGTGTTTGATAAGAGACTTCGGTCACAAAAGCTAAGATCTGGGGCTGATAGAGTATTATTGCTGATGTTAATATGTGTTTTTGCTCCATCATTCAATAAACATACATTGTTATTCATTTCCAAAAATTTGATTAATATATTACCTCTTGATTCTGTAAAAGATGAGCCCCATAGAGGGTGGTGTCCATTCATATCTCCCAAAATATAAAAGGGTTTTGGTAGTTGATTCGTTAGATCGAACAATGCTTCCGCAGTAAAATGTTTTCTTTGTGGAATGTACAGACTACAAAGCGTGATTGGATTTGGTAAATAGATGGATAGAGGTAAATAGAAATATTATTTTGATTGATCGTTGAGAAAAGAATGTATTTTATTTTGAAATCATTATTAATTGTAATTAGAAGAGTATTTGAATTATTATTTTGATTTAAAATATTATGTTTTAATTGTGTAATTTTGAATTTAGAAGTATTATTTGTAATGAAAGAAGCTAATTCAAACACTCTTATTTTACTTTCCTTTTGTTAATAATAATGTATTGATATTAAAATGTATTGTTTATTATTAAGGAATATTCTGTTATCTTTTTGTTGTAATTTCAAGGAAAATTGTACTTTAGCATGTAAGAAATTCTGAGATGTATAAACATTTTATCTTTGTAAATAGTCTTAGCTTAGTATCTAGAAAGTACAAGGTTTAATCTTTTTATTTATGTAAAACTATAAATAGTACAAATGCTAAACTTGGTTCACAAGATATAATCCTTTTATTATTGTATAAACTTCAAGTTCAAACCTTTTATTTATTGAAATTTTCAATTGAATTATATAGAATCTAACAACCTATTTACACTGAGATACTTGTTGCATCGGAGACCTCGGAACTCGGGGGGGGGGGGGGGGAGAGGAGTTATGTACACCTCAATAGTATTAAGAATATAAATAAACAATGTATGATATCCCCCCTTCCAAACCCTATATAAGGCTACCCCCACCTAGCCTCAGGGACATTCTTTTGTCGTACGTTGAGACGTATAGATGCCATGCCCGTTATGTCTTGCGATTAAGTTATAAATTGTGTGCTTGTTCTTGTATCAATGTATGTCATTCAATAAAGCTTCTTTTTTAAAACGTCAACCCGCGATACCTTTATTATATATATATATATATATATATATATATATATATATATATATATATATATATATATATATATATATATATATATATAGTTATGGAAACCCAATGGTATTAGGGATAATAAACAAATGTACACTATCCCCTCTCCTAGATAACTGTATAAAAGGCCACCTCCACCTGCGCCCGATGACACTCTGATATAGTCACTCGTAGGACTCACAGATGTTCAACACAAAGTTTTGTATTAAGTTTTAAATTGTGTTTTTTCTTGATATAATGTATGTACTTCTTAATAAAATCTCTTTTTAAAAACTCAGTCCCGCGAACCTTTTATTTAGCTATATATATAATCCATGTAACATAGTGCTGATGTGTTGAAAAATAAAAGAATTTGTAATATGTTTTAGAACTGAAGATGAATGTTTAGCATTTGAAACTAGTATTCTAATAAAATAATTCCAATAGAAGGGTCAATTAATTCATCAATCTTAATTCTCTAATTTTTTGTTAGTTGGCAACTTGAAGTCTTCCAGAACAAGCATCATCTTGAAGCATTTCATTGCCTTGACAAAATTCAGAAAACCAAAATTGAGCTTTATCCTCAGAGAGTACCTTCTCACCAAACACAAAACATATTTTTTGAGCGGCCTCGGTTGCCTTCAAGCCAAGTTTAAATTCATATAATAAAATTGACCGAATTTTAATTTAAACACTCACCATTTTCATTTATATTTTTTAATGTTTAGCAGTGACTGGATTTGATGATAAAATGCATTATTTTTGTTAGTGTGTAGAGAATATGTAGATATATTCACACCATCAATATGGCGACGCATTCAGGCTCAACTTTGTATATGGCTGACTGGGCTATAGCCCAGAGCGCCAAATTTCCCCAAAAAAATTTTTTACAATATTGTTTTCATTAGTTTTGTTGTGATGTTCCCCTCTTAAGAAAATCTCAATTTGGAAACAACAACAAAGCTACTCTGCTTTTGTAAAAAATATTCTTTTTCAGTACAGTGTATTAGTCTGTTTCAGTATAGTATACTGTTTTACAGGCAAAAAACTTTGCCCAAGCAAAATTAAGAAAAAAAAATCTCATCTATTTATGTTTTGTTAAGGTTTATTTAGCTTTATTCCTTTACTAAAGCTTATGTATTTACTATGTACTAACTTCAATTTTTATTGGTGTTGAATAAACCTTTCAAGCTCATAACTTTGGTGGTCTTATTAATAAACATGCTTTTGCTATTCCATACCCCCAGACCCCTCGGCAGGGAGGGAGGGGGGCGACAAAGCTGTTTGCAGCCCAGCTTCCACTAAACCCGGGCCTGGACGCATTTCGTATTGTGTTTATAGCAATCACTCTATATCAACAGCAAAGTACTTGTTGGTAGCACAGCACACAATAACAGCAAAACACAAGGGGAAGAGATGGTAGGAATTCTGAGTTTCTACAAACTTTTTGGGAATTATGCTCCAATAAATGTAACATAAAGTTGTCATTTAACTATTCCAAATTGTCTATCTATTTTAAGGCCAAATTGTTTTATTTTTTATTTTGAAGAAAATGACTGGTTACAATTGTAGAAGTTTTTTATATCAATGAGTGAACTTTTCTTTTTTTTTCTTCTGATGATCATAGTATAATGTTAGTTTTTACTGTTGCTTTTTTAGTTTGTTTTTCCTTTACAATATATGCCATGTGACATTCTTTATATTTACTTTATTTATATTGTTGTTTTATTATTTTTTTTCAAATGTAGGAGCTTTTCACATAATTTCAGGTTTAACTGCATTTAATATATTTTCATTTATATCTTCTTATTTTTTCTGAGTTTATAGTATGTAAATCACAGCCCAGTATAAAACTAACTCACGACTATCATAACGTACTGATTCTTTATACATCACTAATTTTTTTTTTTATTCTAGAAAAAAAGACTTTCATTGGCTGCATCTGATGGTGATTCAGTGGAAAGCTGTGGAAGTGGTCCTAGCAGTGCAACCAACTCACTAAGAAGATCTCATGACAAGATCGTTGTTGTGAAAGTGAGTCTTATATAATATATAAGAGTAGGAAATAGATGAGACTATACTTTTAACTAAGTGATTTGGACATTTAGGAAAGCAATTGAAAGAAAAAAATAATTCAGAATAAAAATATAAAGAGCAAGATAGGAAGCTACAGAATATACTGTTCCACAAAATGTAGCAGAAGTGGCAAAAAACATTATTTTATTTTATTCAAGCAATACTACCACATATTATATATTATATTATATATAATGTGCTTTTAACACATGTGGTAGTATTGCTTGAATAAAATAAAATAATGTTTTTTGCCACTTCTGCTACATTTTGTGGAACAGTATATTCTGTAGCTTCCTATCTAGCTCTTTCTTTATTTTATTCTGGATTATTTTTTTCTTTCAATTGCTTTCCTAATTTTACTAATCACCCGGTTAAAAGTATGGTCTCATCTATTTCCTGATCTTTACTTGTTTCTGAATTATTATATGTGTTAATGGAATTTTGATGACAATATTTTGTACAATTTTTTTGAAGGGGGAAAAGAATTTGAAAATGGTTTATTAGCAGTTAGGGATGGGTATCACAAGAAAAATACAAAATTCCATTCGATGAATTGTTGAGCTCTGAATATCGGTACTCAATATATCGATGACTATCTGCCTTCCCCTTGGGCAATAATTTATAAAGATGACAAAGAATTGATAATATTCCTATCACGTTACAATGATATTCCTGTATACTTTATCATTTTAGTTAATTTTGGTAATGTCATCGAACCACTGCTCCACCAAATTTGTCAAGCCCGCATCATGCTTAGCCGCAATTGTAATAATAGCTAATTTAATGGTTTACCTAATTAGAAATGTTTAAATATCTATGTCTAATTTATTATTTAACATACTTTAGATGAAGATATACAGAGGGAGAGAGCACAAACACACTCCAGTGTCATTTCTTCTTCCACACTTACAGTAACGTTTTTTGTTCAAACTAACTACAAATCGCCATTAGTTCACTGGTATGTATTGTTTTTGCTCACACCTTATTTTTAACTATTTACTAACTTCATTGTTCAGCCTTACCAAGGCTCATTGTGCTAGTGCCGTGTTTCCTGTATTGTTCAATACAGTCCTAATGTTTTCATGTATCTGATGATCATCAGTCTGCCCTAGGATTTAGTGTGAGTTCTTTACCGAAGTGAAAGAACATCTTTCTTGCCTTCATATCACATTTGCATATGATGTGGTAAGGCATTTCATCTTCCTTATTGCAGAATCTGCAGTTTGTTTGCAACCCTTGTTTAACAAGTTTATACATCGTGAGCATCTTTCTTGCTTCCACCTCCAAGTGCGGTGGTCTTAGGTTGAGCATCACCTTCAATAGATACCAGTGAACTAATGGCGATTTGTAGTTAGTTTGAACAAAAAACGTTACTGTAAGTGTGGAAGAAGAAATGACACTGGAGTGTGTTTGTGCTCTCTCTCCCTCTGTATATCTTTATCTAAAGTATGTTAAATAATAAATTAGGCATAGATATTTAAACATTTCTAATTAGGTAAACCATTAAATTAGCTATTATTACAATTAAAGATTATATTGATCCATAATAGTTGTTTATAAACCATTAAACATTAAATTGCTAAAATGTTAAACAACCCCCATATGTTTAATTTAGATTAATAAAACTATTTGTATTATCTATTTATTCACTGATGGTCATAGCTATGTCAGAGTAATTGTAAATTCTTTATATATAAGTATTATTCGTATACATATAAACTTTGAGGAATATTATAGTATTGGTATCTGACTAAGTATATGTATGTACTGACTATTATTTAATTAATAATAAACTCCTTTTAAATTTTAAACATTTGAAATAATAGTGTTCCTATTTAAGTTGTCAAATAAACTAAGGTAACAGCATCGAACTACCACTCCACCCCTGCTCCCTATCTCACATTAGGAAGTGGAAATAACAAAACATTAGCATATAAAGCATTAAATACATGTTGGAAGTTATGATGTTGTTTACTTCTGGTATACTTTGACACATTGGGGAAGTGAAAATAAGAAAATACCCAACTTCTGATAAACTTTCTCATTTTTTTAAGATTGAATTGTTTTATTGAATTAAATTTTGCAATCTAACTTACCTTTGGGAAATCAGTAATAAAGATGACAAAGAATCGATTCACACAATATTTAGAATGAAAAATTATTGCATTAGTGAAATGGAAATATCAACATATAAAACACTAAATACACATTGAAAGGTATGTTGTTAACTTCTGGTAAACTTTCTCATATTTGGGAAGTGGTAATAAGAAAATATAAAACTTCTGATAATCTTTCTTATTTTTTTATTCAATATGTAAAACACATCCCTTTTGAAACTGACATTAACTTCTGTTACTTCTAATATTTGAGAAGACGAAATGAGAAAATATCATTACAACACACAAAACAATACATTCCAATTTAAAACTATAGAAATGGAAGCTTATACGTGAATATTATAATTATTATTATTTAAATATTATAACTATTATAAATTATTTTAAGTGAAATAATTCCAATAGAAGTGGCAATTAATTCAACAATCCTAGATGATAATGGATTTCTCTATTCCTGCTCTATGCCACTATATCAGTGTTGCATATAATATCATGGGTCTTACCACCTTCATCTAAACCCAGTATACTGCTTTGGTTTTGTAATCCCAGGATTTTCCTATTGCCGTTTTACAGGCCCATAGCATTTTAAGCTCTTGGAGGACATATATTCAATATGTTTTTCCAGATATACGCCTAGATGTTTAATTTCTGTGCCTAATCTGAACACTTTAAACTTGGTGGTGTAATAACCATATTCTTTTTATTTGTAAAGATTCATAAGTCTACTTTTTCTGGGTTAATATTTAAACCTCTATGGTCACACCACTCCGTCAGTAGTTTCATACATGTTTTAAGCAGGTCTGATATGGTGGCCTGATGTTCACCACCCTCTGGGATAGCGATATCACCAGCATATCACTGTGTCTAAAAAGCTTTGTTGCAGTTGTTTGTCAAAAGGGAATCAACCACCATGAGCCATAATAGCGGTGATCTCCCTGTGAACATCATCCCTCTGGTTTGGCCCACAGTTTCTGAATATGTGATTCTTTCCTTTAACATAGAACAAATCCATTTGCGGATGGTATGTTCAACCTTTCCATCTTTTAGGGCTTGCTGAATAGTCAAATAGGAAGTTCTATAGAAGGCACCATCGATATCAAAGAAGATACCCGCCATAATTTCCTATTTATTCAAGGATCTTTAGATTCTGGTTATCAGATGCTGCAGGGCAACCTCACAGGATTTTCCTGCTTGATAAGTATACTGTGAGTGATGTAGAGGTCTCATCAGAAGCGTATTTTCCATTATATGTCTGTCAATGAGATTCTCCATTGACTTCATTAGAAAAGATGTAAGACATTTGGGTCTGAATGCTCTGGGTGGTCATAATTATCTTTCCCCAGCTTTCGTGTATGTATGTATACCTTTAGCTGCTCTCTATCCGTGGGTATGTAGCTAAGTGCTAAGCTACCTCTTATCAGTTGTAGGAGATATTTTATGATTGCTGATAGGCCTCTTTGCAGTAAGGCAGGAAAAATGCTGTCAGCTCCATCTAGTTTGTAGGAGAGAAGCTTTTAATTGCCCACTCAAGTTTTTTGCTGGCTATTGTTTTTGCTCTGTCCCAGTTATCTTTTGTTATTTTATGATTTTCTATTGCTGAGAAGGTGAAGTTTTCATTCATAATTTCACATCCAGGAAAGTGTGTTCTTGCTAGGACTTTGAGTGTATCCATTCTGTTCATGGAATACTTGCCTCCATCCAAAGCGATCCTAATTTATCCTGTTGTGGGTGTTTTGACAGAATTTTATTGATGCTACAGGCTTTCGCTGTAGTTTCAATTTCTAGATAGAATTTTCTCCAAGCCTGTCTCTTAGTCTTTCAGACAGATGTATGGTATACGGTAAGTTATTCTCTGTATTCCATCTGCCAGTTCTCTCAGCATCATTCAATTTCTTTCTCAGAGCTTTTCTTTGGTTGCCAAGATTATCACTCCACCATTTGGTGTTTTTGCTATTCTCAACTCCACAGCTATCATTATTAGCTTCATAGCATCTGGCTATTATATTGTTTGGCATGGAGTTGAGTATTTCTAATTGCTATGTGTTTTCCGCTCATTTAGGGCAATTATTGATTTCCTCTTTGAGCATTTCACTGCAGTTTTCCCTGTCCGCTTGTCTAGGATTTTTATAGTTTTTCTTGCTCATAGAGTCAGATACTATATGAAAGCTTATGTATCTGTGATCTGAGCATTTATCTTTGTTTGAGACATGCCAATTCTGCACCTTTTGGATATCTCTAAGGAAGCCAGGGTTATATCAATAAATCTCTTTTAAGAATGTCAAGATTATTACCTATAATATAGTCAAGTAATTGCTCAACTCTATAGCTTGTGCCTGTGCTTCCCCAAACTAAGTGATAGGCATTGGCGTCCAGGGCCATGATTCTGTTGCTGCTGGCTTCTATCACGAATCTCTCCATGTTCACTGTAACTGATGCTGTTTCTTATGGCAATTAGATGGAGGCCATACTAACTTCTGTCCTGTGTGTTCTCTTTTAAGGTTTATTTTTGCTGCTGCCAAGTCCCTGGAACATATGCCATAATGGTTGCAGTTTTCAACTTCTTTCATAGAATTAGGATTGATGAATTAATTGCCACTTCTATTAAGATTATTTTATTAGAAAACTAGATTTGAATGCTAAACATTCATCTTCAGTTCTAAAACATACAAAATTGTTTCAATACATCTTAGACTCTTACACTCATCTTAGAGGTAACTAAAGCAGAAATGGACTTCTCACTGAATTCGTGAGAAGCAGAAGGGGGCTGGTAGGTTAAATTTTTTATTTACAATGGTGTTTCCCTTATGACTCATTGGATTTTTCCTTTCCTATGGAAAACAAATTTAAAATGGGGCTATTGGATATGTTTATCTGATCATTTAAAATAAAAATCTGGATCGGTTTTAAACGATTTAATTATTTCTAGTCAGTTGGCCTCTAACTTTCATAGAGTGCGGGCATGTTTTAAGCGTTCTCTTGACTGTTAATTTTATTATCGTTTTTTTTTTTGTTTTTTTTTCATAATTTCTTATCACATGTTAACTTGATGAAATCGGAAGATGGTGTAGGTGTTACTCCATTAATTTCTCAAAATTGCCAACTTTCTTCTAAATCAAATGGCCACGAAGTTATAGAAGACATAAATTCGAAGAAAAGGAATCTCGAAGGCTCTCCACTAAATCAATCACCGGTAAAAAAAATGGGTAAATATTTTCAAGAAATTTCACCTATAAAAATTAGTAACAGATTCCAATTATTATCTGAAACTGATATTACAACCAATAAACCTTGCTCTTCTAAACAAACAACCGCTCAAGAGAGTATTAGCACTGAAAATAAACAGGTTACACCTAAAATCCCCCCGATATTCCTACACAATGCAAATAATTACCAACTACTGTTAAATGACTTAAACTCATTATGTATGAATCCTTTTTCAACAAAATTAGCCGGAAAAGACACCAAAATAATGCTCTCCTCCATTGACGACTACAGAAGAATTACCCGTTATTACGATGAAGAAAAAATCGAATATCACACTTTTTCTTTAGATAAAAATAAAACTCTTAATGTTGTGATCAGAAAGGTGCCATATTCTATTACAGATGAAGAGCTAAAATCCGAACTAATTTCCAAAGATTTCGATGTTTTGTACGTTCCCAGAATATTGAATAAAGAAAAAAAAAAAAACCACACCGCTTTGTTCAGTCTCACTAGTAAACAATACAAAGGCCAATAATATTTTTAAACTTGAAAATTTATTTTCTGCTATAATTTCAGTGGAACCAAAAAATAAAAACAATGACATCCCCATGTGTACCAACTGTCAAAGATTCGGTCACACAAAAAATTACTGTCGATTAGAACCAAGGTGTGTAAAATGCAAAGAAAAACATCATTTTTCAAAATGCCCTCTAAAATTTACTGATAAACCGTATTGTGTCAATTGTAATCAAGAACATGCAGCTAGCTATAGAGGTAGCCCTTATTACCAAACAATTAAAAACAAAACTAACTCACCTGCAGTTCCAAACAATGTCGAAAATAAAAATGAAGAAGCTCTTGCAAATCGTAAAACATTTCGTAAAGCCACACCACATTTTTCATATTCTTCTGCCTTATCACCTGAACAACAACCTCAAGAAAAAAATAACACCGAAGATAACAGTGAAAACATATTGACCGCTATTACAAAAATCATAATCAATGCTATAAAACCATATTTATCACAAATAATGAAACATTTAAGTTCGTTAGTTACCTCATTCTTCACAAATGGGCCTTAGTGTAAACAAAAGCCCATCGACTGTTACTAATTCCTTTCCCACCCGTTATAATAAATATGTTTATTTTCATTTTCTTGCTACATTCTTAATGATACTATATTTATTTTACTATGACCGCTGAAATAAAAAAATTAAATCTTTTAAACTGGAATGCATATGGTATTTATTCACAAAAAAGTGAATTTAGAATATTTCTTGAATTGAACTCTATCGATATAGCCTGTATATCTGAAACTCATTTATCAAGTAATATTAAATTTAATATACCAGGCTATGAAATTTTGAGAAAAGATAGGAACAGTTCTACTGCTTCTGGCGGAGTAGCTCTCGTCATAAAAAAAAATATCAGTTTCTCTGAAAATATTATTCTCGATATATTTAATATCGAGTTCATATCCATTCGTCTAAACTCTACCCACAGCACTGTTATCACAGCCGTATATAAGCCACCAAATAAGAAGCTCAAAGAAGAAGAAATTCTTAAATTATTACCTCCGAATGAATCAACTTTAGTATTGGGTGATATGAATTGTAAACATATCTACTGGGGGTGTCATAAATCAAATTCAAATGGTAGCAAATTACTCGACATCTGTTCTAGAAATAATATTCTAATCACGGCACCTCCTGAACCTACATTTTTTAGAAAAGGATGTACGCCTGACATATTAGATATTATGCTATCAACAAATATCAGCCTACCTGTCACAAGCAAAACAATAGCTGCTCTAAATTCGGACCACATCCCAATATTAATTTATTTCTCAACCGAAACTCCTGAAATTATCACTCGAAGTTCCATGATAAAAGGATTAATAAACTGGGACATGTACGAACAATTGATGGAGTAAAATATTTGTTTAAAAAATAAATTCCACCACAAAAATGAAATTGATGAAGCTATAAAAATTTTCACAGAAAATATATCTAAATCCATTAATGACTCCACAGTAAAACCATTCCACAAAAAAAGAAACAGTTATTTAAACAACGTACCAACTTCAATTCTATCAAAAATAAAGGAAAAAAATAATGCTAGAAGACAGTGGATACGAACCAAAAATCCAAATTTCAAAACAATATGGAACAAATTAAGAAAAACTGTCAAAACAGAATTAGAAAAATTCACATTAGCACAATATAAAAATTATGTCACAAATCTATATTCAAATGATCAAACACTATGGAAGGCTACGAAACGGCAATTAAACAAGCAAGAAAAAATTTCAAGCCTATTAGAAAATGGTGATTTTATCACTAGTGATGCGGAGAAAGCTGAAGCCTTTGCAGACTATTTTGAAAAAACATTTTCAATCCCTACAAGAGAAACAAGACCGTCAAGAAGAAACTCAGTGTATTATGAAATCGATGAATTTGTAGCATTACCACAAGCAACAGCACAACGTCCATTGAAATTTACAACTCCGAAAGAGATTTTCGAGCTTATTACAAAACTTAAAACAAAAAAAAGTCCTGGCCATGATCTAATTCCAGTTATTGCCATTAAAAAATTACCGAGAAAAGCCATAATTTTCATTGCTTCAATTTTCAATAGTTGCTTACGAACAGGTTATTTTCCTGATAATTGGAAGAAGGCTGAACTGGTAGTTATCCACAAGCCTGGAAAAAACGCCAAACAAATCAGCAGCTACAGGCCTATAAGTCTCTTACCAATTCTAGGAAAACTTCTGGAATCAGTTATAAAACGGCGCCTAACTTCTTTTTTTCAAGATATATGCATTATTCCCGATTTCCAATTTGGATTCCAGGTCAGTCATTCCACTGCACATCAACTATCAAGATTATCAGAACTTATAGTAAACGGTTTTGAAAATGAAAAAACACACACTTGTCACATTTTTAGATTTTCAACAAGCATTTGACAAGGTATGGCACCAAGGTCTCTTATACAAACTTAAGTCAGTAAACACTCCAAAATATCTATACGATATTCTGTATTCCTTTCTCAATAAACGAACATTCGCCGTCAGAATAAACCACACAATCTCAACCATCAGACCTATCAGTGCCGGTACTCCACAAGGATCAGTTTTATCACCCATCCTCTTCAACTTCTACCTTCATGATATCATCCATTCCTCCGAAACCTCTATAGCCATGTTTGCTGATGACACAGCAGTTTTTTCGCAACATGAAAACATAACAATAGCTAGAAATACTCTTCAAACTCATCTAAACGAATTAGAAAAGTATTTTAAAAAATGGATGATCAACCTAAATATACATAAATGTATTGCTAAAATTTTTACCCTCAGACGACCAATAGACCCACCGGAACTAGTTCTAAATGGAAACAGACTTCAATGGAATCCTTCTAATGAGGCAGTAAAATACCTTGGTGTCCACCTAGATAGTCGCCTAACCTGGAATCACCACATCAATATTAAACTTACACAGACCTACGCAAGGCTGGCAATGCTGTACCCGATAATTAACAGAAAATCCACTCTTAAACCAAATATAACTATTTTAATCTACAAAACTATACTCAGGCCATTAATGATGTACGGTTGTGAAGTTTGGGGAGCTGCTTCCTCTACCAAACGGAAAAAAAAAAAACTACAATCTCTCCAAAACAAGATCCTAAGAATTGCTGTAGATGCTCCCTGGTTTATAAGAAATAGTCAACTTCACCGTAAATTAGACATAGAATCAATAGACGATTTCATCAAAAAATGCTACACCAGGTTTCATTGCAAGTTACCAGCGGTTAAAGGTGCAGTAGCTTTCAACATAGGAGCTCAAACAACATCCCGCAGATTGAAACCAAGACTCATGCAAGACATCCTGATGTAAACACCATGACTATTCTATTCAGTAATTACTTCTTCATTACAATACCAATTATTGTTCTTATTGCTACAATTTATCTCTTATTTGTGTATTCTTTACTTTATTCATTTAGTTTGTCTTTATTATTATTCTCTTATATATACACATATTCTTTCTTTTCTGTTATTTTGTATTTATTTAAAAAAATAATTTTAATTATAATTATTATTATTTTAATTTATTTTTGTATATATTTTTTTTTTTTTTTTATTTATTTTATTTTTTTTTATTTATTTATTTTTTTTATTTATTTATTTTTTATTCATTTATTTCTTTTTATTTTATTTTATTTATTTATTTTATTTTTTTAAAGTTCTTTGCATTATTTTTTTTTTCTTTCTTTCCCTTTTAATTTATTGTTATTATATAGTTCCTCTAAAGTTATAATTATTCCACATAAAATATTATAGAACTTATCTGTTATGGGTGTCTCTTGCACGAGACTATACCCTTCCTTCTACAATTGTTAAATCATCACTAATATTATTAGAACATCCATGTAAGGCTTACCAGGCCGATCTGGAAATAAATAAATAAATAAATAAAAAAAAATTATTTCTAGTGATTCAAAAATATTTAATTTTAGGCTATTTTCTACTTGATGTAATATTTTTGCTCCCGAGTCTTTATTAAATTTGTGGTTATTTTCATTTAGATGGATAGCGAAATTGGAGTTTTGGGTCTTTGTAGTGTATGCTCTTATATGTTCTTTTACTCTTTGATTTACCAATCGTCCAGTTTTTCCTGTGTATTTTGCTTCACAGTCATTACATTTTAATTTGTATATGCCGCTTTTTTGGAAAGGGTCTATTTTGTCTTTCGATGAAGGGAAGTATGATGACAATGGTTTATCTATTTTAAATGCTTAGTTTAAACCTAATTTTTTTTATTCTTTCCCGACTTTAGTGGATATTGGGCCGTGGTATGGTATCAAAATATATTTTTTCGGGGTAGCTTTATCCTCTGGGGGTGTTATGTATATATTATTCATAGTTTTTTTATGTATTTGTTTTCTTAAAATACTAGGGCATGCAAACTCTATAAAAGAATCACTTGAGGTACGCATGATGGTATAGAAGGATCAATACAATTAGGATAGATGAATTAATTGCCACTTCTTTTGAGATTATTTCATTAGAAAACTAGTTTCGAATGCTAAACATTCATCTTCATAGTTTTTTTATGTATTGGTTTTCTTAAAATATTATCTATATATATATTGTGGTTTTACTGCATCCATTATTGTTAGCTATAGTGTATATTGTCTACATCTGTGGGTGAGGAAACCCACACACACAGATGTAGTTATACACAATAATGCCAGGAGACCACTAACACATAAACTCGCAGCATTTAATAGCATGATATACCGCCTTTTAAATATACCGCTAAATGAACAAAATTATAAAAGAGAAATCCAAACAATATACACTATAGCTAACAATAACAGATACAGTAAAACCACAATATATATCGATAATATTTTAAGAAAACAAATACATAAAAAAACTATGAAGATGAATGTTTAGCATTCGAAACTAGTTTTCTAATGAAATAATTGTTACCTAAAATTTTTGTAACATTACCGTGCCCAGCTCAGAGGAGACAGCCAGGGTTCAAAAATATAACAATAAAAAATTTACATAAAAGGATAAACATCACCAGCTAAATTAGTTATTTTTCATCAATTATAATCAAAAGTGGCAAATAATCTTAACTTAATAATAAATGAATTGAACTATAAATTAAAAATCATTTATAAAAAAAATAACATAAAAAAAAAGAACTTATTATAGTGAGTTTCGAACGTGAGCATTCTACCTAGGAGTCCTTTACTGTACCCTTCAGCTATGCCACCTGCTGCTATCTAAGCACCTTACCTTGATACTTAAGTCAGTTAGCCAATTATATTTTTACAGAGAGAGCTTTACTAGTGATCCCCCTAACATTTTATCTTTAAAAATATATCTAAAAAAGTAAGGAAAAAGAGAACGTAAGATAATTTCTTCTAAAAACACACACAAAAAAAAAGAATACAAATTTATTGAAACAAAAATAAAACAAAATTAACTACCAGCTGGTTTAAAAATAAAAAATTGAAATTATACTCCTTAATAAACAAGATATAAACTAATATATACATGTATTTACTGTCCTGAAGGTGGTCTCAGCTCCCTTCGGCTCAATTGAGTGAAGTTCCCTGGTGAATGTTGGTTTCCTGGCCCCAATCTCCTTTCAGATTTTTCATTTCTTAACCCGCGGGTATTAAATGAAGAAAATCGTCCAAGAACACCGTTTTTCTCCGAAAAATCGGTCACCACAAGTCACACACACACCTGACCTAGCCGGCCAACCTCTTATCTCTCTCCTTGTCTTTTCTTGTCGACCCCCTCTCGCTACGCCAGTAGCTCCGGGCGGCCCCCCTCACTACAAATTGTTAATCTCACTGTTCACTGTTTTTTTTTCTCTAACACACATAAATGCAGTGTACATTCTGCTCACTTAAAACATTTTAACAAATAATAATAATACAAAATAGTTCATATGTTATTGTTTTTCATTAACTTAATACAATAATAAAATACTAAACATAAACAAGGAACAATAAATCAGGGAATCTATCTCTTTTTTTTTCCTTTTTCCTTTTCCCTAATCACCTCACCACTTTTTTTTTTTAATGTAACATAATCTCAAAAGAAGTGGCAATTAATTCATCTATCCTAATTGTATTGATCCTTCTATACCATCATGCGTACCTCAAGTGATTCTTTTATAGAGTATGCATGCCCTAGTATTGTCAGACGAAGAAACGACATTATAACCCTTCATCTGAATTATTTTAAAGAAGTAAGGTTCTTGTAAAAAAACAATATCAATATTCTTACCTCTTACATACTGCTGCAGCACTCCAAATCCTGCTATGCAGTAATGAAGAATGGCTTGCTGCAATCTAATCATTGTTAGTGATTATTGAGTGTGGGCGCCCTTGGGTTCCTCCTCTGGAGGTAGCTGCGAGGAAGCCACATCCCTGGAAACCCTTCTAGGGTCCCTGGCCATGGCCACACCCCTGGCATCTCTGTATTAGGGAGTCCCTCGGGTATCTCTACCTCTGGGATTTTGGTGTTACCTGTACCAGCTGCTTCTTCCTCCTTTCAACCATCTGGTCTCCTCATCTCCTTTAGGATCAATTTGTTCAGGCCATTAGCTGACCTCCAGGTGTTCCTTCAGGTAGACTGCCCTTAATTTTGGGACCAGCAGGACACCGAAGGACCCACGCTCCTCCTGTGAGACCCCTGCCACCAACCAATACTCCACTCCAGGTATTTCCTCATTTTGCTAGCGAATCCTGTTCACCAGTTGGTAGTCTTCCATTTTCTTGACTGGAAAATAACCTCCCATTCTGGTGGTTGAGATGGCATTCTTTGCATCAACGATGCGGAGGACTACACCCTCCCAACACCGGTGGTCGGGACGATCTCCCAACCTACCTCATGGTTTTTTCATTATTACAATTAATTATACTGGCTCCAAATTTAAAGCTTGGGCAATTAAATTTGGGTTGTATGGTATGGTGCTGCCGTCTTCAAGTTCGTTGATCTTGAATCTGGCAGCCCTGTTCTTTGGTGAGTTGAATTGATACTCATTAGGAATAACCACAGTCATAAACCCACCAGTTGTTTGCGCTTAACTGGATCTAACTTCATTGCCCCTGACCTTCTTTGCTGAAGGCACCGAAGTTCCAGGGGAATATCTAGACTTCCTCATGTCCACTTGCAGGTTTGTACATACTGACCCAACCTTGGCGCTCACCCGAGCTTTGCGACCGCTGTTGTGGCACCTTTAGTTACCCTGGCTCCTCAGCCCTAGGCTGCTGGCTCACCCGAAGGGAGCCTGGCCGCCACAGTTAGGTTATGGTGCCTGGGGTCAACTTAGTGTCTCCGTCCTTGGCGGCCCGTTGGGCCCTTTGGGTTCACCCAAAGGGAGCTCTGCCACCACAGTTGTGGCGGCTTGGTGGGGTTTTCCGCCCATAGGCCTGCTAGTTTCTTTCAAGAGTGACCTTTCTTCTATTGTGCCTCCTATGAGTGACTGTTCTAAAGGAGGTACCTTCAGCGATAACATTTTGCGACAGAGCTTTGACATTAGTTCCATATGCTTCAAACTGCCAGAGGCTATGTTAAGAGTCTTATTTATTTTTCGATATTTCTTGCTGGGCTTACCTCCTGTTCCTCTATTGCTTGTGGGCTATTCTTATCAGGTACTTGCATCCACTTCCACCAAGCCGAGGTCGAAATTTAGACGGCCTCCTTCTTGAGTCAGGGAGAGCATCAGTGAGCTCCCTGATTCCTCATCCAGATTTCCAGATCGTGACCTGTAAAAGAATTATTTGCATCCGAAGTTGAAAGTTAATCCTAGGACAAGTTAAAAATTTTTAGTTTTGTTTGGTTTGATTATGATGGGTAAATTTTGTTCCCACAAGAATGGAGGGAGAAATTACACTACAGGTAAGGCCTTATCCCCACAGGGGTGTCCCCCTGGTGCCCCAAGAGGGTCGAATTTTTTGTATTAAACATGTTGATATGACCTAGAATAATGGTTTTATGCAAAATTATGCCTATTTTATGCTTCAGCATAAATTTTATGCTTAGATATCACAGATGATACTTCGCAAGGATAGGGTGTCATTTGGTGTTTTTGAACGGTATCATATGCAACACCTTGCGAGGATAAGGTAAACACAAAGAAAAATTTTCTTTACTAAAAATGAATACATTATAATGTTTTTCACAAAATTATGATAAAAAGTATACAAAAAGTACAAAATTATAGTAAAGAGTTAATTAAAAATAGTAGGAATGTGTAATTTGTGTAATTCTGGAATTCCCGTTTTGTGTTGTTTGGGTAGTACTCATAATTGGTGTAACAGGATGAGGTTGTGTCTGAATGATTTTGGTTCTTGAAGTCTAAGGTTGGCTCAGCTCCTTACCCCCATCACCTACTGTTCCCATTGTTGGGGGTTCTTTAACAACTTGTGAAGATAGGGAAGAAAGCCTATCCAATCCATCTTTTAAAGAAAGGAAATTATTGACAGCACAAATTCTTAAATAATAATGTCATAAATATATCTGCAAATGATGAATATAAAAAAGTAGCTTTTGAAGAAAAAAAAAAGTCAATAGATACTTACTAAATTCTACTTGGGTTGTCAAATTATGATCTTGTATTGTGTACTATATCAACCAAAATTACGGTTATAAATAGATCGGCAATTTGACTCTCCAACTCTTCTTCCTTAATTTGGTTCGGAATTTCATCGTTATCCTCTTCTTGGTCAGATTTGGATCTAATCTTCGGCACAAGGGAAATGATGTACTCGGCCCGTGAACAAAACATTATCACAATTCTACAATATCAAAAATATTCATTAATTGTTATAGTTACATAGCAACGACAATAACAAACATTAAATATTGGGGGGATAGCTTAATTGAAAACAATGTAGCATAGGTGATACTTTGCGAGAATAGAGGTACATTGCTGTAAAAAAAATGACATAGTTATTCTCACAAAGTATCACCCATGATACCAAAAGAAAAAAATTCATAGCGTGGTAATAAATAATAAAATATTATATTCAAAGGAATTTTTAGCTTCCAGAAGAGTTTAGCAATTGTAATTATATTTTTATTTGAATGAAAAACTGTTTTGAATAAAAGAATTAAACATATAAACTTACCTCTCAGAGGCTGGCAGCCGATACTCACGATTCAACACATGGATGGTGAAACAAACTTTTGTTTGTAACCTTCTTCACCTTTATAAAAACCAGGAACACCAACATGATGGCAATAAACTGTTTTAACAAACCTTCTTATCTCAGCCAACTTAAATACAACCGGGTAAATTCAAAAATTAATTACCATTAGTTATCATATATGGTACTGCCTGAGAATAAGGGTTAAGGTTTAAAGAGGCTACATTGATTTGAAACAAGGCAGACTGAGAGTTTATATGTTCTTCAGAAAGTAATGAGGAACCAAATAAAGAACAAAAGTGAAGTTGATATTATTAAACAAGTAAAAGGTAAACTAATTGGTATTAAATGTAATAAATTTGGCTTTCGAAGGAAACATACAACAGATGTGTGCCTAGCAGCTAAGGCAGCCTGTTATGGATATGGAAAAACAGAATATTTTAAGAACATTTGTTGGAAGAAGACCTTTGGTAAAGAAGATCCAGGAGGTGCAGAACCACTTTACTTGGTATAGGTATCAATTTTAGAAGTTGAAAAACACAATTTCTTATTCATCTAAGTAAAAATAGGACAGTAGAAAGTTTTTTTCAAGCTGAAAACAGGTGCAGATATTTCAGTAATAGGAGCTTCTCTGGCAAACCAGTTAGGATTAAAGATAAGAAAGACAAATCGAAGTTTGCATGGTCCCCGTAAGATACAATGAAATATGATAGGAGTTACCACATTGTGTCTTAGAAATGGAAATGTAACTCTTCCTGAAGACATTTATGCGTTGCCCAACCAAGCGATGCCTCTCATGACGACATATAATATTAAAATCACATCTGTTGAACACACTTTGTAATTATATAATTACATATCTGCGATGAATATGAATTGGTACAAATAGAAAAACAAGCTATGGCTCTTCAAAAAACAGCAAAAAGGAAAGGAGGGAGTTCACCTAACGGGTGTTAGGGAGTTCAAAGAGGTTTTTAAAGGTCAAAGAAAGACAAAATACTCAAATAAAATAATGAAAGATGTAGAACCTTTTGCAGTTACAGCTCCAAGGAGGATGTCATTACCACTTTTACCTAAGATGAAGGAAGAATTTAATAGATTGTATGCAGAGATTATTATAGCTCCATCAGAGGAACCCACAGATTGGTGTTAGCTAGCAGTAGTGGTACCTCGAAAACAAGTCACAAGAGTAAGTTTATACCAAATTTAATAAATATGTGAGGGGGGAAAGGTTCTAGTTATCATAAGTAGAAGCAAATGTTACAAAGTTAGATGGAGGTAGAGTATTCTGATTATAGGATGCCGCAAATGGATTTTGGCAGGTACCACTTCATCCATCTAGTTACCGGTTTACATGCTTTATAACCCCATTTGGTAGATATTTAAGAGACTATCATTTGGTATATGTTCAGGACCATAAGTTTATCAACTGAGAATTAGCCAAATCTTGCAAGGCTTAGGGTTCATCAACCAGGCAGATGATATACTTGTAGTAGGAAGAAATGATTCCGAACATTCCAACCGTACAAAATAAAAACAAATATTGTATACTTCTTTTGACATGCTATTAGAGTAGGTGAAATGTTTCCAGATCCAGAGAAAACAGAGGAAGCCTTGAGCTTCCAAGTCCACAAAATATTACATAAATGAAACTAAAACTAAGTATGGTAAACTACCTAACAACATTGAAATGTTAGTCAAATTGTAGAATATGCGTTCAGCAAAGGCAGAATTAACACAAACCATTAATGTCCACTTCACCTCCGGATAGCTCATGGCCAGAAACTTCAGTAGATCTGGCAAAATGTTAAGGAAAATGTTGATTGTTCAATTGTTCTCAAAAATTGAATTCTGATGTGTTTGAATATAATTCTTCAAATTTCCACATGACCTTTCATATATTATTTTGAAATTTTTTTAACAATTTTAATTTAACCAAACAGTAGAATGCTCCCCTGAGAGCACCAAAACAAAAATTTTGCAGGTCTGGTATGTTATGCAACAGATATTGTGCACCCTCTCATAAAACTAAAAATTGTCAAGTCCTATTCTTCACAAGTACCATTCTACTTTTGGCTACTTTTAGTTTAATTTGTTCATTTTTAGAGGAAAATATGTTTTTCAATGAATTTCATTCATGGTAAATTAATACTGGATGAGTAATAAAAATGTTAAGGGTTTTTTTTACAGTTTTTGATTGGAAATGAAATCAAATTATGTGAATTTCTGCTTCTAATGTTAGTTTGTTTTTTCCCTAAAAGCAATAATGCTACAAAAAGTATTACTAATTTTTTATTGGTTTTAAAAATGACACATTAGAAAGAGTATAATTACATCTGTTAGTGCTTCATTTTATTTTATTTATTTATTTTATGTTAGCCCCCTTCTATTTAGAAATCCAAGTGAGATCAGTTATTGATTTAAAAACATTTCCATATTACCTGGCTTAATAAGAAATGGCAAATGTCAAAATATTCTGATATTTTAGGTATTTATTCTGATATCTTGTAATACTTTAGGTTTATGATATAATGTTAGGAGATGCCCATTAATTACATGAGCTGTTTTTATTTTAATTATGACCCCTTTCCTTCATATGAGATTTACTTTATAACTTTCAAATAATTAATTTTTTTTCAGATGTGTGCATGCATTTTGCAATATACTCACTCACTGATGGGCTCTACAGCTCTTGAAGAACCTTGGTCTCCTACACAATTTTTAGCCACTCCTGACGATCCTTTACTTTTTTATTCCATCTTCTACTAAGCCTCATTTTTTGAAGGTCCTTTTCCACATTTTGCTGTCACGTCACTTTGGGCCTCCCTCTTAGTTGCTGTCTGTCAGACTTGCCGTAAAATATTCTCCTGGGAATTCTTGTTCTGGCATCCTTTCAACGTGACTGAGACACTTCTTCTTGCTTTTTTGGCATATGTTACTATGTAAATATCTTCATAGAGTTCTCTCAGCTCTCTTTTTGAGCGGATCCTCCATATTCCTTCCTGAAACACCAGACCAAAAGTCTTTCCCAACACCTTTCTCTCCCACACCAAAAGGACTCTTTCCGTTTCCTTGGTGAGGGTCCATGTCTCACAAGTGTACGTCACAATGTGTTGGATCACCGTCTTAGAAATAATTATCTTGACTGAAATTTTAACAGTTTTTGTAGGGAAAACAAATATCTGTTTCCCGCTGCCAGTCTTGTTTTTATTTTAGCAATATTTTATTTTTACTAGTTATAGGACAGTCAAATAAGACAAAAAAAAAGGCAAACATCGGAAAAAATGAAGATGTTCTGATTTTTTTATGTTGTTTGATACAGGAAAGTAGTGTAAAACCAAGTTTGCAACTTCCAAAGACCTGTGCTAGCTCCGTGGTGGTAAAAAAACCTTGATTTTTTCCCACTTTTTTCAAAATTTCATAAATATCTCGAGAACCATTCATCGTACGAAAAATATCCTTTACTTCTTCTTTATAGTAGATAAAATTATCTACAATTTGAGCCCAAGATCTGCTCTGTAACTCTAATAAGTTCGGAGATTCAGCTCTTCAAAGATGGGGTATTTTTTTCCAAGTCCACTTTAAGTCATCTGTTCAATAGAATATCAGCTTCTATACTCATCCCAGGGCATTTTTTCAATTGTAACTCTGTTGTAGAGAAATTATTACCTTTAATGTATGCACAAAGCTGAGCCCAGTAGCTCTTTTGTATTATTAAAAACTCGTCTGCCAAGAAGAATGGCACATAGCTTCCTCGATTTGATAGATTATATGAGTACAACTGTCCAACTTGACAGTTCAATCCGATCACAACAAATTTATAGGAAACAATGCCAATGCTAGTTCCTAACTACCTCGAAAGTGTCACCCGGATTCGATGATTATTAGTTCGCTACCAACACATTTTTACAGAATCTCATGTAATTTCTAACGATTGTGCAAAGCCTCCTATTGATTCGATTGCAACTAGATTAGTAGGGGGGCCATCTAAACTACAAACTACAAACTACCTGGAAATTTCATTGAAATCGGATAAAAATTGAGAAAGTTAGGGGGGGGGGACAAGTGACCACAGACAGACACCAAACCAAATTTGTTCAGGGTGTTCTAAAACGTAAAACTCGAGTGGAAATTTTGATTTTGAAGGAAAAAAAATTTTCCTTCCAAAAAGTGATAACAATGCTTCCGCTACCTTTGGTAGACAAGGAAGCAATAAACATTTTTTATGCAGTATTAATCCTTTTTGGTTTGCTTAAAATAATTAAGCTAATCTCAGGGGTTTAAAATATAATTAGAAGTACCTCCCCAAATCGTTATGCCATACGAAAGTATAAACAGCACAGTGAAAAATTAATCGACGTATGCCTTTTAAAATTTGTTTCAAAATTTACAAAATAACTTTTGTATTTTTACAATTGAATCTAATTGAAGTACTTTAGTTTACTATCAAATAACACATCCAAGTCTTCTTCCAGAAAAGTAGCAGATCAGGTTGCCAGCCCAGCAATTTTCATCCACCTCGTTCAAACATGGAGGTCTGTTCTTTCCCCCCTCCTTCGTCCTGTTCCTCCATGCATTTAGCGGTTGTGACACCACATCGGCTAAATTCGGGCAAGGAAAAACAAAGATGCTGGCTGCTCTGGAGGAAAATCAATGTCTAGTGGACGAGGTAGACGTGTTTCTAAAGCCTGACGTAATTCAGGAACAGGTAGTTGCTGCTGGCATCAAGTGCCTTGTTTACTGTATGGAGAAGATACCCACGACACTCTGCACTCTTTGCGGTACAAGCTGTTTGTGATCGCAGCTGCCAATGCAAAGGTCAACCTGCCTCGTCTGCCCCCAACTGAAGAGGCTGCTGCTCAACACTCCTATCGAACGTACCACCAAATTCAAAAATGGCTAAGAGTGGATAAGGATCCAACCTTGTGGGGATGGACCAGAAGCCAGCAGTGCCTGCTACCCGTCACAAAAACAAAAGAGCCTGCTTCACAAAGTTTGTTGAAATTTATCTTCTGTAAGTGTCGTAAGCAATGCTCTGGAGAAGGCTGCAGCTGCAAGAGAGCAGGGCTGAAGTGTTCTGCTTTGTGCAGCTTTTGTATGGGAAAGATGTGCTTCAATATTCCTACAGTAGATATCGAAGAATCCAACTATGAGGACTAGAACACAGGCCTGCGTTTAAACATATACATATGTAATTTTTTTTCAATGTTAATATTTTTTGTATTAGATATTATTTCAAAATTAGCTTCAACCATGATACACAAATTTTTGCATTCATTATTATTTCATTCTTTCAAAATGATAATTTTTTCCAAAATTAATAATAAACTTACATTAGAAATCTTTTGTATTTTCTTTTGTCTTTTTTTTTCTCTCTTTCTATAGAAATAATATGAATCCTGGTAATTATAGACTCTCAAGTTGCAAAATTTCAGAATTTGCCAATTTCGGTTTTTGAAAATGATACAGCTTTGCCCTCTCAGCTAAGTGCATAAATTAATGGTGGCAATTGCTCTACAACAGAGTTATAATAGAAAAATGCGCAGGGATGAGTATAGAAGCCGTTATTCTAATGAACAGATGACTAAAAGTGGACTTGTAAAATTTTTGGAAAAATTACCCGATCTTTGAAGAGCTGAATCTCCCAACTTATTAGAGCTACAGAGCAGATCTTGGGCTCAAATCATAGGTAATTTTATCTACTTTAAAGAAGAAGTGAAGAATATTTTTCGCACGATAAAGTGTTCTCTAGATATTCATGAAATTCTGAAAAAAGTGGGAAAAAATCAAGGTTTTTTGACCACCGCGGAGCTAGCACAGGTCTTTGGAAGTTGCAAACTTGGAGTAGTGTAACACTACTCTCATGTATCCTAACAACATATCAAAAAATCAGAACTTCTTCATTTTTTCTGATGTTCATATCTTATTTGACTGGCCTATTACTGTTCCACCTAAGTATTTGAAGGATTCAACCGTCTGGAATTCATGAGTTGAAAGATGGATGGACTACTTTTCTCTTCTTTTTAGCCTTGAGGTCAGCCTTTAATTTATCCTCGTTTATTTCAAGCCTCATTCTTGACACAGTTTCGTCCAACTCCTGCAGTGCCCCTGACAGGGCAGCTTCAGATCAGGCTGTGATCACAAATTTATCAGCATACACCATGTGTTGAGTGAGTCACATTAATTTAGGAATTACCCTGTGTTTGTTCTAATGGCTCTCGTGGCTAGCTCACGACTTAAATTAATAAGTGTTGAAGAGAGTGGGTCCCCCTGTTTCAAAGAACAGGGGGTGTGTGAGTGAGTCTGCTGTTGAATTCTTGATAGCAACCAACTCCCAATCTATTTTTTTTTTGTGTCATTGTTAATGATGGTGTAATCTTTAAGCTTTACAACTTGTGTATCTGTCCAGCGTATTTCTTGTAGCACAATGATATCAACTTATACTGTAATAATTGCTGTTCTAGCTCTTAACTAGCTTCTGGTTGGTACGAACTTCTTACATTTCAAGTCCCAAGAGAGATTTTTCTTAGTCCTCTCCTTATTTAGTTTCCTTTTATCTGTGCGGCTATTTCCTTGTTTTAGTTTCATAACAATAAATGTTTTTTTGAGGTTGAACTGTCAATCCAACACTGCATTATTTCGCAGTGAACTGGCATATCTCATGGTTGTTCCACTATCAGCAACACATGGACGTGCCTGGTAGCATGGGGTTGCATTTGGAAAGGGGCCCCAGGGCCAGGATTATGCAGTCACCACTAAATAAATAAGTTTTACCTATATTAATATTATATTACCTAATGACCTATATTATATATTTATATTCTTTGAATTATATAGTTGATATGTGATTTTCAATGACAGTCCACTCCCTTTAGATAAGAATTTGCTGGACCCCTCACCCCTATTTTTAGTTCGCAATATTTAAGGATATCACCTTATTCAAGCATGGTTAGTGTTTTTATTTTATCATTAATATTATTTCACAGAAAATGGAGCCGACCCCTACAGCAGACCTGGATAGGAAGAATGACAGGGTATATGAATGTACGAAAAATGTAGTGAGAGCAGTAATGGCTCTTTCACAAGGTAATTTCTTAATTATTATAAGTATATTCTTTATATCAACTTGCTGGATTAACATATGTTTGACATTGCTTCATATTAAATTTATATATGACATAATTCCAATTAGATTATGGTATCATTATACATATATATTTTATTGTTATAAGACTTAATTATACTATTTGAATGTGTTTTTTTTTCTCAATAATTTGTACCGTAATTACTGATTTATTGATTTGTAAATAATGTGGCCAGTATGTCCCCAAATAAAGTTTATTCTTCATTTATTTTATCATATTGATGATATCATATCATATCATATATATATATATTTGGTGTTGCCGTGTTCAGTGACACAATTTCTCACAGAACACAGCAACACCAAATCCTACCTAAAACACTTTAATATCATACTAACTGATACATGTGACGATGACGGCCAAATCCAAAATTTTAGGCATATTCTTTACGATTGCAAATTATTCGACAGAAAAAGGTACAATTTAATGCAAAGTCTAATTCTAAAAAATGGTTCATGGCCTGAAAAAGAACATATACTTTTTGCCAAATTCAGAAATGATTTAATTAAATTCATCAAAGATATCGATTTTGATTTGATTTGCTGACGAAACTATGTGCTTATTAAGTTTTATTTATTTTTCGATATTATTTTTTGTTTAAATATTAATTGTTTATTTGGTCTTTAAATTAATATTTTTTTTAATTTTATGATTTTTTTTCCTCCAACCAACAATTATATGTTTACATGCACATTTTTTTTTCTTTTACAACCACACAAAGCTCATCAAATTTCAAAATTCATTACATTATTGTAACAACACGCAAATAAACTGTTGGTTAAATACAATCACTCACATGCAAAATAATATTATGTAACACATATCATACATGTAGTATGCCCACAACGGCATGGAACATGTAAAAAGCATTAATAAACAGTCCTTTTATGGGCTTACCATAAGAGGAAAAAAAAAAATATATGTATGTATGTATGAACTCTCTGTCAAAAGTATTGCAGCACCCATAATTTTCAAGATTTTCCTGGTTTTTACCTTAATCCATACTTGGTTTATATTCATATTAATATTATTTATTAAATGTGAGACATTAAGGATTAGACACATCAATGTTTTTCCCTGTTAATAACAAACGATGGAATTTTAGATTATTTGTTTTTCAAATTTCCTTCAGTTCACGTTTATCATTCGTTTCATTATTTACAAGTATGCCAAGACTAGTGGAAGTAGTCATTCAAGCCAGAGGGGGCAATATGTCTTATTAAATATAAATTAAAAAATTAAAATTGTAAAAAATGGAAATTTTAATAAGTAAGTTTTCTAACTTTTTTTTTTTATTGGAAGAAATATTGTAATTTATTTTAAATATAAATTATTAAATCTATTCATTCATTTCTGTGTGTTGACTTTTTTTTTTTATGTTTTCAAAACAAAATAGAAGATGTATGTTTACAAAGTTATATCAGAAGTGGGGTTACCGAAGATTTATATTAGGAAGGTATTTCATCTAAATTGTGTGAGTAAAAATTGATTTTGATGTGATAAAAAAAAAAAAAAAAAAAAAAAGGAAACTATCGATTGGCTAAGGAAAAATATATCTGTCTGAACTCCAACCAAAACAATAAAATTATTCCACAAGGTTATCTACAATGATCTTGGTGACTAAAAAAATTCGATGGTTTTAAATTTGATTTTGAATCAGATAAATTTGAAAAAAAGATAGCCCAAATTAAGTCTGATTTTTCAATTCAAGAATTATCAACAATTTTTAAATTTCTGAGGTTAGAAACAGAAGGGATGTGTGAAGAGATTAGTGAGAGAATTTGCAATAGTTTGAATAATTTAGATTATTTTTCAGATGAAGAAAATGATAATGAAAAAGACGATACAACTTATGCTGGAAGTGATGTAGCAAATGAAAGTAGCAACAAACAGGTTACGCAAAACTATATTTTATTAAAAATGTTAGCCCAAAATGAGGCATTAATAAAACAATTAAATGTAACCAAAGAATACAGAATAATACCTGATTTCAAAAATAATATTGGTAAATTCATATAAGCAAGGTAGCCAGACACGAAGCGGAAGCTTGGCTAAATACATTGAAAGGTATTGCCAACTTCACAAATGGCCAGATTCTTAAAAATTGGAAGCAGCCCGAGCCAATATGATTGGGCTATTAAAAGATCAGTTTTCTTCAAAAAAAGTTATGCCATGGACTGATTTTGAGAGAAAGTTCAAAAGAACTTTCGTAGGTGAAATTGACATGGAAACAAAATGGAAGGCTATGTTGAAAAGGATGCAGAAGAGAAATGAAGACACCGAAGATTATTTTCAAGAAAAGATCCGAATATGTAAGGAACTGAAACATACTTTTCATGAAATTAAGCTACAAATCATAGAAAACATTTGGTCAAAAGATCTATGTGTTCACCTCTTGAGTATAACCCATAAAGATGAAGGTGAGCTGCGGGTTTCAAAAGAAACATATGAAAAAATCAATGGTGCCCGAATAGTTAGATTTAAGAAGAATGTACAACCAACGACCAGAGAACAAAAGTTTAGAGGAAGTGATGCATTTGCCAGGATTGATGAAAGATTACAGGAAGGTGCACACAATGATGATTCAAACTCTTATTCGGAGAATAGAAACAAATTTCTTGAAGGACTATTCCATTGGAAGGATTATCAAGAAAAATCTGTGCTCAAATGTTATAAATATAAAGGCTATAAAGGTTGGTTTTTTCAGTTTTTCGTTAATAACTCGAAAACTCTTGCCTCTAGTGAAAATATATTTATGTACTAAATTAATTTACATAAAATTGTTTATAAAAAAGGTTCTATACATTTTTTTTCTGGGATCAATGCTTAAGAAGATATAGTGGGGGGAATATGGAAAATGTAAAAAAAAAACACGTTTTTATTGTTAAAATTTATATATTTACTGTTAAAGTTGCAATGTTTATTGTTACAAATGAATAGTTTATTATTATTAATTGAATGCTTATTGCTAAAAATAAAATTGTCTTTAAGCCTAATATGCTTATTATAGTACAGGGAAATTAGCATTAGAACCTTGAAATCGAACCAGAAATAAAAAGGTCTGACTACTGCGTATCGTTCACCAACCTTAGCTGTAAATGTGGCTAAAAGATTTCTTTGAAATATCTTCAAACAAAATTACTTACTGATAATATTAATATTATATCCAAAGAATAAACTGACCTTGAAAAGAAATTGATATAACTATGAAAAGAAATAACTATGTCATCAAAATTGACATTAGCCTATAAAGAACTTCAGGAAGAAAAAGAACTGAATAATACAGTATGAACCAACCAGACTTTTTGACAGGATAAGTATAATTTTTGGAAAAAGAATTTGAAAAATATAAGTTGAAGAAAGAAAATGAGGCTACAAGTACTGAAAGATAATTTTAGAGATGTTAAGTTCTTATTGGATGCTGAAAAGGTAGTCAATAGTTGTCCTCACAAGGATGAATTTAAGTAAGTGGAAAAATCACCATCTAAATCCTGGTATGGGTATTAACCAAGATATCAAGGCCAAAGGGTTATTGGAGTAAGCGGAGGTGATTCTTACAAAGTTAATGATTTGAGAGAAACATTAGGACGACAGTTCATTACTGTCACCCATGTAAGTGATCTGAAACTTTGTAGACTGGAGGAAGAAGAAAGTAAAAATAAACCAGTAGCAGAAGAAGAATCTGACAAAGAGAGCCGAGCAGAAGAAGAAATTGACAGTGAGAGCCTAGCAGAAGAAGAAGAAGTAGAACTGGAGCCACAAGATACAGGCATGAAAAGGGCCCTGATAAGGTAAGAAGAAACTAGCTTATGTAGACGATTATGAGTAAATACGCCAAATTAAGGATAATTTGGAGCAAAGGATGGCCGAATATGTTACCGACAATCGATAACTGATCTATAGTTTTTTTTTCACTTGGCGTGCTTAGCAGGTTAATTGGTTGCTAAGGTTAAGGTGAATTGAAGTAAATGGTGATTAGCTGTGTGCATCCTTTTAAAACAATAATTATCTGTGTGATATAGTATATTATCAGATTTTTTAGTTCATGTTTTATTTTTATTTCTGTGTTCATTCTCTTTTTTTGTGTTTATAAATCATTAAATCCATTCTTTCGTTACTGTGTGTTGACTTTTTTTTTATGTTTTATAAAAATCACCTCAAAAAGTGATATTCTTCAATATCATATGCATTCAGAAGCCACTAGCAAAATTGGGTTTTAAACCTTACATTGAAAATCTAATAAAATAAATCCTAAATAATTATAATAAATAAATAAATTTAATAACATAAAATCTTTTGATCTGGTGTCGCTTTATTGACAGTTTTCCTTTATTTTCTATTAAACAATTTTACTTTATTGATTTTGTTGAGTCATGTTATGGTGCTTGAAGTCTTACTGCATCAGGAACAAAACAGTGATAAAAGTTGACCAAACCCAAAAAACGCTTGTTGACGAACAGTTGTTAGGTTGGGATAATTTAAAGTGTTTTTTACTTTGCTTTTCAATGGACTGATGCCGAGTGACGTGACATTGAAACCCAAAACATCGACCAAGCTTAGGCCAAACATGCTTTTTTTCATATTGATTTTAAGACCTGCCACACGTGCTGTCTGTAAGATGCGCTGGAGGTGCTCTCGATGCTCTTCCTCTGATTGTGATGCTATCAGGAAGTCATCTAAATATATGTACAGAAAATTGGTACAAAATGCAAAAACTTCATCAAGATGGCCTTGGAAGGTCTGTGCTGCGTTTTTTAGCCCAAAAGGCATTTTACAAATTTCGAATAAGCAGATACAATTTTGTCGGCTGTTTCAGACATTTTGTTGAGTGGTTCATCTGAGTCAGCAAGTATACTTTGCACTTGTGGAGGTAGGCTTGGTAACCACAAGGTTTTTAGGAAATTATCTGTTATTTCGTTACTTGGTTAATTATCTTTCATTGTACTTAAAAGATAAGATAGTCCCCTAAAGTCAAAGTCTTTCAGAATCATATATTTTTTTTGCCCAGGAGGAGTAATAACAATATCTCTCATGAAGTGTAAAACATCATTCTCCAGTGACCCGATAATATAATTAACCTTAGTTTCATCTGATGGATATTCAAGCCAGTGGAAATTGTGCTGCAATTCTAGCAAACCATAAATTAACGTCTTTTGGCCAAAAAGGGGGAATTTTACACTAAAATGAGATACCTATGCTGCTGTGGCTTCTGATATCACTTTTTCGCTGTTCGCGTTGTCATTGCTGTTCTTTTCGCTGTCTCAATAAAGCAATTATCATAACGTTTTATTTTTACAAGTAACTGATTTGTATGCCAAATTAAAACACCACGTATTTCCGGTTTTAAAAGTAAATTTATCCATAAAATCTATATGTAAACATTAGTTTGATCATACCTTATGAAAGTTGGTTAAATTTTCAAGTTTTCGTGACATTTGCAGTTTTGTGGATAGTTTTTTTTTAAAACCGGTGAGTGTTGAGGTATTAAAAGACTTTGTAACTTCCCTAAATAAGGTGAATCAAGCTGTTCTTTAGGTCCCAAGTTTGTAAAATTCAAGGTTACATGTACTCTTTTCTGATAGGAAATTAAATGCTTAATTCGAAAACATGGTCAAAATTTGAAAAATATTTAAACAAAGTGGAGATATTACTACAGCTTTTATGGCAAAAAACGTGGTTTCCTCAAAAATGTTTTTAAATTATTATGAATTATCCTATATCTGCAACATATTGGAATAGAAAGGTGTAAGGTCTGCAACATTTTTCTTCATTTTTGATCTAGTTCCACCCAATTTTTTTTTTTACCCTAGGAGTGACTCACCTTGTATAAGAGATTAGTGTGTGTGTGTGTGTGTGTGTGTGTGTGTGTGTGTGTGTATTGTAATGATTTTCTTTAATCATTAATTTTTAATATTATGAATCAATAATTAATAATTATCTTTTAACTCATTTTGGGGTTCTGTCAATATTCTTGAGAAAACTATGATTGGAATTATTTAACAATGGTTTGTTCATACTTCTATTTATTATAAATTACAATGTGAAAAGAATACATATTAAAATTGAAGTTTCTTTAAATTGAATTCTAAAAGCCATTAATGAGAGAACCACTACGATTTCACTATCACTGTCTAATCCATTCTTCTAACCTGTCTTCCTTAACTTGAAATTTAAATATCATAACATTTGGGTTCTCTCCGGTTTAAAAAATTTTGAGCTTTAGCATAGACATTTTTTCTACTTGTTCTATCTTACTACTTATACAATTTTTACTATATCTCTAAATCTAATAAAATAACAATGTAAATTAAATATCATAATACCTAAATAATTATAATATAACAAAAACAATTAATTATTAATCCTAAACACTAAACAAATCCTTAAAATCTAATTTTTATATACAATAACCAAATGTTTACTATAAAATGAAATAATTCTATATTAAACTAAAAACCATTATTTTCTAAATGAAAAATGTTCAAAGTAATTCTATAACATAGGTAACAGACTGAAACACAATTTAATTAATAATGAGTACTTTTTAAAGCATTTATATAATACAGTCAAATTATTTTAATATAATAATAACTATTAGTAACTACAAACCTGTTAGATTTTTATGAAAATTATTACCAAAAAAAAAAATTAATGACCATGAAAATAATACAGCTGAAATACAGATGAATTATCTATGATCTATTGTTAAAAAGATTTATACACAATAAGCAAAATTTTTAATAATAACACTTAATTCTTTGTGAAATTTCACACCTTTTTTTATTCTATGATTGGTAGATGCTTTAAATATAAATAAATAAATTTAATGACAAAAGAGGCTGATTGAAATACAAATTAATATTTATGTATGCTGTTTAAAAACAAAATGGTTCGTTACAAAAACAATTTATTTTATTTTTTTTTAATCTTGTCAGCAATATAATAAATTTCACCAAGAAAAATTCTTTTCTTGACATAAATGAATTTCTTTTTAAATATTTTATGGCTGTTAGGACATTTAAATTTATAAAGCCACCATAACCATTCTAATGTATTTTTGCTCCAATGAGGTGGAATTTGACACTCCATCATATGCTTAAACCTTTATTTGTCGCATATTCAAAGAAACAAGATTTACTTTTCTAAAGTTTAATGATATTATGATAACATTTCCTTCTTAGCATGTCATAATTCAGCATTTTATTTGATTCAATGTCATTTTTTATGTTTTCACCAATTTCCTCTTTGATTTCTTCTTCTTTTTCCACTTTATTTAATTTATCAACAATTTTACTTTCACACATTGTAATCTCATTTGTAAAATTTTGTTCAGATTCCATTATTTCTTCATCTTTTAATTCTTTTTCTTTTCCCACATTATCAGTTACTTTTTCTTTGCTCATTATACTTTCTTCATATTCCATTAATTTTTCATTTTTCAATTCTTTGTCTTCATCCACAGTATCAGTTACTTTTTCTACTTCTAATTCCATTTGTTCTTCAGTTCCAGTGTTTTTTTCATCTTCATAAACATTTATATCAATAGCCTGAATGTCTACATCTTTTTTGGAACGTTTTTGTTCATCTTCTTCAAACTGTTTCATAAGTACATTCTTCATGTTTTTTATTTTCTTCTTCAGCAATTTTATCTATTTTTTCAGATATAGTATTAAAAAGCAAATCAACACTCTTATTGAGAACTTCCAACATTTGTTTCGAAATTCATTTTGTTTTTTGTTTTAATTTCCTTAATATCACTTGACTTTAAAATTACTATTTATTTATTATTTTCACACAGAACATCTACCAAATTTTAACCATTTTCCAGTCATATTTTCAATATTGACAGTCCCTGTTTGGGCACCAAATGTAATGATTTTCTTTAATCATTAATTTTTAATATTATAAATGAATAATAATTAATTAATTATCTTTTAACTCTTTTTGGGGTTCTGTCAATATTCTTGAGAAAACTATGACTGGAATTATTTAACAAGGGTTTGTTCATACTTCTATTTATTATAAATTACAATGTGAAAACAATACATATTAAAATATACCTTTCTTTAAATTAAATTCTAAAATCCATTAATGGGAGAACCCCTACAATTTCACTATCACTGTCTAATCCATTCTTCTAACCAACACTTCTCTGCCTGGAGACTCCAAGCTGCTCTTAGGCCCAAAGCTAACTGTCCTCTCTCCTTTTTCTACCTGCTTCAAGGATTAGGTATCAAGGGTCAGAAGGGTTGCTACCTAATATGACCTTATTTCAATTTATGTCTTCCTTAACTTGAATTTAAAATATCATAATATATATATATAGAATATAATAGAAAAATAATGTTATTCTGGGACAAAGTCCCTTAGAATAACAGAAAGTGCAGGTATAACTAAATTAAATCTGGTTAGAGACATAATGAGATACAAAAAAAAAATTTGGTATAGGAATGTTCCATGGAAATATTGTTTACGGAAAGTGGGATAGAGCCAATTTAGTTGGGAATAGAGGTGGGAAACATGGGAACGCCTCGGACTACCGAAGACAAACCTGACAAAGCAGTTTATGATTCGCTTCAGTCTGTCCTCGAGAACCGTCGAGAGGCCACCGTAAACCAGACAACTATAGTCAATGTAAGGGAATAATAAGGAAGAGACTAAAAGCTTGTGGGTTGACTGGGGAAGAAGGTAACGGTTTTGATGGAATAATTTGAGAAGGCCTATGGAACGGCGGAAAATTTGGGCAATCTGAGGTTTCCAAGAAAGGGTTTGATCAAAAACAATCCCGAGATTTTTTACAGAGGAGTAGAAAGAGATAGGATGATTATTTAAGGTTAAAGGAGGGTATTGTGAGTAGGAATTAAGGAGGGAGCTAGAGCCTATTAGAATGGCCTGAGTCTTCTTTTCTTAAGTTGTAATTTATTTAAAGTAAATGTATATATATATATATATATATATATATATATATATATATATATATATATATATGGATAAATTTCTTGACTATTACTATTATATGTTAAGTTAGGCTCTTGAGGTTCAGTCAATAAATTAAAACAACTATTTTGGCGACGTTTCGAGATTATGTTGTTCTCATAATCATGCCCTACAGCTACAGTAAAAAAACAGGTTACAATAAAGTTACAAGTTATACAAGTTATTTCAAAACATAAAGTTAGCTACAATATAAGTATATACACTTATACAATATACAATATAAATATATATACTTATATATAAGTATATATACTTATATTGTAGCTAACTTTATATTTTGAAATAACTTGTATAACTTATATAATTTTATTGTAACCTTTTTTTTTTTACTGTAGCTGTAGGGCATGATTATGAGAACAACATAGTCTCGAAACGTCGCCAAAATAGTTGTTTTTATTTATTGACTGAACCTCAAGAACCTAACAACATATAACAGTAATAGTCAAGAAATTTATCCATATATATAGATGTTATGATATTTAAATTTCAAGTTAAGGAATACATAAATTGAAATAAGGTCATATTAGGTTGCAACCTTTCTGACCCTTGATACCTAATCCTTGAAGCAGGTAGAAAAAGGAGATAGGTCAGTTAGCTTTGGGCCTAGGAGCAGCTTGGAGTCTCCAGGCAGATGATTTTTTTGGAATGTTACATTCCTTGTAGACTGTTCATTGATTAAAGTGCTTTCCACACATAACTTTCATTACTTGTTGCATGTACTTTAGCCTATTTGGCCATCCCATCCCTCTTGTTTGTATATTTATTTTTATACACCTCTCATAGAGATCTCATTCAGATATCCTATCACATTCCCACACCCATTTTCATCCCTAAGCAGATTTCCTGGCGAAATCTTGACTCTTAAACTCCTGAAAGCATTGATCCTTTACTTGAAACATTATCTTATTCCTTAGAGCCCATATTTTCTTCCTACTCTATTGATGAGATGGTTGAATGGCTCTCATAAAATCTCCTTTCACTCCTGAATCACCTAGCACCACTTAAGACATCCACTTTCCAACGGTCCCCCACTCCCTGGATTAGCCCAGAAATTAGAGACTTGAAAGAAGAGATGCCGCTAGGAGGCACTTCAAGCAAACTCGAATTCCAGATGACTACTTCACATTCAAACATCTCTGAAACCTTGCTCAGTCTTCATTGTGACCTGCTAAGGCAGAGTATTTCATTAAAATCCTAAGAAAATTCTCTATTGCCTATCCAACAGTGCTTTAAACTGGTTCTGCTCCTTCTTGTCTCACCGTTCCCAAACAGTTATCATTCCCAACAAACCTCCCTCATCCTCACTACCTTTAACACGAGGTGTTAGACATTGTGACTCCTTTCCCCGAAGAACATGCCATCTTCTGGTATCCTCTCTCATTTTTCCCCACTTTGATTACGGGTGCTTAGTGTACGGGGGCTATCTGTTGAGCTAGAGATGAGGCTAAGGAGACTAATAAATTGCTTCATAAGATTCATTTTTGGGGTCAACAGACGGTCTCACGTATCTTGCCGGTACAATGAGCCAGGGTGGCTTTTTCCTGATTTTCGACGGCAATACTTCTTCTTCACAAATTCCAATCATCGGCACTTTCCTAAACCAATAAACCTTCCTATATACCTACTTACTCTGCGTTCCTCCATTCATCACCTGAATACAAGATCCCAACCTTCTAACCTATATACCCCCTCACATAGAACACTGCCTCCTTTGAAAAATCCTTCGTCATCCGTGCTACCTCTTTTTGGAATTCCTTACCTATCCACATTCGCAAAGCCTCTTCCTTAACTTCTTTTAAACATCTTTTATTTATCCATCTCCTCGATCTTCAATCTTCCTCAAAAATGTAAATAATATATAATAAATGTGCATAAGTGTGTTAAAATTTTTACTGTTGATTGAATTTTATTTATTATTATTATTATTATTTTTTACTTAATTTTAATTTTTAATTTATTTTTTCTTTGTTTCTTCTCTCTTCTTTTTTTTTTCTCATAATTTAATTTGTAATACTGTTGTGCTTATTTTTAACTAATCTCAGCCAGACAATTGTATCTTTTTAATGTGCACTTTAATTATTCTTAGGGGACAGTCTGTCCCAGAATAAAGTTTATTTTTCATTTCATTTATATTCAGTCTCCAGATTAAATTTGAATGATGACTCCGAATGGTGGGAATTATGTTCAACAGACCAACAGTGACACTTAAATGTAACATAACCTGAGTGCAATGTAACATAAATGTAAATAAATATAACATTAAAGAGAGGTTTCTCACGTGGGAAGAGAGGACATCCTGAATTTAGCTATGTTAGATTATTGAAACAATTGATCAGGAAGATAGATTATGTTCAAAATACAGTAGTAGGGTTGGGATGTACAATAATCTCAACAAAAAAAAATTGTGGAGAAATGGTCGTCAGGGATGCAGTCAAGTAAATAAACACAACCCAGTTTTAAAATTAAAAAAAAAAAAATCTTTATATTTGGAGTGCCGACGTTTCAACCTGTCTTGCAGGGATTCATCAGGGCTAAAATAACGAAAATTGGATGTGACCAAGATGATACAAAAAAAAAAAAATAATAATAATAATAATGATAAAAAAAATGAAAAAATAAATAATACAAAGTAAGTTAGTTTACGAAAGAATTAATAGTTGTTTAATAATTAGAAGAATATCTGAAGTTAATTACATAATTGATGTTAATTACAAAATAGTAGCAAGGTCTAGTCGAAAGATACAGTTGTAATAAAATAATTTCAATTGAATAATACAAATTTTAGAGAACTGGTTGAAGACTTGACTGACAATGACTGTTAAAAAATAAAATCAAGGAAAGGGGGGATAATGACCTGCAGAAAGTAATGATAAGAAGGGGTGGCAGTGGCCAATATGACATATGGAAAGGGAAAGGGGTGCATGGCAGATGAAAACCCAACTATTTTAAAGAAGGGCACAAATATGAATTACATATGACAAATATGAATGTATCTTTTTACAAAAGATAGCGCGATCACCGTCAGCAGGAAAAATAAAAAATAAGAATAAATAAAATTAAAAAAATAAATAACCAAATATATAATTAAATAAAAAATAAAAATAAATTTGAAAGACTGCAGAGGGGAAAGGTTATTAGTTTTTTTAATTAAATGAATGAAAAATATAATAAAGTCCTCTATAGTCTTTATAGATATATTTTATTTTTAATTATTTTTTATTTATTCTTATTACATCCTACATTCAATCATAGAATCCTCATAAAAAAAAAAAAAAAAAAACTAATTGGGCTTACATTGCAAGCCTTCATCAGAACTACAAAAAAGCATTGTTAGATGAAATAAAGTAGTTAATATTGAATGTTGATAGACAGAACACTTTAAGGGAAAATGTTTTCTTAAATTCAATCAGACTCATGAAATGCAATAATTCGTATGATTAAATTTATTATAATACATTAATCCATCCACATATCTTTTTTTTTTTTTTTTTTTTTTTTTACTTATATTCCACCTACACAACCCTTGTGTAATTCTAACATGTAATAACTAACTAATAAACGAATAAGACATATTTTTAAGGTAGGTGTCACTACAGGGTTTAATATAAAAAACCACCTCCAAAAATAAACTTCTTGTTTCTTACAGTTTCCAATTAAAAAAAAAAAAAAACTCTAGGAAAAATATATTACAACCAGTTTATAGATAGTTATGTATATTTTAAGTTCCATAAAGATACCTCAAATAGAAACTGAAAAAAAAAAAAAATTATTTTAAGAGCTGTCACCCCTGTTATTCCCTTACTGAAAGGGTAAGGAATGTAAGAGTGGGTGTATGGTTACTTTAGACAAAGTATGGTTATATGGTGGGTGTTGGTGTGTTGTATGGGTTATATGGTTACTTTAGACACTGGTGCCTCGATTAACCCACCAGACCCTTTATTTATATCCACCACGACACACATCCAGTTCCTCTTTGTTTTGATTACAAAATTGATAACAATAAGCAACCTCATATAATTTAAAGTGTTAAATCTGATCGAAAAGTAATGATTTCTTCACATATTATTACATTTATTCTTTTTATTTTTTATACCTATTATCCTATTCCCCTGCCACTAATTTCCCCCTCCTTTTAATTATATAAACTTTTTCCTAGTTCATTCTATCTATTACTTGCTTTGCTCTTCTGTTACTGCCTATTCCTTATTCATTCAACACTTACTTTATAATTAACCTTTCTATCACTTCCCAATACAACTTGAATTTTTCAATAACATGACCTGTTTTCATATTTTATGCTAGCTTTCTTTTTCTCATTATTTGAACATTACCACTCCATTTCATTCTTTTTATTTATATACTTATTTATTAATATAATTTCATCTTATAGTTAATATAACGTCACAATGCATATAAATTATTTCTTTGTATCTTTTAATTATTTCTTCAGTATTAAAACTCTGACATACTCTTTTTATAATACTATATATATTTCGCTAATAGTGACAACTTACTAGTACTAATAATCTATTTTATTTATTTATTTTTTATTACGAATGATATCCATTTATCTTTTGTTGTATTCCATCTCTTTTATTCATTGTTTCTACCTCTTACATATCTTATAATATCAAACCTATTGTTTTTATTTTTAATCTTGATTAAATTAACCTTATTTCTAGTGATATCTTTTTTGTTGTTTTTTTCTTGTAGATCTGATGGAGGCTTGCAATGTAAGCCCAATTAGTTTTAGCAAGACGTATAATTGCTTTATCGATTATGAACCAAATATGAATAACTATAAAGGAATTTGAAGATATGTTTCCGATTGTGTAAATGGAGACAGAATAGTTGGCTGCTGTGCTCATGTAGAGACAGTTATATACTATTTGCCACATGCCTTATAAATAAAAAATTATAAAACTAGCTGAAATATTGTACTCCAAGTTTGATTTGGCTAATATAAGGACAGTGATAATACATGAATTTAATATAATACATTATTTCATCCAAATATCTTAATTAGTTTTTCTTTTTTTAAAGTATGTTCCACCAATTCGACCATTCTGTAATTTAACCATGTAATAGCTAACTAATTCAAAATAATTAGTTGTTTTTTTTTTTTTTTTTTTTTTTTTTTTTGGTGTGTCATTTCAGGAAATAGTATGAAAACCCACCCTTAAAAAAAGTTTCCAATATCACAAAAACTCTAGAAAAAATATGTTATTACTAGTTTATAAATAGTTATGTACATTTTAAGTTTCATAAAGATATCTTAAGTGGATACTGAGAAAAAAAAAATTTATACGAAGGATTGTCACCCCTATTATTCCATACTGAGGGGGTGAGGGATGTAAGATCGGTTGTTTAGCTAGTTTAGATGAAGAACAGCAAAAGTAAGGTAATTATCCTTCATTTGATGATGCAGTTTTCATATGCTTAAACCGCTAGACCCTCTAGAAAGAAGGCATTTAAGTTTGAAACAGAAGCTATGATAGATGTTTTTTGTTTTTTTTTGGCACAAAGACGCTACTGAAAAAACAAATCTTAATTTATGAAAAAACGACAGAACTTTTGAAATGGCTTGGTATATTTCTCCTCATGGGGAATGATCCTCTTGGTTCGAGTATTAGACATTGAATGGGAAATTTCTGGGTTGTTTGGACATTTATTTTATTTACTTTTGTTATAGTTGAGCTTAATTGTGTCCTCTTAAAAATAATGACTTTGGTTTTAGCTCAAATTTCTTTTAAACCATATTGTTGCAATAATATCCTGTTGCATGAGAAGTCAATAAACACTAAATAAATAAAGCAACTCAATAAAAAAACAAATCCTTATTAAAGAGAACAATCCAATACCTGTGGTAAATGGTATATAGTGTATAAACTTTTTATATCCTTTAAATATCCCTCTGGTTGCATTTTTAAATAATTTTGCTGCTTTTGGTAACTGCCACCACAAAATTGTATCCCACTTAATATTTGATGGTATTTTTTCATAACTTCTATTTACAAAAGAAGCTATTAGTTTTTGAGAAGAAAAGAGTTTTAAAAACAAAAATCTGAGTGCCAAGAAAAATTTTAGAGCTAAGAAATCAACAGTGTTGTTTGTGTTTTAGGAGATGAGGAAGGCGATCTATTGATTTCATTCTGTAAAAAAGTGAATTTTTTCTAATTGTCTTGGATATTGAATATGGATAACCTTCGTTCTTGGATATTTTTACTTCTTCAATTTCACTCTCTAACAAAACACAACTTTTCAAAAGTAACTGAGCTCCAAATACAGCTAAATTTAAATCAACATATTTATAATTGTAAATTTACTTACTAGGTGTTCAAGATAAGGAGACTGACATGTATCTTACCTTGGTTAAGGATGTTGGGCTACAATTGAGATCTCTTCTAGCTAGCGTTGATAGCCTGGTCAGTATCTTCCCATTGTCTGCCTTTAGGGAAGTGGAAATGGCTCATCAAGTATTATCTAAGGACATGTCTGAGTTGGTTACTGCTATGAAGCAAGCTCACAAATACAGCAGTACTACGCTTGACTCAGCTTATAGGAAGTAAGTATATATAGTTTATGGTAATATCTGTCTTTAGGTAAAGTACATGTTAAAATTTACATAAGGTGTGTGGTAATATCTTTTCCTTTTGTTTTTATTGTTACTACCTACCTCTTTGTAATATCATTGTCATATGTTTATTATCATTAATTAACTAATATAGTGTTGTTGCTTAACCTTGTTCTTGTTATACTAGTTCAACACGTTTATCTATTATTCAGTTTGTGTTTTATTTAATCTTATTTAAGACTACTATACTGGTGACCCCTACGTGATTAATATTGGGTACTGGGGCCACGTTTAGCTTTAACTCTAATGTCACCAATTGCCTCTGAAGGGACAGAAATTCTTCAGCTGTCGGTGTACTCATGTTAAAATAATAGAAAAAAATGTTCTCACCAACAGAAGGCTTTAACTGTTCTTTTCTTGTCTTAGCTGCTGTTATTTTATCTGGTCCTATCCGTCTGGGTTTGGAATATATTGGAGGTCCTATTGTTTTTATGTGGTGTTGCGTGGAAAATTGACGCTTAGGATACAGTTATTGGCGGAGTAGTCCACCGATCCACCATTCAACGTTAGAGCCATTGGGTTTCTTCTCAAAGAAGCTTACACCCACGCAGCAGAGGTACTCTACTTATGACAGAGAGTTACTGGCCTTGTATGAAACCATAAAACATTTCAGATATCTATTGGAAGGCCGCCACTTTACTTGTTATACTGATCACCACCCGCTTACTTACTCATTTCAGCAAAAGACTGAGAAGGCTGCTCCAAGACAATCCAGACAACTCTCATATATTTCTCAGTTCACCACTTTGGTCAAATATATCAAAGGCGTAGAGAATATAGTAGCCGACTGCTTGTCACGGATTGAAGCACTAGCGAACAATAGTTTACTGAATGAAACTGAGATGGAAATAAAAAGGCTCAAATGGAAGACCAGGAACTACCAAGGCTTCGCGACGCATCAACCAACTTAGTCCTAGCACCAACCACACTGCCAGGCAACTTTTCACTCTACTGCGATAGCTCCCTTGGATACTTACGACCTTACATCCCCAAATCCTTAAGATCGGCAGTTTGCGCTAAACTTCACAATCTTTCACACCCTGGCCGTAAAGCTACTCTTGACCAACTTCGAAAAAGATTTGTCTGGCCACATATGTCTAAATTTGTCGCGGACTTTGTAAAGAACTGTGCCACATGTCAACAAAAAAAGATACAGCGACATGAGAAATCTCCTCTTCAGCACTTCACACCGCCAGATAAACGATTTGCCTTTATTCACATTGATATCGTTGGCCCCCTACCGTTGTCGAACGGCATGAAATACCTTTTGACATGCATCGACCGTTTCACTAAGTGGCCAGAAGCCATTCCAATTGCGGATCAATCTGCGCTGACGGTCGCAAAAGCGTTCTGTACCCACTGGATTAGCCGTTTTGGGACGCCTATTCAAGTTGTAACTGACCAGGGTCGGAATTTCGAATCTGAACTTTTCCGTTCCTTAATAGCTATCTCAGGAATCAAACTGGTTCATACAACGGCACATCACCTACAGTCTAACGGACTTATAGAGAGGTGGCATAGAACACTCAAGATATCACTCACCTGTAAGCTTTTGGAGAGGCAAGACGGATGGAACTTCTTCCCATCGTACTCCTCGGCCTTCGGACAGCCATCAAAAGTGATCATAATGCCTCTCCAGCCGAGCTCATTTACAGATCTTGGCTGCGACTACTAGGCGACATCCATAGCCAACTGGCACCAAACAAGGTGGAACCTCCTGACACCTACGCTCAACAGTTAGGACGGAGGATGAGATCACTACGGCCTTCTGCCCCGACCTGGCACACCCAACCAACAGTGCTCGCTCACCCAGACCTCAACGGTTGCAGCCACGTAATATACAGGCCCTCATCTAGTTATCTCCAGGGACACCAAAACTTTTATCATCAGCAAAAACGGTCGGAACATAGTCGTTTCATGAGACCGAGTGAAACCTGCCCATATACTCTCGGAAAAGCCTAACAGCCTTTCGCTACCTTCAAGCATTATGAGAACACCGGCAACGGACAGCAACAATTCAAAAAATCCAATACGTCAAAAGAAGCGCGTCACCTTCTACCTTCTCCGGTTCGCACCAGAAGCAGACGTACCGCAAGTGTACCAGAACGATATCGTTGACATTGGGGGGAGATTGTGTGGTGATATCTTTTCCTTTTGTTTTTATTGTTATTTCCTACCTCTTTGTAATATCATTGTCATATGTTTATCATCATTAATTACCTAATATAGTGTTGTTGCTTAACCTTGTTCTTGTTATACTAGTTCAACACGTTTATCTATTATTCAGTTTGTTTTTTATTTAATGTTATTTAAGATTACTATAGGTGTATTAAGTTTGTGCATTTTTATTTCTATTTTTGACCATACTTCTTTCTTTTTTTTTTTTATTTGTGTTCCTTCTTTACTTGCTCAATGATTCAAAACTTGGTCCAAAGTTTTAGTTTGTTTCTATAAATTATAATTAATTATGTAGTGAAAGTTTACAGTAATTATGATTTAGTAAATATGAAAATGGCTTTTGTGGGTATGTAAACTTTCTTTATTGGCCAATTATTCAAGATAATTTCATTTATTTTTAGTATGATGTATAAATTATAATTTTGTTTATGGAAAAATATAAGAGAATCAAATAAATAATTTCATATTATGATCAAAAACAAGCACAACATTCCACATTTTGTGACTTTTTCATTAGTATTTTGTTAATCCCACATACTTTGGATGAGTTGCTGACATCTTGGCAGAACTTTCCCCATTCCTGCCTTTTTGTTTACCTGACTGATTGGTGATAATGATTAAGTGCTTTCGTCTGAGGAGAAGTATCAGGCAACAAAAACTGCATCATTCTTTTTCAAAGTAAGATAGCCCTTTTTTATTCAGCAGTGTCAATAAAAATTGATATTGCTGAATTAAAAAGGGCAGTGGGGTAGCATTATAATTCAGGAGTGTAAAGACTCTTTATAGACCCCTCTGAAACCTACCTTAAAACTGTCTTACTTCTCAATAACAATGGCAATTTTCCCATGCATGTGAACATGCTTATAAAAGTATAATACTGCAACTATATAAAAAAAGGACTACCATAGATTTCTGTTAAGGTGTGAAGAGGATAACAGAAATTGAATGAAATGAAAAAATAATCTTTATTCAGGTATACCTTGTCCCCTAAGAATAGCATAACAGTACAATAAAAAGGTATTATTGTCTGGCTGCGTACATATCTGACAGCAACTTATGTTGGTTATAAATTAGATACTTATAAATATATAAGGTAGAAATTTAAAGTTAAAAACTAATCTTCGAGTTTATATATATATATATATAGCTAAATAAAAGGTTCGCGGGACTGAGTTTTTAAAAAGAGATTTTATTGAGAAGTATATACATTATATCAAGAAAAAACACAATTTAAAACTTAATACAAAACTTCGTGTTCAACATCTGTGAGTCCTACGAGTGACTCTATCAGAGTGTCACCGAGCACAGGTGGAGGTGGCCTTTTATACAGTTATCTAGGAGAGGGGATAGTGTACATTTGTTTATTATCCCTTATACCATTGGGTTTCCATAACTTCTCCCCCCCCCCCCAAGTTCCGAGGTCTCAGATGGAACAAACATCTTAGTGTAAATAGGTCAGATTCTATACAATAAAAATAAAAAGTTTGAACCTTATACATTTCTCAAGACCTTTTACACTAAGTCATAAATATAATAGATAACATTCTATAAACAAAAGGGATTGGACCTTATAATTTAAGTTTATACAAAAATAAAAGGATTATATCTTGTGTACCAAGTTTAGGATTTATACTATCTATAGTTTTACATAAATAAAAAGATTAAACTCTGTACTGAAATACAATTATCAACTTCCTATAAATGAAAGGATTATACTTTGAACTTCCTGTTGGTAACGGTTCGGATCGGCGACACATCCAAACTAGGTTGACCCGCGCTACACCGACCAGTTCGATCCTTACGCTTCACTTCATGTTTACATTTTTCGATAGTTCATTCCTATAACCTCACATGTAAACAATCACTTCTACAGTTTTAACTTAGATTGTGTTTTTTAGTTTGTTATATTGATATTTAGACTTCTTAAATGTAAATAAGTGAAACAGAAGTTAACAACACGAGGATTTAGTGTTTTATGAATTCATGTTTTCTTATTTCATCTAAGCTTATGTGTAAAAGTGTTAAAAAACTTAAGAAGATTAATTTGTACATGGATTTGGTGTTTTACATATTTATATTTGTTCTATCAATTTAAGTGATAAAATTTACAACTTGTAAAAGTGTTATGAAACTTAAGAAGATTAATTTGTACATGAATTTTGTGTTTTATATACTTGTATTTGTTGTTTCAATTTCAGTATACATATTTTGTGAATGGATTCTTTGTCATCCATATTACTTTTTGTGCTAAAGTGAGACAGATTGTATAATTAATTCAATAAAACATATCAGTTTATAAATAAATGTGAGAAAGTATATCACAGGTTTTTTATGTTTTCTTATTTTCACTTCCCATGAGAAAATATAGCAGAAATTAACATCATCACTTTCAACTAGGATTCTGTCTTATATTATGTAATGGCTTATAACATGGAGAATTGACAATGTAAAATAATCACAGATTAAGAGGTAAATGACACATTACTATATAATTGTAGAACTATTGGTATAATGTTATAGATTAATGTGTTTTTAAAAAAAATTAGAAGCCTGATGATGGAACATTATCTCTGAAACATGTAGCTACAAATTTTAAATAAATAGGAGTTATGCCAAATAAATACTTAAGGATTCTGTCTTTTTTATATTTATAATTTGTTATTTTCACTTCTCTGACAGAAAGTTCATCAGGAATTAACTTTACTGGTGGTCCAGTAGTATATTAATTGTTGATTAAATTAATATTAATTCGAAATTGATTTAGTGTCTTATATTTTGATATTTCCTTATTTCCACTTTAATATTTCCTTATTTCTCATTTTAATATTAGAAGGTAAACAGAAGTTAATATTACTTTGAACAAGGATTTAGAGTTTCACAGTAAATGTAGGAGAATAACCTTTCCCTTCTAAAAGCAGCGACTAGAACATCGAAATAAATCGGTACAAGGTTAGAATCAATAAAAGGTATTCTGAGCGGGTTTAGGGGTTGGTGTCGCCGATCCGAACCGTTACCTTCCTGTTTACTAAGTCAGGATTTGTTCACTAGAAAAATAAAAAGATTAAACCTTGTACCTTTAACGCTAGAATAGGATTTTATACAACTGTCATAAACAAAAGGATTAGACCTTGGCCTTTTCTTAATATTAACAATAAGCTTAAACTATAAAATGTTTATACATTACAAAATTCCTTACATGCTAAAGTACAATTTTCCTTATAACTAAAAGATAACAGGATATTTCTTAATACTAAACAATTCATATCTATACTTTATTTAAACAAAAGGAAAAATAAAATAAGAGTCTTTGAATTAGTTTCCTCTATTACAAATAATACTTTTAGATTCAAAATTACTCAATTAAAATAATAACATTTTAAATCAAAATAATAATTCAAACACTGTTTTACAATAATTACAATAATTACAATTAATAATAATTTCAAAATAAAATACATACTTTTTCAATGATCAATCAAAATAATATTTCAAGACAAAATAATAGTATCCTAATATTTATGATAGTGACTTTAAAATATTAATTACAAAATCAATCGGGCAGAATATTACTATGAAATAAAATAATAATTTGAATGATCTTTTACATTATTAACATCGAATATAATATTTTACAACAAAATACAAAAGTCCGACTTTATTAAAATAACTACAGCATTGTCAATTTAATACAGATAATTCTTTCAATATAACATAAACATCTTTCCCTAATACCATGATATTTATTAAGTTTTATTAAAATAAAAGATCTTTAAAACATTTTAATATTGTTTAAATAAAATTAAATATTTTTAATTATAACCATTATCCGAATCATTTGAGTCATAATCATCCGAGACATCCGAAATATTTACGCGAATGGATTCATTGTCGTCGTCCGAAATAGATTGTTTCTTTTTCCTTTTTTTCCTAGTGGGCCTTTTAATATTGTCAATATGAGTTTTAATTGGTCTTTTGTCTTTTACTAATACATTTACTTTTTTAAATTTGTCCCTACTTTTTATTTTCGCTTGGGTATTTTTCAAATATTCTGTGTCTCCTAATTGTTTCTGAATATCTAAAGGGTCTTCTCTATTTTTATTTAATTTTTCAGTCCTTGTTTCTTTTTCGTCATTTATTTTAGATCTAATTAGTTTATGTAATAGTTGTTGGTCCTTATGATATTTCAATACGTATTGTTCTGTCAGGTCGATATTTTCGTCTGATTCTAATCTGGAGGTTCCGAAAGTGATTTCATTGGGCGTCAATTTCAGTTTATTGTTTAATGTGTTATTGTATGCTATTATTGCTAATCTCAATTTTTGCTGCATTGAACATTTATCTTTTTCTTTTCCTATTATTCTTAATAATTCGTTTAGGGTAGAGTGGACTCTGTTCAATAATCCCAAAGAGTTTGAGTGGCTAGCTGAGGTATAATGTAAAATAATATTATTTTCTTCACAAAACTGTTTATTTTTTATTTCCGTCCCTTGATCTAATGATATTTGTAGAGGTGTGGGAAAGTATGTAATATAGTTAGTCAGTGCGTTACAGATATTAATTGCGTTCTTTGATTGTAAGGTCTGAGCAAATAAATGTTTCGAAAATGTGTCTACTGCTGTGAAAATTATGGCATTGTTAAAATTAAAAATGTCAATCATTAATTCCTGAAACGGTCTTTCTGGTGTAGGTGTAATTTGAAATTTGGTCTTTATCGGTTTACGGTCATATTTTGTAACTTTACAAGTTTCGCATTTAATAATATACTCTCCTATTTTATTTTGCATCCCTGGAAAATAATATTCTTTTTTGAGTTTTTCAAACGTTTCATTTATACCCCTATGTTTAGTTTTGCCTAAATGGTAATTATCTATAATTTCTATTTGTTCATTAGGATTTTCGACGTCATTTACAATTTGTTTGTATTTTTTCAATTTAACCGATGGATATTGCGTTTCTTTAATTTGTTGTATTGTTCTAAAATATGTTTTATTAGGTTCGAGTATTTGTTCTAATAATGAAGCGATATCTGATTTAGCATAAATGTTTAATTCGTATCGGCGTTTTCCAAATGGTTTAGTGAAATTAATTTTTGTATTTCCCCTTTTTATAATTATTTGATTTTTTCTATATTTATACATTTTTCGGGTTCACAAATTCGTACTTGTTCGTTACTAGATTTCTGGGAATGGATTGTTTCTAAATCTTCTTCCGGCGGTACTTCTATGTCCTCTATTATCGCGTCATACTCAGAATTGTTTTCGTCCGCTATTTCCTGATTTAATAATTGTTCGACATCCATTTCCTCCACGTCGCTATTATGATTCAATTCGTCGCTTCCCCTGGAAAGTGCATCGGCCACGTAATTTGTTTTTCCCTGAATGTGTTTAACTTCGAATTCCAATTCCTGTGATTTCCAAACCCACTTCATTATACGCGTATTACCATTTTTCATTGAGAAAATCCACGTTAAAGGTTTATGGTCCGTGCATAAAAGAAATTTTGTACCGTATAAATAAGGCTTAAAGTGCTGGGTTGCCCATACTACCGCTAGTAATTCTTTTTCTATTGAACCATAATTTAATTCCGCATTTTGTAATACTCGGGACGCGAATGCCACTGGATGTTCTATTTCATTTTCGTCTTTTTGTGAGAGCACGGTTCCGATGGCTTTATTACTGGCATCTGTAGTTAATATAAATGGCCGTTCCCAATCCGGGTAATTCAAAATTGGTGTGTTACTCATCATTTCCGTTAGGGTTTGACATGCTTCCTTAATTTCCTTCGTGCCATAAATTTTTGTTTTTAATGAATTAGAAATTGGTCTGGTAATTTTTGCGTAATTCTTAATAAACTTTCTATAGTATCCCGTCATGCCCAAGAATTGTCTCGTCGTCTTTTCATTACGCGGAATGGGGAAATTTAAAATTGCTTCTATCTTTTTCTCGTCTGTTTTTAATCCGTCTGGGGTTACGATGTAGCCTAAAAAGTTTAATTCGGTTTTAAAAAATTCGGTTTTATCTAATTGTATTGATAGGTTATGTTGTTTTAGGGCTTCAAATACTCTTTTTAAATCTTATAAATGTTCTTTTTCGTTTTTTGAGTAAACTATTATATCGTCGATATAAATCATAGAATTAGGGATATTTTGTATCATCATCGTCATCGCTCTCTGAAAGGTTGGGGGTGCATTACACAAGCCAAAAGGCAGGCATACGCAAAAACTCAAAATGTCCATTTTCGGTGGAGAACGCGGTTTTAGCTATTGAATCTTTATCCATTTCAATTTGGTGAAATCCCGACGCGAGGTCTATGGTGGAAAATATTTTCGATCCCTTTAGTCTATTTAATAAATCTTCAATATTCGGTAGGGGAAATTTGTCTTTTACTGTAGCCTGATTTAGTTTCCTATAGTCGATCACAATTCTAATTTTTTTGTGTCCCAACGCGTCTGGTTTTTTTGGTACGATCCAAAGCGGAGAATTATACGGCGATTTGCTAGGTCTTATGATATTACTTTTTAATAGTTTTTGAACTTCATCATTAATTTGTTTTTTAAATTGTTCCGGGTAACGGTAATTACGCGTATAAATTGGATTTTCATTCGTTGTTATTATTTTATGTTTTATTAATCCCGTTGATTTTAAATTCTCGTCGTCCCTTTTTAATACTTCGCCATGTTGGCTAATAATTTCGATTAATTCTTCCTTTATTTCCGGACTAATATGTTCGTGGCGAATTAAGTTTTTAATTTCGTTTTTATCATTAATAAAAAATAAGTCATTCTCTAATTTGAATTTTTTCTTTTTAAATTTTAATTCATTCTTTTCTAAATTTATTTTTAATTTTAGTTCTTTCATTGTCTCGTAGCCCAATGAAATGTTAAACCTTTCGCTAAACAGAAATACTAAAAATTTGACTTTTTGATTAATTCCTATCAGGGGCATTAGGTCAATTATCACGCTTTGTGATCCTTCCGCCGTTCCCGTAGGTGTTCTTATCGCAAAATCCTCTTTAGAAATTTCCGAGAAACGTGGAATGTGATCGGGGTGTATATAATTTTTTGTGGCACCCGTATCAATTAGCCATTTATTTCCCCTTACTGTCAATTAAATTCGGTAAGTCGTTATTTAAATTTAAGTCGTGTATTTCTATTTGTTTATCCTGGTTATCGCCTATGGTCTGTTTAGAATTTAAATTATTTATATCCGGTCAGGAGGTCTGCTTGTGCTTGGGCCTAATTCTAAAAAATGATCCTGTCTTTTTTCCAAAGATTCAATACGTTCTAACAATAATTTTATTTTTTCATCTTTTTCTTCCTCCATTGTATGTACCCTATTAGAAACAGTTCTCATCGAAACGGTGTTTGAATCTATTTGAGGTTGCTGGTAATTTTGTCTAATATTTCTGGAGAGTGGTTTATTAAATAATCTATGTTGCGACTGGGGGTCCCATTGTTGATTATAAATCGGTGTTTGATATTCGATAGCTCGCTGTTGTGGCCGGAAGTTATGCTGATTGTTATTATTATAAGAATTAAAGGTTGGACCTTGTTCATGCTGATACATACTGCTGAGGATTATTATACGACGCATATTGCTCGCGGTGATACTGATGGGGTCGGTAATTTTGATAATCATGGTGGTTGTTAAAATTTGGTCGGTACTCTTTATTTTTGTAACTATTTTCAAAATTTTTCTTTTTATAATTATTTTGAGTTGGGTTATTTTTATACTGTTTTTTGTCTCCTTAAAGTCTATGTACAATATGAGCCGCGCTGTTTCTTAATATTTCTTCTAGGTCCTCTAATGAGTCAAATTTAATATGATAAATAAAATCTGTTAATGCCGGATGTAAACTATGAACCGCGTGATGAGATATTTGTTTGTCATACCTATACATTTCGTCCTGTTTGTCAATTATTTCGTTGTCAGAGTAAATTCGCGCATATAAATCGCATCTTTTTTGGCCCAGTCGTTCTAAGAAATCGAGTGGGTTTTCATTATGGTAAGTCCGCGTATTTAAAATTTCTGAAATTAATTGTTCCCTAGTTCTCGTGTCCTGGTACTTTTTCTTTAAGAATTTTATTATTTCTTTTACTGTATTAAATTCCTTGTCATACACGGCGACTTTAGCTTTTCCAGTTAGTTTATTTAAGATTGTTAAAACAAGTTTAGCTTGGTTTGTATTTTTATGGGTATTATCATCTTTTCAATATAAATTATATAAAAATTCACTATTTCTAATGAAATCAACTAGTTGTAACGGATTTCCGTCATATTCCGGGATTAATGCTAAATCGTGATTTTTAATTTCAAGTGCCATATTATTTTCTTTTTTAACTAACGTAGAACCAGTTATTTTTAAGTTGCTTAATTTTTCTTCCAATATTCATAAAAATGCTAAATTAATATTTTAAATTATTATACTTATTACTAACTTATATTTAAATTACAAAATTACTTAAAAATAAAAAATAAAAATAAAAATAATTATACTTTTTCTTGATACAACGTTGTCTTCGATGTCTTCTTGATGACGCTCCCTTTAGCTCCTTCCCGTCGATTCTATGGCAAGAGGTTGTAGGTCCTTTTGGTCAAGGTATTGGAATACCAAAGCGCTCCCAAAGACTTGAAGATCTGCTGATGTACTAATACTCAGGTCCCAATCTTCTCATGCCAGTGGAAAGAGGTCTCGCTATTCTGTAACTGAAATAAGATAGAACTGCCGCGAAGTTACGTTAACGCTTCCAAGAGTCCCTCCGTTCGGGCGCCAGCTAAATAAAAGTTTCGCGGGACTGAGTTTTTAAAAAGAGATTTTATTGAGAAGTACATACATTATATCAAGAAAAAACACAATTTAAAACTTAATACAAAACTTCGTGTTGAACATCTGTGAGTCCTACGAGTGACTATATCAGAGTGTCACCGAGCGCAGGTGGAGGTGGCCTTTTATACAGTTATCTAGGAGAGGGGATAGTGTACATTTGTTTATTATCCCTAATACCATTGGGTTTCCATAACTATATATGTGTGTGTGTGTGTGTGTGTGTGTGTGTGTGTGTGTGTGTGTGTGTGTGTGTGTGTGTGTGTGTGTGTGTGTGTGTGTGTGTGTGTGTGTGTGTGTGTGTGTGTGTGTGTGTGTGTGTGTGTGTGTGTGTGTGTGTGTGTGTGTGTGTTGTGTGTGTGTGTGTGTGTGTGTGTGTCTGTGTCTGTGTCTGTGTCTGTGTGTGTGTGTGTGTGTGTGTGTGTGTGTGTGTGTGTGTGTGTGTGTGTGTGTGTGTGTGTGTGTGTGTGTGTGTGTGTGTGTGTGTGTGTGTGTGTGTGTGTGTCTGTGTCTGTGTGTCTGTGTGTGTGTGTGTGTGTGTGTAAAAAAAAAAAAAAACTTTCTTACACTAATATATTATTACATGATTTTGGAAGATTGATAATTGAGGAGGTGGATGAATAAATTATGGTTAAAGGAAGCGAGAGAAAAAGCATTGTGAATCGAAATGGGTATGGAATTCCAAAATAATAAGTTTTTGATAGAGGTTGTGAACTGAACAGGAATGTGATTGAGATACAGAAGTGGATAACAAGAAAGGGAATTAAGGGAGGGTTTTGATCCATTTAGCATTGCCTTAGTTTTTTTTTTGGGTTTAGTTTTAACTTATTCTCCACTGCCCATTGTTTAATGCTGTAAATATCATCTTGTATTTTACGAGATGCCCTGAAAATCTCAGAACAGTGAAACAATAAGTAAATTAAAGTCATCAGCATATAGATGATATTGGGAGTTAAGGGAACCCACACACTATCAACCTGGTTCTCAACAGTGTTGAGGTTATTGCTAAGCACTAGAATTTCAACCGTCAACTAGCCCACTGATGCTCAACACCGTCTTCAACATTGCAAGTTGCCAACAAGGTTGACAACCAGGTTGATAGTGTGTGGGCCCCTTTACAGTTAGCGTCTGTCAATTCATTAATATAAATTGAAAAGAGGGTTGGTGAAAGAGAAGATCCCTGAGGGACACCTTGCATTATAGGTAGCGATGTTAAAGGAGGTCGGCGAGGAACGATTAGTGTTTAGGAACGGAGAGACAAGAAGAACTGGAGCCAGTCAAGAGTACTAATGGAAAGGGAGAGTTATTATAATTTAGTGAGAAGGATTAGAGAATCAAAGAGGATTAGGATCGTGATTTTCTGGTCAATTGAGGAATAACTGTGATTGTGTAAAATAACCTGAAAGGAAGCCCAATTGAAGAGGAGTTAAGAGATCTTTATTTTCATGGAAGGTAGTGAGTTGAGAATGGACTGTTCTTTCCATTGGCTTAGATAGGTTTGATAGGATGGAAGTAGGCCAACAATGGGATGCTGTGGTAGGTGAAGGAACTTTATTCAATGGATGAACTAGGACCTTTTTCCATGCTATGGGAAAGGAAGAGGTTTGTGAAGAAAAGTTATAAATATGTAGGAGAGCAGGAAGGATGACAGGAAGAGTGAGTTTGATTTGAAAACAGAGGCTTTATATCATCAGGAGGAATGTAAAGAAAGTAAAAATTATCTGGATTAAATGGATATTGCGGAATAGAATAAAGTATTGATTAGAGGCTCATTGGAAGAGGAATCTACAAAAAAGGTATTAAGTTCATCAGGGGTGACAGGATAATATGTACTGGATTTGTAACTAGTAACTGATAACTTCCTTAGAATTCTCCACTTAGATTTTTGATCTGGAGATTGCATCCTTGAACCACCTTTTCCTTTTTACACCAACTCTGGAGGTCTTGCTGTTTTCTGCATACTTATAAAATCTATTTGAATGTTTAACTAAATGTGAAAGGAATTACAAATCATATTGAATGCTTTATTTTGAAATCATTTATTAAGCAACTCATAAAAAAAATAAATAAATCCAATCTCTTTCATTAAATTAAGAAGAAAAAAAAATATGTTTATGGAAACCTACTACTAATTTACCAATTAATTTCCACCCCAGGCTTTGCTTGACCATAGGCTCCAACATTTTGGTCTCATATTTGATTAATGTAGAAAAAATGAATAAAATTTAAGTTAATAATTTAATTAAATAAATTAATATAGACATATATTAAAATATGTACTAATAAGGGGACCATTATGGTCGAGAGCATTGGGATGTGTGTTTTAGAGTGTCCAATACAGAAGTTCTGGGGTTCACCCCAGGGTTGGTTGATATTTATTTTGAGGTGGTCCCACTAGGGGCCTGGGAGTTGGCTCCAGACCCCATTTGAAGATATGCCCCAAAATGTTGGTCTTTCTGTAGGCCCAGTAATGATTTCTTGGAATGATTAAGAAAGAACTAATAAAGTTATAATATTAGTTCTATAATATGAACATAGGCCCAGAAATTTTGATCTTGTTTTAGGCCCATTTACAATTCCTTGGAATGATTAAAAAAGAACAAATAAAATTTAAAACCTCAGTTTAATTATTTAAACCTATAAAGATACTTATTATTATAATAGGGTGTATAAAAAAAATGACCGCTTCTTAAACAAATATTTGTATTATTATTGCTTTGATATAAAATACAATTAATACTCAAAGTATAGTCCATTGTTATCTACCCTCATTACCTATCTGCTAGCCAATTGCTCGATGCCATGCTGCTACCATTCCTTAGGATGGCTGTCAAAAAACTCTTGGACAGCATTTTCAACTTCCGCAAAATTATTAAATTTTTTCCCTTGAAGAAAATGGACTATATGGCGGATGAGGCAGGAGTTCAAACTCATGAAGTTCTGTAAACTTTTCTGCTGATTGTTGAGGAATAAGTTCGTGAGGGACCAGTCTACAGGTCTTTTTCACCTTCCCATGGAGAGAATATGGTGACTAACAGTATCTTTCGACACACCACACTCCCTGGCAAGTTCGCGAGTACTTGTAGATGGATTTGATTCAACAGCTTCCTTCAGAACCTCATCAATATCCATTAATGGCCGCCCGGAGCCTTTCTTCCTTTCCGTCGTATCTCCACTTCTAAATTTTTCAAACCAACGCCATGCAGTGCGCTTTTCAAGGACACCTTCCTCTTCATATTTAATAATTTCCCGAGTTGCTTCAGCAGCTGTGAATTTTTTTTTTTTCAGTAATGTCTTAAAATTACAAGAATTTTGTAGGACACCGTCATGTTTCTTCTTTGAAATAAATAACTGAACTGAGACTTTTTTTGAATAAGTCCAGTGTTAGTAAACAAGCTTAGAGAATGCTCTAAAGGGACAATTAAGTATTGGTAAATAATAAATAGCATTAAGATATTTACAGACTTTTGAACTCTGGAATCATTTTTTTTATACACCCTATTACTTATTTAAACTAATAATTTCAGCTTGAAGTGCTCTTAATCAATCTGACAGAGATTATATAGGGTTTAAAGGTTTTTGTTTTTTTTTCAGGGTGTTCCTTTACAAATAAATCATGCACTAATTTTACATTTTAATGTAATGGATGTTGAGAACAGATGTTGCTGTTGATGTTGAATGGATGTTGTTTCAGGGTGCAGTACAAATTCTTTCAGTGTGTTGCTTATATCACTATATTATCTGATAATACCAATGACTGTTCTATATTAGAAGGCCCTGAGGCCATCTTCTTTTCAGATGCCTCGGAGGGTTATATGGAATAGAATGGGAAGTAAGTCGAGGTACTAGTGGATTTTAATGATTATGGAGTTTGTGAATAAGTTTGTTTGTGACAAATTAAGGAGCATTGAGGATTTTTCTAAGGATCTTGAATTGTAAGGATTAGATATGTGAATAATCAGATGGTTTAGTGGAATCCTAAAATAAAATAAAAGGATAATACGGCCTCTCAGTTGTCGATAACCAATAGATTAATTGGAGATTTTATTGAAATCTAATACGATTAATGTTATTACACAAATATTTATGTTCTGGATATACACAATTGCTATGAACTCTCAAACATTCTTCTGTTATCGGCAAAAATAAAAGGCACACTATCTTAATCCTACTTTCTCATTTTGTAGGCAAACGATAAACATTGATGGACTTTGGTAAACAATATTGCGGGATATAACTATTCCTTGTCGAGGATTTCAACCAACTATTTCTTTTTTTCTGTTTTTTATTTTAATGAAAATATCAAAAGTAAATTTTATAATATTTTATTAAAAAAATTTTAGTATTTGTAATGCCGAAGTGAGTACAACCTTTATTACAATGACTTCAGCATTGGTTTGATACAGAATGCCAATGAAAAAAGAAAATTCCACAAAAAATACAGAGTCTGGCTAAAAACCAGATATTCTCAACATGTACTGGAAGAATATTTGAATAGTAGGAAATACTATAAAAATTTAGTAAATCCTAAAAGAAAGGAGTTCAGGATATCAATAATAGATAAATTAAAAAATGTAAAAAATAGCATTGAATTGAAAACCATGATTATGTTAAAACCAGTTAACCCCGACCAGAATGAAATTGAATTGAGAGAATGGACAGAATATTATAATGCTCTCTACCATGGATCATGTATCCAAGAAGTGTAGTTTTTCTCAATGACCCACCCCCTCCTCGACACAGAAATCTCTCTGTATAGCTCGCAGCAAAAATAATAAATCCCCTGGGATAGATAAATTAAAGAATGAAGTGTTTAAGATCCTTGCTCTAGAATTGGAACAATATCTTCCACATATATTTAATAATCTCCTATTAAAACAAAAAAAACCCCCAAAAGTTGGGCAACTTCTATTTTGCGTTTATTTTTTAAGAAAGGGGACAGGAAGAATCCCGATAACTACAAGGGAATTTCATTTGTAAATTCAATTACTAAACTATTCACAAGTATCCTAACTAATAGAATCATGTTTTGGGCCGAATCAGAAAATATAATACCTGAAGAGCAAGCAGGGTTTAGAACTGGCAGGGGTTGCGTGGATTATATTTTTACACTGAGTTCACTAATTATCATTAATCTGAGGAGGAAAGGCAGCTAGCTATGTGTACGTAATATTTATAGACTTCAAAAAAGCCTTTGATTCTATAAATCATAACCCTCTATGGAAGAAACTGTTCAATATTGGCGTTAGATATATATAACCATATATATATATATATATATATATATATATATATATATATATATATATATATATATATATATATATATATATAGTTATATAGCGGTGTTAACTCTTTATATTATTTATATCGGATATTGTTGCTTACTTCAAAGACAAAGAGGCTAAAGGTATTTCCATTGACCGAAACCATGAAGTAATGATGCTGTTACTTGCAGATGACATTGTCCTTCTTGACACTACCTGGCAAGGCGCACAAAAGAAATTGAGGATTCTCGAAGAATATCAATCAATCAAGGGATCAATGACCTTACACTAAATCCAGAAAAATCAAAAGTAGTTGTATTCCATAAGTCTCCCAAAACCAAGACTCTGACCTCTGTATTGGCAGAACTCTTGACTGGGATATACCAAAAATTATGCTTATTTAGAGGTGCCATTCTCATCTTCTGGAAAATTCCATAAAGCTTCAAAACATTTTATTCAAAGGGCATCTGTGTCTAGTGGCAGGGTATTAGAAATTCTTAGAAAAGAGAAGAGTGATGCCTGGAAAACAAAAATGACATTGTTTGATTCAATGGTTTCAACTACGTTGCTTCACGCTGCTGAGATATGGAGCCTCATGTATTTAGAAGCACTCGAAGTCACCCACTTAAAATTTCTTAAAAATCTTTATGTTTTCCTCTGGCCTAAAAGTGTGCCAAATTATATAGTCAGACTGGAGACTGGTTAACACCCTCTGAGAATGATTGTAATGAAAAAAGTAGTTAACTTTTGGACAAAATCTCAACACTACCAGAGAACAGAATGTGCTTCAATAGACTAAGAAGTATGCAAGAAGTTGACATTGATTTTAGCTGCGTCTTACAAGTTCATAATCTAGCCATAGCAACTAATAGTCTCAATGAACTAAACAATATCTACAGAACAGGACTGCAAAACCACAAAAAGAATATTATAGAAAAAATAAAAAATCATTTTCTGTCTCTTGACATCAATAGAGCTCTAAATTCAAATACTAATCCAGTCTACAGAAGTCTCAGTCGTCTGGATTTTTCTCCAGAAGAGGATTTTTCATATCAGTTATCACTTATGGGTTATGTGAAAAAGAGCTTTCAACATGGCATTCAGTTGTACCTGTGGACAGATAGTTAAAGTATCCACAGCTGCAGCAGATTTTTCTCTTTGTTTATTAATTAATTATTTCAATTATAAATATTGCAGAAAAGTTTGTAGGCATTCCGCGTGATATAAAATGCCTAAATCTGGATACCTACTATTCATATAATCTTTTTTTTTAAGAGGAGAAAACTCGCCATTCATTATTTATAACTAACTATTCGACTAGTGAAAATAGTGATTTCACAAATGTGATCTTGGCTGATCCATCAAGCGAAGATTGTAATTTTTGGATGAATTGATGAATGATTATGAACAAGGTAAAGAAATTGAAGATGAAGAAATATATGTTGGTAGCTATGTTTTTTGTTGTAAAGCATTTTATAGCTTTGATCAAAGGAAAAGTAGACTTGTTCACGTTTAACATTTGCTACTTGAAGAAAATTTCATTGAATGATAGAACCCAAAAATTTATTCTTCCGGACATCGCAACTGATCATGAAATTGAAATAAGAGATACTAAAATAAAATTACCACCGCCATCTTTTATAACTGGCACTGGGAGATTATGTAAACAATTACATTTTCCTACATCTTTTCATGGATACGATCTCTAATGATTCGAATTTTTCCATAAAAAAAGTCTGTGACACTCGTTAATAATAATTATAGGTATATAAAAGATTTATTTTTGTTAAAAGGTTTAAAAATAAGTTAAGTTTCTATTTACTTTCTTACTCTAAATTTATTGTTGTCACCTTTCTAGTCATCCTTCTAGTTCCATAATATCAAGTCTACTTATTCTTGTTTAAATATTCTATTTTGTTTAGTACATTCAGAAATATAAAAGATAATATTATTCTACTATTAATAACATAGTATTATAAGTTTTAATTAAATCATTCTCACACCTTGCCATTTATTTATGTTACAAACCAGTAACAAATCCAGAGAAAAGCAAGGCTATCCTTATCGGTTCAAAACCTACCCTTAATTCCCTTCCCTATCATCCATTACTTTACCTCAATAACCATACGATTCAATTCCAAATTTCCATCAAAAACCTCGGAATCTCCTTTGATCAGCATCTATCCTGGAATAACCATATTTCCCAAATTACCAAAAAATCCATCATGATCCTCAAACAGCTCCAAAGACATCGTGACTCCTTTCCCCGAAGTACCCGCCACCTTCTGGTATCCTCTCTCATTTTTCTCCACTTTGATTACGGGTGCTTGGTGTATGGGGGGCTGTCTGTTGAGCTAGAGATGAGACTAAGGAGACTTATGAATTGCTTCATAAGATTTATCTTTGGTGTCGGCTGACGGTCTCACGTATCTTGCCGGTACAATGAGCTAGGGTGGCTTTTCCCCGATTTTCGACAGCAATACTTCCTCGTCACTTTCCTATTCCAGTCATTAAAAACCAATAAACCTTCCTATATCCTAGACCTACTTACTCTGCGTTCCTCCATTCACCCACCTGAATACAAGATCCCAACCTTCCAACCTATAAACCCCCTCACATAGAACTGCCTCCTATGAAAAATCCTTCGTCATCCATGCTACCTCTTTTTGGAATTCCTTACCTATCCATATTCGCAAAGCCTCTTTCTTAACTTATTTTAAACATCTTTTATTTATCTATCTCCTCGTTCTTTAATCTTCCACAAAAATGTAAATTTACATAAGTGTGCTAAAATTTTTACTGTTGATTGTTTTTTGTAATTTTATTGTTGTGTATTTTTTCTACTTATTATTTTTTATTTTATTTATTTATTTATTATTTTTTTTTACTCAACTTTAATTTTTATTTTATTATGTTATTTTATTTTACTCTCTCTTCTTTTCTTTTTGTTTGTTTTCTCATAATTTAATTTTTGACACCGATGTGCTGAGATTTAACTAATCTCAGCCAGACAATTGTACCTATTATTGTGCACTTTAATTATTCTTAGGGGACAGTCTGTCCCAGAATAAAGTTTATTTTTCATTCATTTCATTAATAATATTATGTTGATGGGGTATTTGTTGAATGAGAAGTATTTAAAGATGTAGGTATATACCAACTACCTACATCTTTAATAATATTATGTTATTAATAGTCGAATAATATATGAAGTATATTATTTATACAGATAAATATAGTATATTACAATATAATATAGTAAATTATATGGATAAATCATATATGAGAATAAGGAATTTATTTTATGTTTAAAAAGTAATACCGTTTCGTGTCACAACTAATTAGGGAAAAGCTGATTTTTTCAAGATATTAGTATACAAAGTATACACTAAAAAAACACTAAGTCCCGACCCCCACCTCATCAGCAACATTGCAAGAACAATACTCAGGTTTTATGCTTAAAGCTCGAAAACTAATAATGTTACAGATGTGTTTTTTTTAATATTTTATTTTACTCCTAATAGAATTATAAACAAATTAGTTTATATACACTTTTTTCATAGACAGCTCAGTTTCACTTTTTATCATTATGCCTTGGGAAGAAATGTTTGTTTTGATCAAAACTTATAGATAATTTGATTGTTTTTAAAATAATGAGTCTCATGACACTAACCATTAAAACGATGGCTTCATAGAGAGCGGTGAAAGAGTAGTGGACACTATAGCCACGGGTTTGGAGGGCTGAAAGGGTTGATAATTGTATGTTCTTAGTTGTTTGATCAAATAACTCGGAAATTGTACTTATACCACATTTTGAGTTCTATACATTTTTAAAGCAAATCAAATTTGGTTTTATTAATTTTTTTCTGATGATTAAAGTATAGTTGACTGGTGAATGGAGAAAAAGATGATCAGAGATGCAGTCAAAAAACCTTTTTGACTGCATCCCTTTTCACCTTCTCCATTTTTTTCTTAGATCAATAGTTTTAGAGCTATAGAATAGTAACTGTTAAAATGAGCAAGCCACCTCTCGCAAGTAATACCCTCAGTAAATCTTAACAAAACATTACTAACTAATAAATGCAATTTAATAAGTCATGTTTCAAGAAACATTAAAAAGTTGAAAATGGACCCTGAGGTAAGTGCTTCCATCTTCTAGCTTAAATAAACATCACAAAGATTTTTCACAGAAAGTAAAAATGAGTGAAAATACAGCTATTTATGAGTAAAGAGGAATTCTTATTTTTGAAAACAAAAAAATCTGAAGTTTTTTTGGTGATTTTTGTGTTTAGTGGGCCAAAATACTTCATATGAAATATTTTCGGTGTTGCCTGTTATTGATAGTTTTTAAAATAAGTGAAACTTGTATTTTATTATTTTTTTTTTTTTACAAGTATGGCTTTCTTTAGGCAGATGTTGAGTGCTGGACATGCTCTTGCAATGGATGCCAAGAATTTGCTGGATGTAGTGGATGGTATAAGACTTAAAGACCCTGCAGTGGACCGAGCTATATGTTCTGGTGAACTCTAAAGTTATATACATAAGTTCTTTCTTAATATTTTATTTTGTAATAATTCAGCTCCCTTGTATCAGTGATGTAAATTGTGATAGATATGATCAGTATTTAATGTTTGTGTTTTTAAAAAAAATGTTTAACTAATACTTTTATGTGCTTATAAATATGGTTTATGCCTCAACTTCATCTGCCCCATAAACAATGTTTGATTTTTTGATATTTAAAGTTCTGAAACTCATTCTTATCCTGGATCCAGTAAAGTTATGGTATTTTAATGAGTTCTGTGTTTCAATTTTTCTGAAGTTTTGTTTAAAAACATTCCCATTTACTGGTTTGATGTTTATATGATTAAGATAACTAATAAATCATGAATAGCATTTAGTGAAATTCGGTTAGTCGTGTTTTCTTTTTCTTTTTTTTCAAAATGGCTGTTTTCAATACATGCTATAGGTATGATAGATCATGCTCTGGATGAAATGTTTAAAGTAAAAAGAAAAAAATTGCGATATGTTAACCACCAAAGGTGTATGTATCTTATTGGTATGCTGTCTACATTTTAATTATTGTTAGAACCAGATATTTAATTACAATAAACTTTTTATTATAAAATAAAATTAATTAATGACTTTTTTTTTCAATGAATTTTTATCTTGTAAAATTCTAATTCTAACGTTTTATAAAACTTTAAACTGATAACATCAATAAAATAATTAATATCTTTATTTATTTTTTTTTTAGTCTTATTTCATTTGTAATTTAATAAAATTGTGTTTATAATAAGACTGGTGTGATTTGGATTGAGGCTGGATTAGAAATAAGTTTAATACCATGAAAAATTGTAATAAATTTGAAACATTAGAATGTTAAAATAGTATTTACCTGTCAATGAAAAAGAAAAAAATCCCTCATCTTTGTGTTGCATTTTTGTATCTTTCATTACTTTTCAAACTTTATCACTTTGAATTATTTTATTATTATTATTCTCTTGATCATAACTAGAGTTTCAATTTTTTTTTTTTTTTTTTAAGTATGTATCCACAGTGGGTCAAAAAAATATTGGCACACCCACATTTTTTAAAATATTTTAGAAGTATAAAGGTTAACTGTTTACAACTTAATTTGTGTAAAATGTAGCATACAACTTTTAATTTTTTATGGCAATTGATTGAAGTAATTGAAAACAAACTGCAATTAATAAAATAAAATGTGAATTTCAAGGGTCAAAAAAGTATTGGCACAGCAAACATTTTTATTTTGGTTAATATCATATTAAATTTAATGCACAGTTTAATATTTTGTTACTGTACCATTTGCATCTATTATGACCTGAAGTATAATAATATTCTATGTAGCATCGAGTAAATAACTTATTTGTTTACTTCAGGAGGAACTTTATCCCATTCTGCCTGTAAAACAGTTTTATGTGTCCCTGTTCCCCATCTTTTCAACACTACTGTTCAAGTTATAGTGCAAAATGATAACATATTTTTCTGCATTCATATCTTCAATGAACCTCAAGATTCCCAATCCATTCCAAAACACTCAAACCTAATATAAAATACTCCTAATTTCATATTTATTGTTTGTCTAAATTGCTCATTAGAAATTCACTGTTTGATTTTCTCCATACATATTTATGGGTGTCAGACCCAAAAACATTGTCTTCTTGCACAGTGCTACAGCCCGGGGTGGGCCTTGGCTTCCCTGACAATCCTACTCCACACATTCCTGTTCCTTGTCTTCTCCTTACATCCAGTCACTCCTAGTGCTCTAAGGTCCCTCTCCACATCTTGTAGTCATCGTCTGAGTGGCTGACTAGCTCTTCTTGTACCAATAATGGTTCCATTCAGCAGCCTGCTAGGCATCCTATCATTATTATGTGACCCAGCTACTCTATTTGTCTAGACTTGACAAATTGTAACACATTACTATCTTTATATATTTCATTGTTTGTGCGATATCTCCATTTATTGTTGTTATCATAGACAGGGCCTTAGATCCTTTTTAATATTTTTCTTTCGAAGATCTTAATTTTATTGGCCATCGTAGTGGTGAAGGTCCATGCCTCGGCTCCGAATGTCAATATTGGTCTTACAAGCGTAAGTTAAATTCTGGTTTTTGTGGCTCATGATAAGTAGGACTTAAAAAAACAGATATTAGCAAAGTGAGCCCTATTCACAGCCATCACTCTTTTATTTACTTCATTAATCATTTAATTTTCATGATTTAGTTCAGTACCCAGGTATGTGAACTTTTTGACATGATCGAATACATAGTCTCCAACAGTGAACGCATTATTATTGATTGAGCCCAGATTCATATATTTTGTTTTCCTTTCATTGATTCACAGTCTCAGTTTTCTACTTTCTCTGTCAAGAACAGTTTCTTAAGTGCAGGGATATTGTGAGCTACCACTCAAATGTATTGTACAAATTTTTTTGTTTTAATATGATATTTGCCAAAAACTCCAGTGGTTCCTTAATGAAATTTTTGATGAACTCAAGACATTTTTTCGATTTATTTCACTCTTATATATGAATGATTTCTTTCTTTGAACTCTTCAATAATAATTAAAACTGGATTACATCCTTTACCGTTTGCTGTTTGCTAGATAAAAGTTGTGCTAGAAGCTGATGCAATCTCTTATGCTATGTTAGAGGCAAAAATCGAGGGCATTTTTGCCATTATTTTGTGAATTCTTCTTTCCCTTTCAGAAAACGCCTGTGGTCTCCCTGAGGGTCTTTTGTTAAGAACTGAACCCATCTCATTATTCTTTTATTATGATGTTCATAATGGTACTGAAACTTATATCAAACCTATACACTATTTTACAATAACTAAATCCACAAGAACACAATTTAACCATATGAATTCATAATAATGCACAATTCTCCTATGTTTTCCCCATTTTATTAACACTGAAATAATTAGAAAATAATGAAATGAAAAAAATAATCTTTATTCTGGGACATATTATCCCCTAAGAATAACAAAAATGTGTAATAAAGTAGTACAATACTCTGGCTTATATAATTTCATATAAAGCTATTTATATATGAAGAATATGAGACATGTATGGACAGTAAATAGTAGATACAATTGTATAAAGAATATTCAATAAATATACTAACATTAGAAGCAGAAATAAAATAAAATAATGTAAAATAAGCTTATGAATTCTTGTTTGTGTATGTTTCATACTAAAAGGATTGAAGTACAAGGTAATGTAAATAAAAAAACTTGTTATCTAAGCACAAGCAACTGTGCAAATAATTTTTAACCTTTGAAATTCATACTACTACTTTATTTCGCAGTGATCATTTGCTGCATCTAATGTAACCAAATTTAATAGTTGAATACTAGTTTTTAAAATAAATTTAATATAAAATAATGAACCTTTCTATATTTGAGATTTAAGAAAAAGTGGAGCCTTGCCAATATTTTTTTGATTGGCTGTGAGTTGCAGGTTTTCTACTTGATGGGATGAGGTATATCCCAATGACTGATTTAATTTATTTTAATTGGTTAAAGGATACATATATTGTATACCATTTTTAGTTAGATGATTTAAATTTTTAAGGATTAGTTAGTACTAAATGTTTTGTTAAATAAGAAGAAATTTTTTTTTTGTAACATTGATTAGTGTGTATTACTTCAATCATACCAGTAAATTTTATTTTGTATCATATAGATTCATATCATAATATTTGTTTTGTTTGGCTGAATGCAATCCACCAAATGGGTTATTGGAATTTTATTATTGTTTTTAATATCATAATTTGTAAATTTGAATATAACAATTATTCTGGTCTTATTTCCATTATTTCTTTTCATAGTGTATTGTATGTACATTAATTGTGTACATATATTTTACAAGGTTTGAAAACATTGAGAAATAATTACAATTATAATTGGTTTAGAGTTAAATTTCAAATGTATCTATTTTATAAACCCTTAGCTTGGTAAGAATAGATCCACTGTGATTTTTGTTAATATTTGATGTTTTTCAGTCAGTTCGGTGTTAGAATAAGAATCTGAAGACAAACAATTTTTTATAGATACTAAAATAAAATTTTTTGCTGGTCTAATTCAGCTGCCACTGTCAATAAATGTTACCATTTCACTTCTCAGATAAATTTCCTAGATGGTGAAAAAGGAAAAAACGAAAATATTCATCCTAGAGCAGAGAAGAATTCACAAACTCATGGTGTCATATATGGTAACCTGCCAAGCTAAGGATTAACAACTTCAGTGAAAGATTTTAATTAACTTAAAAATAAATATGTTATATATTAATTTGGTAACTTGGTAACAGCTGTATTTTGTAACAAATTTACATAAACAACTCAATTGGTTAGCTAACTTTCTTTGATAATGGCGTCATTTGCAATATTTTTTTCAGATTTTTTTCATGCTGTACCTGTAAATTAATTTTTATTGATTTGATATTTATTTTCGCACTTGAATGTAAAATTAAAAAATAAAATTTGATTTTATTATTTCAAAATTACCATTATTTTTATATAAAACAATTGTTATAGATTTTTATAAGATTTTGTTTGCACTTAACATTCAATGCTTAATAGCAGTTACTGGCAACACAGGTATACATATTTTTCAATATTTTTAGGAACTAGTCATTTTGTTTCCATAATATATGTATATACATTTATTTTATTACCAGTTATGTATTTATTTGCTGTACAACCTTTATTATTATTTTTAAATGTATTATTAGCTCAGGTAAAATATGTTATATTTTTTGTAAATAAAGATATATGTATATTACAATATATAGCATTTGTAATTTTTTTGCTTCAATTTTTTCTGTTAAATTAACATTATTTATGGTCCATTTATGACCAAGAATAGTATTAGTTGAATTTTAATTTTTCTCCTTAGAAATATTTTTATCAGCATGATAAAATAAACCTCTTCTATCTTTTAAACTGTGTGAGGTTGTCCTTTGCAGAGCCTGGATTAGATTGTCCTCTCCTATACCATTTTGATCCTCCTGCTCCACTATAATTTGTATCTGACTCACATTCCTTCCTCCCAGGATATTCATATATACTCCTAGGCCTCTTGCCTTTCACTTGAATTTTGTAGGTCTTTCTGCCAATTTTATCCTGACATCTTGATAACGTGGCCGAACCATCTTAACTTTTGTTTCTCCATAATCAGGGTGTCTACCAGTCGGGAATTTTAGGAATGTGTAAAAAAAATTGTGAAAATCAGGAAAAAGTCGTTGTTAATGCTAAAATTTTCAGAATTTTTTGCTCATTATGTCAGGTAAGGAAGGGTCTGATCGGTAGAGTCATTCTACATACTTTTAAAGTAAACTAAATTTTCTACAAGTTGAGACCAGGGTGAGTTCTATATAGCTATTGGTTCTCAAGATACAGTTCTTCGAAAATAGACCATTTTTTTTCCCAAAAAGTGATGTTTTTAGATATGGTCACTTATTTTGTGAAATATTTCCTTAAAGACGTCTCCCATGTCATATATTAGTTGTAAATTTAATTAGCTTTCATTTTAGACCAGACTGGGACCTGTGGGCTCAGCAGTTCTCTTAAATACCCAGATAACAAATAACAGCCATAAGTAGGTTCTGGAGGGAAATACTGTTCTCGCATCTTTTTATGGTGTATTTATCAAACAATAAAAATTTATTTATTTTTGTTATTTTTGAATAATTGATTGATGAAAAAGAAAAAGAAAATATAATCCATAATTAAGTCATCATCAAACATTGTTTTATATACCTACATACTAAAATGCTTGTACCAACACCATGGTGCCTATAATTACAAATTACATTTACACAAAAAAGAAAACTAATATAAATAGTATATATATATATATATATATATATATGTCTTAATCCTCAGGATATCGCGGCAGGTGGGTTTGGGTGGGGGAGAGGGGGAAAGGGATGAAAATCGTAAGTTCATAGGCGTTTGATCAAATAATTCGGAATCCGTTAATTTTAGTACATTTTGTGTTCTTTATATTATTACAACAAATCAAATTTGCAAAAAATATGATCCTATGAATTTTTTTTCTCAGATCAATAGTTTTAAAGCTGTAGGGGAGGGAAACATTGAAGATATTGGCTAACCTGCGGTGAGTCGCACTACTTCGCGAAAACATGTTTTTCTGTACTTTTTTTACTTGTAACTCCGAAACTAGTTGTCCGATTAGAAATTTATTTTTTAAAATTTGTTGTTGCTGTTTAAATTTACTATCCGATCCATGTATGAAATTTTGATCAAGCTCCGTAAAACACCCATGCCAGCAAACTAAGAACCCCTTACAGTTTAGTCCAGTTAATAAACATGTTGTAGAGTGCATGAAATATGCGATAGTTTTTTACTTTAGGGCTTCTTTAGAAGTAGTTGGAAGGTAAACATACTAAAAGTCCTCGCCCTGGGGGGGGGGGGGGGGAGGTGAGCTAACGGTGGGGGAGGGGAGAAGGTCCTATTTTGGGGGGTTTTCGATAATATCTCGGAAACGGTGTACTCCAGAAAAATATAATTTGAATAAAAACTAAAGCTAATTAAATGTCCTACAATATTGTTTCTATACGTATTTGTCTTACTTTTAGCGGTTTTTAAAATACACGTTATTGTAAATTAATTTCGAAAAAAAAAATCATTTTCACCTCACTTTTTGTCAAACGTTTTCTTCTAGTGCCTGCCACGACCGTTTCTCAGAAAAATAGTCAGAAATAAATTGATAGAGCATGAAATTTATTTTAATTTTATGTATACCTTTGGTACTTTATTTTTAACTGGATCTATATTTCAACATTTTTTATAGTTATTACTTTTCTTTAAACTTTTACAAATTAAACAATAATAACGAAAATATTACTAGGTAATCATAATTAAAAAGTTAATTATATAATAAAAAACAATAATCATTTAAAGTTTGTCAACTACACATTAAAGCAAATCAAATTTGCAACAAATTTGGTTATATTCATTTTTTTTAAATAATAGTTTATTATAGTTTAAGGGGAAGGGAAAAATACAATATTTTGTCGAAAGCTGTTAAAACGTCACATTAAACTTACTTTTTAATAATATTACATTAAAATCGGTTCAGCGGTTTGGCCACCACAAACGCCCAAAGATTGAATGAATGAATGAAAATAAATTTTATTCTGGGGTCTTTGCCCCTTAAGAATAATTACAATGAACAATTGATGGCTATCTAGCATACCGTATATATAATTAAGAAATATGATAAAAGTAGGGAAAATATAATTAAAGTTAAATTAGGAATTTAAACAAAATTCCAATTACAATATACAAGTATTGTTACATATTTTCAAATATCACACAAAAAAGAAATTATATCTTGAGGTTAGAATCTAAGATAAGTTACGAAAACAAAAATAGAGAAAATTAAACAAACACTCTATGAAATCAAATACAATAATCAAAGCAAATATAAATTATCTGGAAAGATAATGTGTCTTATCTGATAAATAATATAAATTATGCCAAAACCAATCCAGTGCAATAATACTAGACTAGTACTGTACAAAATCAATATTATATTATGACTGTTCATATCTCATTTTAAGAGATATTTTCTACCTATGACTATTAGATTGAATCTCTAACAGGTAAATGAAAAGTTGGGATTTGAAGCTGTTATGAGAGGAGGAATGGCGAATGATGGAGGGGAGGGAATTCCAAAGTTGGAGGCTCTGAATATAAAGGAACGTTTGAAGGATTTTGTGTTGAAGGGAGTTAGGTAGAGGTCTGAGGAACGGGCTCTGGTTTTGCGGGAACTCACTGACGATTTTAATGTTAAAGCTTTCAGGATATAGGAAGGAGACTGTGAGGAAAGAGATTTGTAAAGGAACGAACCAAGGAAGTACTGTCGACGGAAGGAAGGAAATAACCATTTTAATTTGGTGTAGTGGTGGGAAATGTGTTCGTGGCGTGGTATTCTCAGAACGAATCTCAGACAGCAGTTCATTATCTTCTTTAATCTTGCATCTTGAGATTTCGAGATACCTCCATACACCACACTACCATAATCAAAATGGGGGAATATGAGGGATGTAATTAACAGTTGGCGGATTGACTGTGGAAGGAAGTTACGGGATCGGTTTAGGAGTCGAAGGGAGGAGATTGATCGTCGGGTAATAAGGGAAATATGGTCTTTCCAAGAAAGGGTTTGGTCATTGGCTAAGTTCCTGTTAATAGAACACCGCGAAAACACGTTTGTCGGTACTCTTTTTGCTATAACTCCAAAATTATTTGTCCGATCCAAATTTTTTCGTTTCATCTGAAAGCTGTTCAAATGTTTTTTAAAACCCATGAAATACCCACACCAGCATACTGAGAATCCCACACTGTTATGAAAACCGGAGTTACAGCGAGAAATATACTGAAAAAAGTGGATTGAATGAATGGTGCTCTCAACGTGATGGCGTGAGTATATCTCATGGGACTTTATCAAAATTCCATATATGAGCTCTCATAGTAAATTCAACCACCTTTCAGATGAAACTAAGAAATTTTGGAACGGGCATATATTTTTGGAGTTATTTTATCCGACAAGCTCGTGTGACCTCGTAACTATTTTAAAACCGAATGGCAATACTCGGCATTAATGTGTTTCTTGAAATTTATCTAGAGTAATGTGCAATATTAAAAAATTGTTTGAAGAGGCAATTTATTTAAAACGTGTGTCATTGCCTTGCGAGGCATATTACACGCTTGGTTATGTTACAATTTTTTTTTTTTTTATTATTAAAATTGATTTTATAGCTTTATAAATACATAGATATACACAGTAATAATTAAAAAAATATAATAATAATAATAATACGAAATAAATAAAATAAAAAATAATAATACGAAATAAATAAAATAAAAATAAAAATAAAATAAAGAAAAAAAATATATATATATATATATATATATATATATATATATATATATATATATAAATAAAATAAAGAAATATAAGAAGGGAGAAATGCAGCAATAGTAAGCTCATAATAGATGAATCGGCGCACATCGAACCATAGATGCCTTCTCAAACAACAACAAGATTCATGAATTATTATAGTTGCATTTTTTTTTTTTTTCTTTATTTCAATTTATCAAAATTAATTGAATTTATGAATTTTTTGAATGGTATGTAATATTTATTAAAAATTGTAGTCTGAGATTCCGGCCAAGTTCCTCCACCTAATATTATGCTGCGAACTAATGGAAATCTTTCCCTGCCATAAATTGGACAACTGAAAAGAAGGTGAGGAAAGTCCTGTAGTGTCTTTCTGTCACATTTACATATGTCGGTGTCTGAAATGTGAAAACGTTTGAAGTATGTCCCGTTTGTCCGTATCCTGTCAGGAATTGAGTCATTTTGTAGTCTGAGCTTTTTAGTGTATTAAAGTTTGTATTTGTTATAAGGGGTATGTATTGGTGTAAGTAATATGATTTGTTTGATTGTGTCCAGTGCTCGTTCCATTTTCGTATTGTCTCTTTTCTCATTTCACGTTTAAAATATGTGAGTGGTATTTTTGCGAGGTTTGTAGTAAGTGTAGTGTCTGTAGCTGCTTGTTTAGCAATTTGGTCTGCCAGTTCATTACCTAAAATACCTGAGTGAGCTTTTACCCAATTCAGTTTAATTTTAATGTGTCTTTCAATAAGTTTGATGAGATTCCGTTTTATGTCTTCTGTTAGTCTGTCGTGAATATTGGGATGTCTTATTGCATGTAGAATGTTCATGTTATCAGTATGTATGATTATATGTTGATGTATATCTGGTATTGTTGTAATTAATTCGGTCGCTTTGAGTACTGCATATTTTTCCGCTTGGTTGTTCGAATTTAGAGGTCCTAGTCGATATTTATACTCAATCGTTTGCCCCTGTTTAGTAAATATTATAACTCCTGCCCCTGGAGGTTCTTCACCTATCTTACTTCCGTCAGTGTATACATCTGTTATGTCTCCAGGTTCGTCCCAATTGCTGTCAAGATGTGTTATGAGTTTTGCATGTTGTGCTGGGTGTAAACAATGCCTTATGTTTATGTTAATGTCGTACATGTCTGGGGTTAAATTGTTGTATTGTATTTGAGAGTGTTTGATGTTGTACATTAGAACCGATTCTTCTGCAGAGAATAGAATAGGAATTGTTCCAGCTAAAACGCAGCTTGCTTCATAAGAAATTGTTCTAAAAGCTTTTGAGATTTTAATATTTTAAAATATTAATTTTAATTTCTTGAGGTTTTTATCTCTCCCTAATGCCCTGTGCCAAATTGGAACTCCATAGAGAATTTTAGGGAGTATTGCTCCATTATAAATTGTTTTTAATGCGTCAGATTTCATCCCCCAAGTGGTTCTGGCCGCAATGCTTAACATGTTTATAAGTTTCAATGTTTTGTCATAGATATTGTCAATATGCCTGTTGAAATTGAGCTTTCTATCCATAATAATCCCTAAGTATGTTATTTTGTCTGTCTTTGTTAATGGAATGTTGCTTAGTGTAATATTTAAATTTGGAGTTTGTTGTTTCCGTGAAAAAATTATGTAATGAGATTTTTCGGCGTTAAACTGTAGTTTGTTTTCGTCCATTGTGTTAAGTCAAGAAGAATTTTATTAGCGGTGTTTTCTAAATACTCAAAGGATTTATTTTCAATTAATAAAACTATGTCGTCTGCATATGCTATAAGATGTGTTGCTGGAGGTCTCGGTATGTCAAATATAGAATAAATTTGTACATTCCAAAGAGTGGGTGATAAACTGGAGCCCTGAGGAGTTCCTATAGTAATATTTTTTGCTTGCTTATAGTATTTAGATCTAATTTGAACAGTTCTGCATTGAAAGAAGTTTTGTATGATTTTGTATAGGTTTTTTGGGCATTTATATTTTATTAGGTTTTGAAGTATTGCAGGCCACCAAGCGTTATCGAAGGCACCAGCAATATCTAAACATATCATTAATACGTTCGATTTGACATTCATAGCTGATGTAATTATTCCCATAATTGTATACTGTGCGTCAATGGTACTTCTTTGGGGTAGGAAAGCGTACTGGTGTTCATTGACTATATTTTTGTGAGAACAAGAAATGCGTTAAGCGTGAGTTGATAATTTTGTCTATTATAGTTGATAGTGATGATAAAATACTAATGGGTCTGTATTTAGAAGTTCCTGTCTTCGGAATTGGAATAAGTACAGCCTGTTTCCATTTCCTGGGAATATAACTATGTAAATATAGGGTTTTATAAATTGCCGTGAACACTTTTGGAAACAAATCAGCTACTTTTTGAACGATAGGTACACTAATGTTGTCCCATCCGAAAGCTCTTTTAGGATTTAGACTTTTCACTATTTTAAAAATTTCAAACTCTTCTAATTCTGGGTCATTTTCTGTTTCTGGGAGGTTATTAATAAATTTTCTTACATACTTATGTAGTTGTGTGTCGGAATTAATGTCATCATCTTTCACAAGTGAGTTCAAAAGGTGCTTTAAAGTATCTTCGTAACCAGTTGTATATTCATCTATATTAATTTTTACTGTCTTCATCATGTTGCTTTTCAGTTTTCCAGCTGCATATTTGTATGGAAATCCCCACGATGAGAATCTATCGATATTACCACAGAAGTCTTTTCATGATTTTAGTTTTTATTGTTTTATAAGGCGTTGGTAAGTGTGTCTAGCGGAACTATATGATATTCTTGCTACTTCTCTAGCAATGGGATCAGAAGTTATCCTCTGATATTTTTTTCTTAATCTGTTCGTTTCGATACGTAATTTGGAAAGTTCTTCACTCCACCAAGGTACGGATCGATGAGCATTATGTTTCCTTCCTGAAGCTTTATTAGATTTAGTGAAAGTCATATTACACGTTTTTATTATGGATTTAGTGAATTGATCTACTGTCTTTTCGATGTCCTGGGATTGAATAATGTTGCAGATTTCTGGTTCTAAGTCATTTTCATTTATAGAAATATTTGAATTTTTAAGAAAATTTGTTTTTATTTGAAATAATAAATTTGTTTCAAATAAGTCCCATTTATTCTTGTCGATAACATAATTGAATCTTGAAAACATGTTCTGGTCTTCTCCTTTGTTTATAGAGAATTCGATATTAAATAAAATATTGTTGTGATCAGACAGGTTAACTTCATCAGAAATATGCCAATTTGTGATATATCTAGCTAATCTTGGACTTGCAAGGGTTAGATCAATGTTACTAATTCCTCGAGAACTTTGAAAAGTTGTGAGTCGGCTGGGTCTATTTATTAGTACTAAGTCCGTGCTTGTAATGTATGTTTCTAATACGCAACCACGTAAGTTATTCTTTATATCTTACCAAAACTTCGACCTGGCGTTACTGTCGATTCCTAAAATAGTTAATTTGTTACTGTTATTGGTCAAGTATAAATCTATTTTATTTATGTCATTATTTATGTCTAGTAAAATGTCAAAGTAGGCACTGATAACAATAAATTTAAAGTTTACATATGTTACTTCAACAACGCAAAAGTTACTATCTGAATATTGATTTAATACAATTGCATCGATCTGAGGGTTAAATATAATCACAGCTGCCCTTGGTTTCGTTGTATCTATGTAATATATTTTACTACTTGAATTAAAGCCTACAATTTTATTATTAATTACATATGGTTCCTGAATAATTAAAATGTCTAAACTTGTATTGAGATGAAATTGCTTCAAGAAATTTGCGCAAGCGCGTGAATGGTGTGCATTAATTTGTAACACTTTTAAATTATACATCATTATAAAATCAAATTTAAATTTAATGTTTAATATAAAGTATTCGCTATTAATTTCTCTACTTCTCTGATATGGCTTGGGCAGTTTTTATCAAAAGCTGAATGACTAGTTGTTAATTTATTTTTAGAACTGGAATGCTTGTTGTAGTTTACACATCTAAGAATGGTTGATGTACATACCTGTTTTTCATGTTCATCTGAGCATAGAGAGCAGACTGCAGATCCTCGGCAGTCCTTCTTCTGATGGTGAAACTTTAAGCATCGTCCACACCTGATTATACGATGATAGTCTACTATCTTCACCACTTGATAGCCGAGCTTTATAAGGTTTCTGATGAGGAGATGCCGAGTCTCTGCGTCTACTTCTATGACAGCGTGTCTAGAATTATTCCATTTGTTGTCCAGAATGATTATGGGTTTAATGTTTTCAAAACGTAGAGTCAGATTTGTGTTTTGATGAATTAACAAATCTGCAAGGTTGTCTTTATTGATATCCTCTTCTATATTTTTGATTATCAATCGCGGTAGTTTTTTCTTTATTTTTCAGCTCTAAGGGTTGATAATTTGTTAATTTCCTGAATAATAACATCCTTATCTTTGTTTTCTTCAGCGAAGACGATTACGTTTGATTGCTTTGTCTCAATTATTTTTGTGATGGCAATTATCTGTTGTTTTGGGTTGATTAATCGTTTAAATTCAAGTTTTGTTGCTGTTGATGAGGCTGCTTTTAATGACTACTTTGTGTTTTAGAAACTTTTGGACCACATTTATACTATTTTTAACTCTTTGGGAGAAGGTATTCATGATGAGGTTAGGTTTGTGATCAAAATCCTCGGCATCGGGATTTTCAACATTTAAGTCACTGTTAGTAAGTATATCACTTACCGACTTGACTGTTGTTGATATTTTCGTCTTCAAATCGGTTCGTAACTTCCTCACTTGAAGTATATCATTCAAGAGATCGAGAAAACTTTTTAGGAGCTGTGTACTCTCCGCCATCTTATCTATTTCCTAGTATATTTATCGTCTATTATAAATATATCGTATCTGTGGTATAGTTACGTATGAATTGGGTCTCGCGTGATAGCTGCCACTTTAAAGGCTTGGGCACACAGAAAGCGGTCTGTTGCGGCGGTCAGCGATCCAGTGGCTGTCGCAGCGGCCTGCGATATAGGGACGCCACTTAGGGAGCTCACACATTCTGGTGAGTGGTTCGGTCTCTTTCCTCTCTTGGCGTGGTCCGTGTTGGAGTTTTTTATATTGAGTATGAGATAAGACGAAGAAATTCTCCTTCTGCTATTTGCATTGCAAAGCCAAAAGAGGAAAAGATGATGCTGGGTGCATGAAATTAATAAGAAGAGAAAAAGACTAGGGGAATATCACCGCTTATGCATTGAACTAGAGTCACATGAAGATAGGTTTTTCAAATATTTCCGGATGTCTCGACAAGGTTTCGAGGAAATGCATGATTTGATAAAATGCAGGATAAAAATCATTAGTAATTAAAAATAATAAAAATGTGGATAATAGTAACAATACAGCTAATAGAATGAAAATGGAATGGTAATAAGAATCAAATTGAAAGGCCAGAATGTTAGTAATAAATAAACAAAACAATGATTGAACATTGCCCAGTGGTGTCAGTGTGAATTAGTGTGACTGTGAGAATATCACAGTGTAAGGTAAAATTTCAAATATTGTTAAATGTAATAGTAAAATATTATAGAATTGTAAATATAACATATATTATTGTAGAACCTGAGGATGGAACAATTGAGCTCTGAAACATGTCGAAATGAATGAATAAAACATGAATAATGGGGAGTTATGCCTTTTAAAAAATAAATAATTTATTAATTAAAAAAATGGCACTGACTTGTTGAATTTAATTCTTTTGCTATCGCATTCCATGCTTCCGCCTTCATCAAAACATTTTTGTAATGCTCGTCGGCACCATCATACAAGCACTTATATTTTCGATCAATAATTCGATTTGTTCGGTCATTTTTCATCGCAGGTGGTGAGGCGGTCAGGGTTGAATTTGTAATTTTGTACTACTGGATCGCTTGTCGCCACGATGAAGACTGGACCGCGAGGGTAGACCGCGTGCTGTTTGACGGGGATGATTCAATGTTGTGTATTACAACCAGACCACCTGACCGCTTCTGACGCCGCTACTGACCGCTCTCTGTGTGATAAGCCTTAAGTGTGATATGTTAAGTAGCAGAGTATACATTGATTGATTAGTTTGGATTATTATTGCAACAGCATTAAAATATCGTTTGTAAGATATAGTTCTGAGGGACGACTGGAGGGCATGAAGTGTACTCTTGTACATGTGGAGCTCCATGGAGTAGGGTGGGTCTAGTTATAGATTTATTAATCTGGAGCTTGAGGCGGAGGGATAGTTGGGGAGAAGTCAGGAGATGATACAGGCGGTAGGTCTTCCCCTGGCCTGTTTGATCCTGCTCTTCACGTGGGTGGAGAAAGTCGGGTGCGGGTCTGATGATGCCATGTGGATACCTCCTACCTTTAACGTAAATGGGGGTTTCGTACTTCAAATTTATCCGGTGTACTGTTTTCCCAGTCGTCGGTAGAAATTCGTTCTCCTTATAGAATAATTCATCATAGTGTTCCACTAACTTTAACACGATTTGCTTCCTACATTCAAGCGCCCCGATATTGATGCCCGTTCCGTTTTTGTTCCCTGTTATAACCTGATATTTCCGATTTCCTATTCTACAACGCCAATTTTCTCGGTTGACTCTCATACTCATTCCGACTCGCTGTAATATGTCAGCCTACAATTAAATCATACCCGGCCCTTAACTTATCTATGACATGGAGTTTTACAAGTCCCTGCCTGTTATTTTGCGGAGGTTCAGAAAAGTTTTGCCTAGGGTCTGGCATCTTCCACTAACCGTTGATACCGCGCATTCTCATGATTTACACCCGCCCCAGATACCTAGTTTCTGCGCACCTCCCCTACTTATTAACGAGTTTTTACTCCCCGAGTTAACCCCGATTCCTCGAACCTCGCCACGGGCAACCGCGTTTGTCGTCCTTTCTTCACGCTGTTTTTAATTATTAAATCCCCGTTAGGTTGCTCCGCCCCTTACCGTACTCTCAATCCATACGCAAACGCCCCGGCACCACATCGGCCTCGCCCGGACCACCTCTCCAGGGATTCCCACCACTTACCTCATGTCTCCTCGTAGTCGGGCCGCTGCGCTCAGAACGGACGCTCTCCTCTTCTGAAGATTCCCCGCTGGTAAAGTGCCTGCTGCTCCAGTCCTTTGTTAACCCCCATCGGTCGTCTTTCTACTCCCTCCTATTAGGTCGGTTATTGCGCCTTGGACATTATCTTGCTAAATGTCCTCGCTTGCCACATTCGAAGCATCGAGTTTGATTTTACTGGGCCACAATGTGCCCCGTTCGATTGCATTCGTAACAGCGCCGCTCCAGCTTCTTCCTTCAAAGAAGCTGTTTCTCACTTCAAAGGCCTTCAAAGAAGCTGTTTCTCACTTCAAAGAAGCTGTTTCTCACTTCAAAGGCCGTTTCTCAAAGTTCCGGCTATTAGAAGCTCGTTCCGGTGGGCTCCTGTGTCTCCTCCTTGATGACTTGTCTTCCGTCCATTCTGCTTCTGATCTATCGAGGCGGTTTATGTTCCGTTCCCTAGTGTCGATGAAGTCGTGGGTACACTCAATGAAGTCACGGTCCCTCGGGAGCGATCCTGGACGGTCCACGTAATGATTTAATTGTACCTTCAAGAATCCGCGCAGAAATTCCAATTTATGAGCTCCTTCCGCCTGGCCGAATGACTCACGAGGCAAACATGGTTTTTATCCACATCCTCCGATTAGCCATCGTGTCTTGTAAAGAGCACAGCCACCAACTGACGTGGGAGACGGGGACGCCCCCTGGGCTTTGGCCTTTATTATATATAGGATAATAATAACAATAATAATAAATAAAATAAAAATAATAATAATAATAATTCACTGATAATAATGATAAACAGATACAAACCAAAGGGCGTTGATGACCTCTGCAGTTTTATGCCCTATCAAAATTCAACAAACAAACAATGACTGAATCATCTTCTCAGTTTTACATCGGAGTCTACTAAAGAACCATTATCCTTGCGGGACATTATCTAGCTCAGGATCTGGTCGCCTCCTTTGATGAAGTGCTCGAGGTTCCCTACTACTCCTGTAAAGGGTTCTAGTTGACTAATTACCTCATGGATAAATGCTGAGTTCTGCGCCCTTATTTTTACGAGTTCCAACTGCTGTGTTTTGATTGCCTTAGACAGTTGCGTTTCTAGTTTCGCCCTTTCTACTGCCGCCTGGGCCAGCTGGTATTCGAGACTTAACGCACCCCTGTTATACTCTGAAGATGAGATTGAAAAAATTATATGGCGGAGGAAGATGGACTCCAGAGGTGGACGTCTTTTATTTATTTAAAGAACGACGGACTCAGGGCAAATCAGAAGGAGAATTTGCGGAAATATTTATGGTTCTATATAATAGACTGACAGAGAAGATGATTGAGTCATTCGGCCAGGCGGAAGGAGCTCATAAATTGGAATTTCTGCTTGGAATCTTGAGGAGACATAGAAGTCCATCGGAACGAATTCTAATAGCCGGAACTTTGAGAAACGGCTAAGTAGGACCTTTGACGAAAGAAGGCGGTAACCGGAGCGGTGCTGTTACGAGTGGTTGACTATCGAAAGCTAAACGAAGCAACAAAGGACGAACGTTATCCACTTCCCCGGGTAGAGGATATATTAGATCGCCTCGCAGGTGAGGCTATCTTTAGCACCTTAGATTTAAAGAGCGGTTATCATCAGGTTCGAATGGCCAAAGAGGGTATAGGGGATACAGCGTTTTCATGGGAAAGGGGCGCTTTGAATTTGTTCGGATGCCCTTCGGTCTAAAAATGGCCCCGGTAACCTTCCAACAATGTATAAAGGCCATAAAGGAAGCTCCAAAAAATGCGCGCTGGATTAGGAGATTCCTAGGAATGGTAAACTATTATCGAAAATTCATCCCTCGTATAGCGGAGTTGACTCACCCCTTGACCGGAATATTGTAAAAGGGAAAACGATTTCAACTAGGACCCAATCAGCACTCGAGTATAAAACAATGCCGAGAAATTTTGACCACCCAGCCACTCTCAGCGTTCCCCGATTTCCGGAAAACATTCCGAATCACAACAGATGCAAGCGAAGTCACTATTGGGGCTTCCTGTCTCAAAACTTCGAAAAAAGTGAAAAGCCACTAGCATACGCTGGACGGAAGCTAAACGACGCGGAGCGAAGATATAGCGCGATCGAATGGGAGCTCTTAGCAGTAGTCTGGACCGTAGAATATTTTCGCCCCTACGTCTACGGCAGGCGGTTCGAGTTGTTTACGGACCATAACCCTTTAACCTATCTGGGAACACTTAAAGAACCATCCACGCGAGTCTCGCGATGGAAGGGGCGGCTTGCGGAATATAATTTTCATACGGTGCACAAAAAGGGAATCGAAAACGTGGTCGCCGATTGGCTATCTAGGGATCTAGTTGTAAACGCAACCGAGGAAGAGACGACCCCCGCTGAACCTTTAGCGTTGAGGTACTTACGAGAGTGGGCTGAGAGCGGACCCGACATCCCCTTAGTTAATAGCGAATCAGAAGGCAACATGACACCGCCTTAACGACCCTCAGAACTGCCCGAGATCGACGATATTATTAATAATAAAAAACTGCAAATTATCTTTAAATCGAAGCAGGACCCGGGAATACAAACAAACGCGGTCAAGCACCTACGAGGGCCTATTGACGATTCTAGTTCGTACGCCTGCGACGATAAACTAGGACGAACTCGAAAGAATATTTGCGGAATTTAGTAATCCCGACAGAGGCTGTCAAGTGTTTGTCGGAAATAGGATATTAGCCGACAAATTAAAGAGGCTTTACAGACAAGAGAAAATCGAAATGGTTATCCCCTAACTCGGTGTTTGCTTCAGGTAGACATTATTACAGACCCAGCGGCACAGCAAACACTTGTCTCCGAACACCACAAGGGTAAAACAAATCACAGGGGGATAGAAAAGACCCTAAAATTGTTTTATTATTTGAAAGCCATGGGTCGTACGGTGCGTGATTGTATCGCACAATGCGAAGTCTGGCAGCAAGCTAAGTACGACAGCCAACCCTTGGTAGCAACGCAAACAGCCACACCAACCGCGACGGAACCCTTGAGGACTGTACAAATTGATATATATATATATATATATATATATAGCTAAATAAAAGGTTCGCGGGGCTGAGTTTTTAAAAAGAGCGTTTTTATTGACAGACATACATTATACAAGAAAAAGCACAATTTATAGCCTAATACAAGGACTTCGTGTTGAACAAACTGGCATCACAACGTGTAGAAGCAGAGTGTCAGTCGGGCACAGGTGGGGGTGGCCTTTTATAAAGTTATCTAGGAGAGGGGATAGTGTACATTTATTTATTATCTCTAATACTATTGGGTTTCTATAACTTCTCCCCCCCCCCCCAAGTTCCGAGGTCTCCGATGGAACAAATATCTTAGTGTAAATAGGTAAGATTCTGTAAAATAAAAATAAAAGGTTTGGACCTTATACATTACTCAATACCTTTTACACTAAGTCATAACATTGCAATAGATAACATTCTATAAACAAAAGGGATTGGACCTTATTCTCTAAGTTTATACAAGCATAGAAGGATTAGACCTTGTTTGAAAACAAAAAGTTACAATTATCAACTTCCTATAAACAAAAGGATTATACTTTGAACTTCCTGCTTACTAAGTCAGGATTTGTTCACTTGAAAAATAAAAAGATTAAACCTTGCCCATCTCTTAATATTAACAATAAGCTTAAACTATAAAATGTTTATACATTACAAATTCCTTACATGCTAAAGTACAATTTTCCTTATAACTAAAAGATAACAGGACATTTCTTAATACTAAACAATTCATAACTATACATTATTTAAATAAAAGGAAAAATAAAATAAGAGTCTTTGAATCAGTTTCCTCTATTACAAATAATACTTTTAGCTTCAAAATTACTCAATTAAAATAATAATATTTTAAATCAAAATAATAATTCAAACACTCCTTTACAATAATTACAATTAATAATAATTTCAAAATAAAATACATACTTTTTCAATGATCAATCAAAATAATATTTCAAGACAAAATAATAGTATCCTAATTTTTATGATAGTGACTTCAAAATATTAATTACAAAATAAATCGGACAGAATATTACTGTGAAATAAAATAATAATTTGAATGATCTTTTACATTATTAACATTGAATATAATATTTTACAACAAAATACAAAAGTCCGACTTTATTAAAATAACTACAGCATTGTCAGTTTAATACAGATAATTCTTTCAATATAACATAAACATTACTCCCAATACCATTGCATTTATTATTTTTTAAAATAAAAGATTTTTAAAACATTTTAATATCGTTTAAATAAAATTAAATATTTTTAATCAGAACCACTGTCTGAATCGTAATTATCCGAAATGTTTACACGAAGAGATTCGCTGTCGTCGTCTGAAATATATTGTTTCTTTTTCCGTTTTTTCCTATTGGGCCTTTTAATATTGTCGATATGAGTTTTAATTGGTCTTTTGTCTTTTACTACTACATTTACTTTTTTAAATTTGTCTCTACTTTTTATTTTCGCTTGGGTATTTTTCAAATATTCTGTATCCCCTAATTGTTTTTGAATATCTAAAGGGTCTTCCCTATTTTTATTTAATTTTTCGGTCCTTGTCTCTTTTTCGTCATTTATTTTAGATCTAATCAGTCTATGTAATAATTGTTGGTCCTTATGATATTTTAATACATATTGTTCTGCCAGGTCGATGTTTCCGTTTGATTCTAATCTGGAGGTTCCAAAAGTAATTTCATTAGGAGTTAATTTTAATTTATTGTTCAAGGTATTATTATACGCTATTACCGCTAATCTTAATTTTTGTTGCATCGAACATTTTTCTTTTTCTTTTCCTATTATTCTCAATAATTCGTTTAGGGTAGAGTGGACTCTGTTCAATAATCCCAAAGAGTTTGAGTGGCTGGCTGAGGTATAATGTAAGATAATATTATTTTCTTCACAAAACTGTTTTACTAAATTATTTTTCATTTCCGTCCCTTGGTCTAATGATATTTGCAGAGGTGTGGGAAAGTATGTCATATAGTTAGTCAGTGCGTTACAAATATTAATTGCGTTCTTTGATTGTAGGGTTTGAGCAAATAAATGTTTCGAAAATGTGTCTACTGCTGTGAAAATTATTGCGTTCTTAAAATTAAAAATGTCAATCATTAATTCCTGAAACGGTCTTTCTGGTGTAGGTGTAATTTGAAATTTGGTCTTTATAGGTTTTCGGTCATATTTCGTAACTTTACAAGTTTCGCATTTATTAATATACTCCGCTATTTTATTTTGCATCCCTGGATAATAATATTCACTAAGTTTTTCGAATGTTTCGTTTATACCCCTATGCTTTGTTTTGCCTAAATGATAATTATCTATAATTTCTATTTGTTCATTCGGATTTTCGACGTCATTTACAATTTGTTTGTATTTTTTCAATTTAACCGATGGATATTCCGTTTCTATTATTTGTTGTATTGTTCTAAAATAATCGTCATATAACTTTTCGGTTATTTCGTTAGGTGATTTACAAATTATCCCGTATGTTTTATTAGGTTCGAGTATTTGTTCTAATAATGAAGCGATATCTGATTTAGCATAAATGTTTAATTCGTATCGGCGTTTCCCAAATGGTTTAGTGAAATTAATTTTCGTATTTCCCCTTTTTATAATTATTTGATTTTTTTCTATGTTTATACATTTTTCGGGTTCACAAATTCGCACTTGTTCGTTACTAGATTCCTGGGAATGGATTGTCTCTAAATCATCTTCCGGCGGTACTTCTAAGTCTATTATCGCGTCATACTCGGAATTGTTTTCGTCCTCTATTTCCTGATTTAATAATTCTTCGACGTCCATTTCCTCCACGTCGCTATTATGATTCAATTCGTCGCTTCCCCTGGAAAGTGCATCGGCCACGTAATTTGTTTTTCCCTGAATGTGTTTAACTTCGAATTCAAATTCTTGTAATTTCCAAACCCACTTCATTATGCGCGTGTTACCATTTTTCATTGAAAAAATCCACCTTAAAGGTTTATGGTCCGTGCATAAAAGAAATTTTGTACCGTATAAATAAGGCTTAAAGTGTTGGATTGCCCATACTACCGCTAGTAATTCTTTTTCTATTGAACTATAATTTAATTCCGCATTTTGTAATACTCGGGACGCGAATGCTACTGGGTGTTCTATTTCATTTTCGTCTTTTTGTGAGAGCACGGCTCCGATGGCTTTATTACTGGCATCTGTTGTTAATATAAATGGCCGTTCCCAATCCGGATAATTTAAAATTGGTGTGTTACTGATCATTTCCGTTAGGGTTTGACATGCTTCCTTAATTTCCTTTGTGCCATAAATTTTAGTTTTTAAAGAATTAGAAATCGGTCTGGTAATTTTTGCGTAATTTTTAATAAACTTTCTATAGTATCCCGTCATGCCCAAAAATTGTCTCGTCGTCTTTTCATTACGCGGAATGGGGAAATTTAAAATTGCTTCTATCTTTTTCTCGTCTGTTTTTAATCCGTCTGGGGTTACGATGTAGCCTAAAAAGTTTAATTCTGTTTTAAAAAATTCCGTTTTATCTAATTGTATTGATAGGTTATGTTCTTTTAGGGCTTCAAATACTCTTTTTAAATCTTTTAAATGTTCCTTTTCGTTTTTTGAGTAGACTATTATATCGTCGATGTAAATCATAGAATTGGGGATATTTTGTATCATCATCGTCATCGCTCTCTGAAAGGTTGGGGGTGCATTACACAAGCCAAAAGGCATACGTAAAAACTTAAAATGTCCATTTTCGGTGGAAAACGCAGTTTTAGCTATTGAATCTTTATCCATTTCAATTTGGTGAAATCCCGACGCGAGGTCTATGGTGGAAAATATTTTCGATCCCTTTAGTCTATTTAATAAATCTTCGATATTCGGTAGGGGAAATTTGTCCTTTACTGTAGTCTGATTTAATTTCCTATAGTCGATCACCATTCTAATTTTTTTCTGTCCCGACGCGTCTGATTTTTTCGGTACGATCCAAAGCGGAGAATAATACGGCGATTTGCTAGGTCTTATGATATTACTTTTTAATAGTTTTTGAACTTCATCATTAATTTGTTTTTTACATTGTTCCGGGTAACGGTAATTACGCGTATAAATTGGATTTTCATTCGTTGTTACTATTTTATGTTTTATTAATCCTGTTGATTTTAAATTCTCGTCGTCCGTTTTTAATACTTCGCCATGTTGGCTAATAATTTCGATTAATTCTTCCTTTATTTCCAGACTAATATGTTCGTGGCGAATTAAGTTTTTAATTTCGTTTTTATCATTAATAAAAAATAAGTCATTCTCTAATTTGAATTTTTTCTTTTAAAATTTTAATTCATTTTTTTCTAAATTTATTTTTAATTTTAATTTTTTCATTGTCTCGTAGCCCAATAAAATATTAAACCTTTCGCTAAACGGAAATATTAAAAATTTGACTTTTTGATTAATTCCTATCAGGGGCATTAGGTCAATTATCACGCTTTGTGATCCTTCCGCCGTTCCCGTAGGTGTTCGAATCGCAAAATCCTCTTTAGAAATTTCCGAGAAACGTGGAATGTGATCGGGGTGTATATAATTTTTTGTGGCACCCGTATCAATTAACCATTCATTTCCCATACTGTCAATTAAGTTCGGTAAGTCGTTGTTTAAGTTCAAGTCATGAATTTCTATTTGTTTATCCTGGTTATCTATTTGTTTATTCGGTTTAAAATTTAAATTGTTTATATCCGGTCCGGAGGTCTGCTTGTGCTCGGGCCTAATTCTAAAAAATGATCCTGTCTTTTTTCCAAAGATTCAATACGTTCTAACAATAATTTTATTTTTTCATCTTTTTCTTCCTCCATTGTATGTACCCTATTAGAAACAGTTCTCATCGAAACGGTGTTTGAATCTATTTGAGGTTGCTGGTAATTTTGTCTAATATTTCTGGAGGGTGGTTTGTTAAAAAATTTATGTTGCGACTGGGGGTCCCACGGTTGATTATAAATCGGAGTCGTATATTCAATAGCTCGCTGTTGTGGCCGGAAGTTATGTTGGTTGTTATTGTTATAAGAATTAGAGGTTGGACCTTGTTCATGCTGATACTGTTGCTGTCGGTAATGTTGGGGATTATTATACGACGTATATTGCTCGCGGTGGTACTGATGGGGTCGGTAATTTTGATAATCATAGTGGTTGTTAAAATTTGGTCGGTACTCTTTATTTTTGTAATTATTTTCAAAATTTTTCTTTTTGTAATTATTTTGAACTGGGTTTTTTTTGGTGTTTTTTATCGCCATAAATTCTATGTACGATGTGAGCCGCGCTGTTTCTTAGTATTTCTTCTAGGTCTTCTAATGAGTCAAATTTTATATGGTAAATGAAGTCCGTTAGTGCTGGGTGTAAACTATGTACTGCGTGGTGGGATATCTGTTTGTCATACCTATACATTTCGTCCTGTTTTTATCTAATATCTCATTGTCGGAGTAAATTCGCGCATATAAATCGCATCTTTTTTGGCCCAGTCGTTCTAAGAAATCGAGTGGGTTTTCATTATGGTAAGTCCGCGTATTTAAAATTTCCGAAATTAATTGTTCCCTAGTTCTCGTGTCCTGGTACTTTTTCTTTAAGAATTTTATTATTTCTTTTACTGTATTAAATTCCTTGTCATACACGGCGACTTTAGCTTTTCCAGTTAGTTTATTTAGGATTGTTAAAACAAGTTTAGCTTGGTTTGTATTTTTATGGGTATTATCATCTTTTCAATATAAATTATATAACAATTCACTATTTCTAATGAAATCAACTAGTTGTAACGGATTTCCGTCATATTCCGGGATTAATGCTAAATCATGATTTTTAATTTCTAGAGCCATATTATTTTCTTTTTTAATTAACGTTGAACCTGTTATTTTTAAGTTACTTAATTTTTCTTCCAAACCATTCATAAAGATAAATGCTAAATTTAAATTATTATACTTATTACTAACTTATATTTAAATTACAAAATTACTTAAAAATAAAAAAAAAATAAAATTAATTATACTTTTTCTTGATACAACGTTGTCTTCGATGTCTTCTTGATGACGCTCCCTTTAGCTCCTTCCCGTCGATTCTTTAGCAAGAGGTTGAAGGTCCTTTTGGTCAAGGTATTGGAATACCAAAGCGCTCCCAAAGACTTGAAGATCTGCTGATGTACTAATACTCAGCTCCCAATCTTCTCATGCCAGTGGAAAGAGGTCTCGCTGTTCTGTACCTGAAATAAGATAGAACTGCCGCGAAGTTACGTTAACGCTTCCAAATGTCCCTGTTCGGGCGCCAGCTAAATAAAAGGTTCGCGGGGCTGAGTTTTTAAAAAGAGCGTTTTTATTGACAGACATACATTATACAAGAAAAAGCACAATTTATAGCCTAATACAAGGACTTCGTGTTGAACAAACTGGCATCACAACGTGTAGAAGCAGAGTGTCAGTCGGGCACAGGTGGGGGTGGCCTTTTATACAGTTATCTAGGAGAGGGGATAGTGTACATTTATTTATTATCTCTAATACCATTGGGTTTCTATAACTATATATATATATATACATATATATATATTCTAATGAGGGACAATCATGAGGAAAGCTGGACGCTCACTGCAAAGAATGAAGGCATTATAAATAGATGGGAGAGAAAAATGTTTAGGAGGATATATGGCTCCACTAGAGATGGAAATATATGGAGAATAAAAAGCAACCAGGCACTAAGAGAGCTGTACAAAGCTCCAGATTTGGTTGCTACAATAAAGCAAAGGAGATTGAGATGGTTGGGCCATGTGCATAGAATGAACCCCAACAGAATGCCAAAAATCATGCTGAATGGGCGCCCCGAAGGAGGGAAGAGAGAAAAAGGAAGGCCTAGATTGCGCTGGAGGGAAGACGTTGCGGTAGACCTAAAGACCCTTGGTGTGAGGTATTGGAGGAGAGCAGCTGGTGACAGAAACAGATGGAGGGGAATCGTGGAAGAGCCTTCTCCATGGACCGTAGCGCCATTATTGTTGTTGTTGTTGACAATCATGGCTAACGGCAGTAGATGCTTTCAGCAAACTCGCAATGGAGTGATCTGGGCCGTTAACTCGAGTTACTACTGTGGGGAAATGATCGCTAGAATATTGATCTTGAGAAACTTGCCAATCCAAATGAGTATATAAATTAGGTCAACACCATGTCAGGTCAATGCACGAGAATGAATGGTATACTGGACTTAAATATGTTGGCTGCCCTGAATTTAGAATTATCGAGTCAGTGCCATCTATAATTCGCCGCATAGTATTCCCGCGATATGTTGAACAGTAAGAAGAACCCCAGGAGGTATGATGACCGTTTACGTCGCTCTTAACAATAAAGGGAGAAAGGTTATTACTCAGAATATTAACCAAATCTACCTCATCGAAATTATCAGGGGGAAGATAAACGTTGTAAATAAAAATAGGGATGTGAAGAAAGACCTTGACTGCCACTGCTTGTAGGGAGGTATTTATCTGAATTAACTTTACGGCAACCAAAACCCCGTCACATGCTCTACTTCTATAATCAAAATCGTTTCTGTAGATATTATAATCCTTTAGGGTAAAAGTTTTATTGAGGGGTAACTTACTCTCTTTTAAGCATAAAATTACCGGTTGGTATTTATTAATAATCAGTTTTAGTTCCTCATGTTTTCCCTTTATACCATTACAGTTCTATTGTTTTAAATTGGTTGGAGTTGTCATTTTTGAAAAAAAAAAAAATTTAAATAGCTTTAATAGCATTAAATTTAGTAAAGAAAAATAAAATGAAAAACATAATAATAAAATTTAAAAAAAACTTATTAATTAGTTTCCATTATTTCTTTACTTTTTTATCGCTTTGGTGATTTTTTTCTGGTCTTACATTTAGTTCTTCTTTCTTCAACCATTGTCCACTCGTCTGTTGATCATCAGGAGAAAGGTGAGGGTTAGTAGATTCTTCAGACGTCTTCTGTGCCGAAGGTAAAATCATCGATTCAAAGGCGACTTCGCAGTTGGTGGAACGGGATTCCGATTTTTTTTTCGGATATCCCACTAGAGGATTGGGAATTTTGGGAAGTTGGGAGAGTGAGGAAAATAAGGAGAAATTTGGGTGAGGAGGTGAGGGTGTGGTGGGAGGTGGGACGTGGGTGGGGGTTTCAGAGATAGCATTAATGCTGGTGCTGCCGCTAGGCGTTGTTGTCTTACTAGACGTAGCTGTCACTACAGAGTTTGTAATGAATTGTCGTACGGCAGCATTATGATATCCTAGTTTAATTTCAGAGGGTAAAGAGGGATTGTCGAAAGTTACCTATTAAATAGTTGTGGCTGTTTTATTTTTCATTATTTCTTGACGTCAATAACATTCTGGGGCTTTAGCTCCTCTTTTATTTCTCTATGTCAACATAATTCAGATCGGGACACCAAACAATGCCTTTACTTAAATTTAATCTATCATGGGGCTCTACTTTTATTGGAAAATTATTACACAAATGGTTACACTTTAAAAGTTTTTCCGATTGAGTATCAGAATACTCTTCGACTGAAAGTGTCCTATCTCTCTATTTTGTAATTAATTTTGCCTCACCTATTATTGCTTTTAAGCTTTTATGAACCAAAAAAGGTGAAACCCTTTTAAAATCTAACAAATCACCATCTCTTTCTGTTTCAAGTCACTTTATAATGAAAAACTTGATACAGTTTTTTTTTTGGTTCACTACTACCTGCAGTTTAACACTTAACTTAAATCTACATTTTTTCCTTTTTAGCGGTGGGGATTCAGCCATTTTTGTAGCTGAATCATGCAGTTTTATGAAGGAAAAATCTAAAGGGGGCTACACACTATCAACCTGGTTGTCAACCTTGTCAATAATATTGATGTTCTGGTAGTTAGAGTCAGTATTACACATCAGCTTATTACATAAGAAATTTATTAATTCAGAAAATAATACACTGAGACGTACAAAAACTTCTCAATAACCTTATCATATGTTAATTCAATTAATGATAATAATAATAAACTTTATTGGCATCTGTTAAGACAAAAGCCTCACCCATAGGAGGAACTTAGAAGTCGGCTACAGCCAACAGAACAGAAAATTATATATACAAATAAAAAAAAAACACAAAAAACAATCAAATAAACAAAAATCTAACAACACAGAACAAGAAACTAAATATTGTTGATAACTTTCTTCCAACTGATTCTGTCCCTCGCCACACGCCACCAGTTGTCGCCTACATACTGTGTAATTTCGTCCTTCCATCTAAGATGCGGGCGACTCCTTTTCCTGCTGTCTTCTCTCGGGATCCACTCGGTGCATGCCTTGGACCATCATATGTTAAAACAGCAGGTTACTAAATCTGAAGTGAACAAATTAAAATATTAACAATATATGTATTGAATAAAAAATTGTGACGGGTTACAAAAAATAAGAAAAAATTTACAATATCCAAAAAAGAATAAATTTACAAAAATAAAATTATTTCACTTATGACGGCCACATACTCTCTCCCCAGTCATCTCTTCTTCCGGTGCGCTAGGTTGGTCAGCAGGAGGCAGATGTCCTGGATGTGAGGAATGGTCAGCAGTCATGTCTTGCAGCGAGTCATTGAGGAGATATGTAGGTTTGAGCCGATCCAGTGAAACATTCTGTGGGCCGCTAGGCAAAGCTATCTTGAAGACTTATTCTGATTTTGAGAGTACCAGGAAGGGTCCATCGTAAGTTGGTTGCAGAGGCTTTCGAACAGCATCAGGTCGTAGGAATACATGGGTAGCTGTAGAAAGTTTAGGATGGACAAATACGTTTTTAAAATTTCGATGGACTGAAGGAACTAGAATCCTCAAGGAGTTTCGATAGAATGGTGTGGTTGTTTAAGTTGTTGGATTGAACTTCCTAGAAAAAATCAGCTGGCAATTTGATGGGTGTTTCGAAAATTAGTTAAGCCGATGAAGCGTTGATTGATTTCTGGGATGATAAAAGAATGTAATCCAGTGGAGCAGAAGGGCAGTTGCAACAGTTTCGGCCGTGATATCTGTGATGGGAATGGCTTCAGTCCAATGTGAAAATCTGTCAATTATGGTTAATAGATAACGAAATTCATGGAACGGCTGCAAAGGACCAACTATATCCACATTTATATGAGAAAATCGCCCAGTAACAGAATTGTAACTTGTAAGAGGAGTCGTAGTATGTCTCCAGACCTTCGCACGCTGACAAGGAACACATGTACGAGCCCAAAGAGGGACGTCTTTTTGAGGTCAGGCCAGACATATCTTGATTGGACTAGGTCTATAGAGCCTTTGATGCCAGGATGACTTAAGTTATGAAGTGAATCGAAGACCAATCTACGAAAAGAAAGTGGGATATATGGTCGGAGTTTATTAGTTGATGCATTGCAGTAAAGTTCAGAGATATTGGGTAGAGTAACTGTTTGAAATTTCATTGAGCATTTTTTAGAGGTTTGAGCTGCAGCAACATCTTCTAAGCTGATGATTTTCAGGATATGAATGGCACTAATGCGAGAGCAGGCATCGGCTGTAGTGTTGAATTTACCAGGAAGGTAGCGTATGCCCGTCGTGAACTGTCCTATGTAGTCAAGAACTCATAACTGAGTGGTTTGTAATCGGTGTAAATTACAAAGTTACGTGCTTCCAGAATATGTCGGAAGTACTTAACAACAGAATATGCAGCAAGTAATTCACGGTCGTGGGTACTGTAGTTTTTCTGTGCGTTTGTGAGTTTTCTAGAAAAGAATCCTAATGGCTGTGACTCATTATTAATTAGTTGGTGTAGAGATGCACCTACGGCAAAATCAGACGCGTCCACGTGCAGAATAAGCTGAGCTTCAGGAGATGGGTGAGCAAGCAATGTAGCATTGGCAAGTTCTTCTTTAAGCTTATGAAACGATGCCTCTGCTTCTGGAGTCCACTGAATTTTGCGACGACCACTTTTCTTGACTGCCCCACAGAGATTAAAAAGTGGTTGTTGAGCTGCAGCCGTGTTGGGAAGAGCTCTTCTGTAAACAATTATCATTTATCATCACTAGAAATCGCCGAAGGTCGTTGACTGTTTCAGGTAATGGATACTCCTGAATGACTCTCACACGTTCTGGAAGAGGCGATATACAAAATGCAGAGACTCTGTAGCCTAGGAAATCAACCTTTTGATCGCCGAACTCGCATTTAGCAGGGTTTATATTGATTCTATAATGATTCAAACGTTCAAAAAGGATATCTAGGTGTCGTTTATGGCTCTCTTCATCCTAATATGCAACCAACAAGTTGTCCAGATAATCGTTGATGAACGGCAGACCTTCGAGAACGCAATGGATATACCTCTGAAAAGACTGGGCTGCATTGCGAAGACCAAAAGGCAATCTCAAAAATTCGAAGAGTCCAAATGGTGTGATTACAGCTGTCTTTGAAATGTGTTCCTCTGTAACTGAAATGTGATCCTCTGCAACTGAAATGTGATGAAAGGCGCTGATTAAATCAATTTTACTGAAAATTTTAGAACCACTCAATTGAGAATTGAAATCTTGAAGATGTGGAATGGGATATCGATCAGGTTTAGTAACTGAGTTTAGTCTGCGGTAATAGCCACTCGGACGCCAGGAGCCATCTTTTTTTGGTACGAGATATAGAGGAATAGCCCAACTGCTTTTGGATTGTCTACAAATTCCCATGGCAACCATTTGTTCAAATTCTAGTTTGGCCTGCTTCAGTTCGTCGAGTGGAAGTCGTCGAGGACGGGCTGTGACTGGTGGACCAGTTGTCTCAATGGTGTGTGAAATGCCATGGTCAACAGCGCCAAAATGAAAAATCGGTGTTTCTAAAAGGAGGTTCATAACCTTCAGTGATGTGACTTGATCAATCAAACGCCTGCCTTTCAAATCAATTAGAAGACCATAATGCCCTAAAAAATCAGCTCCAATAATAGGGTGTGTAACATCAGCTATAATGAATATCCAACCAAGCTCTCTACGTAAACTTAAATCCAATTTGAGGAATATTTTTACCATAAGTGGTGATGAGCGATCCATTGGCAGCGTAAAGTTGATTAAGGCTTGATGGTGCTCGCTTATCATCCTTCGTTGGTGGAACAACAGATATGTCAGCCCCTGAGTCGATGAGGAAGGAATAGTTGGAGGCAATGTCTCTTAAAAACAGGCGACACTTAAGCTTCGAGTCACATCCTGCCGATCCTAATGGGACTCCTTGGCGTTTCCCGAATGTTTTGGGGAAGCGAAATCGCAAGGTTTGTCACATTTCACCATATTTATAATGGTACCAGCAAACTGGAAATTTTTTACCTGACCGAGAACGTCGTCGAGAATGCTGAGAAGTTTATCGAAATCCAGATCTGCCTTGGCTGGACAGTTGAGAAATTTGTACAGACAAATTAGCATCAAGGGATTCTAATTGAGCGAGACGATTATCGAGAGACTTGTCTGGATTTACTATCTGTGAATTATTAGAGGTAGAACAGACAGAGTAAGTAGAAGTAACCTCTAAAATTCGATCAAACAACAATGTAACAATGTACTGAATAAAAAATTGTGACGGGTTACCAAAAATAAAAATAAAAAAAAATCACAATAACTAAAAATAATAAAAAAAATTACAAAAATAAAAAATAAAATTATTTCACTTATGACGGCCACAAGGTTATTGCCCACACACTAGAATTTCAACCGCCAACCAGCCCACAGACGCACAACACTGTCTTCAACATTGCAAGTTGTCGACAAGGTTGACAACCAGGTTGATTGTGTGTAGCCCCCTTTAAATAAATTTAATTTAAAATTTAAATATATATATTAATTAATAGATAGAGAGTAAATAAAGAAAAACAACAAAAACTTATGAAATAGAGTCCTTAAAAAAAACAGCGAAATAAATGGATAATTAAAAGATAAAATATATATGTAACAAAACTTATCAGTCTGTAGTTATACTCGGCTAATCCGCAGGAGCTCTAGACCCATACGTCTACACACAACCGAACGTAAACACAAACTCTTTATACATACATATATTTGTATAAGTATAGACAGTGGGCCCTATTAGACTTAAAAACTAAAATTCTTACAATTAAAAGGCCTTCATATTCAATCATCAAAGTAATTAATAGCTTCTTTTGTATGACTAAGCCTGAAAAATCTTTTTTTTTTTTTTTTTTTTTTTTTTTTTTTTTTTTTGAGAATAACAGTGGGGATTTTGAACGGAGAGCTGTGAGATGGCAAACCTGCCAAGCCTCACAAGTGTTTACTTCAGGGCTGTTGAATGGGGGTTAATTTTTCCCCTGATGGAAATTTTTGAAGTCTTTGCACTTTGGGGGGTAATTCGAGCAATTATTGGAGGTTACACGTCATCAGCAGGGCTGCCGATTTGGGAGATATTTTCCTCCGTGGGGGAAATTCGAATTAAATTTTTTAATCGATTTAAATTTAAAAAAATCGATTTGACCCATTAGCGTATAAATTACATTAAATATGCAAAGAAAATTAATTTATAATTAAGACATAAAGGTATTTATGAACTTAATGCCTCATTATTAAATTTGAAAAGTAACATTACTCATCTGTCATTTGGGAGAAATCGGGGGGAAATTTTGAAATGGGTGGGGGGAAACGGGGTAAATTTTACTGCTACCCTGGGGAAAACTGTTATGTTGGAATCGGCAGCACTGGTTTACTTGGCCACGTATTCGATTTGGAGTTGTTTATTGTTGGACGTTGTTATATTGGTTTTTCATATCGAATTGCCAAAAGCGCAGTTTTATTTGAAGTAATGTCAACTGGTGAGCAGCAGCAGTTGAAAGGGGGCCACCCACCTGCAGGTATTTTGTTAATTTACACGTTGTATATGAAAATCATGGGATTTTAAATGATATTTTAAGATTTTATAAATTCAGTTTTTATTTTTGTTTTCATTAAAATATTTTGATGTATCATGCTAAACATACATTTTAACAAATACCTGCTTCCACAAATGCTGTATAGTTTCTCTTCTAAAAAGTTCCCTCAGATTAGGGTTATACTTGTATGGAATGAATGTTGGATGAATTTATATCATATTGATTTTGAGTTTCAGCTCCTCTTATGTTGTTTTAACTTAAAGCGTTATTAGAGTAAACCTTTTCTAAAAATAAAAATATTTTTTAAAAACTATTACTACTTCAATGCAATGTTAGCATAGTAAATTGAATTTTATCCTGATATATCAGAATCACCATCTAGATTTATTTGATTTCTGTGTAATGTTTAATTATCAGTTAGAAAGTAAATGCTATTAAATTTTAATTATAGGGATAAAGTAAGGTGAAAACAGTGGTTTAAACAGGTATAGGTATTTTTTTTTTCAAAAGGTTTCAGTCGCTGAAGGTGATCAGGACACGTTTTCAACATTAATTGAATACTTGTGAAATGTGTTAAAAAAATCATAATTTCACCTATTACAATTTAATATTATACATTTTGTTATTACACTTTAATTTAGTGGTATAAAGGGCCATTAATGTTTAGCTTAAAATGATTCTGATCATAATTGTTAATAATCTGCTGATTTTATAATCAATTTATAAGGGCTGATATTTGTTCAAAGCATTTTTTTTCTTTTTGCCATCTCCTAATTATAGTAAACCTTTGCAGAACTTAAAATTTTGAAAAGGGCAAAAACTATTGATGTTAGTTTTGTTTGGCTTGAAATTTCACATTTTGATGTTGCTTGACAAAATTCCACACTTATATATATGTTTTGTCTGACATTGAGTTGTTTTAAGGTTTTGCTGTAAATGACGTTTTAAAAAAGTTTTAAATATGTCTATTATTATTCATGTGTAAATTGGTCGAGTAATAAATTCATATTGCATACCATTTATTAATAAATTTATGGCATGCCTGAAATTTTTACTTGGTCACCAGTTGGTTCTAGATTGGCCTGGTCCTTAGAGTTGGTCATTGAGAAAGCTCTCCTAACACTGAAAGAAAAACCTTAGGAGGTAATATTATGAGGAAGAAATAAATCAATTTGTAAATTAAAAAATGTATGAACAATCAATAACCCTGTCTTAATAAATCAAATAGATGTAATAACTTATTTTCTTTAGAACTGTTTAAAAATGTTTCAGAAATTTCTAATTCCAAAATTCCTGTTGTGTCTCTTTGGCATCTCATATTCTTCTATCATTTCCACCTTATGAAAAAGCTTGGCATTTCCTTATCCCTTTTACCTCTGTCCAGCTGTGCCTAACTGCATCAAAGATTTTTGGCTTACTCTATTAGTTTAAATTTTTTTTACATTATTTTTTTCACAAGTTGGTATAAATTGTTGGTGAAAGTTCAGAATTGAATTAAAACTAAAAACTGAAGAACTTAAACTAACATGATATACTTTAAATCATATATTATTGGTGTATCATGCATTTGTCATTACTTTATTTTGTTTTTATTTACACTTTTGATCATCTTGTATCTTATTTATTTTAACTGTATTTTAATTTAACTTTACTATAATGTCAACTTTTTACATACAAAATTTCACATTGTCTATTAACCCAATTATATTTCATTTTATTTTTACTTTCTTTATCAATGTATAATTTATCTAAATTTTTTCTGATAAATTTAAATTTTTTATTAACTCTATTACCTTTTCATTCTGTCTAATAATTTATTTTTTCGACATTTCTTTGTTTTAGCCCTCATGATGGCCATCAAAGATTTGGCTAAAACATTGGCAAATAAAATAATTCATTTTTAGTTTACTTTGCTTAAATATTTTTGACTGATCCCACCCAACATCTCTTTCAGTATATTCACTGTCACTAAACTTAGCTCTTCAATCTATTTATAGTGGAATATATGCCATATATAATAATAATTATTTTTTGGTACTTGTCTGTTTTAATGTCCATTCACACCAGCACTCAAACTTGTATTGCTATTGTATGTGTTAGTGTATCTATTTCAATATGACTTGGAATTTGAAGAAGATTTTTCGCACGGTTACTGATGAAAAATCAGCTGTCCTATTTTTTCAGGAGCGGAATGTCATTCCGAAGAAAATGTCTTGTGCAAACGGACATAATATTGGAAGATAGTGTTGTTTTTAATGAATATTGTTTGAAATCAATATTTTCTTTTCTTCTATATTGCAAAATATTGTTCTTTTATTGTTATTTTTTTTTTTTTTATATTGGAAGATATTGTGTTTTTTAATGACTATTGTTTGATATAAATGTTTTTATTTTGTTCTATATTGCAAGATTTTGTTATTTTTTTTTTTATATTGGAAGATTTTGTTCATTTTATGGAATATTGTTTGAAATAAATGTTTTATTTTTGTCTAAGTGGATTTTTCTTCACGATTCTCATTTATTTTGTTTCCTAAAAATGTGTTGTATGATAATGAAAGGAAATGTTTATATCAAATTCATTCTAGGCATTATAACCTGACATCGTCGAAATAGTTGAGGTAAGTGGCACCTGAGCACTGCTGTCAACAGACATTAAAACAGACAAGTACCAATTTTTTTTTTTTTAGCCGCTCTATGTCCACTTAAGGATAAAGCGAAGCATTTGAAACAGTAGAATTTATTTAATGATTTTCTCTAGTATGGAACTAATGAATTTCAATCTCTAAAATTCATTTCAATCTCTAGAATTCATGCTACAAAGCGTTTTCTGTATAAATTCAATGATTAGGAAAATAAAACGTGAAAATAGGCGTTAAAAATATATTTTTGTGAAATATGAGATTATAGACATTTTTTAGAAACGTTTACTGATATGAATGACACATTCCAACTCATCATAGCAGGAATTTTTGCTATCGTAAAGTGAAAAAATACGAATTTTGTTTAGAAGCAGATGAGATTGGGTCTCCGGCTGAAATGACTCTCACATAGATATTCCCCCGATTTATGAAGAGCCAAAGTAAAATTGTGTGATTTGTTTTCTTGTTATTATTTTTTTTTTTTATGTATTGTCAGATTCAGCCTATTGAAAATTTCTCATTTTTAGAAGTAAGAATAAGGGAATAAAAATTAATTTCTTGAATTGACAAAAGCTGAATTAAAATAAATTAAAGTTGTAATATACTTTGGTACATTTATAAAATGTGTTATTTATCTATTTATTACCAAATAAAAAAAATTGAATTTTAATTACTGCAACAGTGCCGTCCTTATTTTATTGCGATATCTATACCAAAAACTATCTGACCCTTTTCACTGACTAATTATTAGGGACAAACATTCCTGGCTACAATAATTTATAAAGTTTAATTTTCACTTGCAGCGTTTGACAGTCCAACAGATTGAATGTTGTCAACCATGATAATTAAAATATATTAAAAAAACTTTTACTATAATGTGTTCTACACTACTTTGAAGATCAATCGAAAATCCGAAAAATCTTGAATTGATAAAAGCTGCATAGTTATAGTTGAGATAAATATATCTTTTTATAATATCAACATAGGAGTTAATCGTCTATTTATCTTCAAATAGAGAAAAAGTTTTGTTTACTTACTGCAGGAAATGGAACCTTATCTGATCCTTTTCACCTGTGAAGTATTGGGACAAATAATATAAACATGGCTCATTTACTCACAGAACCATGGCATGTGGTCTTCCAATTAGGACCACTTTGGCATTACCAAGCCATGAAAACTACTGGTAAAAAAAAGCTCAGCTGATATAGTCAAAAGGGCTTGTGAAAGAAAGCAAAAGAAGAGAAAGTTGTGCAGAAGATCTTTATTTTTATCTCTACTAAAAAGGAAGTCAACAAATAGAGTCAAATGTAAGGTAGGAACAATAATAAAAAAGAAGGCCTTGAACATGATGGTGCATTTTCTATGTGGTAACACTGCAGTAACAGTGTGGAACCTCAATAATACTGGTGGTGTAGGTTGGTTTTAGTGTAACAAGCTGGTATTGTTCAATATAGAATTTTATACATGCTTAATTACATAAGAAGTTTTATTCCAATTTAACTTCTGATTTGCGTACCCTTTTGAAATTCATGTAGAATTAATTTGGACAGATGCTCATTCAATGCTTCTGAAAAATATAAAAGAATGAATTATAAAAATCCCAGCATTAGGACATTTTGATGCAGCTAAGGAAATTGTTATTGAACATGATGCATCTAAGGTTGCAGTAGGATGGTGTTTAATGCAGAAAGGAAAACCTGTATCCTATGCGTGAAGGTCATTGTCACCAACAGTAAAGAATTTTGCACAAAGGAGTTATTAAGTCTTCTTTTTACCACATCTAAATTTTTATTTATACATTTATAGGCGTAAAACTTTTGTCAGAACAGACCACAAACTCTTGTGTCCCTACTTAAAAAAAAAAAAAATGGAGAAATACCATCACCCAGATTGCAGTGAATGATTTTGAAATTAATTAAATATGACTTAGAATTGAGATATGTGCCTGGTAAGGAGTTATATATTGCTGATTTGTTATCAAGAGGTTGTGGAAATGAGGTGACCATCAGTTCTGCAGAAGATTGGATTAGTGAAATAGTTCATGAAGTAGCGTCTAATAATTATGAAGTGCAGGTCACTCCTAGAAGAAAAAAGATTCTTGAGGAAGAGACTGCTGAGGATAAGATATTGCAGCAGCTAGTGCAGTACTATGTGAAGGGATGGTCTGCCAATAGTAAGGATGTGCCAGAAGAATTAAAAATATATTACAAATTTATGGATAAAATTTAGTATTTGTAGACCGAAAGCTGTTAGTGCCTTTTTCCTTGAGAAAAGAAATGTTAGAGAAGCTTCATAGTCCGGATTTAGGAGTCAATAAAACACAAGCAAGGGCAAGACAAATATTTTACTGGCCGAAAATAAACTTAGACATTGAAGAATATGTACTAAAATGTAAAGTATGTGAGACTTATAGGAATTAAAATATAAAGGAACCTTTATTGTCTCACCCGGTTCCATCTAGACCGTATCAACGGTTTGGTATGGATTTCTTCCAACTAGGAAACTATTCCTATTAATTGTTGATATATATTAGCTTGGTTTGATGTTGTAAAGATGCCATATAAGACAGCATCAGAAACAATTAAGGCTATCAAACCTGTGTTTGCCACTCATGGCATGCCTGATGAAATTATGGCTGATAATATGCCTTTTTCATCATTTGAGCTCAAACAATTTTGTCAAGGATGGGCCATAAAATTAACCGACACTAGCCCACACTATCCACAATCAAATGGAACGTTGGAAAAAGCAGTGGGTATTTGCAAAAGCACTGCAAACAATTATGAAAAAATGTTACCAATCTGGACATCAAGTCCATCTCAGGAGATCAAGAAATCCTTTTACTTTGTATGGGGAACAAAATAATTATCCCACTGTGGAAAATAAGAACTGAAAGTGATGAATCAAATACTGAGACACAACTGGTTCCAGTTCAACCACTGCAAGATCCACTAGACAGTCCTTAGGTTACCTCCGAAATCTATAACCCTTCTCTACCTCAAACTATATCTAGGTATGGAAGAAGGGTTATTAAACCTAGAAGATTAGTGGAGGAGTGCTCTTTAATATTTAAACTGTTATTTAAGAATATTTTTTTTTAAACTAGAAGATTAGAGTGAGCTTTAATTTTTAAACTGTTATTTAAGAGAGTATATTTTATTTCTACATTTGTTTTATTATATGTCTACATCTCATTTGTCTGTAATTAGTTTTGTTGTAATTATTAATCTTGAACTAAAATAAAAGGAGGGAGATGTGGTAACACTGCAGTAACAGTGTGGAACCTCCATAATACCGGAGTAGGTTGGTTTTAGTTTAACAAGCAGTATTGTTCAAATAAAGAAAAGTGTATTGGAGACTGAAAGTTCGTTTTTATATAGCCTTTAAAATACAACAGTCTGCAACTGGACATAAAAGAAATTGATTTGCAGAACTTGAAAGATGTACATGTTTTGTCGTAAAAATGAATTATTATAGATCTGCCAGTAGGAAATACCTCCAAATCGCTTCTTTTTAAGCCCCTTTCCTATGAATGGAGTTTACCCGTACTCTCTAGGTATAAATATCATTTATTATTTGAATTTTTTTTTTTTTATAAATAATTTTCATGAATCGAATAAAACAGATCTAATCGGTAAGGGTTAAATTACACTTACTTATTATTGAAGACCAATAAAAAAATTTTCTTTTTTAATTTTATGCCGAAATAGTTAATTCAAGACTCTTATTTTCCAGATAATTTCTATTTACATTATCAGGTTTTAATGAATAATTAAGTTGATTATTGGTTTTTAGCAATAGGAAATGTTCATATAAATTTCATGTTCTCCTATTATTTATGTTGTTATTACTTTAAAATTCTTAGTAGACACACAAGAACTTGATTATCAAATTTTATAAATATCAGCTGTTACATCCTTTATGAGTATTACAAAAGTGTTTTCAAGTTGAAGGATTCAATAAAACAGTTCTTTGGAATTGATAAATTATTATTAGTTATGTATTTCTTAGTTACCTGTTAATAAAATTAATAATATTAAATAAAAAGTTTAGAGATTACTTTCTGTGGGTTTAGTTTACTCATTATTTCCCTATTTATTTATCTTTTTTTTCTTCAATCGATCCACTTTTTTTTCCCATTAAAACTGTTGTTTTCAGTGAAAAGAAAATAAGCTCACTTTTTCTTTAAAAAAAAAAAAAAAAAATTAAGTTTACAGATTGTTGTAAACATAATTAACATGAAATTCATATTTTTTAAAACTAGTTGGTCCCTTTTGTGATTTTCAAAGTTCAGTGGTCCTTCAATCATTTCATATTCTGCAGGTGGGAAATTACACCACACTGTTTCTGTTTTTTTTTATAGTGAGGGGTCTTAGGCCTAAGTAGTACAAACTTTTCTCTCAATTTGTGACAGTTATATTGAGTACAAAAAGACTATGTTAAAAAAAAAAAAAAAAAAAAAAAAAAAAAAAAAAAAAATGTTAGGAAAATAAGCAGTCTAAAGCTGGGATTGCAAAAATAATATAACTTTGAACAAAAATATGAAATTAAGGCCTTCCCGCGACTGGTACGACAGCGGTGAGAACAGGTCGACTTGGAAGGTTTCCCCCGAGAGGCTCTAATCGTCGATAAGCCCGTGATGAAACTATTATGATTTATGTACAGGCTATGGTGGAAGCGTATCCTCATCGGAGCATTCGAGACATGGCCAGGGATACCCACTTAAGCATTGGAATGGCGTGGGCCATACTAAAATAGCACCATATGAGGCCGTACCGCATTTCACCTTATCAGGCTCTAACTCCCCAAGATGCTGAGTGACTGAGGCTAAGGTTCTGTCATTAAATGGGTATCCCTGGCTATGCCTCGAATGCTCCGATGAGGATACGCTTCCACCATAGCCAGTAAATAAATGATATTAGTTTCATCACGGGCTTATCGACGAATTGAGCCTCACAGAGGAAACCTTCCAGGTCGACCTGTTCTCGCCGCTGTCGTTGTACCAGTCGCGCGGGAAGGCCTTAATTTTATATTTTTGTTCAAAGTTTATTTTATTTTTGCAATCCCAGTTTTAGACTGCTTATTTTCTTACAATGATTTTTCGCGATTTGCGTCGAAACGGTGTCCCGGATAAAAAAAATCGCTGGTATAAAATCGATTCAAACTTTGAATTTCTATAGAAATCTGTCGTAAAAAATACCACATCCTTTTGGGAATTCCAGAGTTAGGGTCGCTGGAGAAGGTTGGAGAGCAGACTATAACCTGAAAAGAAACTTTATTTGACACAGTTAAGACTCTGAGAGTTTTGTTTCAAAAACTGTGGAACAAATACGGGGTGGCCATCGAAATTGAACACCCTGTATATATAAAACACTTTTTCAATTTATATTAATGACTTGATAAACATTATCCATTATTTGCAATATCATTTATATGCTGATGGAACTGCAGATTTACTCTTATCCTTTCACCCTTCTGAGATTCTCGAGGCATCTCGTAAGCTAAACTAAACTAAATTGATAAAATTAGTTAATGGGCAGTAGAAAATAAGTTTCAACTGAACCCAGAAAAAAATTAAGGAATGATAATTGTATCGAAACTCTCCCTTAATTAATTTTCATATTTTCCGACACTTTTTATCAACCACCTTCCTTTTCAGTTCATAAACTCCATCAAAAACCTTGGGATAGATTTGATTATCATCTGCCCTGTAATAATCATATTTCACAAATTACTTGAAAAAGAATTTCAATCCTCTAACAGTTCCTAAGATTCCATGAATCTTTACCATGCAATAGCAGTCAACTTTGTGTCCACCATCATTCTTCCCCACTTGAAATGAGGCCGAAGAGATTAATGAATTCCTTTATAAGATTCATTTTTAGGATCGCCAGGTGCTCTCAATCACTTACTGGTATTCTGAAATAAGGTGGCTTTATCCATGTTTTTGACAGCTATACTTCCTGGAACCTTTCTGAACTGAAGGAACTGAGTGGGGGGGGGGGTGGATAAACAAGAGAATAATAACATCGAGTTGGTGTTAATGTGCTAACAGTTGTCTGAGGAGATACGGCTGTGCAAGTATTCTGTGGTGGAAGAACAGGTGGGTGTTGCATGGTAGAAGTCACCTGAGGTAGATGATTGAAATTCCTACTAGACCGGTTAAGAATTCTGGTGCTATACCGGATGGGTTGAGAAGTCATACCTGCTTGTTGGATCCTAGGATGAGTGCCCTGAGTATTTGTATTCATATTGATGGGGTATTTGTTGACTGAGAAGTATTTAAAGATGTAGGTAGTTGGGGTATGCAGTCAAAGATACACAGCAATTAAAAATAAATTTTAATTTATTATGCCAACATTTTGACTTCATCAGGGCTAGAAGAAAAATAAAACTAACAAAAATATATGACAAAATAGCAGACTGTATAAAAAAGTTTACAATGAATAACTGTATTCTGTATGAGAATAAGGACTATAACATAAAGGCAATATACACAGACCAAGAAAAAAAATAAATAAAGCCTATTGAATTAACAATTAAATTGAAAAGGAATTCAAATGAGTTTTAATTAAATAAAAGTTAATGAGTAATGTTGAGTCAAAGCCCGTGGGTCACTGGCGCAAGGGAGGGGCTTGGGGGCTGAAGCCGCCCCCCCCCCCAGACGACCGAAACGACTAACAATATAAGCCATAACACATTAGCCAAAGTTTCTTCCATCGCGTTTTAATGCTTTCAACTGAGGCACTGATGAAAACCCATTGACGAGCATTGAAAAGGAAAGCGCTTTGCCGGAATTTTAAAATTATAAGATCAAATAAATAGTGGAGCGATAACTATGATTTTCATTTATAGTCTCGAACGTCACCGATTCCTTGTTTTAGTTTAACTAGAACATAAAAAAATACCTTCATATATATATATATATATATATATATATATATATATATATATATATATATATATATATATATATATATATATATATATATATATATATATCGAAATAAAAGGATCGCGGTTTGGTGTTTTTAAAAAGAAGCTTTATTGAGTGACATAGATTGATACAAGAAAATGCACAATTTATAGCCTAATACAAAACTTCGGGCATAACATCTGCACGTCTATACGCGCGACGAGAGAATGTCTAATGAGGCTAGGAGGAGGTGAATACCTTTTACACTAAGTCATAACATTCTATGAACAAAGGGGATTGGACCTTATTCTCTAAGTTTATACAAGCATAAAAAGGATTAGACCTTGTTTACTAAATTAAAATTTGTACATTTGAAAACAAAAAGATTAAACTCTGTACTGAAATACCATTATCAATTTCCTATAAACAAAAGGATTAGACTTTGAATTTTCTGTTTACTAAATCAGGATTTGTTCACTTGAAAAACAAAAAGATTAAACCTTGTACATCTAACATTAAAATGGGATTTTATACCATTGTCAAAAACAAAAGGATTAGACCTTGTCTATTTCTTAATATTAACAATAAGCTTAAATTATTTACAAAAAATATCATGTTTACACATAGGTTACTTACATGCTAAAGTATAATTTTCCTAACAACTAAAAGATAACAGAATATTTCTTACTACTAAACAATTCATATCTATACATTATTTAAACAAAAGGAAAATAAGATAAAGAGTCTTTGAATTAGTTTTTTCTATTACAAATAATACTTCTAAATTCAAAGTTACACAATTAAATCAAAATATTTAAATCAAAATAATAATTCAAACACTCTTCTAATTACAATTAATAATAATTTCAAAATAAAATACATACTTTTTCCAATGATCAATCAAAATAATATTTCAAGACAAAATAATAGTATCCTGATATTTATTATAGCGACTACAAAATATTAATTACAAAATAAATTAAACAGAATATTACTATGAAATAAAATAATAATTTGAATGATCTTTTACGTTATTAACATTGAATATAATATTTTACAGCAAAATACAAAAGTCTGACTTTATTAAAATAACTACAGCATTGTCAATTTAATACAGATAATTCTTTCAATACAACATAAACATCTTTCCCTAATACCATGATATTTATTAAGTTTTATTAAAATAAAAGATTTTTAAAACATTTTAATATTGTTTAAATAAAATTATATATTTTTAATCAGAACCATTATTTGAGTCATAGTTATCCGTGGCATCCGAAATATTTACGGGAATGGATTCATTGTCGTCGTCCGAAATAGATTGTTTCTTTTTCCTTTTTTTCCTAGTGGGCCTTTTAATATTGTCAATATGAGTTTTAATTGGCCTATTATCTTTCACTAGCACATTTACTTTTTTAAATTTGTCCCTACTTTTTATTTTTGCTTGAGTATTTTTCAAATATTCTATATCTCTTAATGGTTTCTGAATATCTAAAGGGTCTTCTCTATTTTTATTTAATTTTTCAGTCCTTGTTTCTTTTTCGTCATTTATTTTAGATCTAATTAGTTTATGTAATAGTTGTTGGTCCTTATGATATTTCAATACGTATTGTTCTGTCAGGTCGATATTTTCGTCTGATTCTAATCTGGAGGTTCCGAAAGTAATTTCATTGGGCGTTAATTTCAGTTTATTGTTTAATGTGTTATTGTATGCTATTATTGCTAATCTCAATTTCTGTTGCATCGAACATTTATCTTTTTCTTTTCCTATTATTCTTAATAATTCGTTTAGGGTAGAGTGGACTCTGTTCAATAATCCCAAAGAGTTTGAGTGGCTGGCTGAGGTATATTGTAAAATAATATTAGTTTCTTCACAAAACTGTTTTACCAAATTATTTTTCATTTCCGTCCCTTGGTCTAATGATATTTGTAGAGGTGTGGGAAAGTACGTCATGTAGTTGGTTAGTGCATTATTAAAATTAAAAATATCTATCATTAATTTAAATTCTGTCTGACTATAAAACTGATAAAATGATATTTTTCCTAAGGTTTGAATGAATATTAAACAAATTACTCTGATAAGTCTATTTTAAATTTTTGAAGTGTAAACCATTCAAATCATATTTAATCTGTAACGCTAACTTCATTTTATAAATGCATAAAAAATGTTTATAACAATTATATTCAACTTCTTAAAAACAAAAATAAGCAAGAAATCAAGATTAAGGTGTTCTGTAAACTTTAGATTTTTAGACCAACGATGACAATACTTAATCACGAAGATGAATGAAATTGCTATGCATATTGCATTTAAATTTAAACTTAAATCTGTGAAATCATTTATCCCTTTTAGCTTTATATTTAATATTTTAATTCCAGTGATAACAGAACATTAAATAAAATTATCATACCTCTTTTTGTTTGAATTGAATTGTTAGAAAAATAAAATAAAATAATTAGTTTCAATTTATAGATTCTTTAATTTCGTTGATACAATGTAATTGTTTAAATAGCAAGCATAATAGAAGCTTAAAAAGAACGAATACAACAGTTTAATCCTAAACGTATTTAGTAACGCATGCGTATCAGGCATATATGAAAGTTAAGATTATTATCCGAGTAATAATCAAATAAATATATTCTTCAAATGATTAATTGTCATTATCATAAAATTAATTATTATCAACTAAATTATTATTATCAAATTATTAATTAATTAATTATTATTAAATTATTATTAAAATTAAATAGTGACTTTTGATTTGAGGAATCCATTGCTCTTTTCAGAATTACGTATCTATTAATATTATAAACGAAACATCGTAATAAGAAGCAACATAAAACTAAATTTTGAAATCTAAATGAATATAAGTGAGTTAAAATTTTATAGAAATAGTTAAAACGTATTATTAATGATTAATGATAATATTAATAAATGTAATTATTAGCAAAAACTGGAATGAATATGAATGTTAATAAAAATGGGTATTGATGTTGAATTCGAAGTTACTTGAATCAACAATTTATCCGATTTAAGTATTTTTACTTAGTTTTTTCCTATATTTATCCATCTTTTTTGGTACAATCCAAAGCGGAAAATTATTTTTTTATTTATTTGGTCTGTTTATTACATTTAACAATCTGAATAACTCTTTATGAACCGTTTTCTCGCCTAAAGGAACATTTAGTTGAGCTTTAAAATTTTTTAACTTATTGTGGCAGTGAGCATGCCCACTTTTTATGGAAATAGAAGCATTATTTCTTTAAAGGTCTTTTGGTTTAATTCGTTAACTTTTGTTACTTTATTATTTAATTTTTCAACAGTTATTTTCAAATTACTTTCTGAAGCTTTTAAATTGTTCGTTTCTTTCACTATATTTGTATTTAAGTCTTCCGTTTCTTTAATTTTACTATTTATATTTTTATGTTTTTTTCGTTTTATTTATATTTTTATAATTATTTTCAAAATTTTTCTTTTTATAATTCTTTTGAGCTGGGTTTTTTTGATGTCTTTTATCGCTATAAATTCTATGCACGATATGTGCCGCGCTATTTCTTAATATTTCTTCTAAGTCTTCTAAGCTGTCGAATTTAATGTGGTAAATAAAATCTGTCAATGCCGGGTGTAGACTATGGACCGCGTGATGAGATATTTATTTGTCGTATCTGTACATTTCGTCCTGTTTGTCAATTATTTCATTATCGGAATAAATACGTGCGTATAAATCACATCTTTTTTGGCCCAGTCGTTCTAAAAAATCGAGTTGGTTCTCATTATGATATATACGCGTATTTAAAATTTCTGAAATTAGTTGTTCCCTAGTTCTCGTGTCCTGATATTTTTTCTTTAAAAATTTAATTATTTCTTTTACTTTATTAAATTCTTTGTCATGTACGGCGACTTCAGCTTTTCCTGTTAACTTATTTAAAATTGTTGAGACCAATTTAGCTTGATTTGTATTTTTATGCGTATTATCCTCTTTACAATATAAATTGTATAAAAATTCACTATTTCTGATAAAATCTACTAGTTGTAACGGATTTCCGTCATATTCCGGGATTAGTGCTAGGTCGTGATTTTTAATTTCTAGAGCCATATTCTTTTCTTTTTTAACTAACGTATAACCAGTTATTTTTAAGTTGCTTAATTTTTCTTCTAATTTATTCATAAAATTAAATCCATATTAATAAAATATACCAACTTAATGTTCTAAATTATTATACTTATTACTTAACTAATATTTAAATTACAAAATTACTTAAAAAATTAAAAATAAAATAAATTAATTATACTTGTTCTTGATACAACGATGTCTTCGACGTCTTCTCGATGACGCTCCCTTCAGCTCCTTTCCGTCGGTTCTTTAGTATGAGGTTGTAGGTCCTTTTGGTCAAGGTATTGGAATACCAAAGCGCTCCCAAAGACTTGAAGGTCTGCTGATGTATTAATACTCAGCTCCCAATCTTTTCATGCCAGTGGAAAGAGGTCTCGCTGTTCTGTCCCTGAAATAAGATAGAACTACCGCGAAGTTACGTTAACGCTTCCAAAAGTCCCTCCGTTCGGGCGACAGCTAAATAAAAGGATCGCGGTTTTGAGTTTTTAAAAAGCTTTATTGAGTGACATACATTGATACAAGAAAAAGCACAATTTATAGCCTAATACAAAACTTCGGGCATAACATGTGCACGTCTATACGCGCGACGAGAGATTGTCTAATGATGCTAGGAGGAGGTGGCCTTTTATAGGGTTATTTAGGAGAGGGGATTTCCTGTTAAAGGGTTAAGAAGATTTAAAAAAAAAAAAATACCTTCATTATATATATATATATATATATATATATATATATATATATATATATATATATATATATATATATATATATATATATATATATATATATATATATATATATATATATATATATATATACATATATATATAAACCAAGCTCCCCGCCCCCCTCCCCAGATAGCAATAGCAATCTGGTTGCGCCACTGCCGTGGGTTAACCTTTACTAATTCGAAATGAAACGTGACTTCGTCTGAATTAAATTTATGCTCTGGGTTTTGGACTGTATATAGGATCACTTGAAAAAAGGTTCTCAACTGTAGAGAAAAAATAATTAGAAGAAATCTAAACCAAATAAAATAAGATTGACTTACCCAGGTGAAGATCATAAAGTTGTGCCGGTAAAAGAAGTTCATGGCAGTGAAGGATTGATGAATATTGGGGCATAATTTATATTTTTATATTTTTCGACCAGCATCGATTGATGATGTTTTTTGATAAATCCATACTTTCCTGCCTTGAAGGAATGAGGAATAGATTTACAAAAATAATTCTTGTAACTGAAATTTCGCAACTTCAACTTCTTTGTTATTTGTTGGATTGTTTTAATTTCTTCTATGCCTGACAGGATTAGAGCCCTTCACCGCAGAAGAGGGAGAAGTACCCGCTATTTGAAGAACAAGGTTTTTACCTATTTTTTGGCGTTTTGCCCCACTGTACGTCGTGCTGTGCCAGATGTGCCGCCATATGAGCCTTACCTGAAAGTTGCTGAAATTTTAGTGTGCACAACTACATGGCTAGTATTTAATTTTGTTAAGTTTTGACCTTAAGGACTTTCTGGAAACTTGTGGAAGGGGGAAAGCTGCTAAATTTTTTACTTCGTTCGTTAAATACCTATTTTGAAAGTTGTATTGAATGGCTGGATGGATATATTAAATAGGATGTTGAGTGGGACCAGTCATTAAAAATTAGGCAACGATAACTAACAAATTACAGTACAATCTCGTTTAGTCGGACCCCTTTATGTTGGATTTCTGAGTAACCCAGATCAGTTCATTAAAATTTAAAATTAGGCTTTTTGTCGTCAGCCCAGACTACCGAGCGTTTGTTTATCAGTAGACTGTTCGTAGAACTCGATGGATGCTCAGACGTTGAGAATAATATTGAAATTTGGTTGGAAGCTGACAACGGCGGAGGCTATGGTACCCTTACTGATGATCAAATTATTGCGATTTGTTGCGATAAAGATGCCGAAAACAGGGAGGATACTGATTAAGAAAACACGGAAAACATCACAGTTATAAACCATGCAGACGTAGTATCACATGTGGGCGAGTTAATGGTTTATTTCGAGCAACAACAAGAGACAACACCGGCCGAGCTTCTCGTGTAAAAAAGGATGTGTGACCGCATGTCATAGAAATGGCATTTAAAGCTGACGCATCTCAAATGAACAAAGTTCTTTCAAAAAAACTAAACTATATTATGCAATCAATTAATGTTTACCTTTTGTTTCTAACCATACCCTCAATTACCTTCTTGGTGTGATCGACAGCTAACTATATCTATGCAATTATTTAAGAATATTTCCTTTCAATATTTTAAGTATGAGTCATGAAATCTGGGTAGATATTGTATTTTCAAACTTAGGGAAAGAATTCTGAACCAGTCATCACTAATGTTTCTGGTATTCTTTACTCTAAACATGGGTCCAAAAAACATTGGTTGATCCAATTCATTGAAGTATTTCATCCTTATCAGATCAATAACCCCATCAATTACTCTCCATCTCAATCTCGTCTTTTACAGTTCAGAAGATAATAAATATTAGGTAAATATAAATAAATTTATTTATGACTTGTGATTACTTGGTTTTAATGTTAAGGAATTTCTTGAACTACTATTTTATTACAAAAAGAAAGAATTAAGGTATATTTTTATCAGCTTTAGAATTAAGTAATAAATCATTATTTTATTTTCATCAAAGGTTCATAGTTAATTTTTAAGTAAACCAGGATCAATGTCTCTTTTTCGTGTATTAGGAATCTGATACTGCTGCAGTTATTTTATAGAACATTAAAACATGAATTTTAAAAATCTTCCAGTTTTAAAGTTTTTATTTAAATATTATGGTGCACATTATTTTTCATTAAAAAATAATATATTACACTTAATTTTACAGTGAAGGCTGGAGGAATGCGGATCACACAACATAAAACCCCGAAGTCTCATGATGTCAGATTGGATGATCCTGATTTAAATAATGCTGCTTTAAAGGTCTCCACTAGGTAATTACTACAATGACTGTTTTTTTTTCCAGTAAAGAACACCCTCAATTTATATTAAGGGTCTAGAAGTGTTCATGTTATTTATTTAGGATTGTTAAACCAATTATTGTTATAATCCAAATGTTTCATGCCAAATGGACTGTGGAATGACCATCAGTGTGAAAACCCGAGTGAATTTTTTTAAGTGATGAATAGTGCTTGAAAGTCCAATGTTCCAAAAGTCCATCACTCCAACCGACTGTGAGTAGAGTGAGCTAACTGATTGAGTGGAGCTATGGAACGCTCATGAGTGGGGAATCTGGCCTTATTTAGAAAACTCTACTCACAGCAATCATAATGTTAATTTCTATTAACAATGACTGCTGGCTGAGAATTTGTGATACAAGTCATTGAAATGAATAAAGAGATTCTCTGTTAGGAGAATCAATTAATAACCAGTTGTTAAACCTGCCTTACATCAAAAAATTTAAATAAATATGAGCAACTCTAAATCTATTAAAACTATACATTCTAGTAAAAAAAAAAAAGGCATTAGTTTGTGCAAAAGGTTCAAATTGTAGCAAATATAGTCTAGTTTACTTTTAAAAATAACACGTTTCTTTAAAACCAACTGTTCAACAGATAATTTGGTCAAACGTATAATAGTCGACATTTTTGATGCTTCAACATTAACAATTAGCGAGCAGCGATGCTGTTAGTAGTGATGGATTGTTAGTAGTGAGTGGAATGTAACTTGGAACTGGTTCCAGCTTTGAACCGGTTTGGAACAAAACGAATCACCCAAGTTTTTCGTTCCACTAGAACGAAAACCAATGCCTAAAGATCTCTCGTTTCGTTCCCTCGGTGTAGTAGAGTTTAGATTGCATCTCACATTTCATTGTATCCAAGGTCGTTCTGACTGCTTTGTTGCATTAATCCTGCTCTTGGTTCCCTTCCCCCCCCCCCTCCATCGCCCCACCACCCTGTGGCCATCTTCAATGAAAACCACTTTCTTTAAAATTTTCTATTCTACTGACAGAGCTCGGCTTCTCCTTTCGGATTCAGATAAATGAACCACACAAAGTTTTACTGCATATGGAATTTAATGATATTTTCACTTTTTGTTCAAAAGCTAATGGAGCTGTCCCAAGGTTTTCTCCTTTTTTTTCTTAACCAATGTAATTGAAAAATTTTCACTCAATTGTGCACAATTCTTGAGCCTTTCAAAAAAAATTACAGAGACCCTCAGCTCCCGAAAATTCCCTACAGCATCTGCTCTTATAACCTACTTCAATTGTCTTAACGATGTTTGTGAAATTTTATCAAAGGACCCCGAAGTTGCAGACTTTGATTTATCCACAAAGAACTTGATTGCAAATCTCAACAAATATGAATTAAATCAACAAGACAGATTTAGTTTTCTCGAGCGGTCGGTATGCACGTTCATCAATCCCTGCTGTAACAATTTGGTTTTTAAGAATCAGAACCAAGCTGAACATGCATATAGTCTTGTAATGGATAGGTCGACTGCATTTATTAGTTAGTGTTGTTCTTCTTCGAAAGCAGGGAAGGGATGGTTTTAAGCAATCGTCGCACTTGCATTTCAGCTGATATAACTGAAATCTGTCAATATTTTCTATTTGATTTTCATATCTTGTTTTTCAAAAAATTATAAAGTATAATAAATGTAAAAAAAAAAAAAAATAATAATTGGAGATAACAACTATGCTGTGCCAAAAATATAAGCTAAGAAAACAGCCAAAATTACATATTCTGTTAATTAGTTTTTCTAATTATATAAATTAAAAGAAAAATATCAAAGTAATCACACTCAACAATTTGATTTAGGGATATTCCCACTGTAGCAATTGCTGCACTGTGGTGTACCTAATATATCCCAAACCTAATTTTTTCGACATTTATATAGATTGAAAAAAAAATAAAACTAATTCATATTTATCAATATAAATGAATGAAACAGGATACATATATTAGTTCATGAAAGTATATAGAATTTAAATAACGGACCTAAGTGGTCGTGGCACACCTGAGAGGTGCTTTTCACTTCTACATCTATCAAATTTATTCATTGAAACTTATTGTGCTACTGAGTGGAAGAGGAGAGAGGAGGAGGATTGCTGGAAGGGGAAGCTTACACATGCCCTTTTCTGTAAATTATAGAAACTTTACTTCGTTGGATCACCTCACAGGTGACCGCGAGTAACGAAAGGTTAAATTCAACACAGCCTTCCTCAGTTCTAGTGACGGGACATTTTCTGCTCTCGACCTATCTCTTTGCAGTCCTATGCTCTACAATAATCTAGACTGGACTGTACTTCCTGATTTACATAACAGTGACCACTTCCCAATTCTTATAAAATTTCTCGCATTACACCCAATATACCAAGTGAAACCCAGATATATTTTAGACAAAGCTGACTGGCTTCAATTTACCTCTTTAGCTACTCCACCTCAAAATTCTCCAAATGACTTGAGTTTCGAAGAAGAGTGCCAAGCAATTACTAGCACTATCATTCAAGCAGTGATACCCATGTCGTCCGGTCTCTCAAAAAGACCAGCTGTTCCTTGGTTTGATGACACCTGCAAACAAGCCATCAAAAACCGCCGTAAGGCCTACAAAAAATTCCTCAGACGCATGACATCTGATAATTTAATGAAATACAAAAAACAAAAAGCCATTTGCCGTATTATCTTTAATCAACATAAAACTGAATCTTGGAAGAAATTTGTTGATGGCATAAATTCTTCTACTAGTACTGTCTGGAACATTATCCGAAAAATTTACTCCAAAAACTCTTTACATCGCTTTACAATTTTAGTCAATGACCAGCTGTGACCCTTTCAAATACCTTTGCTGATTACTACTCAGAAACATTCAATTCCAGAGATAATAGTTTAAATGTGAACTCTAAAGAAATAGAACATCAATAAAGTAGGAAGTTGGTATTCGATCGAAGGAGGGAATGGGATCCTATTGCGATTGCTTGAGTTTTAGCTGCATTTAAAGTCAATTTATTCAGTAATGCCCAGGCACAGATTTCATCCAGGTCTTGCTGAATTTTGGAAAATGCAATTGATAACTCGGCTGGAGGAAAGGAAAGATAACTTTGAGAATCATCGGCGTAAAGGTGGTAAGAACAATTATGAATGGAGTTAGGAAGATCATTTATATAAGAATTAAAAACAAGAGAGGAGAAATGCTGGATCCTTGAGCTACGCCTGATCGCAAAGTGAGGAAAGAGGATGAACCTTGGTTGGGAATGGTAACTGATTGAGAACGGTGGGAAAGGAATGAATGAAACCACATGAGAGCGCTATTGGAGAAGTTCAGAGATTTCAGTTTGGAAAAGAGGATTGTGTGGTCTAAGGAATCGAAGGCCTTGGAAAAGTCTAGGAGTATGAGGATGGTTAATTCTTTTTTATCCATTGCAGCCTGGATGTCACTGATGATTTTGGTAAGAGCGGATTGAGTAGAGTGGCCGAGGCGGAAACCAGATTGGAACAGGTCAAGTAAATTGGAATCTTCGAGGTAATTGGAGATTTAGGATTGTACTAATCTTTCTAGCTAGGGGCTTAGAGATGTTAGAAAGTATGGAGATCAGTCGGTAATTTTTTGGGGTTGTAGGATTTGGGTTCTTGACTATAAGGTGGATTAGGGCCTTTTTCTAAGAGGTGGGAAATACAGAATTCTGGAGGGAAAAATTATATATGAAGAGGAGAACCGGCAGGATTTCAGGAAGGCATAATTTTATCAATTTGACAGGAATACCGTCTAATCCAGTTTAATTGGTGTGGGATTTCATTATGGAGAAAATGAGGTCTGTGGGAGAGATGTAAGGAAAATAAAAATGATTATCATTGAATGCAGGAGATAAAAGGGGCAACTGAGAGGATGGAGATGGTGTAGATAGAAGGACTCCCGAGGGAGAGGAACTAGGTGTATTTTTAACAAGAGAAAGTTTACGGAGGGGCTGCCATTTGGATTTGGGATCGGGGGCGGATGAGAAGGCTTCGTGGAAGTAATTGGATTTCGTTTGCCGGATGGTAGCTTGGGGTAAATTGCGGAGAACCTTAAAATCATGGTAATCATCATCATGTCTAGTGCGTCTAAAACGTCTTCGGGCAGCCTCACGTCTTCTTTGCAGGTTTTTTATTTCTAGGTTCATCCACGGAGCAGGCCGGCAGCGACAAAAGGTACAGGTTTTGAGAGGAGCATGAATATCAAGAATGGAAAGGAGATTAGCAGTTAGTAATTCAACCATAGTGTCAATAGAGGAACAGGAGTAGATAAGATTCCAATCTAGGATTTCGAGGTCAGGTAAAATTTTGTCTTGCGTGAGGGAAGTAATTGTTTTGCGTTGTGGAAAGTAATTGTTTTAGGGAGGAATGATGGGATTGGGATATCGTAAGAAATTTGTATTAGGTCATGAGAGGACAGAAACGTAACAGGCTGCTGACATGAGGAAAGGAGTTTTTTTGGGGAGTCTATGACATGCAAATCCAACCAGGTGTCGGACCCGCTGGAGTGATGGGTGGGGTTAAATGGAACAATGAAGAGGTGAAGGGAAAAAAAAAAGTTTTCTAGATACGTTTTCTCATAAGAGTCAGAAAGGAGATTGGTATTTAGGTCACCAGAAATGATTATATTGGAATAGAGAGGAACATAATTGTAGAGGTTTGATTCAAAGGATTGGTCAAAAGGAACATGAGGGGGACGATAGGCCACTACATACAGGAGAGAATGGAAATTAAAGGATATTTCAACAAAGAGATACTAAATGTTTGGGAGATTTGAGGGAGGAGAAAGATGCAGGACACGGAACTTCAGGCTGTCATGATCATATAGCGCTACTCCGCCTCCGGTTCGGTTAACCCGGTCATGACGGATGATGGAGTAGTTAGGGAGGGAAACCGAGGAAGAAGGAATATAAGGTTTAAGCCAGGTTTCAGAAACTGCAATGATGTGGTAAAAATTTTGGGTGAAGAACTCTAGGAATTCATCATAGTGAGCTGGGAGAGATTGAGATTTTATGTGACATGCAGTTAGGATATTAGTCATATTGGAAGGAGCTAGGGAAATATAGGACAGTAAATAAAAGGATGACGCTATAAATGAGATTAAGTCGTAGATGCCGTGAGAAAGAATAGCATATTAATAATAGGAGGTTAACTAAATATGATAATGTAGCAAAGAGATATAAATACCTAAATGCATATGATTATGTAAAATTAAAATATAAGTGGTAATTAGCAGATGAATAATTATAATAGAAAATTAGGTAATTATATATATATGTAAATAAGTGATAAATGAGAGTAAACAAATAAGAGCAATAAACATTCAACAATTAAAAATTATAGAATAGTTATACCGCTGGTAAAAAAAAATGAAAGCTTTCTTCAAAATGAGACATCACATAAAAGAAACAAAAAGCACCTTGAATTCAATGACAAAAAGCAAAAAAGACTGTGGAGGCACGGGCAGGTGATGAGTACCGAGAGGTCAGCCGAAGACATCCAGGTCCAGAGGCTGGTCTATGTAGATCACGGGCTGGCCATCATCCTTCCGGCAGTGAACTCTTCCTCCCGCGAACCACACGTACTTCAATTTCCCGCCTGATCTCTTCTGACAGGCGAACCAGTACAGATGCCTGTTGGTCAGGTTCATCTCCTCGCCAAGATATATCCGGTGGGAGTCATTCTCCGGTCAGCCAATATCGTGCGTTGAGAAGTCCCTCTTGACTTCTCTTTTCTGTACTAATTCGTCCCTTATAGATTGCTGAACGAAGCGCGCTCATGGGCAGAGGTTTGCGGGTCATCTTTTCTGGCCCTTCGGGGTTCTACCAGGTCAAAGTCTTCGACATTGAGCTTAATGCCGAGACCGGCACCTACACGTCACCTGGGCTGTGGGGGTCTCTCCAGGGTGTACAGGGATGCCGCGAATTTCCAATGATCTATTTAATAAACTCTGCTCTTACTTCCATCTGGCCTACTTAAGCCTTTAAAGTTTTGTTTTCATTAATTAAGTCTTCAATAAATTTATTTTGATCCTCAAGTTCTCGATTTTAATAAGTCTTTCACTTAGCTCAAAGTTTAGGTCCCCTTATTTGTCTAATGAATTTTTTATTATTTTTATTTCCTCTACCAGTCTGTTAACAGCCACGAGAATGTCAGTTCCCGATAGCTCAGGAGATTTTTCATGACTCTTCTTTTTGGATATATCACAGTTGTGACTTATCCATGGTTTATTAGTTTTCTTCATTGCCTCTAATTCCTTCTCATGCAAGTCGAAACACCGGGCGTGAAATAATAGTTTACATTTTTGACATGAAATATTGTTCTTATCGTCTCTTGACATATTTTGTTCACATTTTGGGCATTGAACCATTTTGAATAAAGTTAAATTACGCGTGAATGAGGGTTAAAATGTTTATTTACTTACGTAGGTAGTAAATAGGAGTTAATGCCCTGAGGATTTCACTTCTGATAAGCTGTGTGACCTTAAACTGTTTACAACTGATTTAAAGTTATCAATGAAGCCTTCACTGTTTCACTCAACTGTTTATACTATTTTAATGAATGAATCGGAAACAAACAAAAAAAACTGAGAAAATTAACGAAAGAAAAGTGCTAAACAGAAGATAAATAACAGAGCTGCTCACTGCTTGCCGTCTCTGGCCAGACTCTCACTTATTTACATATCTATAATTTCCTAATTTTCTATTATAATTATTCATCTGCTTATTACCACTTATATTTTAATTTTACATTAGCATATGTATTTAGGTATTTATATCTCTTTTCTACATTATCATATTTAGTTAACCTCCTATTATTAATATGCTATTCTTTCTCACGGCATCTACAACTTAATTTCATTTATAGCGTCATCCTTTTATTTACTGTCCTATATTTCTCTAACTCCTTCCCATATGACTGATATCCTAACTGCCTGTCACATAAACTGTCAATCCCTCCCAGCCCACTATGATGAATTCCTAGAGTTCTTCACTCAAAATTTTTACCACATCATCGCAATTTTTGAAACCTAGCTTGAACCTTATATTCCTTCTTCCTCGGTTTCCCTCCCTAACTACTCCATCATCCGTCACGACCGGGTTAACTGCTCCGTGGATGAACCTAGAAATAAAAGACTTGCAAAGAAGATCCGAGGCTGTCTGAAGATGCTTCAGATGCACCAGGCTCGATGTTGACTACCAAGCTTTTAAGGTTCTCCCCAATTTAACCCAAGCCATCATCCCGTGAACAAAATCCAATTACTACCAAGAAGTCATTTCCTCCGCACCTGATCCCAAATCCAAATGGCAGCTCCTCTGCAAACTTTCTCTTATTCAGAATTGACCTAGTCTCTCTCCCTCAGGAGTCTGTCCTGTCACACCTGATGAGTTAAATTCTTATTTTGTCTCCACTCCTACATCCACTCCTCTATCCTCGAAGTTACCTCTCTTTTCACCTGTATTTAATGATAATTATTTTTATTTTTCTTACATCTCCCCAACCGAGCTCATTTCCTCCTTAATGAAATCCCACACTAATTCAACCGGATTAGATAGTATTCCTGTCCTTCCTGTTCTCCTCTTCATATATAATTTTTCCCTTCAGAATTCTGTATTTCCCACCTCCTGGAAAAAGGCCCTAATCTAATACTCAAAAACTCGAATCCTACATTCCCAAAAGATTACCGGCCGATTTCCATATTTTCCAACCTCTCTAAGTCCCTTGAAAGATTGGTACAATCCCAAGTCTCCAATTAACTCGAAGATTCTAATTTATTTGATCCGTTCTAATCTGGTTTCCGCCCCGGCTACTCCATTCAATCCGCTCTTACCAAAATCATCTGTGACATCCAGGCTGTGATGGATAAAAAAGAATTAACCATCCTAATACTCCTAGACTTTTTCAAGGCCTTCGATTCCTTAGACCATACTATCCTCTTTTCCAAACTGAAATTCCTAAACTTCTCAAAGAGTGCTCTCATCTGGTTTCATTCATTCCTTTCTCACCGTTCTCAATCAGTTACCATTCCCAACCAAGGTTCATCCTCTTTCCTTACTTTGCGAGCAGGTGTAGCTCAGGGATCGAGTATTTCCCCTCTCCTTTTTAATTCCTATATTAATGATCTTTCAAACTCCATTCACAATTGTTCCTACCACCTCTACGTCGATGATTGCCAAATTTACTTTTCCTTTCCTCTATCTGAGTTACCAACTGCATTTTCCAAAATTCAGGAAGACATAGATCAAATCTGTGCCTGGGCTAGCCTGAATAAATTAATGTTAAACGCAGCTAAAACTCAAGCTAAAGCAATAGGATCCCATTCCCTCTTTCGATTGAACGCCAACTTCCCTACTTTATACCTAAATGGTCACCCTATATCTTTCCACTCCTCTGTTAAAAACTTAGATTTAACCATCGATCAAACCCTCTCCTGGAAATCCCATGTTGCCCAAATTTCCCGACGATCAATTGGCATCCTAAAATTATTTCACTGTTCCCGGCATTTACTTCCTCTATCCACTCGTAAACTCCTAATATCCTCCCCCATCTTCCCGCAATTTGACTATGGATGTGTGATTTATGATGGGCTCTCGACGACTCTTGAGAAAAGATTAAAGCGTATCATGAATTGCTTCATAAGGTTTGTCCTCGGATCCTCAAGAAGCTCTTATGTGCCCCATCTCTACACCGAGGTAAATTGGCTTTCCCCTTCCTTCCATAGAGATTACTTGCTTGGTATATTCCTCTTCCAAGATATTAACACACATTATTTACACCTTTTATCCATAACATCCTACATTTCAAGTCCTCAATCCAATCACTACATACAAGATCCCGTCACTCCGATTTCTACACCCCATCCTACAGAACGACTGCATTCCAAAGGAACTTTCTTGCCCGTTCCGCTATTCTTCTGAATTCCCTTCTTCCCTCCATTTGCAACTCATCTTCCCTCGGAATTTTTAAAAAACTTAATTTAAAAAACCTCTTCCACCACCTTATCTCTCTCCAGACGGATGCTATTTGATCATATGGATGCTTTAAAACGAATTTCATCCCAGCATATTAAATAAAAAACTTTTCCAATTCTTCTTATGATAATGTTTTCACTGTTACTCAAATATTTTTTTCTTTTTTCTTTATCATTTTTGTTTGTTCCCTCTCAACTAATGTTATTTTTCTTCATAGTTCACTAGGAGTAAATCCAGAAATTTCATGTTTCAATCAACTTTGTATATAATGTTTTTTTCCTTTACCGAATGTTTAGGTGGTTTTATGTGTTAATAACTTGGCCAGATGTGATTTATTTTTTTCTAATTCATTTGTTGTTATTCTTAAAGGACTTTGTCCCAGAATAAAATTTATTTTCTATCTACGAGGTGTGATCAAAAAGTTCCAGGACTGAATTTTTATACATTTATTCATACGACATACAGGTTATTCAAATTTGTCTTCTTCGAAGTACTCCCCTTGGGAAGCTACACACTTTTCCCACCGGTGTTTCCACTGATCAAAGGCCCCAGAAAACTCTTCTTTTGTAAAGGTTGTATGTAAGGTTATTCTTACCATTATTAATTACAAGTTGAACACACAGTCCATTTTGCTTTACTTTGTCCGGGCGCCGTAAGATAATAAATGACAAATAAATAATTAACAATAATAATTACTAAATTGTCCTGTTAAACACCTAACCAACTCTTCTCACAAAATACTAAAATACATTTAAGTACAGTTCTATCGACATAACAAAAAAAAAAAAAAAAAAAACACTCATCCAATTTTCACAAACATGTTTACACTTTAACTGCCTGCACACATGTGGCCTCACACATCCTGTTCCCTCCAAAACACTGTCCCCCCCCCTCTCTCCTATTCTATGTATTGCCAACTAAATTTATTGTACAAATTAAATTTTAAACAAATTATACAAATTATACTTTTTCTTTAGATGTTATCAATATAATTATAAATAAAATTAATTATAAACAAAAAATTATATAACAGTTGACTCAGTTATATGTAACCATTTTTCATTATTTATACAAATTTAATTTACTAAATAATTTTCTTAAATTTATTTATTTTGAATTATTTAAAATTTCCATATGAAGATAGACCAAAATTTAGACCCTTTACAAGGTGTTTAGCAGCTCCGTTGTTTTTTCTTTAATTTCGTCAACTGTTTGAAATCTTCCTCCTTTCAGGTGTCTCTTGAGCTTCGGGAAAAAGAAAAAAGTCGGCTGGAGCCAGGTCAGGTGAGTAGGGGGGCTGAGGAATGACAGTCATTGCGTTTTTTACACAAAAAGGCCATCTTTAAACCTCTTGAACCACTGATGGCAGCATGATCGGCTTAGACATTCTTCACCAAAAGCCTCTTGTAACATCAAAAAGGTTTCAGAAAACGTTTTGTTCAGTTTCACACAAAACTTCACACAAACACGTTGCTCTTCTTTCACATTGATTTTCATAAAATAGCCAAACTCTATAAAACTAACCTCAAACAAACTGTGCTAATGTTACTTTCAGTGATGTTATGATTGATCTGCAAACACAGCTATGTTCCTGTTGAGTCAGGCAATACAATGCTGCCAACCGCATCGCTGTGAGACATTGCATTCCCATAGTATATGAAAAGTCCTGGAACTTTTTGATCACACCTCGTATCTATAGGAAAATATGTTATGAATTAAAATTAAAGCTAATTAAAGTTCCTATAAAATTGTTTATATGTATAGATATTTGACAAACCTTGAACGGTTTTCGAGATATACGTTATTAAAAAATTGATAATTTTCAAAAAAAAATAATGCTTACCTCACTTTTTGTCAAGCATTTGCTTCAAGTGCCAGAAACATATATATGAAATTAAAGTAAATTTAATGCTCTACAGTTTTGATTATGTAACTTTATCTGAAGAACGATCGGGGAAGGTACTAGAAGCAAAAGTATTACAAAAAGTGATGTAAAAATTATTTGTATGCAAAAATTGTTGATTTTCAATAGTGTATGTATATCTCGAAAACCGTTGGAAGTTCGACAAATATGTATTGAATCAATTTTATAGGAAATTTAATTAGCTTTTATATTTATTTAAAACATATTTTTCTTCTTCTTCTTTAACTTTCTCTTTTGTGCCTTTCAGCGTAGAGTTAATCCAACCCAGGACCTCCATCTGTCTCTGTTTCTCGCAAGAGCTGTCATATCTTGGAGTGTCTTTCCTCTTGCTTGTCGCAACTTGGATATGTAGCTATTGTAGGTAAGCCGAGGCCTTCCTCTAGGTCTAGTACCTGCTGGTCTCGCCTCCATAAATTTTCGTGGGTCTCTGTCTGGGCTCATCCGGCATACGTGCCCATACCATTTCAGCTGCCTCTTTTCCAGGGTCTCTTTCATCGCGTGGATATTTAATTCTTCCCTAATTGTTTCATTTCGAATTCTATCCCGGCGTGTTTTGGAAGCCCTCTGCGTAAGTACTTCATCTCCGCAGCAGTTATTCGGCTCCATTTTTTATCAGGAAGGACTCAACTCTCTGCTCCATATAGCATATATACAGTCTTCAACTGGCATATATACAGCCTTGAAAATGTGGAGCTTGACATATTTTTCTTGATTTTGAAATAGATTTTTTTGAGATATAATCGAAAAATCCAAAAATGGGATCTTCTCTCCACCCCACCATTAGCTCACCTAGGAGTGGGGACTTTTAGTATATTTACCGTCTAACTACTCCTAAGGAAGCTGTGAACTCAAACATAATTGTATATTTCATGCACTCTACAATATGTTTATTGACTGGACTAATTAGGAGGCAATTTCCTCCAATTCAAGGAGGAAATTTTCATGCAAGTTGGACCTTAGTACCTAAAAACTCGTTAAAAGGACGACCACAACTTAAAAGGAATGCAGTAAACATTTCAAAAATTATGGAAAGTTTAGCTTCTTGTCCAATACCGAAAGTATTCAGGAATACTTCCTCCAGTTTAATTTAGCAGACGAAACATTTGGGAAACCAGGTCCGATGGATTTTTTACTCAGGGCTGATTTATTTGGAGAAATTAAACTATGCATGGGAACTATGCAGAATATTTTCTTACATAGTTCAGTTCATGAAAAATCTAAAGGTTCCATATAATGAAAGGACCTCTGGACCCTTGAGTTATGCTGAAGAGTGTGATGGAACTAAACTACCAATTAGATGTGTTCAGTAACGTTATTTCCTGTCAGGTTCTCAAGAAGTTGGGAAAAATTTACACCTCTCCTCCCATTCTCAGATATGGAGGGAATCCCCAGGGTTGGCGGTTGATTGAAAAACAGTTCCTTGCCACATGAAGCAATTTGATTGACCACTACCACAGGGTCCACAACTCTCCATCTCGGTCCACAACTTTTATTTTCTCTTTTATCGAGGAATTATTGGATTGTTTCAGCATGAAGGATAATTCGATCAAGAATTCACTAATGTATCATTTACCAATTATCTCAGATTACCAACATCTCAGTTTGAATAAGGAAGACCGTTTGTGATCAATGGAATCGATTATGCTGGTCCCTTCATCGTTAAAGAGTCCGGCTGCTGAGAAAATATCAAGTTTAAGTCTTAAGTTTGTTTGTTTGTTTAAGTACCAAAGCTGTCCATCTTAAATTTGTTACTCAACTAACAACCGAAGCCTTTATAGCCTGCTTGAACAGATTTGTCTTCCATAGGGGACTCCTGTCTAAGATTTTATCTGGCCGAGGAACCAATTTCGTCGTTGCAAACAGATACCTAAAAGATATGTGGCTTGATCAAGATGAGATTATGAGTAAAATTACTTCACACCTCAGTTCATTAAGAATAGATTGGGAATTCATCCCGCCCTTGGCTCCTCACTTTGGTGGCATATGGGAGGTTGGAGTGAAATCTTTTAAATATCACTTGTTACGAGTTCTTGGGGATCACATGTTAACATTTGAAGAGTTTAACACCCTCATAAAAAAAATAGAAGCCGCATTGAATTCCAGGGCACTTTATCCCCTATCTTTGTTCCCCTGAGGATCTTGATGATGTCTTGTCATATGGTCATTTCTTTATAGGTGTGCCACTTCTTGCAGTACCAGAAACCTCCTACTACGGTACACCAATAAACCGATTATCACGGTGGCAACTTGTTTATAAGTGTACCCAGGATGTTTGGAAAAGATGGAGACACGATTATTTGAACAGTCTCCAACAAAATGGTCAAAGGGTAATTTTAATATCACTTTGAATGATTTGGTCCTCGTAACACTTTTGGTGTTGAAGGGCCTTAGGTGAGGGCGGCTCCCTTCGCCTTTCCCGTTAGCTTCGTTTGGTCAGTACCTGGTAGGGATTTGCTGTTTTGACTCTAGGCAGTCACTAAATCATTTGGCACTGTTTTCACTTTCAAATCTTGAAGACCGTTTTTAACGATATTATAGCTTAACTATTTATATTTGAAAAAAGTTAAACTATAATATTGTTTGATAGTAAATTAAACTTTCTGTTTTAAACACAATCTGAATTGAATTTAGACGTGGGCCCACCAGCTTCTCGACCACCTTTGAAGAAATGCACCATCCACATCTTAGCACCTTGTTGTGGCTCTGACATTGAATCTCGTCGTAAACTATCTACACCACCTAGTTGTGGCTGTGACCCAAGTCGTCCAACTCCATCTTTTAGACTCAGAAATCCAGTATTTTGTTATCTTGTTAATATTTTCAATAGTTTTCTTTAGTTTTTAAATTAGGTTTAATTGTCATATTTTTCTATTATTAGGCTAACATAAGTTTCAGTTTCAAAGAATTTCAATAATTATTAAGTTATTTATATTTTCTTTTTATTCATTGTTTTGTATATATATAATATTAATGTTTGTTTTGTTTGAAATATATTATGGATGTTATGTGTGTAGTTTCAATTTTCTTGAATAGATACTGGTGTTCATAACCTTATTCTTTTTTTTCTTTTGTTTATTTTCTTTTATTTTTTGGAGCCTTATTCAAAAGACCTAGTCAATTTCGCGGTGGCTCCATAAAGTTTAATCTATTGATTTATTATATGATAAGGAGATCAGTAATATAAGAAATATTATAGCAAAATTATAGCTGGAGATCGGCTGCACAAGATTGAGCCAAATGGTGGGGGCTCTTAGAGGAGACCAGGACCTACCAAAGGTTGTAGTACCACGTAGAAGAAGAAAAAGAATAGCAAAATTATCTCCTGAAAATAATTATTTATTTAATCCAAAAATTTTTACAATTGGGCTATGTTTCCTGGCTCGTGCCCGCATTTTCAAGCCCTTAAATATAGATAATAAATATCAAAAACTGTATTACGACAAGTAAAACATAATTAAGACTATATTTATATAAATATATTGGGAGTTGGAATTAATTTTAAAGGATTGATAAGAGATGGTATTACTAGTCTCTAATCCCATCGGGCCAACTTGTTGCTATATTCATGTTGAAGCGTCATCATTTAGCTTTGATTTTCAGTAGGTGTCATTTCTCTGAAGTGTGAACAACATTATTTTTTTTGCTCTCTAAACATGTCAACTTTTGTGCCAAGTAAGACGAATTTGCGGGAAGCTTTGCTTTTCTGCTTTCATTTGAAGAAAAAAGCAGCTGAAGCCCATCGGTTAGTTTGCGAGGCTTATGGGGACTATGCTCCATCGATTTCCACTTGTGAGTACTGGTTTCGGAGGTTTAAAAATGGTGATTTTGACACGGATGACAAGGAACGCCCTGGCCAGCTGAAGAAGTTTGAAGATGAAGAATTAGAGGCATTACTCAATGAAGACTCGTGTCAAACCCTTCAAGAATTGTCTGAGTCATTGGGAGTCGACTTGTCAACAGTCGGCAAACGCATCAAAGCAATGGGAATGATTCATAAGCAAGGACGTTGGGTTCCGTACGAATTGAAGCCGAGAGACGTTGAGAGGCGATTTTTCACCTGTGAACAACTGCTCCAACGTCAAAAAAGAAAGGGTTTTTTGTATCGTATTGTCACTGGTGATGAAAAATGGACCAGATGGGCGTGGTCTATTATGAACTGCTGAAACCAAATGAAACAATCACGGGAGACCTCTACCGAACTCAGTTGATGCGTTTGAGCCGTGCACTGAAGGAAAAACGGCCGCTATTTGGGGAAAGGCACGACAAGGTAATCTTGCAACATGACAACGCTCGGCCGCATGTTTTTTTTTTTTTTTTTTTTTGAAACCGGCTGTGGTGGCACCTCAGCCAAGAGGCTCATTGTGCCTATGCCGTTTGTCCTGTACTATTTAGTACAGTCCTAGTGTTTTCATGTACCCTATTATGCTAATAGGGTCAATGTCCACACTCGGATCTATGATGATTTCTTCCCCAAAGTGAAGAAATCTCCTCCTTGCCAATATCTCGCATTCACATATGATATGGTAAGGCGTCTCATCCTCCCTGTTACAGAATCTGCAAATCGGTGAGGTCTTAATTTTCATTGTACAGAGATGTTTGTTCAATCTGCAATGCCCTGTATACATTTCTGTCAGGTATTTGAGCTTGGCTCTGTCAAGATTGAGGAGTTGACTGCCTCTTTTCTTACAGTGCCCCCCCAGAAACAGTTTTGACTGTCTCAGTTTTTCCATGTGCCAGTTCCGAGTGGCGATGCTGTTATAGAGCCCTGCTATTTCACTTTTAGCTAGGCTCCATGCTATTCCACAGATAGGTTCAGGAGCTATGGGTTTGCTGTCCGAACCTTGTCTGGCCAGTTCATCCGCCTTCTCATTTCCTGCAATATTGGAGTGGCCTTTGACCCATTCTACCCAGATACTGTTGTTTTCAGCCAGCTTATTGAGGTATATTTTGCAATCCTCCACCAGCCTAGATCTGGTTGTAACATTTCTCAGAGCCCCCAAGGCAGCCTGGCTGTCTGAGTAAATCTTTATGGTTCTGTTCCGTGTTCTATCCTCGATTAGTTGTTGTGCACAGAAACAGATTGCCATTACCTCAGACTGAAATACTGTGGCATATTTCCCCAGAGGGAGAGATGTGCACTTTTTATCGCTCAATCTCCAAATTCCTGCTCCTGACCCTTTCTTGGTTAGGGAGCCATCGGTGTAGCAATTAATGCCATTGCATTTTTGATGTTGCCTCCCGATGTCTATTTCTACATTGAAAGTGATTTCAATGTGTTTTTTCGTCTGGAGGTCTGAGTTCATTTTAAGAACCTCAATCCCTTCCATTTTATTTAATAGCTTCTTATGTCCATCTCTTCTAGATGGTTCATAGAGCAATCCTTGTTTAACAAGTTTATACATTGAAAGCATCGCTTTCGCTTCTACCTCCAACTGCAGCGGCCTGAGGTTTAGTATAACTTCCATTGCCGCAGTTGGGGTGGTTCTCATGGCTCCCGTAATTAGGAGGCACGCCAATCTTTGTACTTTATTTAATTGGACTTTGGATTTCACTCGTCCCGCTTTATGCCACCACACCACGTTGGCATATAATATCATTGGTCTAACTACCATGGTATAGATCCAATGAACCACTTTTGGTTTCATTCCCCAGGATTTTCCAACTGCCCTTTTACAGGCCCATAGGCTCCTTAGGGTTTTGGAAGTCACATACTCTATATGTCTGTCCCAATTTAGTTTGTTGTCCAGATAGACCCCCAGGTGTTTTACCTGTGTGCTGATCTTTATCTGGACCTTATTTAATTTCGGTGGTCTAATGAGCACCTTCCTCCGATTTGTGAAAATGCATAGTTCTACCTTTTCCGGATTGATGTTCAGACCTTTGTTGTCACACCATTCCGTCAGTATCCCTATGCATGTGTTAAGCAGGTCCGATATGGCAGCCTGATGTCTGCCACCCACTAGGATAGCGATATCATCCGCATATCCTTGTGTGTAGAACCCTGCTTGATTGATTTTATTCAGTAGAGAGTCTACTACCATGCACCACAGTAACGGCGATAGAACTCCTCCTTGTGGGCATCCGCCAGCGGGTACCGCCCACAATTTGCTATCTCCTAGTTCGGAGTATATTGTTCTCCCCTTTAACATCAGACATACCCATTGGAGGATGATTGGATCAATCTGCTTTTCCTCCATGGCTTTCTCTATTGTTAGATAGGGGGTTCTGTCAAAGGCACCTTCTATATCAATGAAGATGCCCACCATGATCTCCTTATGGTCCAAAGATTTTTCAATCTTGGATGTTAGGTGTTGGAGTGCCACCTCACAGGATTTTCCTGCCTGATAAGCATACTGCGAGCAATGTAGTGGTCTCTGCAGCAGCGTGTTGTCCCTGATATGTCTATCCAATACCTTCTCCATGGTTTTCATCAAGAAGGATGTCAGACATATGGGCCTAAATGCTTTGGGATTGATGTAGTTCTCTTTCCCCGGTTTAGGTATATAAATGACCTTGGCCACCTTCCATTTATTTGGTATGTGCCCAAGTGCCAGACTCCCTCTTAGTAGTTCTAGGAGGTATGGTTTAAGTAGTGTTAGTCCCTTCTGCAGCAATGCAGGAAAAATAAAAAAAAAAAAAAAGAAAAAAAAAAAAAAAAAAAACTCCAGCTGCTTTGTAAGGTAAGAAGCTGTTTATTGCCCATGCAATATTCTTGCTGGTTATTATCTCTTTTGCTCTGTCCCAGCTCACCCTGTTAGGGGGTTCATTGTTTTCTGGGACTGAACCTTGGTTGTATCTCACATCGCATCCAGGAAAGTGCGCCCTCGCCAGGACTTCGAGTGTCCCCATGCTATCCATGGTGTACTTCTCTCCGTCCCACAGGGAGCCCAACTTATCTTTCTGCGTTTGTTGAGATAATATTTTGTTGATTCTACTCGCTTCTGCTGTAGATTCAACCTCTTGACAAAACTTGATCCAAGCTTGTCTTTTCGTTTTTCTGACAGATTTATGGTAGGTTGTTAATTGTGCTCTGTACTCTTCCCATCTGCCAGTTCTCTTAGCAATGTTAAATTTCTTTCTCAGAGCATTCCTTTGATTGCTAAGATCTTTGTTCCACCATTTGGTGTTTCTAGTGTTCTCAACATCACATCTTTCGTTATTTGATTCATAACACTTGGTTATGGCTGATGTTAGTGTGGTGTTGAGCACCTCTAATTGCCATTTATTGGTAATCCTTCTTGGAAGGTTCGTTATTTCCCCCTCCAGCATGCTGCTATATCCTTCCCAGTTTGTTCTTCTGGGATTTCTATAGGCCGCTGCTTGGGTGGGGTTGGTTGTTAGATCAAATCTAATATATTTATGGTCTGAGCATGTCTCTTCGTTCGAGACATGCCAGTTTCCCACCTTATGGCTGATTGCAGAGGTCGCCAAGGTTATATCAATTACTTCTTGCCTATTCTTATTAACAAAGGTCGGTTTGTTCCCCCTGTTAAGAATTTCAAGATTATTACCTATAATATGGTCTAATAATTGCTCACCTCTTTGATTGTAGTTAGAGCTCCCCCACATCTCGTGGTGGGCATTTGCATCCAGGGCTAAGATGGTATTGCTCCCGGCTTTTCCCATGGGTTCCATGTTGACCACGGGTTCTGCTTCATAGGGGAGGTAGACAGCCGCTAGGCAGATTTCCAACCTCCGTGTCCTCGTGGTGAGGCTTATTCTGGCTGCTGCAAAGTCTCTGGAACAGAGATGCCACAACGGCAGCAGTTTTAAATTCTTATTATATAGGATGCATGCCCTGGGGTTATCCGATGAGGAGATTAACTCATAGCCCCCCATCTTGATACCCCCGGGCATGCCATTTATAAGGTAAGGTTCTTGTATAAGAGCTATATCAATGTTCTTACCTTTCATATATTGCTGCAGTACTCCACACGCTGCTATGCAGTGGTGAAGATTGATTTGCAGCAGCCTAACCATTTGCTTTATTGCTCAGGGGCTCCTTTGGACCTTCCCTCCGGAGGACATTGCGAGGGAGCCGCCGCCCCAGAGACCTTTCTCGGGTCCCTGGGCGCCACATCCCTTGCTGTCCCCTTTGGTTCAGCCTTAGGAGTCTCCGTATTTTCGGGTCCCTCAGGTATTGCTACCTTTGGGCGTTTTGCTTGTACATTACTTGAGCCAGCCCCCTCCTCCTTCCGAGCTGACTTTTTGATTTCCCTAAGGGCCACCATATGAAGGCCATAGTGGACCTCCATATTGTAGCTCTTTAGGTATGCTAAACTGTTCCTGGGTAGAGTTAGGACAGCGTAGCAGCCCTTGTCGTCTCTCGTCACCACCACCAGCGTCCAGTAGTCCACACCAGGAACCCTTTTGTTCTGCACTCGAATCCTCTTCGCTAGTTGGTCATCCTCCAGCCTCCTGCTTGGAAAATAACCTCCCAATCTGACGGCCGAGAGGACCTCCTTTGCATCGACACTGCGGAGGGGAATACCCTCCGCTTCGCCAATGGTCCGGATGATCTCCCCGAGCCATCTCTTGGTCTCATTATCTACACAGTTAAATATGCTAGCTCCAAACTTGAAACTAGCACCATTAAACCTCGGTTCAATTGAGCCGTCGTCTACAAGATCGTCAATCATATCGACGACTGCCTCCTGTATCCGACTGCTCTGCTCTCTGGTGAGTTGTACTTGCGGATATTCATTGGGAATAACCGCAGTTAGGTACCCCTCACCCGTAACTTGGGCGTAGCTTGGTTTCCCTTCGCTACCCCTGATTTTCTTTGCTGAAGGCGCAGAAAATCCTGGTGAATTGCGCTGCCTCTTCTTGTCTGGCAGGTTCGGCTTTACTGGCCCAGCCTTAGCCCCCCCGACCTTGACCGCCGGCTTGCCCGAAGGCTGCCTTGCGGCCCGATCAGCAGGGGCCTTGGCTACACCTGTACTCACTCCCTTGGCCGCCGACTCACCCGAAGGGAGCCCAGCGGCCTCAGTTGCGGGCACCGATGACACCTCAGCGCCTTCGACTTTGGAAGCCGACTCACCCTTAGGGAGCCCAGCCTCCTCCGTCTTGTCACCTTGGTGGGGTTTTCCAGCCGAAGCCTTGCCAGACTTCGAAGATTTAGCCCTCTTCCTAAACCTCTTCCTCGTGACAGTTTTGAAGGGAGGATCCTCAGCTGCAACGTCTTGCGACGGAGCTACTGATTCCTCGACCCTCGAGCTGCCAGAGGCTACATTGGAATCAATATATTGGATTGGGCTTACCTGCCGCGCCTCCATTGCCAGAGGGCTGAACGAGCTAGCGTCCACATCCCCCGAGCCGAGGTCCACATTCAGTCCGCCCACTTCCTGAGTCAGTGAGAGCATCAATGAGCTCACCGACTCCTCGTCCAGGTTGTCCAGGTCGGGACCTGAAACAGAATCTAGGTTTTCCGAGGATGAGTGCTCATCCTCGGACGAGTTGTTAGTTAAGGTTTTAGATTGTTGAAATGGGTGCATTTTTGTTCCCACGAGTATGGGGTATGTAGGTTTCCCTACTACCTTGGGGTGTCGCCTGGTGCCCCAAGTGGGTCGATAGAAGACAGTATATTTTTATCCACCCTCTGCCATTCAGTCTCAGCTCGAGCTCCCTCCACCTGACTTGGGTGATTGTGAGGCCCCTAACAATTGTGAGAGACCTCGCCTCTGTCGTTCGTGAATCCCATCGGATTCTCCAGGGGGCACCACTTGGAGGTGACAGTAGGCGTTGGTAGGGATAAGGAGAGCTGGAATCAGGCTTGCAGTGAGTAGGGCACTATTGCTTGCATGATTTGCTTGGAGGTCAGGAGATCCCCGCACCTATCTCCTTCTCTAGCCCTCCTGTTGCCCTACCCATTTGCCCCCCCGGCCGCATGTTGCTAAACCGGTCAAAACATTCCGGGAAACGCTGAAATGGGAGGTCCTATCCCACCCGCTGTATTCTCCAGACATTGCTCCTTCTGACTACTACTTGTTTCGAAGCATGACACACGACCTGACTGACCAGCGGTTCACTTCTTATGAAGATTGCAAAAAATGGGTGGATTCATGGATAGCCTCAAAAGACGAAGCCTTCTTCCGAGCTGGTCTCCGTAAATCGCCAGAAAGATGGGAAAAAGTAGTCGCTAGCGATGGACAATACTTTTAATAATATACATTGTACCATTTTTTCTAAATAAATGCTCAAAAATCGAAAAAAATCCTTTAAAATTAATTCCAACTCCCAATATATATTTTTTTTATTACCTTAAAATATACTCTATAGTCCTAAAATAAAAAATATACACTAAAACATAGTTTTAATATAACACAAATATAGTTTTAATGTTTTAGTTGTCGTAATACAGTTTTTGTTATTTATTATCTATATTTTAGGGTTTGAAAATGTGGCCAGACAGGGTTGCCCAGTTGTAAAAATGTTGAAAAAATATATAATTATTTTCTGGAGATAATTTTGCTATTATATAACGTAGTTTCATTTATTAGAAATACCAGGTATGCAAGTTTAAAATGTCGTTTTAATTCCAATAGAATGCGCTCTTAGCCTATTGAAGGATTTGCTTATCTCTAAACGCTATTTTGTTTCTTAGTCATTTGTTTACAAAAGTCAGTTGTTTTTAAGTCGTTTACGTGGACGTATCATACCTTTCTTTGGTGTTAAAAATGTCTAATTTTAAGCCAAATAAAGAGCATTTGCGGCATGCCATGATTTTCTTATTTAATCAAAAGAAAAAGGCATCTGAATGTCATCGAATTCTTGTTGAGACTTATGGCGATGTTGCTCCAACCGTCAGGACATGTGAACGTTGGTTTCAAAGTTTCAAACGTGGTGATTTTGATGTTACTGATCAAAAACGAGAAAATCGACCAAAAAAGTTTGAGGACTTCGAATTGCAATCTTTATTAGACGAAGACAATACCCAAACCCAACAAATGATGGCAGAACAGTTGAATGTCACTAGGCAAGCCATTTCCGATCGCCTGAGAGCTATGGGAAAGATTCAAAAGGTTGGAAAATGGGTTCCACATGAATTGGACGAACGACAGATGGAAAAAAAAAAAAACGAAAAACTGTGTGCGAAATGCTGCTTTTACGCCACGAAAGAAAGGGTTTTTTGCATCGAGTTGTAACTGGCGATGAAAAATGGATTTATTTTCAGAATCCCAAACGAAAAAAAATCATGGGTAACGCCAGGACAACCATCCACATCGAGTGCAAGACCGGATCGTTTTGGGAAGAAGACAATGCTGTGTGTGTGGTGGGATCAGAAGGGAGTAGTCTACTACGAGCTTCTCAAACCCGGCGAAACAGTCAATACCGAGCGCTACCGACAACAAATGATCAATTTGAGTCACGCATTGATCGAAAAAAACGCCCAGAATGGGCTCACAGGCACGCCAAAGTCATTCTTCAGCATGATAACGCTCCTGCACATTCAGCCAGATTGACTAAGGAAACGATTTCTTCGCTTGGTTGGGAACTCCTACCCCACCCGCCGTATTCACCTGACCTGGCGCCTTCTGATTATCACCTCTTCTCATCGATGGGACACTCATTGGCGGAGCAACACTTCAACAATTTCGAAAACGTACGAAAATGGCTCGATGAATGGATTTCAAATAAAGATGAAGCATTCTTTTGGAATGGTATCCATATATTGCCCGAGAGATGGACAAAATGTGTAGAAAGCGAGGGTCAGTACTTTGAATAAAATATATTATACTTTTTTTTAAATTACTGTGTATATATTTTAAGAAATAAACGACATTTTAAACTTGCATACCTGGTAATGTTTAACATAAAAAATGGGGGTTGGCCTATAATTTTGTTGAGGAGTAAAATGGGAACTTTTCCCAAGTTCCAATTCTTGCCAACATATGCTGTTATGGCAGAAATTCATTTGAGCATGTTCAATTCATGAAGTTTTTTTTGGTTTGATGCATTTAGTAGACTGATGGTGCAAGTGGATTAAGATCATACTTGTTAATAACTTAATGAAATTAAGATAAGACAAAATATAAAATGGTAATATTATTTTAGATGTAAATAATTTTCTATTGATATTTAATTTTAGAGGTTTAATTTCAGCTGCATTGAGGCCCGCCCATTTGTTCATTTTATCTGACTCGAGGAAATTTTTTAATTATCTGATTTAATGATTATATGTTGCCATCTGTCCACAGTCCAGAAAAAGCCATGACTGTATCTGGAGCTCCAATCAGAGGCAATTCTGATTTTCCAGCTGAAGCTGTGCAGTCATACCATAACAAACCGATGCCATCTCATGAGCAGAATGCCTCTCCTAGGCCTCACATCATCCAGCAGCCTAGAAAGTAGAGAATATGGTCTTGCCACACTGATCAGAAGATGAAAATATATATACTTGAATATGCAATATGTTTAAATATATATATTTATATATAAATTTTATATATTTTTATTTTTTACCAAATATGGGGAGCCAACTTATGGATTTATAAGTTTTAAATTAGAATCACTTCAATGCATTTACTTCCAGTTCTTTCTCCCCTTTTTTCTTAAGCTTTGTATTCAAACAACTCTTATTTAATTTATTACTTCAACATTCCTGTGTAAAATATTAAAGTACTATCCTTTAATAATGTTTTTCATTTTGCATATAATGGCACTAATGTTTTTCATTTTATTTTGTTTTAATATATTTAGTCTGATTCAAATTGAATAACATATTATTTATGACATGACATTTAGTAAGGCTAGTCTATAACAATTTTTTAAAAATTTTTATCTATAATTTTATTTTCCCTATTACATGTTGACTAATGCTTGTTGAACGAGCAACATCATAACAACTCAGTACCATTATCTTGATTTTCTTATTAATTGTTAACTTAAAGTCTAGCAACTCTTCATATAAAATGTTTATGAAATTCCCATTGCAATACTGCGATAAGTTTGAGTATTAAATCAAATTTGTACCACTCAAATCCCCTAATTTCTCGAATAATTTCTTCCTACACCATTCCCGATAATCCTCCAAGGCGTCTAAAAAGAAGAATTTTTATTGAAGTGCTGGTGATGAGTAGTTCTTTTCAAGTTTTGTCACGTTATTGTAATGGTTAACAACACATTCACTTGATGTATATATTTTGTACAGTTGTAAATTTCAATAAATTGATAAAGTCAAATTTGATATTCAAACATTTGGTAAAAATGAAGAAAACATTTTTCTGCTGTTGTTTGTCTATCTGTTAAATTAATGGTGTAAAATGGTTAACTGTCTGTTATTTTTTTTATTTACTTTTTTAGCTGTCATTCTAATAAAATGAACCAGTTTCTGTGGTTATTATTCAGCTGTTCAGTTTTTATTGAGGCTGTTTATTAGAGTGGAACTAAAAAGAAAGTTTGTGAATCTGAGGCTCCCTGATACAGGAAAAGTGGTGAAATCGGCTAAAAACAATTGTGTAAAAATTTCATTCTGAAATTATGTCATCTTGATATTGCACAAATCGTTTAAGTTTTCTAAACAAATTTATATTCTAATCTTTAGCAATCCTTCACTCTGGATTATTTGATTTATTCTGAAACTTATTTCCTAGTTTGAGAAGATACAAACTCAGTAGAAATTTTGATACTCCACTATCTGTAAATTAAATAAGCAGGAGAAACATGTTAATGAAAATATGATGAGAAAGAGGAGAACGGACTTTGACAAAATGGACTGGTGTGATTCGCAGACCACAGGCACCAGTTACGCAGATACAGAATCTGAGGACTGAAGTGAGATAGATCGCCTGTAACAGTGTCTCACTCAAGTGGCAACTGCTAATCCTAGACTTGTCCAAATTTATGATAAAGCTATATGCTGTGTGTTGGTTTGAGATGAAACAGAATTCTAGTTCCAAGAATAGATTCCTTCACTTCTACGACATGGTAAAAAGGAGCTCCTACTTGCCTGATTTAGTTGAATATTATACCAGGGTTTTATTTGATACCAATATAGAATAACCTCTATCTACGATCCATCTAAGCGAAAGAACTGGGCTACCTTGCCAATGTCCCACGCCATTATCTAGCCATTGAGGGGCATATCAAGCTAATAACAGAGGCCTCTGCTGAAGTTTGTGGAATTAACTCAAAGAAGCAACTTCAATGATATAACACGAATAAGGAATTTCTTAATATTGATGACACACCATCTTTAGACAATGATCCAAAGGAGCAAAAATTTTATGAATTATTTTTGAAGCCCTCTAACATAAAAATTTTGCTAAGCAAATTATAAAACTTGGAATTTTGTATTTTCGCATTTGTGTTTAAACCTAAAATTTAAACGATTAGTGAGACCTCAAGATTGTCATATTTCAGCCCCAAATTTTTACACAATTAATATTACCCTGTTTGGCCACTATTCCGGGTCAGGGTTTTACAGATTCTCAATCTAGATTTTTTTTTTTTTTTTGGCCTACCATTTCGCTCCACTATACTGTTAATACTTAAGTAACTGTTTGTAAATTAATTCTTGTTATTACTTTATTATTTCAGACTGAAAATTACTTTCATTTTCATCGTTTTTTTATTTTTAAATAATCCTTTATTTTAACTTCTTTTTATTTTTATTTCAGGTTTTTTTATTTTTTACTTTTTTTTTATAATAGGATCATCCTGTTTAAAAAAAAGTAAGAAAATAAATAAGCTATGAATAACATGTGTTTTGTTATTTATTATTGTTTATAACTCTTATTGGTTATGACATATGCAGGGAATAATACATTTTAAAAAGAAGTGTATTCATTCAGAGATGACCTTTGGTGCCAAGAAAGTTGTTTTAACTATCACCGAGTGATAGCAACAAAACTGCATAAACAAAGAAGTCAGTCTTCCTCAAACTTTTGATTGATACCACACTTTTTCTGATGGAAACTGATTGATCATTCATTCACTGAGAATGAGTATCTGGTCTGTTTTTTATTTTCAGTGCAATAAGTGAAACATGAGTTTAGTGTGTATGCTGTCTTACCTATGCTTAATAATTTCCACTTGAATACACATCATTGATACAATAATAAATCTTGTGATGGAGCCGATAGTTTGCCCCTTCACAACTACACAGCACTCTGCTACAGGACTTAGCTGCTGTAATAAGTAGTACAGTCAAATTATTCATCACTGCATGTAAAATGTCGTATTATATTTTTTTAATATGTTGTGAGTATATAATGCACTTATATAAAAACAATTGTTGCAAAAAACACAGGAAACTTTTTGTACTTTTTTTATTTTTTATTATTGAACTTGAAATGTTTACATCAGACAAAATAACTGTTTTATTCTTCTAGAAGCGGAACATGTTCAAATGGTGCTTGAAGTAACAGTGGGATAATTTTTAATTTAATTGTTTTGTTATAATTCATATACCCCAAAATAAATATTTTTCCACTGTTTATAACGTTTCCATTTAGCTGATTATGAAAAAAACTAAAAAATAAGATTTCAAAAGCAAGCCAGTAAATCTGTTTTGCTAATAATTGTAGGGCTAATTTTTGTGAATTGGAAAGGCTATCGATCAATACATGATAAAGTTCTGTATCAATATTTTTCCTGACGATATATCGATACTTACCTTAAAGGTGGGGTTCCGCGTAAAGCAGCCAGTCGCCACTGCTGCTTTCAGAAGTGGGAGAGGGTGTTTCCACATGTAGCTTCCAAACACTGTGGCTGGAAGTTCATTAGTTCATTTTCTCGCTTCAGCAGAGTATATTGAGAAGAAAGCTGGTGTTGTGGTTGTTGATGGAGGAAGAGTAGTTCCATGTTATGGACAGATCAATTGACCCCATGTTTTCCCGAAGAAGAGAAGAAGGTTTTCTCTCTTCGTTGATTGAACTGCACCTTCAGAACGACGAGGAGAAATTCAGGAAGTTTTTCCGGCTGAACTTCATTCAATTAGATTTTATAATTTCTCTATATTTCTATTTCTCTAACGTACTAAAACGAGCCATTTTTAATTAAAAATTTTAATAAACGGGAGCTCAGCGAGGCGTATCATGCAAACTAACAAACTGTAGGCCGACCAGAAAACAAACCAATACTTGGTAGTCTCCATTGCTGTGGAGATTTCCCTTTGGTGATTTGACAATAAATAGAAACACAATTTAGAAATCTCGCTGGAACCACAGTTTTATTATTTTTTCAGATGATGTATAAAGTTCCAGTTTCCTTATTACTGTTTTGTCCAATGAACATTTTATTGATAACCCTGTTTTCGTTAAATAATTTTTATTATGTAAGATATGGTATAATTACGTAAGAGATATTTATATATAAAAAAATTGTGGTATTTCAACCTGAGGTTGTATCAAATTATTTATAAATGTATATTTAATATACCAAAACCTGAAAACTGTGTTCTGTAATGTATTTTTAAGAATTGTTTTTAAAAAATGCCATATATACATATACAGTTTAAAATGGTACAAGAAACTTTGGTGATGTGGGCGGTTTTCGATCCTAGTTACTACCTCGGACCGTAACAATACCTTTGAATGCAGATAAATCATAGATTACAAAATTAACAGGTTTTGTTATTTTACGATTAGAGCGGACGTTTGTATTTGGCGGAGTTTCTTGTTCATGCTCGTTACTCATCGTTACTCTTCATTTATCACTTCCCTTCTGAAGGTCAGAATCATTGTTTTTATACAATGTACATTCGTCAAATATGACATCTCTAGCACTAAAAATCTTTCTATTATATAACAATTGGAAGCCATTAGCGGTATAGCCAACCATAAAACATTCAACTGCTTTTTCTTCAAACTTCGATCGCTTTTGGTTTGTTATGTGAACAAAAGCTCTGCATCCGAATAGTTCAAAGTTATTAAAGTCAATGGTTTTATCATACAAGAAATTTGCTGGTAATTTGTCATTTATGTATAACGTCTGTTAATAATATGTACTGAAGTCAGCACAGCACCCGTCCACAAATTTTTTTGTAAACCACTAAAACTGAGCATTGCTCTCGCTCTTTCAGCAATTGACCTATCAAGACGTTCGGCCTTTCCATTGAGCTTTGGCGTGAGTGGTAGAGTATATTCAATAATAATACCATTTTGTTTGCAAAACGATTGTAAAATACTTGATTTATATTCAGCACCATTGTCACGTTTCAATCGGCTGGTTTTCATGTAGAATTTTGATGTTGCTATACCAACATATTTGAGGAATGTCTCGTATGATTCTGATTTTTTTTGCATTAGATATATTACTGAGAAGTGAGTAAAATCGTTAAGAAAAGATATTAAATATTTTTATCATTACTCCCTGGTGAATCAACTCGAGCGGTCATTTGGCTGGTTTTGTCTCATTTTTCCTCGAAAGTTTATGGATTTTTGCTTCTGCACGTTCTTTGCATATTCCTGTGTCTAAGGTTGCATCGTTACCGTTTATTTTCAACATACCACCTTTTACTAACTTTTGAAGGCCAGACCTACCGATGTGTCCTAAACGACGATGCCGGAGGTGTGTACACAATTTTATTTCACATAGGTATACATGTTTATCATATTTAAATTCAGTTTATAAAGATTGTTTTCTAACTTCCCAATAGCTATTATTTTGTTTTGTTTATGAATTATCACTTCTGAGGCGTCAAACATCATATTATTCCCGTGGTTAGTAATTTCGCGTACTGAGAGTAAGTTGTGGCGCAAACCAAGTACGTAAAAAACGTTTTGTATTCAATATGATTTATTTTTATTACATTGTATAAAGAGCATTTTCCTACCTTTATACTTTCCATAACTGTATTTGTAGTTTTAATTTTAATAGGTTCGCTCAAAGTAATAACATCAGTTAATTATTTAATTTTATTAACATAATGATTTAAGGCTCCAGAATCCAAGTACCAACTTATTTTTGTCGACTCTTCATTATTAGTATTATTATTGGCAATAAATGCAAATTCCTCCTCATCTGCATCCTCAAGCTTCTCAAGTTTCTTTTCTGTAAGATTGGCTTGTTGACGACATTTTCTTATAATAAAAATATTCTGACTTCTTATTTCCTTTGTGTCCACAGAAATACATTTTATCATCCCTATGTATTTATTTCTTTTGTCCTTCTCGATTAGATCAGTGCTTAGAATCAGTAAATGTCTAAACATAAATCTTTTATTTTGTTGGTCTTAAAATAATAATAATAATAATAAAAAAAAAAAGTTTTGCCTATCCAAAAATGTAAAAATAAGGCATTACAACACAATAGTGAAGCTGGAATGCCTATATGCAAGTGAATGTCTGGTATTAAACTATAATTTGGATAAATTGTAAAAACTAGAAAGGCGAATCATGAGGAAAATATTAGGCCCACAAAACACAATAGAAGGTTGGAAGTTACGAAGTAATGATGAAATATATCAAAATGTAGAAAATATATCACATGTAATGAGAAAAAGAAGATTGATGTTTTTTGGTCATTTATATCGAATACCTGATAGTAGATTGACAAATACGATTTTCAGATATCTGTGGGGTAAGAAATCAACAACAAGCTGGGTCAATGAAGTAAAAAGGGTATTAGAAAAAAAACAATATAAAAATAGAGGAAATAAATAATAGAGAAGACTTTCGGCGAAAAGTATTGAAAATGGAGGGGTCCCAGGGCAGGAAAGTGAAAAGGACTGGTGCAAAATGGTCTGAGGACAGAAAGAGGAAATATGGTGAACAGATGAAAGCATACTGGAAGAAAAGAAAGGAACAAGAAGAAAGAATTGACATTGGCACGTGGTCCTCTGCTGGCCCATTCGAAAAAAAAAAAAAAAAAAGTAAACATAGGAATGATAATAAATTTAATGAATTATAAAAAAAAAAAAAAAAGGGAACAAACACAGAAATTTTACATGTAAAACCTCATTTTACAAGGTCCGATAATACACTATATCACAAAGGCCATTATTATTTAAACGACGCATAGAGCTGTTCATCTTTTTCTTCAATTCACTTCACCTCAACAACCAATTCACGTGCTGAGAACGCCAGTTGGCAAGAACTATAGATCGGTTATCGATTGCCAGTAATAGCTTTGGCCATCCTTTGAGCCAAGTTGGTTTCTTCCGGGCCCTTTTCATGCCTGTATCTTGTGGCTCCACTTTTACTTCTGCTAGGCTCTCCCTGTCAGCTTCTTCTTTTGCTATTGCTTCATTTTCACTTTCTTCTTCTTTCGGTCTCCAAAGTTTAACTTAATAGGAATCACCTCAGCGTACTCCGATTACAAATGCGGTAAGGTGGGTCACGTATTTAGAGATTGTGTTGCCGCTGGACAAAGAGATAATCATATCTGCGGAAGTACCAGTCACATTGCCGAAGATGGTGCAAAGAAAAAATATAGAAGTATTAGTAAATAATAATTAAAATTATATAACCAAAAAACTGCATACTTATTGTAAATATATTTAAAAATGCAGGGTGTATCAAAATATAAGGAGGCATTAGGAAAAATCAAGTTAGACGTAAAGTAGAGGAAAAGCGATTATAAACACGGATGTGGGACCCTAAACCTTCCGCCAGGCACAAAAGCTGGCCATACACGGACGGATTTCTTTGAGGGATCTGATCTCTCGTGCCCCTTAACATTACCTCCGATCCGTCGAAAATTTGCGATGGATCTCCGTGACTGATCTAAACTCTTCTGATCCTTAACAAACCGTTCTGGTTTGTTAGGTTTGAAACCGTCAAGCCACATCCGTCGATAATCTGCCAGTGTGTGGGGGCAAATCCGTCGGATCTAGGACCGTCGGATCCAGATTTACGAGCATGAACGTCGGATTTCTGAAATCCACCGCGGATCTAGTGTGCTAGTTTCCCTGGGTAAGCGATGTGTTCCCTGGTGAATTTGGGTACCTCACGTCAAATTGCTGCCCTTGTCGGTGATATGTGTGTAGTGTTTCATATCTTATGAAAAGGATAAATCGCCAGAAGTGGGTAAAATCGTGGATAGCTATGAGGCAACAACTGAGTCATATGCCTTTGATTAAACAATTAAAGATGAATGAACCGCAAGACTTCAAAAGCTACCTGCGGATGGATGAAAGCGACTTTGAATTTCTTTTAGGTAAGTAACTAGCAAACGCTATTCGTAACCCTAGCTGATATTCTAACGCAACATTTGTTGTTTATTACTTAAGGGCACATGGTACTTATGTTTTACGTAATTATCTTTTAACCTTAGAATAAAGCTTGATTCCTCAATTTTCCAATATTCATGCTTACAGGGAAAATCGAGAAAAGGCTAAAGAAGCAGGAAACGGTGATGTGGCAGAGTATCCCACCTACAGAAAGATTAATTGCTACCCTGCTTTTCTTTGGCAGCTTTTACTTTCCCCATTATTATTGACCAATAAGGAAGTTAAATTTAATAAAATCTCGACTTTAAAGAATCAATTATGATCCGACTACTATCTAGTATACACGTCGCTCCACTGTTGCAAAATCCGAGCGTTAAGGGGTTCGGTGGTCCCTTCCTGACAGACCTGTGATTCACAGATTTCTTCAAGGACATCTGCCCGTTAGTGGAGGAACGCTCGGATCCAGGCCCGCCAGATCCGATCCGTCACTGATTGCGCCCTCCCTGTTCTCCACTAGCGGGTGGATTTCACAACCAAAAATCCTTGGAAACATCCCTTACAATCCGCGCCCTTAAGACCGTGCCCTCTTGCTTCCCTACTAACGCACGGATTTAGAGACGGATTTACCCAGAGATATTGAGATCCGTCGGAGAAATCCGTCCGTGTATGGCCAGCTAAAGACTTTTGGTGCACGATGGGTCTAGCCTTATTTTGGAGGGCCTGCAACTTTTGTTCTCTTTCACTTCCCCAATAAAGCCCAGTGATGATTTTATTGACTAGAATTATAAGATTGTTCATATATATGAACAGGGTGGCCCAAGTTATATTTTCGAGAACAAAGCAAGATAGAAAAAAAAGTTGAATGGAAACTCCCCTTTATTTTTTGTAAGCGTTGGAGGCTTGCGCCATCTTTACTAGTTCATGTTCATATCGCTCTGTAAAAAAATTTCTTATTAGTGAGTTTTTCATTAATTTTTATACTTAGAAAAGTGCTCAGGACTAATAGTTAATAACAGTGGTCAAACCTGAATAATTTCCCTGTGAGTAAAATAATTATTTATTGAATTAACTGTGATTTACGTAGCTAAGAAGACCCATGCACGAGCTACATCCCAACCTGCACGAACTCTTCCTATCTTCCTAATATAATCGGCACCGGAAAATATTCCTGTGTAAGTTGAACCAAGGACACTAAAATCATGCCGGATTCCCCTGATTCTTACCGCCGTATAGTAAAATACCTATCGGAAACGAAAGCTGATTTTCACACCTACCAGCTTAAGGAAGAGCGATCACTGAGAGTGGTTATTAGAAACCTCCATCCCACAACACCTACAGAGATCATTAAAGAAGAATTGACAGCCATGGGTTATATATTTCGGCAGGTGACTAATGTCGTTAAAGATAACAGGGCACATCCCGGGACTAGCGGCAAAACTACATTATCTTTATTTTTTGTGGATCTAGAACTAACACCAGATGTTGAACAGAGTTATGAAGTCTCAAATATCTACTACACCAGAGTCCAAATAGAAAAACCTTACCCCAAACGGGATATCGTCCAATGCCACAACTGTCAGGCATACGGCCATACAAAAACCTATTGCCATCACATAACGAGATGTGTAAAATGTGGGCAAATGCATAAATCAAACCAATGCACCAAATCCCGAGAGGTCCCAGCAGTCTGCGCCCTCTGTCAACAAAGACACCCGGCCAACTACAAAGGTTGCCAAACATATGAAAACCTTCGGAACAGGTTTCAACCAAATCGACCACAGACCGAAGAAACCTCGCAGAATAGAGGAAGACAGCCTTCGAAAATTGCTACCTCATCTGTATCGTTTGCTGAAATGCTGGGCGGAAAAAGAATGAAAATGGGGCCAAGCCTCTTCTTCCTCAACAGATTCAATTTCCTGAACCCCATCTTCAGCAACCACAGTGCCTACAGACCACTCAACATATTCCAATACCACTAACCCAACCTAATCCTCACACCCCTCATCAGATCTCACATCCTTATTTACCTCATTCCTGTCAGAGTTGAAAACTCTTATTAATCCAGTTATATCACTGTCGCTGTCATCATTCACCATTCCCTCTCTCACCACGTACTCCCTTTGCCTTCAAATGAATTCCTACAATCCACAGCAGTTGTTCAATGCTAAGCACCAGAAATGGGGTTCAAGAACCACCAACTCCCGTGAGCGAGCATTGCAGTCTGCACTTTGTTCCCAAAGATCCTTTATTTCTCCTGGTATTCCTACCTATTGGCCCACAGATCCTAACCGAAACCCCGACCTTCTTGACTTCTTCATTCATTCAGGCTTAGGACCTCTCCATTACTCCATAGAACGCCTGAATGAACTTTCCTCCAATCATAGTCCTTTAATTCTTACCCTTTCCGCTACCCCAATTCCGAAACCTCCTCCCCCATTATTTATAAGAGCGCCTGTAGACTGGAACTTCTTCCGTCAATTTATATCCGACTCTATAGGCCTCAAGGTATCCCTAAAAACCCCCCAAAGACCTTGACAATGCTACCAATTCCTTCACAAACATAATCCATCAAGCAACCTGGGCTGCATCCTTACCTCGTTCCCCTCCCAAAGGTCGAAAGAAAAATCCTTTATCCCAAGATCTACTGGAACTTATCCAATCCAAACGCCATGCCAGAGCCATTTGGCAAAGAACCAGGCATCCAGATGATCGGAAATCCTATAATTACCTTACCAAACTCCTTAAAAAAAAACATGGCTACCTTCAGATCCGAATCCTACAATTCCTATCTTTCATCACTCTCTTCTTCAGATAACTCTCTCTGGACCACCACTAACAAACACCTAAAATATCAACCCACCTCCCATCCCCTCCGACGTGAAGATGGATCCTGGGCGGCATCTGACGAAAACAGATCCGAAGAATTTGCCCAGCACCTTTCCAGCATATTTGTCCCTCATCCTGAATCTAACTCCACCCACACATCAACGGTCCATGAATTCCTTGATTCACCAATTCCTCTATCCTTAGCTCCTAAAGCAATTAACCCCTCTGAGGTCAAATTCCTTAAAAAAAAATTAAAATCCCGTAAATCCCCTGGTTACGATCTTCTTAGCTCACAGATCCTCAGGCAACTTCCTCATAAACCAATCATATTCCTCACCTACCTATAAAATTGCATCCTCCGGACAACCCATTTTCCTTTGCTATGGAAGCACTCCATTATTATCCTTTTCCTAAAACCGGGCAAACCTACCAACAACTCTTCATCTTATAGACCAATTAGCCTTCTCTCAATCCTATCAAAAATTTTTGAAAGGCTCCTTCTTAAACGTTTTCTACCCATCCTCGAATCGCAGAATATTCCCTCTCACCAGTTTGGATTCCGCACTAGCCACTCTACAGTCCAACAAGGCCTTAGAGTTGTTGACCACATATCCTCCACACTTGAAAGCAATCAATATTGCTCCGGCGCATTTCTGGACATAGCGCAAGCTTTTGACCGGGTATGGCATGCCGGTTTACTTTTCAAACTTAAAACCCATTTACCTCAATCACTATTCCTAGTTCTCCGATCCTACCTCTCTAACCGTTCCTTTCGAGTTCGCTGCGGAACGGAGTACTCTAACTGCTACACAATTGAGGCCGGTGTTCCACAGGGTAGCGTGCTCGGTCCAGTCCTATATATCCTCTATGCTGCAGATATCCCTATTACTCCTGATACTTTCCTTGCAAAATTCGCTGATGACACTGCTATCCTTTCATCCCATCCAGATCCCTTAATAGCATCCCATAATCTCCAAACCTACTTATCCCTGATTGAAGACTGGTGCAATGACTGGCGGATCAAAGTAAATGAATCTAAATGCACTAACATAACCTTTACCCTCCGCCGTAAATCCAGTCCTATCTACTTCAATGGTATTCCGCTACCTAAAGCTGACACAGTTTGATATCTTGGTTTCTACCTCGACAAAAGACTTACATGGGACCCACACACTTGACTCAAAAGGCAAGAACTTAACAGACTCTTTAGCTAACTGTATAGACTACTAAATAGGACATCTCATCTTTCCATTGAAAGCAAACTTCTCATATACAAAACCATCATCAAACCTATTTGGAGTTATGGACTTGAATTGTGGGGGGCAAAAAAGTCGAATATCAAACGCATTCAATCCTTCCAATCCAAAATCCTCCGAACTATTGTAAATGCTCCTTATTATGTCTCCAACAAAACCCTACATAATGATCTCAATATACCATAGGTCCTCGACCTCATACCTCTTAAATTTTCGAAATTCCATAGTAATCTTTCCTTTCATCCTAACCCTCTGGCTCAATCACTATTCGCTTCCACACATCCTGATAACTCCCCTCGCAGACTAAAACGGCAGTGGCCCCGAGATCTTTTGTAAAATTTATTTTTTGTTGGAGTTCTGGCAATGGCCAACTTCTCAACTCATGTCCTGAGTGAATGTATATAGCCCTTTCATTCAGCCTCCACTGGGTTTTTTTACTTCAGTGACGCAGCTGAGAGAGAAGAGCCGGGAATTCTCTGTGCCTGGCTTGTCCTTCCATAAGTGGAGGGACAGGTCTGGTCGGGGGATCTCTAGAATGAATGTATATTGTAAATAAAGTATAATTGTATTTTTAACCTTTAATTTAATTTTGTCTTATTTTCACTTACGGTTAGTTAATTTAATTTATTTTTTAAATTTATATATTTCACCCAGATGTATATTTTATATTATTTATGTAAAGCATAGTTTTTTTTATTTTTTATTTATTTATTTTTTTTTATTATTTCTTTTATTATTATATCTTTTATTATTATTTTTTTACTGTAAATAATGTGTGAATGTAATCATTAAGCGATCTATTGGGTTGTTTCACATGAAATGTCCGTTTTCAAGGTAAAGGGATTTTAGTAAAAATACAATATGAAAACAATATAATTTTATTCGAAGTATTTACCTTCTTTTTCTACACATTTTTCCCAACGTGACAACAACTTTTTTATCCCGGATTTGAAAAACTCTGAGCTTTGAAGTGAAACAAAATCTGAAAACGCACTTTTGATTTCAGCATCATTTGCAAAAAATTTTCCTCTGCAGAAGTTGTCTAAATTCCTGAAAAGGTGATAATCTGTTGGAGACAAGTCGGGAGAATATGGTGGGTGCGGAAGAACTTCTTACCCCAGCTCTTTCAATTTATGCATGGTAAGTTTTGAAACGTGGGGTCTAGCGTTGTCGTGTAGGAGTATAGGGCCCTTCCGATTTACCAATCCAGGTTGTTTTTTCAATAATTTTTCGTGCATTTGGCTAATTTCATTGCAGTAGGTTGTAGAGGTAATGGTCTCACCTCTAGGCAAAAAGGAATAATGCATGATTCCAGCCATGGACCACCATACTGTAACCATCAATTTTTTCGGGTGCAAATTTGGTTTTGGCATTTGTCCTGGGCTTTCGTCGATGTCTAACCACTGCCCTGACCGACGCTGATTGTCATAAGCAATCCAGCTGCCGAACGACCTAGTTTAAACTCATAAAAAAATATTACACGAAAATCGCGTGTTTCCATGTTCATATTTGAAGGTATACTAAACAGTGTGTAATTGATTGGGAAGCTAATGTTTATAAAAGAAAAGTAGAGGATTAGTAACTGCTTGATTATGATATGTGAACTTTGGAAGTAAACAACAGAGACTCACAAAATCCTCTATGTATTTCAAATATTATAAAATCGGACATTTCATGTGAAACAACCCAATATATTACTTATTGCCCACATTTGTGGCAGATTGTAATAATTACTCAATAAAAAAAAAAATGTTTTTGTAAGGCATCTTTTGGTACCAAAAAAACATTCTTTTTCCATGTGCAAATAGAACATACTGGATTCAACTTTTTTTTTTTCAAATGCGACCATATTGTTTTCTCTGCATAATCTGAAAGCCAAATCAGTTTAATGGATTTTAAGACCTTTTTCAAGAAAATCTGTCAAGAACGTTAGATTTTCACTTAGAGAAAACTATATGATCACATTTAAAAAAAAAAAGTTGAATCAAGTATTTTGTATTTGCACATCGAAAAAAAGTTTTTTTGGTACCAATAGGTGCATTACAAAAAATAAAGGGGTGTTACCATTTTACTTTTTTTTTCTATCTTGCTTTGTTCTCGAAAAAAGTGCCTGGTTCTTGGGCACCCTGTATAAGTGAATAAAGGCATAAAAAAAAAAACAAAAACAAATTTGTTTATTAATTTTATAAAACTAGTTTAAAATAAATTATTACCTATTCCTTTTACTAATAAAAAATTCAAATTACTTATGCTATATTACTACACATAAAAAAATATATTATGAACAAATATGACATGTTGCTTATTCTTAATAAGAAATAATTATATTATGAGCTGTCTTCACTAACATTATTTACTATTTTAATATCCAGATCAAAAAGCTTTTGAAAGAAGCGAAGATTAATTAGCTGCTTCAAAAGATCTGGTAGTAGGAATCACTTTGTTTCCACATAAAATAATACATTTGGCTACCTGGAAATCCAATGACGGTGTTACAGCTAACCACATTGATCATTTACTTATGAGTGCGCGGCATATATCAGGATTTGCGGATGTTAGGTCATATAGGGGAACAAATATTGAATCGGACCACTATCTGACTATTGCCAGGGTTCGCGCAAGGATATCCAATGTGAGATCAATAGCCAGTTACCCACGTAAAAGATTTAATGTCAAAAAACTAAAGGATTATAGCATATCATAAAAGAATAGATAAAAAAATTAGAGAGCTGGAATGTGTGGATGATATGAAGCTCAGATGGACTAATTATTCCAATTTGGTATCGGAAACTGCGGAAAAGATATTAGGATTTGAAGAGAGAAGGATAAGATCACCATAGTTTGATGAAGAATGTCAAATAGCAACCATACCAGCAGATCTGTGGAGGAGTATAGAATAAAAAGAAGAACTGAAAAGAAAACACATAGGAAGAAAAAACGAGATTGGCAGAATAAAGAACTGAAAGATGTTGAAGAGCACATGGATATGAATGAGACCAGGAAATTCTATAGAAAAGTAAATGAAGGCAGGAAGCCATTTCAACCTATGACAGTCATGTGTAGGGATACGGATGGAACTTAGTTGTCGGATAAGAGGAGTGTTTTGGAGCGTTGGAAGGGCCACTTTGATGCTCTGCTTAACAAGGAGCATGATGCTAGGCAATACACTACCCGTGAAGCTAATGCGAGTGATGCTGAATATATCAAACCGCAAGATGAAGATGACATCCTGGATGCCATGGAGAGGTCAAAGAATCATAAGGCACCAGGGTATGATGACCTACAGGCGGAATTATACTAGCATGGTGGTAATGAGCTTGTAAAAGCCCTCCGAGACAGGTTTTTGACGGTTTGGACTGGGGAAACAATGCCTGATGACTGAAGTGTCACCATAATCTGCCCTATTTATAAGAAAGGTGATAGACTGAAAGTCAACGAGAAAAAAACCGAAGTATATGTGTACTGGGGCAGAGCAAGAGGATGAAATCACTATTTATCGTTACACGTTTGAAGTAGTTGATAAGTTTTTATACCTTGGAAGCCAGGTAAACCGCAACAATGACATGCAATCCGAGATAAAAAGAAGAAGAGTTGTGGCTAATGGGTGTTATTTTGGGCTAATAAAATTTATGAGAAGTGGACTGATATCCCGTAGCTCCAAGATTAGGATACATAAGGCCCTTATACGGCCAGTTCTAACTTATGCCTCGGAGTGCTGGACCATAACCATAGCTGATGAGCTAAGTCTCCTAAGATTTGAAAGAAAAATTTGAGAACAATTTTTGGCTCCATCCGAGATGGAGAAGTATGGAGACAAAGGTCAATAAATGAATTAGCCCCAGCTTTATAAGGAAAAAGATGTCGTTCGGTATATAAAATTCGGTGGGTGGGCCATATTGGAAGACAGGATCCACCACAAACGCAGATTAGGAAGACCCAGGGTCAGATGGAGTGATGGTGTACTAAACGGTGCTAGGTCCCTCAAAATAGAGACAGATGGCGGACTATGTTGGAGGAGACCAAGACTCAGTGATGGGCTGTAGCGTCAGGAAGGAAAGAAGGAAATCAAAAAGCTTTAGTTCTTTTACTGATTTCATGTAAAAGTGATGAGTACAAAAAGTTATTGAATTTTGTAGTTATTGAAGATCATTATGGGTTGATCATATAGTACATATTAGAAATCTGATAATTCATAATATCTAGAATAATTTTACAACGTTTTGCAGATGTTTTGTTGTCAACATATATTCTTAGAGAACCGTCAGGAAATTCCACCACACCGTTACTTTTGAAACCCGTTTCCTACAAATCTGGGGTTTCACCACTATTCCCTGGGTATAAGTACCCGTACTGCCAAGGTTAGAGTGAAAATACACTTATTATAAATGTAGATAATTACTTAAAATCTTTCAAAACATCAGTACTTTGTTACATTGACAATATATTTTAAAGTTTTTAAAAATGTGAACACCAACGCACAGAGGGGTAAATGATAGGTCTAGCCGGCCAAATATTTACTAAAATAAATGTTCGCAATTTCGAAGAAACGTGAATAAGAAGAAATCTAAACCAATTATAGAAATGAAAGTAACTCACCCATGTGAAGATCACAGGCCGGTAGAAACTCTTTGGGCAAGCAGACGCGCCCGCCTGACCGCAATGAGGCAGAAGTCCTAGTAGCTGCGAGAATCGGTTGAGAAATCGTCTAGCTTGATCAACACTCATTTGCAAGTAAGAGGGGAAATATAATGTCTTTTGGAATATAACATGAAGAAAACACGGTTAAAATAAACTTTGGAAGACTATTTTTAGCCTTGGACATATAATATATAATAAACTGAGGAACACTAAAAGCCTTGGACATTAATGGAAGGCAAAGGGCCTTGGACAAAAAGAAATTAGTCCAGCAAGGATTAGCGTGGGAGATAGGTTGTAAGGAATATTACGAGAGATGGAATTAGTTATCAGCTGCCCTCTAGGTAGTTATTATAACACTAAAGGGCTAGTTGACTTAAGAATTTCGGTAGATAGCGTGACTATGAACATTTTCTCCTCTTTTTATTCTTTTACAAAAGGACGCCTTTTGGCGTGAATGGTGTTACTATATACATCTCCCTATCTACAAAGAGCGCCGATTGGCGCGAACACACCGCCCACCAAAATTGGGATGTTGCCCAATTTTATTACAAAGAATTATACAATGAAAATGGTAGGTAGGCTTAAGCAAAATTTATAAAATTCAAATGGGAAAGGAAAACGAAAATCAACTTGAGTAAATAAAATAAATAGGATAGCCCCGCTGGGCGAACAATTATACGATATAAGGAACATAAAATAGCACAACTGGTCGACAATTATACAATGAAAAGGAAGGCATTACGGAAGTGGAATGAGCTTGTTCACGGGTCTGGTTAGAGTGGCAGTAGAGGTCTCAAGGGTAGCCACTCGAGATACACCATTATGCCCAGGCTTGAGCTCGGAAATACGAGCTAAAGACCGGGAGAGTGGGGAGCTGTTCATTCCCTTGCTCACGATTCATTCCCTGGTTTAGCCGCTTGGAATTTGAGGTCCACTTAGCACGTTTTTAAGATCCGGTAATGGCTTGGTGCTTAAGTCTGTGTCACGATAAGGAGGAGGCCAATGTTCCTGACAATTGGTCAAAAGCGAGGGATCTTGAGTCCATAAACAGAAATATTCGGCCTGCGCGTATTGAGTAGGGGTAAGACCCCTAGAGACCATATTGGCAGGATTAGCGACAGTAGAAGCATCAGCAAACCCTACTCGGGAGAATGGTCAAACATTGAAATTTTAGATTGTAGAGACCTTTTGAAATCTACAACTGGTGTTTTAAAGAAAGTAGGTTTAATATGATTCGATACAGGAATTTTACTTATTACACAATCTTGGTTACTTTGTTAACATACTGGTTTCTCATTATTTTTATTTTTAACAGCATGGGATTCGGGACAATCTGGAATGGCTAAAGAATAGTGGTTATTCGAGGATGAAATGTAGTTATCCTCTTCACTAAGATAAACAAAAGACTTTTCATCAGATGAATCACTAGCACCATTCGTATCAGTACCACCTATTTTATCGATGTGATTAATTTTTGAAACCAGTTTGAGTTTAAAGAATCATCCTGATTATCAATTTGTATTTCCTGGAGAACATTATCACCACATAGTCTGTGACTGCATGAATTAGTCCTAATAAAAGGGTCAATGTTTTCGGGAATGTCAGAGGTCTGCACTCGCGTCGTTCAAATGGGAGTTTTTCAATATTCTGAATTTCCGAAAAATCATGGAGATCTTGGGAAATTTGAGAAACGGAAATTAAAGATGTGGTTGATTGATTTCGAGTTAGGGTTTGGATGGGACCTATGATTGTCCAACCAAAAATAGGACTGATAGCAATTGGACCAATAGAGCTTGGAATAAAAGGATGAGGCAGTAATAATTGCGGGTAGACATCGGCACCTTAGAGGAGGTAAATTTTGTCGCATTGATGAAAGTCAGGATCGGCCAAACGCAAATGTTCAAAAGCGCGAGCAATTTCTGCGGTAAGACCTTTAGGAGGCAAATGGTTAGCAATATGAGGAACCACGGACGCGCTGACAAGAATGTGCCTGTGAGAAAACCTAGAGGAAATGTCGCATAAAACTGTGCCTGGAGAGTTGGAAACACGTCCACCGATATCTGAAACAGTATAGGGCAGATCACGCGTTTTTTTGACTCAATTGGTCAAAAAGGCGCTCAGAAATAAAAGAAAGTTGCGATCCCGGGTCGATGACCCCTCTGGCGGGAATGTAACCTAATTGTAACTATCACAAATACGCGCCCGAAAGGTACCTAGAAGTGAAGTCAAGTGATTACCGGAAGCAATACAACTACGAGACATTGAGGAATCAGCTGGTGATTGATCAGCGGAAGAAGATGCTTGTTCACTAGATGTGGTATTAGCATGATCAGATGCGCGGTTAGGCGCGGAATTCAAATGTACATTTGAATTTACAACTTGAGAGGGATGCAAAAGTGTGTGATGATCTAGTTAATTAGTGAAGTAACCTTGGAACTTATAGTAAGAGTGTTTGGGGGAGAAATTATCTTCAACGTCATAACTTGCTTTGTAACAAAATTTAACAAATTATCAAATAGAGGGACCGGTTTTGAAGTGCGGGAATCTAGGTTATTTAATGATAAGGTTAATAGAATAAAATTAGATAAATCATCGATAGGCAACGCCTTAATAGCCTGCGCCGAATTCTGATGCATTTCTAGGAAATGCTTTAAATTACTTAACAAATTTGAATTGATGGGCTTGAAATGCAAAATTTTGTTTAAATATGCTTGAGCTGTTCTCCTGGGATTTTGGTACCTGTTTACTAGTGCTGAAAAGGCAAGCTCGCAAGTTTCAGTAGTAAGCTGAAAATTGGCTATGACGGAAAGAACACTCCCGCTTAAATTGGACCTTAGGAAATGGAAACGTTGTATGGGGCTTAGAGACGGGTTATCGTGAACAAGGGATGTGAATAGAAAAAAAAATTCAGGCCATTTTTCTATGTCGCCTGAGAAAGTTGGCAAATTATTTGGCGGTAATGAGAAACTCCCTTGAGAACCCTGACTGGTGTTCTACAGGGCTGGTAACTGGTGTAGAGGTTATAATAGGTTTTTCTTTTTTTAGTTGAAGGTATTTATTTAGCCTTTTTTTTTGCGTAACATATCATTAAAGGCTATAGCCGGGGCTTGAGTATCTACATGAGTTTGTTTTGATAGGAGAGCATTTAGGTCACTGATTTTTTCATTTACCGCTTCAAACTTACCTTGAAGGGAAGGCAAATCCTATTAAAGAGGCTGAACAGAAAAAATATCCTCAACAGAAGAGGCTTTTATTTGGCCCCAACTACTAGTGATGTCAGCAAACACCGTTTCCCTTTTTGATAATAATTGGGCTTGAAGTATGAGATTTTTATCTTCTATAGGCATTGTGAAAATTGTAGTAGAGAAATAAGAAGGAAATTGTAATATATACAGTAGAGTAAAAAGAAAAAGAGAAACTGTTGCAAACTTAATTACTTTAATTATATAGCGAATATAACAGAAGCCGAGTAAAAAAAAAAAAAAAAAAAAAAAATAAATAAATAAAAAAAAAAAAAAAAAAAAAAAAAAAAAAAAAAAAAAAAAATAAAATAAAATAAAAAAATAAAAAAAAATAAATAAAAATAATGGCGGGGATACAATACGAGATGATATAGCGAGTATGTTAGAAGTGAAATGATAGCTGAGCGTTGTGACGTCAGAACACGGCAATATAAATCTGCTATATAGGCTAGGAAAAATGGCTGGCCATAGCGTCGGTTGTAAATGCGTAAATTTGTCACAAATCGGAAATTTGAGTAAAAAAATGGGAAATATTTCTAAATTTTTAGAAATTTCAACGGGAAAATTACTGAAATAATTAGTACAATCAAATGAAATAAATTTTACTTGCAAGGAGTAGAAAACAATCGCTCCAAAATTGCGAATAAATTTATTTTAGAGTTTAATGCAGCGCATCATGGGCCAAAATGTTTGATCAAAGATCGTGAATTACACTGATAAAATTTAAAAAGAAGGGTAACTTCCTCACAAATCAAATCAGCCTCTGGAGAGTGGACTGTATATAATTTTACTAAAATAAATGTTCGCAATTTTGAAGAAACATGAATAAGAATAAATCTAAACCAATTATAGAAATGAAAGTAACTCACCCTTGTGAAGATCACAGGCCGGTAGAACCTCTTTGAGCAAGCAGACGCGCCCGCCTGACCGCAATAAGGCAGAAGTCCTTCTAGTTGCTGCGAGAATCGGTTGAGAAATTCTCTAGCTTGATCAACTCTCATTTGCAAGTAAAATGGGAAATGTAATGCCTTTTGGAATATAACATAAAGAAAACACGGTTAAACTAAACTTTGGAAGACTATTTTTAGTCTTGGACATAAAATAAACTGAGAAACAGTAAAAGTCCCATAGCATAAAATAATATATAAACTGGGCGACTTGTGTCGCCCAGTTCCATGACTTTTTCGCCCAGTGAACGTAGCAGGTGCCGGCAAATTTTTACTGGAGCAAAAATTTCAATTTAAATACAGTTTTTTAAAATAATGAAAAAATGGACGGTATGTGTTGCGATGGCAACCAGTTTTGTATATAATTATTAATAATGTTTTAATTGTAACCTACCCAGTTTTGGTTGTTATCATTATAAAATAAAGTGTTTTTATTTTGTGTTAAATTTTGAACACGTAGTTTTTTTTGTCTAGACTTTCTGGTTTACCTTAAAATAATCATTCTCGACAACTGGTGACTTTACGTGAGTTTTTTTTACCGAAATGCCTCTAGAAACGGAGATAAAGAGCGATCCAAGTAAGGCAATGACTGCAAGCACTGGCTTCTCCGAGTCTCAAATCACTTCAAAATCGGTAATAAACTACCAAATAGGAGCCTTTGGTGGGCCGACTACAAGACAACCAGTCTTTTACAAATCCAACCCGGAATTGTGGTTTTTACAAGCAGATGCTGTGTTTGCTACTTCACGTATAACCTCTTCGAAGATCAAATTTCAGACTGTAGTCGTGGGGCTGGAACTTGAGGTCCTAACCCAAGTCGCTGACCTATTGGCAGTTACGGAAGAAGATCCCTACGACGCACTCAAAAGACGCCTCGTTTCGATCTATGGTGAGTCCAATTCTTCTAAAATTAATAAATTATCAAGTGATACGCAGCTGGGGAGCCAAAAACCCTCTCAATTATATAGATGTATGCTGCAATTGGCAGGTTCTTTGACGGAGGAATCTATAATGAAGACCCTGTGGCTAAGAAAACTACCTACTAGAGTTTAGGAAATTTTGGCCGCTACGAGCCAAGATGATATTGAAGTTTTAGCCTCTCTGGCAGACAATATTATGGAAGTTGAGACGCCAGCAGAAGTAAATGCCGCTGTTAGAGTGTCACATACAGCAACTAGCGATACCGTTCTTGAGGAACTGCGGAGCCTTCGAGAATAAGTGGCCGAGCTTCGAATACAATTTAGACACAAAGGGCGAAACAGCACTCAATCTAGTCCCCAGGAGAGTAAAATATATTTCTACCAAAAACGATTTGGGCCAAAGGCAAAGAAATGTGTTAAACCGTGTGGTTAGAAATCCTTAAGTCCTTTAAACTGAAAGGGTCGACGGAGCAGGCGGCAGTCGTCGGAACAACGCCGCCTTTTTATAACGGATCGAGAATCAAGGATATGTTTCCTTATTGATACAGGTGCTTCAACCAACGGAATTCTTACTGGTAGCAACCAATAGTACTCCAATACCTACTTATGGAGAGAAGACTCTCAAACTTGATCTTGGACTGCGACGAATCCTTCCATGGACATTTCTCTTGGCGGACGTAGGAAGGGCAATAATCGGAGCCGATTTTTTCTTACATCATGGCATCAATATCGATATTAGAAACAAACAGTTGACCGATCGGCAATCCGGATTATCAGTTACTGGAACAGTGTCTACGGTCACTACACCGACCATACTGCCTGTACCCCAGAATTCTCGTTACGCTTACCTTTTGAGGGAATTTTCCAAGATCACTCGACTATCACCGATCCGTGGACCCGCTCGAAGTGTCATCAAGCACCACATCGAGACTAAAGGAAACCCAGTTACCTGCAAGGCAAGAAGACTTCCACCTGAAAGGTATTCAGCGGTGAAGCAGGAGTTCCAAACCATGATTGAGGAAGGTATTTGCAGACCATCAAGCAGTGCCTGGTCAAGTCCTCTCCATGTAGTTCCAAAAAAAGACGGAAAAATCAGAGCCTGCGGAGATTACCGCACATTGAATGCTAAAACGGTACCTGATAGGTACGCAGTGCCAAACATAATGGATTTCACAATCCAGTTAGATGGCGCCAAGGTATTCTCTACTCTAAATATTGTACGTGCGTACCATCATATCGCTGTTGCTGAGAAAGACATTGGAAAGACGGCTATTATCACGCCTTTCGTCCTGTTTGAATTTCTCAGGATGTCATTCGGGCTAAAAAACGCAGCACAAACTTTCCAGCGTCCCGTGGATAACATGTTGCGAGATCTGCCATACGTTTTTCCATACCTGGACGACTTCTTAGTAGCTTCGAAATCGCAGGAGGAACATGAACATCATCTCAAAGACGTTTTTAAGAGGTTGAATGAATAAGACCTCAACCTAAGCAAATGTGTTTTTGGAGAACCTCAGGTCGACTTCCTCGGCTGCAGGGTGGACGCGACTGGTATACAGCCTCTTTCTGCAAAAGTTCAAATGATTCAGGAGTACCCGAAACCCAACAACATCAGTGAACTTCGCAGGTTTCTAGGTATGATAAACTTTTACAGGAGATGCCTCCCTCTCGCTGCCGAAACACAAAAACCCTTGAACCAACTCACTCACAACTGCAAACGGCGAGATAAAACTCCCATTGCATGGACGGAAGAGACACTACGAGCTTTTGAACAATGCAAACAGAGTCTCGTTGAAGCTGTTAGGCTGTCCCATCCTGGATTTTTTTTTTTTGTTTCCAAGCCTCTATTGGATTTAAACTTTTATTTATTAATGGAATGGCATTTATTGAGGTCTGGTCTTTTTCTGTACTAGGTACATTGCAAGACCTGCAGAAAGTTTGTGGGATCATGGAGTGAGGATTTTCAGAAAGATATGTGTTTAGGTGATGGGGCTCACCTAAATCTTGTTGTGGAGAAACTTATAACTAACTTTTGAAAACTAATAAACTAATAAGAATGTCCTTATGGTCACATTCCTGACCAGTGTCTACTGGGCTGTGATTGGTCCGCTTCTGTCTTCATTACGGTCCGGTTGTTAATTGCCAGCGGACCGGGGGTGGCGCTGGTGTCAAGGTTCTGAACAGGGCGTTCCTTAAGAACTGCAGAGAGTCCAGGAACTTGACATGCCGGCGCTGGATAAACTCCGGGATGGTCGGAAGATCGAAGATCTCGTGGAGGTCTTCTGGCTTCTTCTTCTTCAGTGAGGTAGTTCTTGCTACCTTCTTGAGCATGGAGTCCTGGAACCGCTGCAGGTGCTGTCTAGTTCCGTCTGAAAGGTGGGTGAGAAGAGGGGCACCGTACAGGAGGGCAGGTATCAACATGCTTTTATATATGCAGAGTTTGAGACGGAGGGAAAGTGCTGGAGAGGATAGGAGGTGATGGAGGCGGTAGGATCTTCTTCTCACTTAGCGGTGTACCCTATAACAGTGAGCTGAAAATTTCAGCAGTCTATCTATGGTAATGCCCAAGTAGACAAACTTCCGGTGCCATCCTGGAATTTCAGGGGAAGTCTCTTTAACCTGTGATGCATCCGACAAAGGTATTGGTGGTGCCCTGCAGCAGCAAAAGAACGGTGAATGGCAACCCCTTGGATTTTTTTTTAACCTCTGTCAAATACACAAAGAAATTATGCTACTTACGACTGGGAACTCCTCGCGATTTATGAAGCAATTAAAAATTTTCGGCCTCTTTTAGAAGGTTTAATTTTCCACATCATAACGGACCATAAGCCATTAATACATGCTTTCCAAAAAAGATCTGAGACAGCCTCTCCTCGTCGAATTAGGCATCTCAATTTCATAAGTCAGTTTACCACAGATATCAGATACAGACCCGGATCCGAAAATGTGGTAGCTGACACACTATCCCGAATCGAAGAAATTCAATCACCGGATGAATTCTCAGAAATAGCGGACGCACAGAAGAAGGGCAGTAGCATAGAAGACCTCAAGAAAAATACCAGGCTGCAACTTAAATTCGTCATCATCCCCGGTACAAATATAGAGCTAATTTGCGAGACTTCAACTTTGACAGCTCGACCCGACGTCCCAAAAGAGTTTCACCGCGTCATTTTCGACCGCCTTCACTCATTGAGCCACCCAGGTATCAGAGCTAGTAGGAAGTTGCTCGCTAGTCGCTACTTCTGGCCGAAAATTAATCGGGATGTTGGTGAATGGGCAAAGACCTGTATTCCTTGCCAAAATACTAAAATTCACCGCCACACAGTGACTCCCCAAACAGCATTAACGGCTCATCTTAGCTCTACACGATGGACACAGGTTTTGCCATCCCTGTTGTTCGGACTACGGGCTACTTTCAGAGAAGATGTAAGAGCTAGTGTTGCTGAAGCTCTATATGGGCAACCCTTGCGTCTTCCAGGTGACTTTTAGAGGACACAACAAGTCGAGAGCCTTGTGTTGCCCTACAGCAGTTAAAAGAGGATCTCGCACGACTCAAGCCCTCAAAATAACGGGAAGTGTACAGCAGAAAAACCTTCCAACATAAGGATTTAGCAACTTGTTTCCACGTATTCCTGCGTGAAGATGCTGTTCGTAAACCACTAACACCTCCATATTCTGGACCCCACCAAGTCTTTCGTCGAGGCGATAAGATATTTACTCTTTTGATCGGCAATAGAGAAGTTGCTGTCTCCCTCGATCGTCTCAAGCCAGCCTAATCCTATCTAGTGATACACATACGGAAACCACTATAATAAAACCATCATCATCACCACTCAATAAAGACCATAGCAAGAATAAACAAGAAAAAGCATGTTCATCATCTGGACAACCCCAGACATCAAATAATCAGGAAGACGTTTACAGCACAAGGAGCGGACGTTTGGTGAAGAAGGTGATCAGTGACTCCGTCACTAGGGGGGGGGAGTGATGATGTAGCGGTAGCCACTAAGCATAACAAATAGTTTTACTAATTTTTTTTTTGTCTTTAACGGACTACTTTTATGTGTTGCGATGGCAACCAGTTTTGTATATAATTATTAATAATGTTTTAATTGTAACCTTCCCAGTTTTGGTTATCATTATAAAATAAAGTGTTCTTAGATTATGTTAATGTTTTTGATATTTTCAATATGAAATCTTATGACTAGTTTTGTAGATTAGTTATTCTTTGTTTAGAAACTAAAGATATTTTTTAAGAATATGAGGATTTTTTTTTTTTTTTTTTGCAACATACTAATTTTAAGACTTTGTATGTGTTGTATTATTTACTGTGCTATTATACCAAGCAGATGGCGTTTGTTTCTTTCAATACAATAGCTTACGTTTTCTGACAATTCAATTACTTACCATCTATCCAAATGTAAATTATAATATGGCCTAAACTAAAATGTAAAACAACTAGCTTAAGCTTACATGGGCCTATTTCAAAGCTTAAGCTATAAGTTCAAATCCACAGCTACAAATAAAAAAAAACTTGAAACCGACCAATGGGAGCACAAATGTCAAGTTTTTTTTTGGAATTGCAGCTGTAGAGTTGTACTTCTATCTTTATGAAATAGGCCCCTGGTGTCAATTTAAAAATAGGTTCATACGTCATAGAGTGGACCAAATTAATTGTCAAAGTAAACTACAACTATGATTGAACATTTTTGCAATTGCACAATTTCTTGCAAGATACCTTGTATTAAGGTAATAAGGTGTTTTTCCAGCAAATATTATGTGTTCCGCAATTTATTGTTTACTTAAAATATTTTATTCTAGTAAAAATAAAATTAATTTTTCGTAAAGATAAGTTAAAACAAATATTTGGTTTCCCAAGAAAATATTCTTACAAGTACATTAAAAAATTAAAATATATAAAAACTCGTAATCAAAATAAGGCTTTCAAAATACCACATTCTTCTAGGAAGGGCCTGAAATCATTAATTGAAGTAGGGAGTTCCCGGTATTCAAAACCTCACAATGTTAATTAAGAGTTAAAACGGCCTAAAAATGCGTCATTTGACACTTAATTTTGAAAAATTTTCCCCCAGGCCCCCCACCCTACCCCCGGTACTTTTGCCGTCCCGTATGTCGCCCAGTCAAAATTCCTTAATATGCACTGAAAAGTCTTGGACATTAATGGAAGGCAAAGGGCCTTGGGCAAAAAGAAATAAGTTCACCTTGCTTAGCTTCTGACGAAAGAGTGGGCCTAGTCCAGCAAGGATTGGCGCGGTAGCTAAGAAATTGCAAGGAATATTCCGAGAGGTGGAATTAGTTATCAGCTGTCCTCTAGGTAGTTATTATAACACTAAAGGGCTAGTTGACTTAAGAATTTCGGTAGATAGCGTGACTATGAACATTTTCTCCTCTTTTTCTTCTTTTACAAAAGGATGCCTTTTGGCGTGAATAGTGTTAATATATACATCTCCCTATCTACAAAGAGCGCCGATTGACGCGAACGATCATCATTTTCTATATATTGTATGTTGCTGATTTCGGAATAAATATTCTATAAAATCTAGGACTTTGAAATCTGATATTAATCTCACAAGTAATAACCAATATTATCAATTTTATCTGGGTGTTGCAGCACAAATGAATTAGAGTAGCGGACACGAAATTAGGCGGGTCCGAAAAATTGCGATGTTGCCAGCTCATGCCCAACAACCCAAACCCAACCGATTGAAAGGATCCTTTACCAGAAATTTCAAAGTACGTCGTGATGGATTAAAGTTTGCTCAAACGATTGTGTTTTTATGGCTACACTCTTATTACATAAAACTTTATATCAATTAAATTAATATTAACAAATCTGTCAGCAACAAAGAAGCTGATAACTGAAACTCAGTAGAGTTAAAATAATTGGAACACATTTCATAAAGAGGTGCTAATGAACATTTTCAATCACCTATTTTTCTATTTAAAATTTCAAAAATTATACTTTTACTCAAAAGAATTCAGATAATATAATGTGGATAAATTCATAGGTACAGTACGAAATTGTGATCCAAATGATGAGTCCAGTTCATAGCAGGGTCAATAGCGTTTAAAACAAATTAAAATACTGAAAACCAAAAAGCACACAAACAGATTCAAATACCACGGAGGACAGAGAACGAATGAGATAGGGATTGTGGTCGAGCGTAAAAGGGTAGTAGGCAACAATGGGCGGTCAACGTTGCCACCTACTGGCAATTGGAGGGCTGAACTACTCCTCCCGTCGATTCGTTGGGACTAAGTGCGGCAATGCAGCGAAAAGGCCCACCCGCCTTATATGTTTTGGTAAGAAATAAATGGATAGCAACTCTTTGTATGTTTTGATAGAAAAAAAAAAACTTGATTAAAAAGAGAAAAAACAACTGTTTTAATTTAAAAAAAAGTGTTTTGTAAAAAAATAACTGTATGTCTTATAAGAAAAAAAACCATTTCGTAAAAAAATAAAAATAAACTTATTTTGCAAAAGAGTTTCTTCATATTTTTTCCCTACTTTTTCATTAAAAAATATAAAATGAAAAATAAATGAAAAAAAGAAAAACTGATTAAAAATAAAATAATAAATGTTTTGGAAAAAAGTAATAAACCTATTTTGCAAAAAGAATTTATCCACATTATAATATCTGAATTCTTTTATGTAAAAGTATATTTTTTGAAAATTTTAAATAGAAAAATAGGCGATTGAAAATGTTCATTAGCACCTCTTTATGAAATGTGTTCCAATTATTTTAACTCTACCGAGTTTCAATTATCAGCTTCTTTGTTGCTGACAGATTTGATAATATTAATTTAATTGATATAAAGTTTATGAAATAAGAGTGTAGCCATAAAAACACAATCGTTTGAGCAAACTTTAATCCATTACGACGTACTTTGAAATGTCTGGTAAAGGATCCTTCCAATCGGTTGGGTTTGGGTTGTTGGGCATGAGCTGACAACATCGCAATTTTTCAGACCCGCCTAATTTCGTGTCCGCTACTATAATTGAATTACTTCAACAAGCTATAAGTTTCTTAACAGCTTTTAAACAACAGTTATATTCCTCTGCTACCTCCAGCTAGCTGTTTACAGGCCAGTTCTCTTTCTACTCATTTATAATAAACTGAAGTCGTATAGGTTATGGGAGAAAATAGTCTGGAGGCTAGTCCCCCTGATATTAATATGCCATTAATTCGAAATAAATCTCCAACATTTCAAAGGTCCGTTTATATTAATAGTTGAAAAATAAGTTGATGAAAATATATCGTGCTTTCATGATATGAAAATTGGTAGAACCTTAGGATTAAACAATTCGCAGGTTTTTTCCTTTAAAAAGAAAAATAGGTTCCAAATAGAAATTAACGAAATACACTTATATTGGCAAAAGAATTGAGTAGAAATTAACTTCAAAATTCAGGAATTTACCAACCGCTTTTTAGAAAATCAATTTCTTGAAATCAATAAACTCAGAGCTTTTATTCCAAACACCAACGTATTAAATTACGGAGTTATTAGAGATGTTCACTCACCTCTCTCAGAAGAAGACATTCTCAGCGAAATTCACTCTAATGAAAAAATAATTAAAGTTCGCCGTTTTAGCAGAAGAATAAAAAATCCCGATGGAAATGTAACAACAGTAGCTACAGGAACTATGCAAATTGCATTTCATGCTCAGAAGCTTCCTGAAAACATCACCCTTAATTTAGCGCCTAGGAAAGTTCACCCGTATATTTTCAAACCTCTATTTTGTGAAAAATGTTTAAGATATGGGCATACAATAGAGAAATGTCGAGGAAAAGAGAGGTGCCTAAAATGTGGCTCCAGTGAACACAAAATCAGATTTTTGCGGCAATGAGATAAAATGCCTACATTGCAAAAACGGGCACATCCCAACAAACCAAGAATGCCCTGAAGTAATTTGACAAAATAAAATAAAAGAGGCAATTAGAGGTGGGACAAAAATAACGTATTCTTTAAAATAACCTATTATTGACTCGGAACTGTTATCACCAATCACCTATTACTGAAAAAACCCTATTACCAGTGATCATATTTTAAAATATCTATAAATAAACCTAAATTTGTATTTTAGAATAACTATATTTTACAATATTAGTCAAATTTATTAAATCTTCCATCGAAAACGATGGAGAAATAACAATAAATTGGGGTTGTTGGTGTAAGGTGTTAGGTTATAACAGATAGAAGAACCGATCGGTTAAGGTTATTCGACCAGTTACCGTTCTTAGATCGGTTCTCAATAACTGTTGAGTAACTTATGTTATCGAATAACTCATATGGCTGTCCTATTATTGAAGAACCGATAGGTCACGTGATCTAATAACGCAAACAAGAACTAGTCGCAGTGGGTTGTGACGCTCCTAGCGGCCGTGGTTCGAACTAAAACAGAAATTCGTGATCATAGTACAATCATATCACAATAGATGGAGTTCGAAACTGTGAACAAAAATAAATGCTTTGATTTTAATTTGTAAATAAATCTTCATGATTTCCTTTTTTGTTTCATTGCGAATCGATAAAAAATCTCTTGGTTAAGAGAGGTTCTACTTTAATACAAAGTGCTGAAACTTTTAGATGAGCTTTGTAATACCAGATTTAATTTAAATTTACTTAGAATGAAATAGTTCTCCAATATTCAGGGTCTTAATGTTTTCTAATCGTAATTTTAAAAAGTTGAAATGGCTAGTTAATATCAAATGCTTTTTCTTATGTTATATTACAAATAATAATGTAATGACAAATGAATGTCATTAAAATCTTATGATGATTATAATGAATAGTTAAAATCTTGCAATGATTATTAAATCATGAAAATATTAGCTTGTTGTAAAATCTGTTTAGACTTTTGTAATTTATAGTTATTCCAAGGATATTTACACTTATATTAGATTCCATCGAGACACTACCTTTTTACCTGTTTGTAAAATATAATACTGCTTTTTGAAGTAAGTATTTAGTCTTTTGATATATAGCTTTTTTATTTTTGTGAATGGTTTCTTTCATAAAACTTTTTAGTTATCATTTTTATGGTTAAATACATTGAAATATTTGTAAATAGATTTGTTAACAAATAAACTGAATATTTTTAATTCATTTTGTTTTTTTCCTTTAAAAACTCTGATGTAAATTGATTGAATCTGTATGGTTATTAGTATTGTCCAATATTTTGGTGAAGTATTTATGAGAACAGTTCTTTTAAATAAAAACTCATTGTAATTGTACAATGATAATGTGGAGTGTTGATAAATTTGTACAAACTTTATTGTAATTTGTTTTGTTTTTTTATATAGTTTTAGTCCATACATTATCTCATTTTGTGATTTTTATAATTACCCTTTCTGTTCTGGAAACTTATAAAATGAAAAATACCTTCAGGTTTGTTCAGTTATTGTATCCTAATCTTTATCAGTTATTTGTTCAAAACATCTTTTGATCAACTAATCTTTCTCTTGTTTGCTGCCATACCTTTCTTTACATCCCCTATCCACAATTTCCTCAGACATCCTTCAACCTAATCTCTAATCTGTTCAGGAAAATATACTATGGCCTCTGTTTTGATACATCCTTTTTGAATGAGCTCCTGGTTTAAATACTCTTTAAAATATTTTTTTCCTCAATTAGGATTGATGACTTAATTCCAATAAAAGTGGCAATTAATTCATGAAACCCTAATTGTATTGATCCTTATGTACCATCATGTGTACCTCAAGTGATTTTTTCCTCCCTCATATATTGTCTTATGATATTATTAGAAACATGATGGGCTCTTATTATGAAATAACTTCCACTCTGAGTACCCATCTCTAAAGATAGTAGCGTTTAAGCTTTTTCTTCTCCACACCACAGATTTTAGCAAATTTAAAGACAATTTATAGTGATAAGGAAAGATATAATCATCTTATTTTATTATTATTATTTTTTTTTTAAAGGAAACATTTTTATTCCACAGGAACGAGTTTAGGATTCCTACAGTCTTCCTTTCTCTTAATATTTTCAATGAAATATCTTAATTAATAGAGGATTCCTTTCCAGGAAGGATTAGTAGACCTCTAATCTTCAATGCTAAAAAATGTGCTTGAAGAGTTGAGGGACAAAAACTCTTTCTTCTTTAGATTTATTTCCATGCCCTTTTCAGAATACTGCTTAGAGTTTCCTCAGCATGTATTCTAGATCACATTCCTCAGTGGCAATGAGTTGATAAACTCCTGCAATTTGTTTTATGAATTAGATATCTTTCAAAATCTCCAAACCCATGTGTTAATATTTCTCTCCTATTTCTAGAAAGGTTGTTTAATAACTATGTTAAAGAGCGTAGATGATTAGCAGCAACTTTGATTTAATCCTTTGGTGATGTGTAATGCTGAGGGGACATGATATCAAAACTTTTTTTTTTTAAATACTTTTGTATACAATTAGTAACGCTGCTATTTCAAAATTTAATTCCCAATTCTGCACCTTTATAAAGGCCTTGTATGCCTTATCTCAGACTATCACTTATCTCTGACAAACAGTGCTTTCCACACCTTATTTAAAGGACCTAAGTCAAAGCTTTCTAAAGGTGGATAAAGGCTAAATTTACCTCCTGGACCAGAAGTCTTGGAAGTCCACCAAATGCTTTAAAAAAAAATTGGGATATAGTAAAAACTTGACCTAAGATGGCCCAGCCTGAATCCTGCTTCTACCTCTGTTATTTTCTTCTTTATTTTATCTTACAGCCAATATTTTAATACACAATACATGCTTAGGTAACAGATTGATACAAGCTACTTGTAATTGTTGAGTCTTTATAATTGTTCAAATATGTTTTACTAACACCTATATGCATTTTTTAAAAATAAAATCTTGGCAGTACAATTAAATAAGGACAATGTTTTTTAAAGATTTATTTAGCTGAATTCGTTTGTATCATAGTTGGCCGATTTATTTTTAATTTGTTATATATTTTGACAACTTTTAATTGGCTTCTAAAATTTTTTGTTAAAAAAAAATTGACACAATAATTTTGGTTGATTTTGTGTTATTTATCATTTGTAAGATTACTAAATAAACAAATTATTAACATTATTAGCAATGGCGAGGAGAATAAATTAATGAATTACCAGTCAAAATGTCTAAAAGTAAGTTTTTAATAGGTTAGAACCACTAGCGCCAGGTCGGTGATCGAAAACTGAACGATGGCTGGCAATAGGTTATTCTAATAACAGTTGAGAACTGTTGTAGAACTGGAGTGATTGTAATAACTGCAGTGATTCTAATAACTGGCGTTATTGTAAGAACTGCAGTGATTCTAAGCGTTATTGGATCCCGAAGAGTTATTGGCAACAGCAGTGATTGACGGGCGCGCATTCTAGCGGTAGGGCAGGGGTTTACTTGAATCACCTATTACTGGAATAACCTATTATTGGAACCTAATACTGGGATAGAGCCATAACGTAGTAACCTAATACCAAAAAATAACTGTTTAGCCCACCTCTAGAGGCAATGGCAGTCAGACCTCTTAGTTTTAATGAGGCAAACAGTCTATTTCCGGTCCCTACATATAACAAATTCTCCGCCTTAGATTTTCCTCAGTTATCCTTAAATAGCGAAATCTCAGCTATTAACCCCTACCGGTATGAAATAGACGTTACTAAAAACCCTGGGCAAAACTCTTCGCTTCAAATTAATAAATAAAACATAAAACGTAAAAAATATAATGACACCGCTATTGATTATCAAAATAAGAGCACTATAGCCCCAATGTATAAGCCATCAACTATATCCTGTCCTTTAATACCAAATAACCCCCATAGGGTCAACTCGGATAGCAAATATATCAATATGCTGAATTCTTTAATAAATAAAATTAAAAATATAGAAAAAGAAGAGGAAACAGTAAATATTATAGGATAAACCTTTTACAACTTTGTGCAGGAAAATAATGATATAATAAAGTCAATCTCAGCATTACAAAAAAATGAAAATGTGCCCCCTAATCACTAACCTTAATACACTCAACAAATACTTAAGACAATACTAATCGTTATATTTTGCATATATTTATAACGTATATAATTCTGATCCCTTTTACTGTTAACAAATATCTTTCTATCTATCACAACTCTTCAATTTAAATCGTATCAGTCTCCACATTAATCAGAAATCGATAATACCCATTCTATAACATCCATAATTATAGATTGAAAATCTTACAACATAACTGTCGAAGCAGAAGCAATAAATTCTCCGAAATCGAATTTATCTTAATATAAATAAAATACAGATAGCTTTATTGCAGTAAATGAGGTTTAATAATAAAAGGACATATCATGCTCAAAACTATAATATATTTTATTGAATAAATATTACAAACTGCCTCTTAAAGGACAATGAATAATATGTATGACAAAGAATACATTTATACACTATGTACAATTAAATAAAATAAAAATAAAATAAAGATCCTCTAACAATATTAAAAAATAAATAATTAAATAAATCGTTAAATACAAATATTAACAATAGTAATAATAAAGGAGCAGAAAGAAAAATAAATAAAAAATAAAATAAAAATAAATCAAATAAATTAAAAATAAATAAATTAATAAGCATAATCACACTATATATACAATGTACACAATCGTACCAGGAAAACCCCAGACCAAGCCTGTCCCCCAAATTATGGGAGGGTAAGCCAGGACTTGAGTGGAGAAGCTGGTCATTACCAGAACTCCAATACTATATATTTATTACAATAGGTCTCGGGGCCATTGTCGTTTTAATCTGCGAGGAGGGTTATAAGAATGTGTGGAGCTGGATAATGAATGTGCCAGAGGGTTCGGATGGTTGGAAAGGTTTTGATGGAATTTGAAGAATTTAATGGGTATAAGGTCAAGGAAAAAAGGTAAAACTATAATATAATAAAAAGAAACAGATAAGATAGATACGGAGGGGTGGACATTTTTCTCCATAAGTCTTTACCCTATGAAACTATAGGATTAAATAATCTGGGAACGATTGAGGCAGTAGGGGTTAAACTTCTCAATACCGAACCCCTTATCATATTAATATCAGTTTATATTCCTCCAGATCTTGAGGAATATAAACTGATATTATATTCTTAAAATATCAAATATTAATCCTATAGTTTCATAGAGTAAAGATTTATGGAGAAAAATGCCCACCCCTCCGTATCTATCTTGTCTGTTTCTTTTTATTATATTATAGTTTTACCTTTTGTCCTTGACCTTATACCCATTAAATTCTCCAAATTCCATCAAAACCTTTCCAACCATCCCAACCCTCTGGCACATTCATTATACACCTCGGAAATGCTCGGAGTACCATTCAAAATTCGTGCCGAAATGCTTGTGGAATGCAGAAATCCGCAAGGCATATGAAGAATAGAAAAGAGCAATAAAAGAATACCTCAGAAACATGACTGCATATAATTACAAAATGATGCGATCAAAAATTAACAAAACCAAATCCCTTAACAAAAAAACAAAAAAGGAATCATAAATGAAATTGAGAGCATCAATCCAAAACAAATAGGTTCCATGTGGAATAAAATCAAAACTCTACGTGGCGAGAGGATCAACATGCTAAACATAGTACTGACAAGCCAAATATCCGCGATTGTTTTTCTTGAGAAGTTGTCTAATATATTTGATCCTAGGCAACCATTACTCCGCGCAAAAAGCGGTTACTACCTCTTAGACTCACCCTTCCAACTAACAGAACTTGAAGCAGCATTGAGTGGAAAAACTGGAACCACCCCTGGTATGGATGAAATCAATTACGAAATGATCAAACTCTTACCGGACACGATGAAACAACACCTGCTCACAGCATATAACCAACTCTGGAACGAAGCAATGATCCCACCTGATTGGCGAACATCATTACCCATCCACAGTAACTTCATACCGCCCTATCGCTCTCATCCCGTGCTTAGCAAAAGTATTCAACATTATCATAACAACAGGCTTGAATGGTTTATAGAAACAAAAAATATTTTAAGCCCTTTCTGTTTTGGCTTCAGAAAAAATAGATCTACCACAGACGCAATCTTGTTCCTTACCAACGATATTTTCAAAGACTACAAAAAAAAAAAAAAAAAAAAAAAAAAAAAAAATCCTTGCTGCATTAACAATAGACATTGACAGAGCATACGACAACGTATAAATCCAAGTTCTACTCTCCAAATTAAAAACTCTTCATCTACCAATCAAATTAACTCAATGGATAATAAATTACCTATCATACCGGACATATTTCGTGGACAGCTGGGAAGGACGAGTATCTTTTGATACATATAGCGGGCTCCATCAAGGAGACCCTCTGAGTCCCACCCTCTTCAACATTCAAACTGAACATATTTCCAATAGCAAAATTAAAAATTGCAAAATTATTCAATTTGCACTTCAGTAAATACGGCAGAAGAAGGCAAAAAAACAATAGGCACATCATTAAACAGGTTAAATCAACTGTTTTTGGCTATGAAACGAAAAATTAATCCCAACAAATGCAGTGTAACTTCTTTTACAAGGAAAAGAAAGTTTATTCTGAAAGATTTCGAACTGTCTAGCGATAGATTCACTATAAAAGGTAAGAAACTCTAAAATTCTTGGGAGTCACATTAGACAGAAAATTAAATTTCAGAGACCACATCAAAACGATTCAAAAACACTCATTTCATAATATAAACATAAAAATCCTTAGCCGGAGTATTATGGGGATCACACCCTCGGAATTTCATTACATTATACAAAACAATTATTCGGTCCGTCCTAGACTATTGCTCTTTTATTTACAATGAAACAAAATCCCCCTACATCAAAGTGTTAAACACATTGCAATCAAGTGCCATTAGGTTATGCCTAGGGGCTTTCAAAACGTCTCCCATTAATGCAATTTAGGCCTCCGCCGGCGAAATGCCGTTAATCATTAGAAGGTCGTGGCTAGCTAAAATATACCTTCTCAAGGTTTATTCGGACTCTAACCACCCAGTTGGAAATGCAGTTCACATAGGCGATGTATTCTGTCAGAAGCTAGAAGAAATTATTAACTAACTACAACCATAGCTTAAATCACTCCATAAATCTGAAATATCTCAGGAATACACAACACCAGCTCCTAAATGCCTAATTAAAATAAATAGTAATCCCAATCTAATCGGTAAACACAGAATAAATCTCATTATTCCTCATTGCATCTGAAACTAGCAGCACTAGAAAAAATAGCTGAACGACATCCCGATTACCACCAAATATATTCTGATGCATCAAAAACACAAAACCGCACTTCGATCGCCGTATTTGACCCCCAGAACAACCACAAATTATCTTTTTCAGTCCCATTGAATCTTAGTATCTTCAGCGCAGAACTTTAGGCCATCCTTCATTCCATAATATACTGTGAAAGAACATACGCAAATACCAATATAGTTATCCTAACAGATTCAGCCTCGGCATGCCAACATCTAAAATTAATACACCAAACAAAATCATATAATTACATTTTTATTAAAATTATTTCTTTCTTACACATGCCGATAAACAATTATGTCTTCCGATGGGTACCAGGACACGTAGGGCTATCAGGTAATGAAACGGCAGATAAAACAGCCAACCAACGCCAGCATCACCGGATAAATGTTAAGATCCCAATAACAGACTTAATAAGAAAGATCGAATGTAACGCGATCGAAGAATGGCAAAGGTTTTACGATTAGGAAAGTTCACTGAAAAGAAAGGGACCACTACGCAGTGCAGCAAAAGGTAGCATTGACTCCATGGTTTGTGACTCAAAGGCTAGATCTCGACCGCCTAAGCTTAGTAAAACTTAATCGACTCAAGATTGACCATGGTAGAACTAATAAACACCTCAATTTAATGGCACTAGCTCAAAGTGGCATGTGTCCTAAATGCCAATGCCTGGAAGATCCAAGACACATACATTGTGTTTAGTTGCAAAAGGTTTGTGAAAGAGACCTATATACTATATATACTATAACTAAAGTTATTCCTAACAAAATAAAATAAATAAACAACGACAATTAAATAAAATATATTTCAAATCAATTTGAATTGCACAAATGAGTTTTTAATGTAAATAAAAACTAATCCTAGATTATGATTTGTATAATTCCAGCCCCATCTTCCGATAGGACTACTTTGTTACGACTTATCTCATCTTATAATGAGAGCGACGGGCGATGTGTACTTAATCAAGAACATATATCATGAATAATATATAATATACATTACAATTAAATCCAATTTCATAATTTATTACTTAAATTAATAAAGATACTGAGACGTGCTTGGAAACCCGTTTGTTCAAACGGAATAACTGAGTTCTCCTCGCAAAAGTCTCGTAGGTAATTGAGAACAATTTTCTTGTAGACTTTTCCGAGGTGAGGCAACAGGCTGATTGGCCGGTAGTGTTCTGGCTTGTCTCCTGTCTTAGCCGGCTTGAGGAACAAACCATATTCAGGTGGCCTTACAATGTATTTTTCAATACAGTAAAAGGCCAACCATAAATCTTTCTGCCCCCCTTACTCACATATCCTGTATATTATATTTCCAAAGGGGCTTGGAACAAAAAAAAAATAAAAAAAAGGAAGCATGCAATACTGTTTCCACTCCTCAAGCCGGCTAAGATAGGAGACAAGCCAGAACACTACCGGCCAATCAGCCTGTTGCCTCACCTCGGAAAAGTCTACGAGAAAATTGTTCTCAATTACCTACGGGACTTTTGCGAGGAAAACTCAGTTATTCCGTTCGAACAAACGGGTTTTCAAGCACGTCTCAGTACTGAACACCACCTTATAAAGCTGCAAACTGAGCCGTGCTCAAACTTCAATAGAAATACTGCAACAGCGCTGATCTCCATAGACTGCACGAAAGCATTTGATTCCGTATCTCACGGGATCTTATGCAGAAAACGTGAAGACCTAGAATGCCCTGAGCAGCTCTATGGAGTCATTGTCTCCTTTCTCAGTGAGAGAAGTCTCGCTGTGCGGTTTCGTGACGTCAATTCACATTCAGTACCCCTCACTAGCGGTGTGCCACAAGGAGCAGTACTATCTCCAGTGTTGTTCAACATCTACACTGCTGAAGTGGTTGGCAAAAACTAAAAAAAAAAGCCGCTTTTGCCGACGATATTGCCATCACTAGCAGCAGCATGAACCCCACTAGAGCACTACGTCAGGCCGAAACGGTCTGCGGAGAGATCATTCGACGGCTAGATTCACTTAACATCCAAGTAAATCCAGCCAAAACGGACTGCGTAGTGTTCTCACACAGCGTGGGAAAAGGACAATACTGCCGAAGACCCTGCGAGTGGCAAACACCACCATTGCCCCCTCCAACTCCATTGTCTACTTGGGCATTACCATAGATAGACTGCTGAAATTTTCAGCTCACTGTTATAGGGTACACCGCTAAGTGAGAAGAAGATCCTACCGCCTCCATCACCTCCTATCCTCTTCAGCACTTTCCCTCCGTCTCAAACTCTGCATATACAAAAGCATGTTGAGACCTGCCCTCCTGTACGGTGACCCCCCCCTCTTCTTCTCACCCGCCTTTCAGACGGTACTAGACAGCACCTGCAGCGGTTCCAGGACTCCATGCTCAAGAAGATAGCAAGAACTACCTTACTGAAGAAGAATAAGCCAGAAGACCTCCACGAGATCTTCGATCTTCCGACCATCCCGGAGTTCATCCAGCGCCGGCATGTCAAGTTCCTGGACTCTCTGCAGTCCAGTTCTTAAGGAACGCCCTGTTCAGAACCTTGACACCAGCGCCACCCCCGGTCCGCTGGAAATTAACAACCGGACCGTAATGGAGACAGAAGCGGACCAATCACAGCCTAACAGCCTAACAGCTTCAACGAGACTCTGTTTGCATTGTTCAAAAGCTCGTAGTGTCTCTTCCGTCCATGCAATGGGAGTTTTATCTCTCCGTTTGCAGTTGTGAGTGAGTTGGTTCAAGGGTTTTTGTGTTTCGGCAGCGAGAGGTAGGCATCTCCTGTAAAAGTTTATCATACCTAGAAACCTGCGAAGTTCACTGATGTTGTTGGGTTTCGGGTACTCCTGAATCATTTGAACTTTTGCAGAAAGAGCCTTTATACATTTGCTTACGTTGAAGGAAAAGTCTTATTCATTCAACCTCTTAAAAACGTCTTTGAGATGATGTTCATGTTCCTCCTGCGATTTCGAAGCTACTAAGAAGTCGTCCAGGTATGGAAAAACGTATGGCAGATCTCGCAACATGTTATCCACAGGACGCTGGAAAGTTTGTGCTGCGTTTTTTAGCCCGAATGGCATCCTGAGAAATTCAAACAGGACGAAAGGCGTGATAATAGCCGTCTTTCCAATGTCTTCCTCAGCAACAGCGATATGATGGTACGCACGTACAATATCTAGAGTAGAGAATACCTTGGCGCCATCTAACTGGATTGTGAAATCCATTATGTTTGGCACTGCGTACCTATCAGGTACCGTTTTAGCATTCAATGTGCGGTAATCTCCGCAGGCTCTGATTTTTCCGTCTTTTTTTGGAACTACATGGAGAGGACTTGACCAGGCACTGCTTGATGGTCTGCAAATACCTTCCTCAATCATGGTTTGGAACTCCTGCTTCACCGCTGAATACCTTTCAGGTGGAAGTCTTCTTGTCTTGCAGTTAACTGGGTTTCCTTTAGTCTCGATGTGGTGCTCGATGACACTTCGAGCGGGTCCACGGATCGGTGATGGTCGAGTAGTCTTGGGAAATTCCCTCAAAAGGTGAGCGTAACGACAATGCTGGGGTACAGTCAGTATGGTCGATGTAGTGACCGTAGACACTGTTCCAGTAACTGATAATCCGGATTGCCGATCGGTCAACTGTTTGTTTCTAATATCGATATTGATGCCATGATGTAAGAAAAAATCGGCTCCGATTATTGCCCTTCCTACGTCCGCCAAGAGAAATGTCCATGGAAGGATTCGTCGCAGTCCAAGATCAAGTTTGAGAGTCTTCTCTCCATAAGTAGGTATTGGAGTACTATTGGTTGCTACCAGTGAGAATTCCGTTGGTTTCTTGGGGTTACGCGGCAATATTGAGATTGAAGCACCTGTATCAATAAGGAAACATATCCTTGATTCTCGATCCGTTATAAAAAGGCGGCGTTGTTCCGACGACTGCCGCCTGCTCTGTCGACCCTTTCATTTTAAAGGACTTAAGGGTTTCCAACCACACGATCTAACACATTTCTTTGCCTTTGGCCCAAATCGTTTTTGGTAGAAATATATTTTACTCTCCTGGGGACTAGATTGAGTGCTGTTTCGCCCTTTGTGTCTAAATTGTATTCGAAGCTCGGCCACTTCTTCTCGAAGGCTCCGCAGTTCCTCAAGAACGGTATCGCTAGTTGCTGTATGTGACACTCTAACAGCGGCATTTACTTCTGCTGGCGTCTCAACTTCCATAATATTGTCTGCCAGAGAGGCTAAAACTTCAATATCATCTTGGCTCGTAGCGGCCAAAATTTCCTAAACTCTAGTTGGTAGTTTTCTTAGCCACAGGGTCTTCATTATAGATTCCTCCGTCAAAGAATCTGCCAATAGCAGCATACATCTATATAATTGAGAGGGTTTTTGGCTCCCCAGCTGCGTATCACTTGATAATTTATTAATGTTAGAAGAATTGGACTCACCATAGATCGAAACGAGGCGTCTTTTGAGTGCGTCGTAGGGATCTTCTTCCGTAACTGCCAAAAGGTCAGTGACTTGGGTTAGGACCTCAAGTTCCAGCCCCACGACTACAGTCTGAAATTTGATCTTCGAAGAGGATATACGTGAAGTAGCAAACACAGCATCTGCTTGTAAAAACCACAATTCCGGGTTGGATTTGTAAAAGACTGGTAGTCTTGTAGTCGGCTCACCAAAGGCTCCTATTTGGTAGTCTATTACCGATTTTGAAGTGATTTGAGACTTGGAGAAGCCAGGGCATGCAGGCATTGCCTTACTTGAATCGCTCTTTATCTCCGTTTCTAGAGGCATCTCGAAAAAAACTCACGTAAAGTCACCAGTTGTCGAGAATGATTATTTTTAAGGTAAACCAGAAAGTCTCGACATAAATAAATACGTGTTCAAAATTTAACACAAAACGAAAACACTTTATTTTATAATGATAACAACCAAAACTGGGTAGGTTACAATTAAAACATTATTAATAATTATATAAAAAACTGGTTGCCATCGCAACACATAAAAGTAGTCCGATAAACACAAAACAAATTAGTAAAACTAATATTTGTTATGCTTAGTAGCTACCGCTACTGACTGATACAGCTCTTTCAGGGCCTGCGCTGTGTGGATTCAGAGAAACATACGACTCTACCAACTTTCTAAATACTGTCTTGTGTTCAGACACCTTCAAATAGTGGTACAGTTTTGCCGTAAAAGATGTCATACTCCAGGATTCGGGGAGTTTATCTGTAGCAAACAGCCCAATTATATCATCCGTTAACAATGAGATCTTAGGAGGGGAGCTTTCATGTGTTGACATGAATATCAACTTCCCTATCCATTCTCCTCTTGAATGCGAATGGTATTCGGAATCATACTGACGAATTGACAGCACTACTACACTACTACACAGTAATATGTTGTTACATATCTATTTCTTTATCTATTAATTGACTCGCGCAAAGTTGAATATTTTTAAAATGGCTGTATGTTAAATTTGTGAAACGATGATCGCACGAGAAGAAAAAAAGATTTTAAACTGTCAAAAATGTAAGATGATATTTCATGAAAAATGCTGTAATCTTCAAGAAAAAGAAATTGAGGCCGTAAGAACAGCAAAAAAAATATGGTCGTGCGAAAAATGCGACAAAACAAAAAAAAAACAGCAACTGTCGAGGAAAAAAACCAAAATTTATTAAAATCTATTCCGGATCATAACACCGAACCGACGGCATCTCAATTATTGTCCGCAATAAAAAAAATTGAAGCAACCACCAAAGATCTGAAAGGCACATTAGAAAAATACGCCGAGATAAATTTCGAGCTGAGTGATCGGCTCTCAAAAATTAAAAAACATTTAGAAGGCCAATCCAGGCAATTGGAGGAAGTGGTGCTGGAAAACAAAGCACTAAAAACAAGAGTCACCGAGCTGGAAGTTAGGGTGAATAAGGCAGAACAAGGATTGTTATGCAGATCGGTCGAGATACGCGGTATACCAGTACGCCCGGGGGAGACCCCCGCAGGCCTGGTAACTGGCGTGGGAGCTGGCCTTGGTCTTAAGTTAAACATTGAGGACATAGATATGGTCGAACGCCGAAGGTCGAGAAAAGATGACCCGCGACCACCGCCCATCATTGCGCGCTTCGTGAGGCAGTCAGTGAGGGACGATCTGGTGCAAAAAGAAAGATTAAGCGAGACTTCTCGACCCGAGATATAGGTTGGCAGGAAAATGATTCCCACCGGATATATCTCGCTGAAGAGATGACACCAGCGAACAGGCACCTCTGCTGGCTTGCACGGCAGAAGAGGTCCACCGGAAAAGTGAAATATGTCTGGTTTGCGGCTGGTAGAGTGCGCTGCCGGAAAGATGACGGCCATCCGGTGATCTTCATTGACCAGGCTCAAGACCTTGATGTTCTCGGATGACTACCAGGATTGCAAGTACCATCCAGTCTTTCTCGTGGATACAGCATTCTCTCTGATCTTCATTTTTTTTCGGCTTTTGTATTGGTATTAGTCTTACAGTTTATTATATTTGACATTTACCACATATTTCCATATATCTTTCTTTTTCATTTTTCATTTTTCTTACTTTTATTAGTATTTTTGTTTCAAGGATTCATCTTTACTTTTTTCTACATCGCAATCGATTTATTTATTTTTTTCAGAAAAAAATCATTTTTTCTACCAGTTTATGTAAATGTTTGTCTACGTTTTAGTAATGATTTGACAAACCATAATTTTTCGTTAATTATTACATATCTAGATCTCATTACAATGTAATATTCTTATTTTTTTTCTTATTTCTGTGTTTCAAATTTCCTAATGTTAGATGCCATTTATGTTTTCCCGTTGTTCTTACTAACTTATTGGTTCTGTGATAATTATTGTTCCTATAAGCTCCAATTAAAAATTTCCATTATCTCTCGAAGTAACCTTGTCCTCCCTCTTTCCTATGTCTAATATACTACTGACCTGTCACTGACTCCCAATCCCTCCCAGCGCGCTTCGATGAATTTCATGACTACTTTATTCATAACACCTACCATATCATTGCAGTTTCTGAGACTTGGTTGAAACTATGTATTCCCACCTCTTCCATATCTATTCCTGATTACACCCTTATTCGCCATGATCGAACGGACCGAACTGGTGGAGGTGTTTTTTTATATGTTCGCAATAACCTAAGAGCAAAAATTCTTCTAAAATCCAGTTCTCTTGATATTCCACACCTTGAATACATGTTCACTGAAATCTCCTCGGAATCATTTTCCCTCCTTTACCTCATAGTTTACCGCCCTCCTCAGGTCAAATTCGACCCATCATTCGAATTATCTGTTTTTACTTATGTTCCTGTGTATAATAATGTCATCATTACTGGTGACTTTAATACTAACCTCCTCTCAGATTCTTCTGATAAAATGTATCTTATGGACTTGGTGTATTCTCTACATCTTTTTGCAGTACCTTTCCAACCCACCCATCACACCCAGTTCACAGATACGTTATTTGACCTTATGACTGTTGATTCTCAGAAAAACCTATTATCCTTCTCTCAAAAATCCAGTACCTTTCCTCTCATGCCACGATCTCATCCAAATCTCCTATGACATATCTGTTCCTATCCTTATTCCTAATAAAATATCTTGGAGAAATCTAGACCATATAACCCCAGATAGAATAGAACCCTTACTTGACGCACTATCCCATTCCATTGAATCCATCTATTCTTCCCCCTCAATTGACGAAATGGTGGAATGCCTCACATCGAATCTTTATACTGTTCTTAATCATCTTGCCCCTCTCAAAACCTCAATTATCCGACGACTACCAGCTCCATGGATTAACCCTGACATTAGAAATCTGATGAAGCGAAGAGATGCTGCCAGGAGACGTTTTAGGCATACTAGACATTCAGATGATTATTCATCGTTTAAGCTTCTTAGAAACCTCACACAGTCCTCTTTGCGCCGTGCTAAAGCACAGTATTTTCAAAGTATCCTATCCCTAGCGCCTGACCCTACATCTAAATGGAAAATTTTGAGAAAATTTGTAGTACCCAGTTCCACATCTGATAACAATTATCCATTCACTCCAGATGAACTTAATTCCTACTTTGCTGACCCCCACCCTAATGAACTCCCTGTAAACACGTTATCCTATTCTATTACTCAAAACCCTTTTAATTCTAATAACTTTTATTTTCTTAATATTTCCCCTAATGACCTAATTGATTCAGTCTTTAAATCTCGTACCAATGACCATGGCTTGGATCAAATACCTTTAAAAATAATCAAACTCTGCCTTCCTGTTATCTTACCTGCCCTGCTCCACATAGATACAGTCAGAGTCAAAAGTATTCGTACACTAGTATAAGTTTTATTTTCTTTCCTTTAATTTTGTATTTATTACATATTTATTGAATTTAAACAGATATAATATTGCATTCATGATTATTGATAGAGTTAATATTTTTTCATGAGAAAATTGACTGAATGTAGCTTAATATCTTATACATTATAGTAAGATGCCTCATTGTTATGAATCAAAAGTATTCGTACACTAGACTTTAACTGATGTTCCTAGCCCTTGTCTCAATATTTTGAGGATAACCTGCAATCAGTCTTTAACTTGTCATTTGTAAAGGTTTAGCGATTATTAGTGCTTACTATTGCTGTTTGTAAATTGAAAATGAGGCGCAAAATCAGAGAAACGACTGAAGAGGAAAATAAAATTATTTTACGCCTACATAAAATTTTACTATGGTCGCTTGGAGAAGTGACCAGACTTCGCTCAATAGTCCAAGATGCTATTAAAAAGTATGGAACGAAAAAAACTTTTGAATATATAGAGAGAACTGGATGAAAAAGGAAAATTTACTCCAAATATGAAAGACATATGACCAGAAAAGTTAAAAGGAAACTAAGAATTAGTGCCACTAAATTAGTGGATGAACATTTGTCTGAAAGAGGAGTGTTTTAAAAAGTGGAGTGTTTTAACAATGCGCTAATGCTTGAGACGGAACGATAGCATAATGAATCATATAAAATACATCGACGTAATAAAAAGAAATTTCCTAATCAGTGCTGAAAAATTTGGGATTGGAGAAAATTACTTTTTTTTGGAGGATAATGATCCCGACCATACAGCTTGGAAATCCAAAATAGGGAACCTGTACAACACATCAAAGTGGAGGCCACATCCCCTCTATCACGGTATATTAACCCTATAGCGCATTTGTGGAAATATCTAAAGGAATCGAGTACGGAATAGGTGTGTTTCTAACAATCAAAATTTAAGCGAAGTTGTTATAACAAAATTGTAGTTACTTCGACACAAACCTTGGTGAATTCAATGCCATAAAGCATATAGAGCTTATCAAAAGCCAAAATTAGCCCTACTAAATATTAATTGTTCTCGAATGTCAATATTAAATAGAAATTTTATCAAGGGTACGAATACTTTTGACTCATGATGTTATTGTTGTTTTTCAGTTATTCTTTATGTATTATTTTGCGAAATGCTCTATAAATACAAAAATATATTTATAAATAAACGTGTTGATGTCTACATTAAATGGATTTATTTTTTTAAATAAAACCTATTAAATATTGCTAATATTTGTTATTTCTAATGATTTACAACAGGAGTACGAATACTTTTGACTCTGACTGTAATTTCTCCTTACAAAACTCTATTTTCCCTACAGCTTGGAAAAAGTCCTTGTCCGTCCATTAAATAAAGTTCCTTCTCCTTCTTCAGGTAATGAATCACGGTAATGTGAAAGTTGCTTAAGAATAAAAATAGATTTCTTCGTGATTTGAGAGATATGGCTATTCCACGCAAGATGTTGATCGAAAGTTATTCCCAGTTTTTTAATGGAATTTTGGAAATGAATTGGACGGTTTTTTAGGAAAAGCAGTGGATAGTAGGGAAGAGCTTTTAGGTGAGGTTTTGACTCAATGAGAATAGCCTTTGTTTTTTCTGGATTTAGACTTAATTTTTTCTCCACTGCCCAAAGGTTAATGCTATCGATGTCTTTCTGTAGCTTATAAGTCGCCTCTAGCATATTTGAAGGATGAAAGGATAAATATATTTGCAAGTCGTCAGCATAAAGATGATATTGGGAGTAGTGGATGCGATTCGGCAAGTCATTAACATAAATAGAAAATAGGGTAGGTGAAAGAGAAGATCCCTGGGGGGCTCCTCGCGAGAGTGGTAGTGAAGATGAGTGAGGTTTTCCAGGTATAATCACTGTTTGGGAACGGTTGGATAAAAAGGAATGAATCCAGCTTAACGCACTATTAGATATTGAGAGGTTATGGAGTTTGGAGAGAAGGATTGTATGGTCAACAGAATCAAAAGCTTTTGAAAAATCAAAAAGGATCAGGATCGTAATATTCTGTTGGTGTAAGGAGTAGTAAAGGTCTTGAGTAATTTTTACCAAAGCAGACTGCGTGGAGTATTCGGTACGGAATCCTGATTGGAGGGTTTTACAGTCAAGAAAGGAGGTGAGTTGGGTCTGTGCTAATCTTTCTAATGGTTTAGATATATTTGATTGGATTGATATAGGCCTAAAGTGGGAAACTGAAGAAGGAGAAGGAACTTTATTTAATGGACGAACAAGGACTTTTTCCAAGCTGTAGGGAAAATAGAGTTTTGTAAGGAGAAATTATCTATGTGGAGCAGGGCAGGTAAGATAACAGGAAGGCAGAGTTGACAGACGCGAGCGAGTATGCACTGGGGGCCGTACTATCCCAGGAGGGTGACAAAGGGGAACAACCCATTGCATATGCGAGCAGGCGTCTCACAGAGACGGAGTCGTGGTATAGTGCTTTAGAGAGGGGATTATTAGGGGTGGTATGGGCTATTGAGCACTTCAGACCGTATGTGTTCGGACGGAAGTTTAAGGTACATACGGACCACCGTTCCCTAATGTGGGTGGGAAAGTTGAAGGAGTCTTCATCACGCGTAACACGTTGGAAGGAATTCTTGAACCAGTATAATATGGAAGTAGTATACAAACCGGGGAGAGAGAATATCGTAGCCGATTGGCTTTCAAGAGCCATACAGGGGGATACGATAGAGCCGGAAGCTGGGAAATATTCGGGAGGAATCCAACATTTCATTCGTGAGTGGACACCGAAGGGAGAAGGGGAACGGGATTCGGAAGTAGCAGAGGAGGAGAGTTCGGAGGGGGAAAGATCGGAGGAGATAGAGGAAATAGAAGACATCATTAACGACAAGCACTGACAGATCATTTGGAAGACGAAAACGACAGGAATGACGAAGGCAGAATATTCAAAATACGGAAAATTTTACCGTTCGGTCAGAACCAGGAGTAGGGGAGGAAATGATTAGGAAAATTCTGATAGAGGAGTCCCGACCGGGGGAAACTTTTTACTTATATGTCGGTAATGCAGTAGTATGGGACAAGATAAAACGGTTGTGGCGAACGGAAAGGAACGGCTGGATCGAACATTCATTCGGTGTAAACTGTTGGTAGAGATAGTGAAAGAGGCGGATCGGCAGAAGGAGGTCACGATAGCATATCATGAGGGTAAAACAAACCACCGAGAAGTCCAGGAGACCTTGCAGGCCCTGAAGCGGAGGTATTTTTGGATCAAAATGCGGGAGACCATTGAGGAGGTGATCCGATCGTGTAAAATTTGCAACACAACGAAGTATGACAGACACCCTCCAACCGGAAGACAAGAAGAGACAGAGACACCTATAGGACCACTGACAGACTTACAAATAGACACGTTTACCTGGAAAGGGGTCAAATGGATAACAGTCATCGATATTTTTAGCAAAATAGCGATGGCATACCCGCAAAATAGCGATGGTCAGCCGAAGCGGTACTTATGGCCCTCCGAATTTGGTTCCAGTTCTATGGGGTACCGGAAAGGATAACTTCGGATGGGGACAGGGAGTTCGATAATGCTCGGATCAGGACGGAGCTGCGAGTGTTGGGTGTGGCATGGCATCTGAATACTCCAGGGCACCCGAAAGACCGGGGAGCGGTCGAACGCCTACATAGCACGCTGGGTGACCACCTTCGCGTCTTTTATGCGGAAAAGGGTTTAGAGGCGGGTATGGCAATGCCTAAGGCGATTGTTGCGTACAACCACTCAATCCATGCAGCGACAGGATTTTCACCCTTCGAAATGCTGTTCGGCCTGCGCGAACGTAGAAGGGATACCCGCGGTGCAGTAATTGATGAAGACGTCGCGGCGACGTTGATGGCGAACTGAGTAGCAATGGGGAAAGATGGGAGAAAACGCGGAAGAAGCTCGTGGCAGAGAGTGAGAATCTTAGAGTGCGGGATGGGATGGAGAAAATGGCAATCGGGACCATCGTGTACCGGAAGGTGGTATCAAATCAGAGTAAGGAAGATGTACGCTATGAGGGGCCCTTTAAAATCGTGGCAATTCGGGAGCATAACGTCGTCACCATCCAGAGTGTAGAAGATCCCCGGAAACGTAGGACGGTACTTCTGGAACAGCTAAAAATTCCGTCAAATTAATTTTCTCGTTTTGTTGTTATACTCGGTTATCTAGTTCTCTTGTTTTTCTCGTTTCTCGTTTATTTCGTAGTTTGAATCGTATATAGCGTTTATCATCGTTATTTCACGTATTTCATTTTTGCCGTTTATTCTTTTCACTCGTGTTGTTCGTTTATCCTATTATTATTTCCTGTTGTCATTAGACGGATTACGAGGGGTATTCTATTTTCTATGCAAGAGAAATTGTGTAAATAGTAGATAAGGTAGAGAATTAGAAGAGGTGTAACAGTTCTTTTTGTTTGTTGTATTTTAGTTCTGTACTGAATGAGATATGTAAAAACCTGTCAAGGAATAGTGAAAGTTTTAAGTTAAGGACAGAAGTGTTTTTTTTTTTGTTTGTTATCTTGATTTTTTGTATTTATTTGTAACATTGATTTTTGTATATGGTTGGTTGTTTGGCCTGTGTAGCAGTTTACGAGGATTGTTCGTAAACTGGTGGGGGGGGGGGGGGGGGGGGGGGGGGGGGGGAGGTAAGGTGTATAGGGGAATAATATACATCTTAATTCCTAACTTAATCCCAAACAAACCACCAAATGTATATAAAGAGGATTTCTGAACAATAAAGACAGTCTAATATCAGTACCCGTGTGTGTCATTTAGTTCCTTATTTTCATTTAGTTTATTTTTTTTTTTACTGTTTACTCGAAGGAACTTAACTTATATATATATATATATATATATATATATATATATATATATATATATATATATATATATATATATATATACTTTTGCTATTATTTTTTTTTAAAATAATTTTTTCATTTTTTTTTTTTTTTTTTTTTTCTCATTCTTCATATTTAATATAATGAATGTTTTAATCGTATAATATTAACTTGTTATAACGATGTTAGAAAGAGTATTGTTGTTATAGTAATAAAAGTTATGTGCCAATTATAAAGTAAACTAAAAATACAATAATCATAACCTGGTAATTTTTGTTGTACTAGTTCACTTCTTTTATAATGGAAACAATTTTCTCTTTGTTACCCGGGTTGTTTTCGAGGGATAGTTTCGTATTTCTAGCCAGATTTTTCGAAATAAAATGGGATTGGTAAGCTGGACATTCTTCTATGATATGTTGCACGGTGAGTTGGGTATTGCTGCTTGGGCACACCGGTGGCGGTACCTTATTGATGAGATAGGCATGTGTAAGGTTGGTATGTCCTATTCTCATCCTGGTCAGCACCACTTCTTCTCTTCTATTCCCATGGCTGGAAGTACACCATTTCTTGGTCGTGTCCTTAATGGCTCTCAACTTATTATTAGTCGACTCAGACTTCCATATGCTTTCCAAATCTGTGTTGACTTTTCCTTTTAGCCATGTTCTGATATCCTGCGGCTCCAATATGTTCTCCGGGGTTGTATTACTCAGGGCAGCTTCTTTAGCAGCCTGGTCAGTCTTCTCATTTCCCAAGATTCCTGTGTGAGCTGGGACCCAGAGAAATGTGATTGTTTTGCCAAGCGTTTCGAGAATATCTATATATTGAAAAAAAATTTGTAGCAGCGGTCAGTGTTTGTTTCGTTTCATTATATTCTTCAGTGAGGAAAGTGAGTCGGTGAAGAGATTGCTTGGTATAGGGCTACGCGAATTGCCTGCATTTCTGCTGTGAATATAGACGCTATTGGAGTGAGTCTTTGTTGGATAACTGTGTTGTTGAAGACGACTGATCCGTCAGTGTACACTATTTGTTTGTTTGAATAGGACTGAATTATTTCATTGGCTTTATATCTCTTTAATTCTTTAGACTCTTCATTCTTTAGTTTTGTAAGTCTGAGATCTATCAGAGGTATCTTTGTCCTCCAAGGTTGTACGTGATAATAAAGGTTGTCATCTTCAACATTCACTTTTGGAAAAGAAAGAATAGCATTTCTTTGGCGGATAGCTAGAGGAGCTGGTTGTCGTGGGTTTCGTTGATATAATCGCATATGTTTTGGTGAAAGAATATAGTCAAATGCAGGATTTGAAGGTTGGTAAACTATTTTGGAGAGGTATGAGCTGATTAACTGTTAGTCCAGTAAAATATGGCTCCAAAAGGCCGTTTTCAAGAAAAAACTGCGGAACTTTTATTCTCAACGGATCTTTGTTTTTTGTGGTGCTGAATCCGAATCTGAAGTTTGCTACCACGGCAACCATCTACTTCATATTCAAAACCGCCAAAAAACCCCGTTATTTTATATTTTTTTTTATCTATAACACGATAACCAAACTTTTTCCGAAGAAAGTCTTCAAATATTAATTGTAGCTGGAAATAGTACCTACATAATGAAGAAAAGAAATCCGAAATCGGACCATTTTTCGCGAAGTTGCGTTATTGGAAATAAATGGAGAAATTGGCCAACTTTCCGTCAGTCAGTATAAATTTAACCACCTTTCAGATTGAAAAAAAAAAACATTTTGAATCGGACAAATACTTTCGGAGTTACAATATCGCATATAATATAATATCCCAGACGCCTAAATACCCGTACTGTTGTTAAATCCATGGTTTTCAGCACATTTATCATTATAACTCCGACAGTATTTGTCCGATTCAAAATGTTTTTTTTCAATCTGAAAGGTGGTTAAATTTAAGTTTAGATCCTATATATGACTTTTTTAAATAAAAATTCTTGAAATACACAAGCTATCACGTAAATCACTTACTTTTGTAAAATACATGTTTTTTTGGCACATTATTCGCTATAATTCCAAAACCATTTGTCCGATCCAAACTTTAATATTTTTGTCTAAAATCTGATTAAATTTGCTATTAGATCCTATATATGTACAATAACTTTTAATTAACACTATGAAATACCCACACCAGTCTACTGAACATGTCATAATTTACATATTTTGCCAAAATATACACATTTAGCGTTCTAGTTTGTGTTGTTTAAAGGATTTAATATAGTTTAAATATATAGCATCTGATAGCGAATTTAATCAGCTTTGAGATAGAAAAAATAAATTTGGGATCGAACAAATATTTGAGGAGTTAGAGTGACAAATATGCCAAAAAAAAAAACACTTGGATTTTACAACAGTACGTTTTTATTAGCGGGCTGGCATGTACATTTTACGGGGTTTGATTAAAACTTAATTTATAGATTCTTATAGCAAATGTAATCAGCTTTACGATAAAAAAAAGTAATGTTGTATCGGACAAATAGTTTCTGAGTTATAGCCAAAAGAGTACGACAAACGTGTTTTCGCGGTGCTGTGGGACTGACGGCAAGTTGGTCAATTTCTCCATTTTTTCCCCAATTACGTAGGAAAAAGTTTCGTTATCGTGTTATAGATAAAAAAACAAAAGTAACGTTTTTTTCGGCGGTTTCTTGCGATTTTGAATATGAAGCCGATGGTTGCCGTGGTAGGAAACTTCAGATTCGGAATCAGCACCACAAAAAACATAAAGATCCGTTGAGAATAAATGTTCCGCAGTTTTTTCTTCGGCAAACCCTTATTTTACTGGACTATGTTTCCTTCTGATGATAAGAGGGGGATCCCAGATTCTGCACAAAGACTTGTGAAGGGGCTAATTGCGCCCGTTGCTAATTGTATTCCTGTATGGTTAATTGAGTCTAGGGATATGGTTTGTTTTTGCCGAAGAATATGCTATGGAACCGTAGTCTATTTTAGATAATATGAGGCTTCTGTAAATAGTAAGGAGTGAATGTCAATCTGCACCCCAAGGAGTTTTGGATAGGACTTTCATGAGGTTTAGTCTCTTCATACATTCTGCTTTAGTAGTTTTGATTTGGCTGAGCCAGTTGAGTTTTCTATCCACTATCAGTCCTAGGAATCTGGTTTCCATTACGAAATTTATGGCAGTTTATCCTAGATTAAGGTTTGGGGGTGTACTTCGGTATCTTTCCCTGGATAACAAGATGAAAGTAGTTTTGTTAGTTGAAAACTTCAAGTGATTTGTATTGGCCCATATATTTAACTTGTTGATCGTATTTTGGAGAACTACGGTGGCCGATTGTATATCCCTGAACCTTAAAAAAATATGAAGGTCGTCAACAGATAACGATCGTTTAATTATTGGAGAGATCTGGGAATTGATTGAATTAATTCCTATGGGAAAGAGTACACAACTTAATACACTGCCTTGAGGAATGCCATTGAATATACATTTTTAATTCGACAGTGTTGTGCCAATTCGGACGCGTATGGATCTATTGCTGAGGAAGGGCTTAATGAAGTTCGGCAGTTTTCCTCGTAGGCCCCATTCATACAGTTGTTGAAGTATTTGGCTTCTTTTGATGGTATCATAAGCCTTTTCAAGGTCGAAGAATATGCCAATGGCTTCCTTTTTTTCAATAAATGTATTTAGAACTTCAGCTTACAATGAAATGAGGTGGTCAATGGTGGATCTACCTTTTCTGAAACCACATTGGGCTGGCGTCAGGAGATTTTGTTTTTCTAGGACCCACAGAAGGTGTTTGTTAATGATTTTTTTAAGTAGTTTAAAAAGGCAATTTGATAGAGCTATTGGCCTGTAATTATTGATTTGGAGTTTGTCTTTTCCTGGTTTAGGTATAGGGATCACCACCGCTTCAAGCCATTCATAAGGAATTTCACTTGTGTCCCAAATATTATTGAAAATCTGTAGGGGAAGTATTTTTGTTTGGTGTGGAAATTTTTTTATCATAATGTTGTGGATGTCGCCATGTCCAGGTGATGAATTTTTCAGGTCTTCTATTGCAGAGTTTAGTTCAAAGAAGGTTATTGGACTATTGTAATTTATTAGAAGGTGGTTTCCATTCGGCAGGTTTAAAGGAGAGTTTATTGAATTAAATTTTGTTTCTTCATAGGGGTCAGGAAAAGAGCCAGAGATTTCAGAAAAATGATCTACAAATATTTCGGAAAGTTGTTGCGGGTCCGTTATTATATGGTTTACGTGTTTTAGTATCGGGACATCCATGAATTTTGAGCCCGATATACTGCGTATTTTTTGCCAAACATCTCTAAGAGGAGTATTTATATTGATGGACTACACATAGGTTATCCATGATTGCTTTTTTTTTTTAGTTTGACAAGTCGTCTAATCCTGGCTTTTTGCTTTTTGTATGTTAATAGATTTTCAGAGGTCGGATTTGTATGAAAACCCCTCAGTGCAGAGTTCTTTTCTTTTACGGCTTGGCGGCATTCAGCGTCAAACCATGGGGTGTAATTTTTCCTAGGCAGCCCGCTTGTTTTTGGAATAGTTTGTTCAGCCGCTGCTATTATATGAGAGGTGAATGCATGTACCATACCTGTATCAGTTTGCAAATTGTTAATAGAAGCTGCTGTTTACTCGAAAAAGATTTCCAATCAGCTTTTTCAATGATCCACTTAGGGTTTTTTTCTGATCGGCGGAAGTGTGTGTAAGATGGTCGGAAAATGGCCACTGCCGTATTGGTTGTTGATTATGTCCCATGAATATAGCGCCGCTAGGTTGGGTGAGCTTATCGCGAGGTTTATTGCAGAGAGGCTGCTGTAAGCAGGGCTGATATACGTGGTTTTTCCTGTATTTAGGAGAATTGAGTCACATGTATCAATAATTCTTCTTATGATGTTGCCTCTGGTATTGGTCGGTGAAGGAGACCAGGTTTGGTGGGAGCCGTTGAGATCGCCAATAACGATATAGGGCGATTCTAAGGAATTAATGAGTCGGATGATAGCTGGTTCGTTTATAGGTTCAGTTGGAGGCAGATATATATTACATATTGTAATGGGAAATGTAAGGTTAACTTTGATGATGACAGTCTGAAGTTCAGAGTGAGTATCGAGAAGTTCCGAATGGTAGTCTTTGTGCACAGCGGTGAGGACGCCTCCACAGCATCGGTTTTCTGAAATTTTTCATTTCTGTATGTTTTGAAATGTTTCAGGGAGAAGCTTCTGCAGGGTTTTAGGCGAGTCTCCGGAATACAGAGCACAGCTGGGTTTTGATCATTGATTAATAACTTTAATTCTTCAAATTGAATGTTAACACCGTTACAGTTCCATGAAATAATTGACATAATAACGTGATACATAAATACACCAGCTGATTCATAAAGGTTATGAAAGAGAAATGTTGGGAATTTGTTACAAGTCATAAGAATTAAGAAATGAATAACAGATATTTACAAAATAAGTATAGAATAGAATAGAAAGAAAACTTTATTCTGGGACAAAGTCCCTTAAGAATAACATTAAATAATACAAAGTAAGATCATAACTGGCCGAGAGGCTGTTAAAAATAAAACAACATAGGTAAAATTAAATACAAATATGTATGAAAAAAAATACAGAGAAAAACTAGAAAAAAGAAAAAACTATTAATAAAAAGAAAGTGAAAAAAAAAATGTATAAATAAAGAGGTTAATATTGTAAACAAAAATGCAGAGCAGAAAAAAAAAACAGAAACTTAAAGAAAGATAAAAGATAGAAACTCAAAAATTAGCATTACAAGAAATCAAAAAATTATCATAGTCAAACTATAATTTTGGCTAATGTTTTATGTCTGACGGTCTTAGTAAATAAATTAGACGATTACATACATAGTACATACATCCTTATAATTAGAGAGCGTCGGGTTGGAGGGAAAGAAGATGGTGAAAGAGTAGTGTTTTGGATGTTCCAAGGGAAGAAGCATTGCGGATACAGGGGGGGAGGGAATTCCAAAGAGTAGAGGATCGGACAAGGAAGGAACGTTGGAATGCTGTACTTCTGTGGGATGGAGTATAGAGATCGGAAAGACGAGATCTTGTATGCAGTGATTTGATAGCAGACTTGAATTTCAGGTTACTGTAAATAAAGGGAGGGTGACGGGTGTTGATAACTTGGAATAGGTAGGAGCCTAGGAGGTAATTTCTGCGGAAGGAGGGGAAAAGCCAATTTAAATCCTTGTAGAGATGCGAAACATGGGAACGTCTCGATGTTCCGAAGACAAACCTGATGAAGCAATTCATGATGCGTTTTAATCTGTCTTCAAGAACCGTCGAGAGCCCGCCATATATCACGCTACCATAGTCAAATTGGGGGAAGATAAGGGAGGATACTAGAAGTTTGCGTGTGGGTAGGGGAAGGAGGTGACGGGATCGGTGAAATAGTTTTAGGACACCGATTGACCTTCGGGAGATTTGTGCAATATGGGATTTCCAGGAGAGGGTTTGATCAATGGTTAAGCCTAAATTTTTAACAGAGGAATGGAAAGTTATTGGATGACCATTAAGGAATAATGTGGGAAAGTTGGCATTTGAATGGAGAAGGGAATGTGATCCTATGGAAATTGCTTGAGTTTTAGCTGCGTTTAATGTTAATTTGTTCAGATTTGCCCAGGCACAGGTTTCGTCTAGGTCTTCCTGAATTTTGGCAAACGCAGCTGACATTTCGGATGGAGGAAAGGAGAAGTAAATTTGGAAGTCATCGGCATAAAGATGGTGGGAACAATGGTGAATTGAATGGGGAAGATCATTGATGTAGGAATTAAACAGTAGAGGGGAAATGCTCGAACCTTGAGCTACTCCTGACTGTAGAGTGAGGAAAGAGGATAGGCCTTGGTTAGGGGTGGGGACTGCTTGGGTGCGGTGGGAAAGGAAAGATTGAAACCAAAGGAGGGAGCTGTGGGAAAATTTCAATGATTTCAATTTGGAAAAAAGCATATTAAGGTCTAAGGAATCGAATGCTTTAGAGAAATCAAGGAGGATCAGGATGGTCAGTTCTTTTTTGTCCATCGCTGCTTGGATGTCAGTGATAATTTTAATGAGTGCGGATTGTGTTGAGAAGCCGGGACGGAAACCAGATTGGAAGGGATCAAGTACCTTGGAATCTTCTAGGAAATTGGAAATTTGGGATTGCACCAATCTTTCTAGGGGCTTAGAAAGGTTGGAAAGTATGGATATAGGGCGGTAGTCCTTTGGGGATATTGGGTTTGGGTTTTTGTTGATGGGATGAATTAAGGCCTTTTTCCAGGAAGTGGGAAATACAGAGTTTTGGAGGGAAAAATTATATATGAAGAGGAGAGCCGGAAGGATTTCAGGAAGGCATAATTTCAATAATTTAACGGGAATGCCGTCTATACCAGATGAGTTGGATTGAGACTTCATAATGGAGGTAATTAGATCGGAGGGAGTGATATAAGAAAAATAAAAATTATTATCGTTATATGCAGGCGGAGGTAAGGGCAGGGAGGGTCGAGAAGGAGCAGATGAAGTGGAAGAAACGAAATAGGAGTTTAACTCGTCCGGAGTGACAGGAAAGACTCCCGAGGGAGAGGAACTAGGAGGATCACACAAGGAAAGTTTGCGGAGGAGCAGCCATTTGGATTTAGGATCGGGTGCAGATGAAAGGGCTTCGTGGAAGAAATTGGATTTTGTTCGCCGGATCGTGGATTGCGTTAAATTTCTGAGAAACTTAAACGCTTGATAGTCCTCTTCAATCCTGGTGCGTCGGTAGCGTCTTCGGGCAGCCTCGCGTCTTCTTTGCAAATCTTTAATGTCTTGGTTCATCCAAGGAGCAGGGTGACGCCGGCGAAATGTTGAGGTTTTAAGAGGAGCATGGGTATCAAGGATAGATAGGAGATTGGTGGTGAGTAATTCAACCATGGTATCAATTGAGGAGCAGGAGCAAATTGGATTCCAGTCTATGGTTTCGAGATCGGATAGAATCTTATTTCGGGTGAGGGAGTCTATGTTACGGAAGGAGATTGTTTTAGGAAGGAAACGAGGTGTTGGGATATCATATGATATTTGTATCAAGTAATGAGAGGACAGGAATGAAACAGGTCGTTGACTTGAGGAAAGAAGGTTTTTTGGAGAATCTATGACATGCAGGTCCAACCAAGTGTCAGTCCCGCGGGAGTGGTGGGTGGGATTGAAAGGTACAATAAAAAGGTGAAGGGAAAAAAAAAGGTTTTCAAGGTAGATTTTGTCATAGTAGTCAGATAGGAGATTGGTATTCAGATCACCGGAGATGATTATATTTGAGTAGAGAGGAACATAATGGTAAAGGTTAGATTCGAATGATTGGTCAAAAGGAACATGTGGAGGACGGTAAACCACTACGTATAGGAGAGAATGGGCATTAATGGATATTTCAACAAATAAGGACTCAATGTTTGGGAGATTTTCAGGAGGTGAATGAAAGAGGACACGAAACTTCAGGCAATCATGGACATATAGCGCTACTCCACCGCCAGTCCGGTTAACCCGGTCATGACGAATGACGGAGTAGTTAGGGAGAGAAACCGAGGAAGAAGGAATGTAGGGTTTAAGCCAGGTTTCAGAGACTGCAATGATGTGGTAAAAATTTTGGGTGAAAAATTCTAGGAACTCATCGTAATGGGCTGGTAGGGATTGTGAGTTTATGTGACAGGCGGTTAGGATGTTAGTCATAATGGGAAGGAGTTAGGGAAACATAGGACAGTAAGTATCGAATAAAATATTTTTATTTATTTTATTTTTTGTTTAAATAGTTTTTTAAAATGGGTCTATGCTCTATTTGTGAATCCCAGATCTCTCGTGACGACAAACAAATCGTTGTCTGTTGCAAATGCCGTATAATTTATCATAGTAAATGCAGTCAAATAACGGATAAAGATTTTGAGGCAATAAAATCATCAAAAAAAAAAACATGGTGCTGTACAAAATGCTCAGATAAATCATCTATTGAAAAATCAATTAGTCCTCCATCAAATGAACCCACTTGCTCCGATTTACTTAAGGCATTCAACCAGCTCGGCGCGAAGGTCAACGAAGATATAAAAGATTTGAAATCTTCTATTGATAAATATGGTGAGCTAAGTTTTGAATTAAATGACAGGCTTACTAAGATTGAAAAACATTTAGAAGCGCAGTCTAAACGGATGGAAGAATTGACAGTGGAAAATTCTAATTTAAAATCGAAAGTAGGAGAGCTTGGTATTCGCCTGAATAGGGCTGAGCAGGGATTACTCCGTAATTCTATAGAAATTCGCGGGATCCCAATTCGTTCGGGGGAAACACCTGCGGCTATAGTGACAAGCGTAGGGGCAGGTCTGGGTCTGAAGTTGAGTATAGAGGATATTGACCAGATTGAGCGCCGCAGACCAAGGAAAGAGGATACTCGACCTCCACCTGTGATAGTTCGTTTCGTGAGGCAGACTCTAAGAGATGAGCTCTTACAAAAAAAGAAAGGTTAGGAGAGATTTCTCGACGAGGGATATGGGGTGGCAGGAGAATGACTCTCACCGCGTATATCTTGGCGAGGAGATGACTCCAACAAATAGACATTTATACTGGCTCGCCAGACAGAAGAGACTAGCGGGAAAAATCAAATATGTTTGGTTCGCCGCCGGGAGGGTGCGATGCCGTAAAGATGATGGCCACCCAGTGGTTATCATTGATCAGCAACAAGACCTCGACGCCTTCTGACTTACCGGTCCTCATCTTCTTGTCGGCCTACATCGGACTTTTTCACGGACTATATATATTGCTCTACGGCTCTCGTTATATCTATTAATATTTTTACTTTTTAATTATTCTACATTAATTTTCTTTTATTCTAGTAAATCTAAATTTATTTTCGTATTTTTATTATTAGCTATTGTCATTTTTTTCATTTTTATGTCATAACTCTAATAGTATTCTCCTTGTTTTTTTATATTATATTTTATTAAATCTAACTGTTGCCTTATATCACTATTATTTTTTACTAAATTCTATTATTGGTATTCAACCAGTTACCTAAAAGTTTGCGTCTTCCTATCAGATACTATTTACTTCCCCATCTTCTCAAAATGACCAACATCCCAACTACCTGTCACATAAATGCCCAATCCTTACCCGCTCATTATGATGAATTCCTTCAATATTTTTCCCGAAATTCCTACCATATTATTGCAGTGTCTGAAACTTGGCTCAAACCTTTCATTCCCTCTTCCTTAGTTTCCCTCCCTAACTACACACTTATCCGCCATGACAGAGTAGGTCGGACTGGCGGAGGTGTGGGTTTGTTTGTCCATGATGGCCTCAAGTTCCGAATCCTTGACCGCTCAAATCCTACTGATCTACCCCAAATCGAGTTTCTTTTTGTAGAAATTTCCTACAAAACTCACCATCTCCTATACGTGGTAGTTTACCGCCCTCCTCATGTTCCTTTTGACTCATCTTTCGAAACTTCCCTATACAATTATGTTCCTTTCTATACCAATATCATCATTTCAGGAGACCTGAATTCCAATTTCCTCTCTGACTCACGTGATAAGTTGTTCCTCGAAAACCTATTTTTTTCCCTACATCTCTTTTTAGTTCCGTTCTCCCCTACCCACCACACTTCGTCATCTGATACCTGGCTTGACTTGTTCATTATTGACTCAGAAAAGAACCTCCTCGCTTCTTCTCAGTTACCTGTTCCTTTCCTATCCTCCCATGATCTAATCCGAATATCTTACAATATCCAAGCACCTTCTTTCAGCCCGAAAACTATTGATTTCCGCAATATAGAATCCCTAACCCGTGAAAAGATCCTTCCAGACCTTGAAGCTCAGAACTGGACCGAAATTTATACCTCCTCCTCGATTGACTCCATGGTAAACATCCTCACCACAAACCTCTTAAATATCCTTAACATCCATGCACCTCTCAAATCCTCCTCCTTTCGTCGTCCTCCTGCTCCTTGGATAAGTCCAGAAATCAAACAGCTCCAACGAAATCGAGATGCAGCACGCAGACGATTCAGACGCACGAGGATAACTGACGACTACCAAACTTTCAGGATGCTTCGTAACTTGACACAAGCCTCGATTCGTCGAGCAAAATCAACTTATTTCCATGAAGCCCTCTCTTCCGCTCCTGATTCCAAATCGAAATGGCATCTCCTCCGTAAGCTTTCCCTTCTCGATTCACGCACATCTCCATCTACCTGTCCTGTTTCTCCTGAAGAACTAAATTCATATTTTGTTTCTTCCTTCTCTTCCGATTGTCCTCACCCTTCCTCCCATTCAACCTCAGCTCCTGCATACAACGATGCTAATTTTTATTTTTTCCTACATCTCCCCCTCTGAACTTATTTCCTCAATAATGAAGTCCAATTCCAATTCTACCGGCATAGATGAAATCCCTATAAAATTGATAAAACTATGTCTTCCCGAAATCACACCAGTCCTCTTATTTATATACAATTTTTCCTTCAAAATTCAGTATTCCCTACCCCCTGGAAAAAAGCCTTAATTCATCCTATAAATAAAACATTGAATCCCACATCTCCTAAAGACTATCGCCCGATTTCCATCTTATCTAACCTCTCTAAACCCTTAGAAAGATTAGTACAATCTCAATTATCTAACTTCCTTGAAGAATCCAATCTCCTCGATCCCCTACAGTCTGGTTTTCGACCCGGCTACTCCACACAATCCGCTCTCCTCAAAATCACAAATGACATGTTTACTGCTATAGACGAAAAAAAACTGACTGTACTGATACTTCTGGATTTTTCTAAAGCGTTTGATTCCCTGGACCACTCTATCCTTTTTTCCAAATTAGAATCTTTAAATTTCTCCATCAGTTCCATCCGCTGGTTTCAGTCTTTCCTTTCTCACCGTTCCCAAGCAGTTAAAATACCTAACCAATCCTTATCCACTTTTCTCACTATTACTTCTGGTATTGCCCAAGGGTCCAGCATTTCTCCTCTCCTTTTTAATACCTACATCAACGATCTACCTAATTCAATTAAGCACTGTTCCTATCACCTCTACGCAGATGACTCCCAAATCTATCTTTCCTTTCCTCCTTCCGAGATTCCTTCTGCTTTCGCCAAAATTCAGGAAGACCTGAATAGAATTAGTGCCTGGGCAACCTTAAATAAATTACAATTAAATGAACAGAAAACTCAGGCCATTATAATAGGATCTAGCTCCCTCCTTAGTGCATACACCCAGTATCCTCCCTTAATCCTAAATGATCATCCTATCCCTTTCTACTCCTCTGTTAAAAATCTTGGAATTATTTTTGATCAGACCCTATCTTGGAAATCCCAGATTGCCCAAATCTCCCGCCGTTCTATAGGTCTACTTAAATTATTCCACCGATCCCGTCACCTTCTTCCCCAGTCAACTCGTAAGCTTCTAGTATCCTCCCTAATATTCCCTTACCTTGATTATGGTTGTCTAGTTTATGGTGGTCTCTCGGCAGTTCTCGAAGGCAGATTGAAACTAATTATGAACTGCTTTGCCAGATTTGTCTTCGATAAACCGAGGCGCTCCCACGTTTCCTTCCTCTATTCCGAATTAAACTGGCTCTATCCCACATTCCGTAGAAAATATTTCCATGGATCATTCCTTTACCAAATCATCAGCACCCTTCATCCTTCCTATATTTTTAATGCGCTTCAATTCAGATCTGCAATCAAGTCACTGAACACAAGATCCCGTCTTTCTGATCTATATACCCCATCCCATAGAACCACTACATTCCAGCGCTCTTTCCTATACCGCTCAACCATCCTATGGAATTCCATTCCTTCTCATATTAGACAAGCGAAATCTTTAAAAACATTTAAATTCCTCTACTTCCAGCACCTCCTCCTAATCCAAGATGACGCTTACTAACAATATATTTATAATATAATTTTTTCTCATTCCGAATACAACATTTGGGTTCTTATATTGTATATAATTTGCATTGTCTCAAATAACCTATTTATTATCTCATTTGTAGAATATTCTCTTATGTTCCTGTTCACATATCACATTAGTATCTAGGTATATATTATCATTGTTATATTAATATTTCTTCTTCATTTTATTATTTTTTATTTTTATTTTTATTGTACTTTTATTTTTTCGTGTTATTTTTCATCATGTCTCTGACCAGATGTAACTAATATCATTTCTTTATGTACAATTTGTTATTCTTAAGGGACTTGGTCCCAGAATAAAATTATTTTCTATTCTATTCTATTCTATTCTAAGTAAAAGGATGACGCTGAAAATGAGAAACAGTAGTAGACGCCAAAAAGAGAAAATACATATCGATGATAAGAACAAAGTAAAATGATATGTACAAAGTATATATAGAGGTAGAAATATTTACAATAATGGAAAATAAAATTATTGACAGGTGAATATATAAAGATAGTATAGAACGAAAGGGCGGCGAGTTGGTAAAAAAGAGATGAAAAAATAAATAAATAAAATGAAAGATAAAGATACATAAACAAGTGAAAATAGTTAAGAAAAATGAGCGTTAATTGATTAAAAGTAATATCATAGTGACACCAATAAATTAAAAACTGAAAACTAATCTGGCAAGGATAAATAATAGAAAACCAAAAAAAAACAACGAGTACACTGGTTTCAATAGTAAAGGGGGTGTAGACCAAGGAAGTGCAGATAGGAAAAGAATTCCAGAAGGTCAGGCGAAAACATCCAGGTCCTGGGGCTGGTCTATGAAGATTACTGGATGGCCATCTTCTTTACGGCACCGCACACGCCCTCCCGAGAACCAAACATATTTTAATTTGCCGGCTGATCTCTTCTGACGGGCGAGCCAATACAGATGCCTGTTGGTCGGGGTCATCTCCTCGCTAAGATATATCCGGTGGGAGTCATTCTCCTGCCAGCCGATATCGCGCGTCGAGAAGTCCCTATTGACTTTTCTCCTCTGTATCAGATCGTCCCTCAGAGACTGCCTGACGAATCGTGCGATTACAGGCGGTGGTCGCGCATCATCCTTCCTGGGCCTCCGGCGCTCCACGAGGTCGAGATCTTGTATGCTTAGTTTGATGCCGAGACCGGCAATACTTGTAACCAATGCCGTGGGGGTCTCTCCTGGGCGTACCGGGATACCCCGAATTTCTATTGATTTATTCAAAAGTCCCTGCTCTGCCTTGTTTATCCTGATTTCGAGCAGGCCAACTTTTGTTTTTAAATTACTGTTCTCGTCGACCAACTCTTCTATACGTTTGGTCTGCCCTTCTAGATGAGCTTCGATTTTTCCCAGTCTCTCACTCAATTCGAAACTCAGGTCCCCGTATTTATCAAGTGAGGTTTTTAGGGATTTAACTTCCTCGTTTACTGTATTTACAGCAGCTAGTATCTCGGAACCGGATGGCTCCGAAGGTTTTTCTGTGCTTGAATTCTGCTTTTTAGTGTCACATATGTGACAAAACCATGTTTTTTTTGGAGTTTTTCAGCGCTTCAATGTCTTTTCCTAAGAGGTTGAAACATTTACCGTGGAAAATCCTTTTACATTTAGAGCAAAATAAACTATTTTTGTCGTCTCTAGTAATTGAATTTTCACACTTCGCGCACTGAACCATTTTGACGTAATTTAGTTCTATCAGCTGATTCGGTAAATATAAAGGTGAATGAATGTTTATTTATGATGATGGTTGTATTGTTGACTGTGTGTTTTAACTAAGGAGATGAATTTGTCAGGGGTGCAGTCAAGGTTGAATAAGCACAGCCAGTTTTTAAATGAAAAACTTATATTTTGGCGTGCCAACGTTTCGACCTGCCTTGCAGGTCTTCATCAGGGCTAAAATAACAAAAAATTGGATGTGACCAAGATGATACTAACATTAAAAAAAAAAAAAAAAATAAAATAAAAAAAAAATAATAAACATAATTTAAAAATGAAAAAGAAACAAGAAAAAAAATTTGCAGTTAACTAGATAATTGAATACAAAATAGTAGTGAAGTTTAGTCGAAGATACAGTTGTAATAGAGTAATTAAATAATTTAAATTGAATAATATAAATTTAAAATTTTGTAAACTAATACAACAATACAAACTAATGTTACAATTTTATTAACAGATGTTTTTTATTAGGAATTAAAAAAAAAGGTATAAGGGATCTATATGAAAAGGAAAATGATAAAATAGAAAGGTAAGCAAAATAATAAAGTTGGCATAACAATAAACGAAGGAAGAGGTTGAGAAAATATGAGAAATTAAAATAAATGGACTTACTGAAGTAGTCTAGATGAAGGCTTGACTAACAATGACTGTTAAAAAATAAAATCAGGGAAAAGGGGGGAGGGGGATAATGACTTGCAGAAAGTAATTAAGGGTGGCAGTGGCTAATATAACATATGAAAGGGGGCGCATGGTGGATAAAAACCGAACTACATTTTTTTAAATTTTATTTAAAAGGCGTGGAAAATGTTAAATATGAATTTAAACATTTCGCTATCACCGTCAGCAAAAAAAAAAAAAAATAAAATAAATAAAATAAATAAAAAATAAAAAGTGATGGAAAGGTTATAGTTTTTTAATAAGATTTAATACTTGGGAATAAGTGAGGGAAATGTATTGTTTATTTACTTACAGCAGTAGTGGGCAGGTACTTAATACTGTGAGGATTAGCCGCTTGCTTCGGGTAAGTGAACTAAAAACTCCGTTTTTTCTATTATTATGAGGTAATCGTACTGGATTACAATGCGACACTTCACTAATTAGCTTTATAAATATGCAGATAGAGAAACAAAAAAAGAAATTAAGAAAACTAACACAAAATAAAAAAGTTAGGGGAAAAGAGTAACGAGATGTTGACTGTTTGCCGTCTCTGGCCAGACTGATAGTATAGTAGACAGAATAGTATATGTATATGGTAGATTAACAACTAAGTATAAATTATAATGTAATATGTGAAGATATAGTAGACAGGAACAATCAAATAAAGTAGTAAAAAGGAATACATAAACAAATAAAGATAAATAAAGAAGTGAATGAGTGTAAATAAAAAAATATGAATATATGATACAAATTAGAGGAATAGTAAAGCATAAAATATAAATTATTAGATAAAGGGAAAAGTATTTAAGAGCTTGTTGATCATGAGGTGATGGCGATGATAAATATACGTAAAACGATGAGTAAATATAAATAAGTAAGTAAAATACTATAAATATTGTAAAATTTAGAGGAATATAAGTACATAAAATATATATTACAAGATAAAGAGAAAAGTAATACAGAGCTTGTTCTTGATTCGGGGCCAATGGTAGGTATATATAAGCAAATGAGAAAATATAAATTAATAAGTATGAATATACGATGCAGTTTAGAGGAGTATAAATAGATAAAATATATATAGCGAGAAGAAGGGAAAGGTAATAAGAGGTCACAATGACCTCAGGTAATACAATGACGATGGTATTTCATAAGTGCATACAGTATAAGTTATGAGAATATGTTTGTAATATGGGAGCGGCGGTATGTTATAAATATATAAAATATATTTAGTGAGAAAAAAAGAGAAGTCGGATATCTGGCCCGTGTCATCAATAGACATAGGCATGTCATCTACATGAACAGAGGCTATTTCTTCTCTAGGTTCAGTTTAGGTTGAAATCGAAGAGGTACTGGCCTCCAGCTGTGAGGAAGGCCCTACGATATTCCTACTCTTTCTCGCCACTCGGACTGGATTAGCAGGTGAGGTGGGGGCAGAAATAGGGATGGGAGGGGGGAGGGAGGGGATAGTGTAAGTGGACTTAAAAAGAGCTTGGTCCAAAAGCATCGATGTACTTTGAGTACAATTTAATTTTTTTATTTCTTTTTTGGATTTATTATTTTCTATAGCCTCACTAGGTTTATTAATCTCGATTGTTTCGGAATTATTTGAAAAATAATATATTATATTGACCTGAATTGCAACGTCTTTTTTTTCTATTTTTTGTAATTTCTGCAAATGTTGCATTAAAGTGAACTGGGTTTTTTCTTTATAAATTCTTTTGGTATCGTTTAGTGATACTTTGTTATTCACTTGAATAGCCTTGATTTCCTTTTGTAAGACATAAACAGGGCAGGTACGGTTAAGCGCATTATGGGCACCATTACAGTTTATACATTTGGCTGGCTGATTACATTTTATATTTTCACCATGTCGTGGCTGAGCATATTGTGGCTCTTTTTTGCAGTGAATTGTTGGGTTGGAAAAACCCAGGCAGTTAAAGTATCTTAGGGGATTCGGAATGTAGGGCTGAACTCGAACCGTTTCATATCCTATGTTTAAAGTTTCGGGTGGTTTAGAGGTGGGAAAGGTAATGATATAATTATGGAAGTCTAGCCACGGCCGGCAACGAGTATACATCGTGTCTTAGTTGTTTCAATTTTTCATCATTTTTTTTCGTCTAATTTAGTTCAAAGTTTACACGCTTGTAGTTTTGTGTGTCAGCAACTTATTTCTGAAATTTCGTTAAAATTGATCGAGGATTTTCGATAGGAGAAATTGTAAAGAAATTAATCTGCTGCCTAGACTGGGCTGCTTATCAGTGAACTGAACTGATCCTGCAAACCCCCACTTCACCCGCTCCAGCAGTACAAGGTCAGTGTCACCGTATCTTATCAAATCACTGTCAAACACTTACGTATTTTTTCCTTCATAATGGTTTCCAACGACGATATAATGAAAGCTATTAATGAAATGAAGATATCCCTTGAAACTAATAACTCTCTCATAAGCGACGTATTAAAAGAATGTGATCGGTTAAAAAATACCTGCCAGAACCTAGAGTTGAAAAATGTGAAACTCGAAAAAGAAATAAATTTTTTAAAGCGGCAGATAAAGAAGAATAATTTTTTAATCCATAATATCCCCTTCAGTGAAAATGAAAATACACTCGATAAAGTTAGAGACAGATTCACGGAGTGTAATATAGCTATACCAGATTATGCAGTTAACACCTGTTATGGACTTCAAAAAGGATCAATTTTGGTATCACTTAACAATAATAATGTAAAACAAGTGATTTTTAAGTGTAGGGATATTCTAAAAAATAAAAACATATTTTTAAGTCATGATAAGACCCCTGAAGAAAGAGAAGAGGGAAGAAAAGTTCATGCTTGCTTAATTAAATTAAAAACTATTGACAGCAATGCTTCTTATAGAAAAGGTTTTTTCAAAATAAGAGGTTCATTCTATAGAATGAATGAAATAGAGGACCTAATCAAAGAATCTGAAGGTGGTATTCCTATAGCGTCATCACAGGTGGACCTGCTGCAAACATCTGATGAGGAACAAGCAAAAAAGAAAAGAAAAGCTGAAAATAGACTGGATAAGTTTAAATTTCGACCTCGAAGTTCATCTGTCTCAGCAATGGATAAGGCGACCTGACGGACTGAATCCATCTCCTACGGTCTAATACCTGTTCATGACTCACCGAAAGGACTCGCTAAAACTACTTATCCCAAAAATGTACAACAATATGGATATCATACCTTGTTTTGCAATATAAATGGCTTAAAAAATTTATTCAAATTTACAGTAAAAGAATGTGATACTATAAGGCAATATCCCATATTATGTTTCCTAGAGACTTGGGTGATTGACGATAATTTCTCTTTACCTACATGGTTACAGGATTATACATCTTTTAGCGCTAAAGCTGTAAAAGCAAACACAACAGGGCGCGGCAGCGGTGGTTTGCTAACCTTAGTTCATAATTCCATTACTTCAGGCACAAGTATTGTATATACCAACTGCTACTGGCTTTTTGTCAATATTAAAATTAATAACAAACTATTAACGATTGGAAACATTTACTTGCCCCCTATATGTGATATGGATACAATACTGGAAGAACTATATTACTCAACTATTCGAACACTTACTTGTTTATTAATGGTGACTTTAACAGTCATGTAGGTGACCTACATTGCTTGGAGGAAGAAATGTTGTACAGTTCAAATCTATACGCTACAAGAACGAACAACCATAAACATGTTAACAGACGAGGAAAACAATTGGTGGAGGCGATGGAATCATTAGGTCTCATACTATGCAACGGCAGGACCCTTTCAGACAGACCCGGAAAGTTCACATTTATCTCTAAAGTTGGAAAAAGCGCTATTGATCTAGTGTGGATCAATGATAAGGCACTAGAGATCTTAGATGATATGGAAGTTATAGCCATGTCTGATTTTCTGGACCATTTAGCTTGTGGCACTTCCGTGAAACCACACGTATGCTTACCAAATCCTCGACCGTTTAATGATATTGGTATGGAATCCAAAAAACATGTTAAATGGGAAGAGAACAAAAGTATATTATTCAGAACAAATTTAGCTTGCTGTGAGAAAATTTACTTAAATTCGCATGATGTAAACCAGCTCTATAAGAATTTCGTTGAATGCTTGCATGAAAGCATGTCTTCTGCCGGCATGCTTGTAATAAAAAAACCACCGAAGAAGATAAAGTCTCAGCCTAGTCAACCCTGGTTTGATTTAGAATGCAACAATCTGAAAAGGGAAGTTAGGAGAAAATATAGAGTATTAATTAAATCCAATTTTCTACCGCAAGCGTTACAAGAATACATCCAAACAAGGGATTCCTACAGAACATTAATTAATGACAAGAAAAATGAATTTAGATTTCAAATTATAACAAATCTGCGGGATACAAAAAATAGTAAACAGTTTTGGAAAACCGTTAATTCCCTGAAACCATAAAAACTCAATGAAAATGCAGTAACCATAGAAGAATGGAGCGAATTCTACAGGGCACATTACGGTCAGAAGATCATTCAGAGCTTAGAATTCATCCCCTCCACCAATTCAATTCTAGAAGCTAAGGAACTGCAGTTTTGTATCAATCTTTCTAAAAACAACAAATCTCCCGGACCTGACCTTATAATATATGAAAACTTTAAGAATCTCACCCCAGAGTGGGAACACTATATTTTGAATTTATTTAATGCTGTTCTTGATCAAGAAAAATTACCTACCCAGTGGTCTAAATCAAGACTCTACTTACTTTTTAAAAAAGGCAATAGAGCTGATGTTGATAATTACAGAGGTATATCCCTACCTAACACGATGGCTAAATTATTTACCAGCATCATTGCGAGGAGAATAATGCTATGGGCGGACTCTCAGAATCTAATGCCCGAAGAGCAAGCAGGATTCAGGAACGGAAGAGGCTGCATTGATCATATCTTCACTCTTTCGGCACTAATCGGAATAACGTTCAAAACTGAAGGAAGATATCTATATGCCACGTTCATTGACCTCTGCTGTACGACAATGCATCAACCCAAATTTCAGTCAATGGACAACTTTCGGATGATATTGACATCACCTTAGGACTTTTACAGGGCGAAAGTCTGAGCCCAACCCTGTTCTTGCTATTTATCTCCGACATAGTACAATTCTTCCATGACAAAGGAGCAGCAGGTGTAAGCATAGATACATTACATGAGGTGACTATGCTCCTATTAGCTGATGATATCATCTTATTGAGTAATAGTTGGCATGGAGCACAGAAGAACATAAAAATATTTCAGGACTATTGCAATAACAATTCTCTTACATTAAATGTAAATAAATCCAAAACTCTTGTCTTTCATAAATCTCCAAGGCTTAAACAGCTCAAACCATTATACTGGCATGATAAGAAATTAGAGTATATAAAAAGGTATACTTATTTGGGAGTTCCCTTCACATCATCCGGAAAATTTAAGCAAGCATGTGAACACTTTACTCAGAAGTCATTAGTTGCATCCGCAAGAGTCAAAAGGGAAAAGTGACTCTTGGGAAACAAAAAAAGCTTTATTTGACTCAATGGTTTCATCAATATTGCTTTACGCTTCTGAAGTATGGAGCCCCAATTATCTTGAGGCAATCGAAACGGTCCAACTTAAATTTTTAAAGCGCCTATTTGGATGGCCCAGGAATACCCCAAACTATATAGTCCATCTCGAAACAGGGAGAGAACCATTAGGCATGAAAGTGGTAAAAAAGATGACAAATCTATGGACCAAGCTCGAGTTTATGCCAGAAGAGCGACTCCCAAAACTCTGTTTTAATAGACTAAAATCATTAGACAAGGATAAGGCTGACATAGACTTTAACTGGGTGTCCCAATTTAGAGCAATAGCCGAGCTAAATGCCTTTGCAGAAGAGCTTTCTGTTCACAATACAAACGGATTTCTTCGATACAAAGGCGACATACTGGAAAAAGCACATAACCAATATTTCTCAGCCGACATTCAAAGAACTTTAAATTCAACTAACTACCCTTTATATAGAACTCTATGCAGTTACAATACTCCCAATCCCGAAAAGTACCTTACATTTAAAGTTCATATAAAGAAATTGAAATGTGTCAGCCAATTAAGCTGCCTATTTAGGGTTTATAGGCATAAAACCCTAAGGTCATCAATACCTGCGTAATTTTGATTAATTCTATTTATAATTTGGTCCGAAATGGGTGCTGCGGATAGAGGCGCGCCCCAAGGAGGGACGAGTCGCACCGGCCGAGAAGGAGAAACGCCACGGCTTGCTTATCTGTATATATATATATATATATATATATATATATTTTTTTTTTTTTTTTTTTTTTTTTTTTTTAAATATACAAAGCTCATTTGGGGAATGTAGATAAAAACCATTTACATTTATTCTATATGGAAAAGTCCACATCCCCACGAGGTTTGGAGCAAAACAAGCAGCCGTGTCGCACACCCGGCCAAGCGGGATCGATCCGCCCCAACCCCAGGTAGCCCCCGCCCCCAGCCACAGCCCCACAGGACCCCTGAGAAAATTGATTAAGAGAATAAATATTATATATTATATAATATGTTAATTTATATAATATATTAAATAAATTAAGATAAAATTTGTTATATAAGTATTATTTTGTTGATGATTAATTAAATATAGTTAAGCAGATCATTTTCTTTTAAGAAATTAAAAACTGTTTTGGCTTTAAATATATCATTTCCGAGGGTGTCCGAAATGTTAGTTGAAAGTCCTATTCTAGTTAATTTCGCGAGATAGAAAGCACATTCCTGAAATATATGTTTCACAGTTAGGGAGCCATTGCAATGTTGGCACCTTGGCGGTGGCTGCTTCGTTATCAGATGTAAGTGGGTCAGCCTCGTATGGCCGATCCTCAATCTAGCCATAGCTACCTCCTCCCTACCATTCTGATGACTCGGTGAGATCCATGGCTTTACTGATTTTTTAATTTCCTTTAACTTGCTTGGTGGACTTTCATTCCACATATTTTGCCAATTTTGGAGAATTTTATTTTTGAGGGGATGGCTCATTTCTTGTGGTGTTAAAATAGCCACGCCACGACCAGGGAGGGTAAGTGCTTGTTTCGTTGCTATGTCTGCGAGTTCATTGCCAATAATCCCTGTGTGACTCGGAATCCAGATGAAGTAGAGCGACTTTCCCATGTTTTACAATATATTGAGGTAGTAATGGATTTTTAGAATAATCGGATGTTTGGGGTACATGTTGTTGATGCCTTTTAATGAGCTTAACGAATCCGTAACTATTGCGATGATGCTTTGATCTATTGACATGGAGAAGTGGAGTGCTGATGATATTGCATGGAGCTCGGCCGTAAATATATTGCATAGTTTGTGTAGTTTTATTTTATGAAAGTGGTAAAAAAGATGACAAATCTATGGACCAAGCTCGAGTTTATGCCAGAAGAGCGACTCCCAAAACTCTGTTTTAATAGACTAAAATCATTAGACAAGGATAAGGCTGACATAGACTTTAACTGGGTGTCCCAATTTAGAGCAATAGCCGAGCTAAATGCCTTTGCAGAAGAGCTTTCTGTTCACAATACAAACGGATTTCTTCGATACAAAGGCGACATACTGGAAAAAGCACATAACCAATATTTCTCAGCCGACATTCAAAGAACTTTAAATTCAACTAACTACCCTTTATATAGAACTCTATGCAGTTACAATACTCCCAATCCCGAAAAGTACCTTACATTTAAAGTTCATATAAAGAAATTGAAATGTGTCAGCCAATTAAGAGTTGCTAATTCAGAACATATCATAATCAATGGAAAAAACACAACTTTTTTGTTCAAGTCACAAGAAATCTGTATATCTTGCAATTAATTTATCTACAATAGTCTACACCACATTCTCCTCCACTGCCCAGCACACAATGAACATAGACAACAATTTCTTCAACCCTTCATCTTAGAATCTTCTGATAACCAAAGTATCCAAGCTATACTCAATATTGACAGTGTAGAGAAATTACATAAAGTTTACTATTACATGATGGGAGTCCAAAATGTGCTAAATCGTTTATCATAGACCATTTTCTATTAAGTTTCTGTTTTCAGTTTATCTTTAAAGTGAATTTTTTGTTAATTTATTTTTATTGTTTCTATCATAACACCAATTTATTCTCCATTCTATTATGTTTTGAAAACCAGAATGTATTAGTGAATCGAATCTTATTTATTTTATTAATTATGAAATGATATGTACATTAATTGTAATTTATAGCCAAGCTAGGCTCTATTTGTATGGGGAAGCCCCCAAAGACAAATAAAATATCTATCTATCTATCTATCTATATAGAACTAAAAACCAAAACATAATATTTTAGTTGATTCGAAACAAAGAGAATTAAATGACAATGAGTACGGTTAAGCGCATTATGGGCACCATTACAGTTTATACATTTGGCTGGCTGATTACATTTTATATTTTCACCATGTCGTGGCTGAGCACATTTTACGCATACTGACTCTTTTTTGCAGTGAATTGTTGGGTGGGAAAAACCCAGGCAGTTAAAGTATCTTAAGGGATTCGGAATGTAGGGCTGAACTCGAACCGTTTCATATCCTATGTTTAAAGTTTCGGGTGGTTTAGAGGTGGGAAAGGTAACCTTTAGGTAATTATGGGTTAATATTTCATTTCCCTTACTTTTTGATTTAATTCGAACTATGTCTTTAATAATTGGGGTTGGTTCTTTTTTAATTTCCTCAATTTCCATATACTGAAAATCACAACACCGTATTACGCCTTTACTGTAATTTAATGTGTTGTGTGGAGTTATCTCAACCGGATATTGACCCCCGAAGTCTTTACAAGAAAAGAGCTTGTTTGATTGGTTATTATTTAAAGTTTCAATTAAAAGAGACCCATCTCTCAATTTTTTAACATTTTTGACACCTCCTACCAGATTAAAAATCACTTTCTGAATAATGAAGGGTGATGTTTTTCTGAAATCTTCGTCATCTGTACGTTTCGCTACTAAATATGTAGGAAAGTATTTTTCTACATTTTGGGGAAAGATTTTGTCCGGGGGAAATTTAATTCGGCCCCGAGCCCACTTTCTTTTTTTTTGTCTTTGGACTGGATAAATCGGGATGATCAGGAGGCTCTCCCATAATTTAAATTAAACGCTCCTCAATAGCCAAAAAAAATAAATAAAAATAAATTGTTTTAATGACAAAAATGAAAAAAAAAAAAAAAAAAAAAAAAAGCCTAAATAAAATTAAAGATACCTTACACAAAAATAAAATTTTTCACTTCTAGTATAAAAAATAAAAATAAATAATAATAAAACATTATACATAAGAAAGTAAATAATAAAATATCTTTAAGAATAATATTACAGTAAAAGGAATATAGAAATGAAGAAAAGTAAATTTATAAAAGAAAAGCAATAATTCTTATCTGTTAGAGAAGGTAATACTCTGTAATAAAATAAAATAACATGTACTCAACTCATCCTACTATACAGAAAATCCATAGATACCTAAATATGTTACATAACTTAGACAAAACAGTTTACTTTATTTGGGTACCGAGCCACGTTGGAATTGTTGGCAACTAGCTCGCTGATATAGCTGCTAAAGAAGCCCTTGCACTCCCAGGCAGAGGAACTGCCATCTTGACTCCACAAGATATTAGCTCTCCTTTAAAAATGAAGTTCATGATAGGTGGCAGTCCATGTGGAACGAGAGCCCACCTAGTAAACTGAAAACCATAAAAAAAAATCAGTCAAACCATGGACCACATCCGTTCGATCAAATCGTAGAGAGGAAGTAGTCTTGTGCAGGCTAAGGATAGGTCACACAAACCTTACACACTCCGATCTAATAAACAAGCAGCCACCGCCAAAATGCCAATACTGCGGTGAGATAATCACTGTTAGTCATATATTCCAAGAATGTCCATACTATATAATGCAACTAAAAAATCTAGGACCTGCACCCGGTATTTTTCAAATTCTTGGAGATAATGAAAAAAATTTAAAAACTCAGTTCACCTTTTTAAAAGCGCAAAATTTACTTAGTAAAATATAGACCCACAAAAAAAAAAAAAATAAATAAATAAAAAAAATAAGAATTTAAGTGAAAAAAAGGAAAAGAAAAATAATAAAATAAATTGCTAAAAGTTTATAAAAATCCGCAGGCGCTTATGACCTTTGTAGTTTCACGCCTATAAACAATAACAAAGAACAACAACTCTGCGACCGTCCTAGCCGAAGACTAAACAACTCCGTACTGTTTGTTTGTTTGGGTTTATAGGCATAAAACCCTAAGGTCATCAATACCTGCGTAATTTTGATTAATTCTATTTATAATTTGGTCCGAAATGGGTGCTGCGGATAGAGGCGCGCCCCAAGGAGGGACGAGTCGCACCGGCCGAGAAGGAGAAACGCCACGGCTTGCTTATCTGTATATATATATATATATATATATATATATATATATATATATATTTTTTTTTTTTTTTTTTTTTTTTTTTTTAAATATACAAAGCTCATTTGGGGAATGTAGATAAAAACCATTTACATTTATTCTATATGGAAAAGTCCACATCCCCACGAGGTTTGGAGCAAAACAAGCAGCCGTGTCGCACACCCGGCCAAGCGGGATCGATCCGCCCCAACCCCAGGTAGCCCCCGCCCCCAGCCACAGCCCCACAGGACCCCTGAGAAAATTGATTAAGAGAATAAATATTATATATTATATAATATGTTAATTTATATAATATATTAAATAAATTAAGATAAAATTTGTTATATAAGTATTATTTTGTTGATGATTAATTAAATATAGTTAAGCAGATCATTTTCTTTTAAGAAATTAAAAACTGTTTTGGCTTTAAATATATCATTTCCGAGGGTGTCCGAAATGTTAGTTGAAAGTCCTATTCTAGTTAATTTCGCGAGATAGAAAGCACATTCCTGAAATATATGTTTCACAGTTAGGGAGCCATTGCAATGTTGGCACCTTGGCGGTGGCTGCTTCGTTATCAGATGTAAGTGGGTCAGCCTCGTATGGCCGATCCTCAATCTAGCCATAGCTACCTCCTCCCTACCATTCTGATGACTCGGTGAGATCCATGGCTTTACTGATTTTTTAATTTCCTTTAACTTGCTTGGTGGACTTTCATTCCACATATTTTGCCAATTTTGGAGAATTTTATTTTTGAGGGGATGGCTCATTTCTTGTGGTGTTAAAATAGCCACGCCACGACCAGGGAGGGTAAGTGCTTGTTTCGTTGCTATGTCTGCGAGTTCATTGCCAATAATCCCTGTGTGACTCGGAATCCAGATGAAGTAGAGCGACTTTCCCATGTTTTACAATATATTGAGGTAGTAATGGATTTTTAGAATAATCGGATGTTTGGGGTACATGTTGTTGATGCCTTTTAATGAGCTTAACGAATCCGTAACTATTGCGATGATGCTTTGATCTATTGACATGGAGAAGTGGAGTGCTGATGATATTGCATGGAGCTCGGCCGTAAATATATTGCATAGTTTGTGTAGTTTTATTTTATGAGTGGAGTTATGGGTAACAAAAGGAGATGCGGTTGAGCAGTCGGATTTAGATCCGACAGTATAAATTTCGAAAGGTTTTGGTATGCTTTGAAGGAGACCGAAAAATTCAGATTTGGTTACAGAAGGAGGGGTATTATTTTTAGGAAGTCTGGTTAAATGAAGCAGTGTTTTAGGAGGTTTGTTTGTCCATGGAGGGTTATGAACTTCTTGTTTATATATTGGTATTTCTTGTAGGAATTCGATAGCTGACTTTACTCTTTCTGAAAAAGGAAGTGTTGCGTTGGGCCTTTTTAAAAATAATTTAGCGAATTTTGATTTAAAAATGTATTTATGTGTTGGGTGTTCGGGATAAGGTAGGATTTTGGAGATATAATTAACTGCTAACTTTTTTCTTCTGAACAATAGTGGGGGTATCCCTGATTCACAGCATAAACTAAGAATGGGACTAGTTCGAAACGCTCCCGTCAATAAACGAATTCCAGCATGGTGGATGAAATCGATTTTATTTAGTATTTGGAGTCGGGCAGAGCCATAAATAAAACAACCATAGTCCAATTTGGAGCATATTATAGCTCGATAGATTTGTATTAATGAGTGCCTGTCGGAACCCCACGAGGTGCCACTAAGATATTTTAATATTTTGAGTCTTTTTGTGGATGATGATTTTAGAGTGGATATGTGTGACTCCCAAGTTAGTCTGCGGTCAAATATTGTAGCGGCGGCTAGGGGTTCTTGGTGAACTCAGCCGAAACCTTCCACTTTTTTATGAAGCTGGTAGTTTAATATAATATAACCCAATAAACAATTTTCCTGGAACTATATTTCATTATTAACAAAATCAATTCAAATAACATGCAGCCTCCCTTTCTTATTTTGTAAACAAGTAAATCTTATTAGCTATAATGACAATATTTAGCAATAATAACATAATAATAATTTAATGTTGCATGCAATTCAATTTTTCTTCTAATAACCAAATAACCATTAATGCATAATCAAAATAAAGTTCAATAGAGTATGGCCTAACTATGGCTTAACCTTGCGTCCAAATATATAGTAATGAATACCGTTAACAGGCTCGTAGTAAGTAACGAAGCTATATAGTCCCTTACTATCAAAGCTGGAAATATCGGGCCTTGCGCTCCGAGTGCAAAACATGTAGTGAGAGAGCTTTCTCTTCTGCCATAACCTTATTTCATTGGAGGTATACTCTTGCCTTGACTGTCTTGTGGCACACACTGATGTTTTTTGGGCTTCATAGCACGTCACGTGACTCACGTAATTGCCCGAAGATTAACGAATTTGCAAAATAAGGAGATGGGTACAGTCTCAGGGTAAATTTTAACGAGACCATGTGATTAATATATTAATAAAATAATTAAAGTACTAATCCTAAATTAAATAATAAAGTGTCGGCCTCGACAAATATCATGCCCAAAAATCTGTGATTGTTTGTGTAGGGAATTATGGAGTTTCCTAATCGGAGTTCAGGAGAGGGAGGAGTGTTTCTTTTACTCGTAAAGTGCAAGCAATTAGATTTTTCGGAGGAGAATTGTAGGCTTACGGATAAAGACCATCAGTGCAGCCTAACCGGACTGAAATGGTTGAAGTAAATTGTTATTTTCTATGACCCACATTAATCTTTTATTCACCATGCGCTCCATAATCTTACTGAGTCAACTTGTAAGTAATATTGGGCGATAGCTGTTTGGGATCCTTTTATCTTTTCCAGTTTTTAGAATAGGAACTATTATTGAATTGCGCCAGGATTTTGGAAAGTGTCCCGTTCGCCAAACATGATTATAGAATTCAAGTAACCATTTTTGAGTATCAGCAGATAGGTTTTTGACCATATCATAATGGATTTGGTCCGGACCAGGCGTTGTTCCTTTAACAGTATTTAGGATATTTTTGAATTCCCACATTGAGAAGGGGATGTTATAATATTCTGTTTCAAAATTTTCTATGAGGTTTGTTTCTATTTCATCGGTACTGTTGCTATTGTCTTCAGTTTTGTAAGTTTCGTCATAGAAATCTGAGAATATGTTTGATACGATTAGGGGATCGTCAGATAATTGGCCTTCTGTTATATGGTGTATTGTGTGGAAGATTGATTTTTGGTGAGTTTACGGACTTTATTCCATATATCAGCTGATGTAGCCGAGGAATTTATAGAGCTTGTAAATTTCTTCCATGAATCTGATTTACATGAATTGAACAATTTTCTGCAAATAGCTCGCTGTTTTTTGTATTCCGTCATGTTTTCAGACGTCATTGATTTCTGAAATTTTTTAAGGGCCTTACGACGTTCTTTAATTGTCTTTTTACAAGCATCATTGAACCAGGGAACGAGTGGTCTTTTTGGAGAGCCTGAGGTCATAGGTATAGACACTGTAGCTGCTTGTATAATTTTATTTGTGATAATTTCGCACCCTATGTCGATGCTCATTTCGGATGGATGGTTTTGAGGTGGTGTGATCAAGGAGTTAAAAAGATTCCAATCTGCTCTGTCTAGTACCCATCTAGGTTTGATGTGAGTGGGGTTTATATTTATGAATTTCATAAGCAAAGGGAAGTGGTCGCTACCACATAGGTCTGGTGAAACCGTCCAGTTTATTATATTGTAAAGGCTAGGGCTGCAAAGGGAAAGGTCAATTGAAGAGGATGTTTTATAGCTGGAGCTAAGCAACGTAGGTTCGCCGGTGTTAAGTAGGAGAAGATTTGAGTGGTCTAAAAAGCTTTCTATTACTTTACCCCGAACGTTAATATCGTGTGAACCCCATAAGGGATTGTGGCCATTAAAATCTCTAACAAAAAGAACAGGTTGTGGCAGTTGTTTGTATATGTCTAGTAGGCTTTTTGTATCTATTGTACGGTCCTGTGATAAATAAAGATTGCAAATGGTCAAGTTGAAGCGAAGGTGAACGGAGACTGCTACAGTCTAGAGGTGGGAGTTTAATGGTATTTGTTTGGAGTATACAGATTTGTTTACCGCTATTAAAACCCCATGATGATTATTGTTTGAGCTTGAAGTATCATTTCTATAGATTTCAAAGTTTTTTAAATTGAATTTGTCATTTTTTGAGAGATGAGTCTCTTGGAGGGCTAGGCAGAACGGGTCTTTATCACGAATAAGTAACTTCAGGTCATTGAAATGAGCCTTTAAGCCGTTACAATTCTATTGAACTAGGGTCATAAAGGATTATTGTAATGGAATAGAAATATATAAACAAATAAATATAAAATAAAATAGTTTTGTATAACCCATTGTAGCAGAATATGTATATAATACACCAATAACCACAATAATGTGGTACATAGATAGGTAATACAGAATTGAAAAGACGTAATGAGATACAGTATTGACAAGAGATGGAAAAGAAAAAAAAAAAAAAAAAAAAAAAAAAAAAAAGAAAAAAGGATTACAGACTTGAAAAACCAAAGGAAAAGAGAAGAACAAAGATAAAATAAGGAAAAAATAAAAAATAAATAAATAAAATAAATTTAAAAAAATAAATAAATAAAAAATTAAATTAAAAAAAAGATAAAAAAAAATTAAAATTCTTAAATCCGTAAAACACATAAAAATATAATTTATATAGTACTTCCATTGTAGTGATACGACTGGCCTAGTGATAAGAAGCAAGAACTTGAAAATGATAAAATGATTGTAAAAGCAGAGAGGAACAGTAATATAGTAAATAAAATGAATACTTACGAGTATGACAGATATGTATGTCCGTGACAGTGATAACAACAATGTGATATTTACCAACATTATAAGGAGAAAAGAGATAAATAAATAAATAAAGGCACAAATATATAGTTTTAAACAGTTAATAATAATTACATGACTATTTAATTTAGGATTAGGAAATTTTATATATATTTTATTTGCATAATTAATTAATTTCATAAGAGGTTTTATAAAATTAAGAGAGTATATATTTGGGATTGGAAAACTGCAGTAGATGGAGTTTATTGTATTAACTGAATGTTAAATATTAAATTGCAGAAAGTAAATATTTTTAGTATTATCTATGTTTACGTTACATAACTGAATGAATAATATTATTCTGAATGTTATAGAGAGATTATTGTTGTTATTTCTATCGTAGGAATATATAATATGATACCGGATGTTATAAATTTTATTATTATTGTTTGTCATGTAGGTTATCAGTGTTAGTAAATTGTTTAGTTTTTTTCAGTTTCTTTAGTCTTTGATTCTCTTTTTGTATTCCGTTTATTAATTACTTTTTTAAACCCCTGATCATCGACCAACTGGCCCGTATCTTCGATAGACATGGGTGAAGTGGGTGCGTTATCAGCAATTGAGGGTGCGTTATCACCTTGATCTCTGGAGGTTGACGGAGTGGGGGGTAGAGACAAGGATGGTGGGCGGGGAGGGGGTGGCAGTACCTGCCGAGCAGCTTCGTGTTTTAGGACGAAGTGGATTAGTTGGAATAGGAATGGGAGGGGGTTGGATAGGAGATGGTGGGGGAAGGGCGGCAGGGAGAGGGAGTGGGGTGATGCTATGTTTTTCTGGTATTGTTTTATTATTTAAATTAGGCTTACTAAGTGAAGTGTCATGGCCGCTATTAACATTACATCGTTAAGTGCTCTGTGCTAGTGACAATATTATCAAAGTATAAACTATAATCCTTCAGCCAAACTTTATAAACAGTGAAAGTTTATACAATGGAATCTTTAGACAGAGAAACTGGGTGAGGTGAGTGCGTTTATTATTAATTAAAGACAATTAATAATAAAGACAATTCTCAGGTGATCAGTTCTCCAGTCAGCCGATTGGGGCGTTACCTATACTCACTATCTCTCAAGGTCTAGGTCTGTTGATCTGTTGAACAGCCGAGTCTAACTCGGATTGTTTTTGTTATTGCTTTTATTTTTCTTAGAGGACACAATTTTTTTTTTCCTCTCTTTTTACTTTCTTTTTCTTTTCTTATATTATTTCTTTCATCGTTAGTAATGTGTTTTTTTTTTTTTTCCTTTTATTCAAATATTGTATATAGTTCTGTAAATACTCTAGTTTATAAGTATATTTTACATATGTTTTTTTTTTTCTCTTTTAATTCATTTTAGTTAGTTTAAATTGTAAATTTCATTTCACTTGCTTGATACAATGGACCTTGATAATTCATCAGGAACCGAATCGGAAGATGAAACTCCAATGTCGGAAATAAGTGAGACAGACTCACAATATCTGAAGCGGCGACAACTTCAAAAACGTCAGCGCAATGCTACACCCGGTTCCGCTGGGACCTCCCCAAATAAAAAAAAAAAAAAAAAAATAAAGGGAAGCAAATTATTGATAGTGAGCCACCAACAACTCGTAGTAAATCTACTGCAGCCAAGAAAACACAAATTATTGTCAATATTCCTACCAGCAATAAATTTGCCGACTTAAAAAAAATTCCATCAGAGCCACAACCAACTCAAGGATTTTCGGACCCTGTGCCCCCACCCATTTTTGTGACCAATATTAAAAGTTTTAATGTATTCGGTCAAGAAATCGCCAATTTGATTGGTCAAACAAACTTTAAATTTTTTTCGAGGGTGAAAGACATAAAAATTAATACCACGGCAAAAGAGCATTATAAAAAGTTAATTCACTATTTGTCTGTCAATAAATATGAATTCCATTGCTACCAATTAAGGGAGGAAAAATCATATCGTGTTGTACTGAGAGGTCTCCATAGCACTACTTCAACCGATGCGATCAAGCGAGATATCGAAGAAATAGGCCACAATGTTAAAAATATTTCAGTTGTGCTCCATCCTACAGAAAAGTACCCTCTCCCTCTATTTTTTGTAGATCTGGAGCCAGCGAAAAATAATTCAGAAATTTTTCAAATTAACAGACTGGTTTATTCAGTAGTCCGTTTTGAGCAGCCAAGACAGCGACCAGTAATAGTACAATGTACTAGGTGCCAAAATCTTGGACACACTAAGGCATATTGTTACCATCCGCCTAGATGTGTCAAATGTGCAGGCGCCCATGCCACAGAAACCTGTTCCAAGACTAGAGATACACCTGCAAAATGTGTATTATGCAATGAGGATCACCCCGCCAATTATAAAGGCTGCGTAGTTTATAAAAATACCCAAAGAAGAAGATCACACAATGCAGCTATAAAAAATCAAACTCAAATGAATGGTAGGCATGCAACTCAGCAACAGGACTCTCTGAAAACTCCCTGTGAGGAAAACCAAATTATTCTTACTAGAAATGAACCCTCAACTTCAGCGGTCACCGATCGGCCCCGCCAGGAACCTAGATCAACATACTCAAACATCACTACCAGCCCGCAGCAGCACCGACCACAACAACCTCGAAACCAGATGCCTCAAATCTCTCAACCTTTGACTCTAATTTCCAAATCCCAACATTCCCGTCAACCTCCAACTCAGTACAATGACCAATCCTATCACCATCTACCCCTACGGGTAAAACTACCACCAGAAACGCAACATCCAGTTCCTTCCCAAACTTCCTATCCTACATACCCTTCGACCTCAAAACGCCATACAACCCCTAACATCCAAAGATGGGATCCCTCCCCAGCCAATATTCCCGAGCCAACAAATACCCCACATCCTATTCCCAACCAAAATCCAGGTGATATCAACACCATCCTCTCTTCATTCCTGACTGAACTTAAAGAAACAATCAAACCTCTCATTTCCCTCCTCACCAGAGTCCTTTCTGAAGTCCCATTTAACATTCCAAAATGAGCAAAAAGCCTCTAGCTGTCATTTTGTGGAATGCAAATGGTCTTCATAATCATCGAGACGAACTTGACGTATTTCTACATGACAATCACATAGATATAGCCCTACTTACCGAAACCCACTTCACAATACAAACATATTTTCACATACCTGACTACATTACTTACAGGTCAGACCACCCAGACAACACAGCCCATGCTGGTTCTTGCATCCTCATCCATAAATCAATACCTCATTCTCTTGTCCCTTCTACTCCTACAGACACCATTCAATCCACATCAGTAACCATTTCCACTCGTCCTTTCCATATAACTTTTTCAGCTGTATACTGCCCTCCTGGAAATTCCCTTGCTTTAACGACCTTGAGTCCTTATTTAGATCCCTCGGACCGCGCTTTATTGCTGGAGGGGACTACAACGCCAAACACCAGCGATGGGGTTGCAGAACATCCAACCCCCGTGGCAACATCTTATCCCGCATTTCAACATCCAGGTCCTATTCTGTCCTCTCACCCTTAAACCCTACATATTGGCCTACATCTACAAAAAAACGTCCTGATATCCTTGATATATTCATTTCCTCCCAAATTTCCACCTCTCAAACCATTGTCAAATCCCTGGACGACCTTTCATCAGACCACAGCCCTGTTCTGCTTCTCCTTCATTCAAATCCTGTTCCTAAACCTTCTCCTCCTAGACTGATTAAAGGACGAGTAGACTGGGACAAATTTCGTTATGATTTAGAAAATAAATTAGACCTAAAAATTCCACTTAAAACAAAACAGGACATAGACACCGCCATAGATAAACTTACCACATCAATATCTATCACAATTAAAGATAACACCTCACACAAAACAAATTGTAATTCTCTCCAAACTAACTTGCCACACCATATTCGCGATTTACTAAGAGAAAAACGTAAAGCAAGAGCAAAGTGGCATAGGACTAGATACCCATCAGATAAAAATAATTACTGTAGACTAACAAATAAACTTAAGACAGAAATTAAAAAATACAAAATTCAAAAATTACATGACTATACAGAAAACCTTAACACCACCGACAAATCTTTATGGAACACCACAAAACAACTACTAAACTATAAAAATTACAATCATCCTCTACTAACCCAAGCCCGAACCTGGTCAAAATCGGACGAAGAAAAATCTCTCATTTTTGGCCAACACCTTTTCCAAACTTTTAACCCACATCCTGATATCGTTAATCCTAGTCACCAAAAAGATATTGAAGCAGAACTAAATATTCCTCTCCAAATGTCTCCTCCCCCTAAAGCATTCCATCCTTCAGAAGTATCAAACATCATTCACAGATTACCTTCAAAGAAAACCCCTGGACACGACCTCATTACATCCCATATCCTAAGACTCCTTCCTCAGAAAGCCATCCTATTCCTAACATACATATACAATGCTGTCCTCCGTACCACATATTTTCCTGACTCCTGGAAATTATCTATAGTTAAGATGATTCCAAAACCCAAAAAGCCACCTGAGCTCCCATCCTCATACCGTCCTATTTCCCTTTTGCCAATCATGGGTAAAATCCTTGAAAAACTAATCTTAAAACGCTTGTATCCTATCCTAGATTCCCACCACGTCATCCCTGATCAACAGTTTGGATTCCGAACATCCCACTCCACGATCCAGCAATGTCATCGTGTGGTGGATGTTGTCTCCTCCGCATTGGAGCGCGGAATGTACTGCACGGGAGCCTTTCTCGACGTGGAACAGGCTTTTGACCGAGTCTGGCACCCAGGACTACTTTACAAGCTCCGCAAATTCCTTCCTTCAACGTATTTTGTAATTATCCGTTCATATCTAAGTGATAGAACTTTCCAAGTAAACCATAAATTTTCCTATTCTCCCCTCTTTACCCAATCTGCCGGTGTTCCTCAAGGTAGTATCCTAGGCCCCATCCTCTACACGGTGTATACAGCTGACATCCCAACTCATCCTACCACTGTCCTTACCACTTATGCTGATGACACATGTGTATTATCAGTAAATAATGATCCCTTCATTGCCTCCCAAACACTCCAATCCCATATCCTAAACATTCAAGAATGGTGTCAAAAATGGAGAATCAAAATAAACCCAAACAAATCTCACCAAATAACCTTTACCCTTCGTCGTAAACCTATGACTTCCTGTCCAACAGTATCCTTCAATAATATTCCACTAATCCCTGTCGAACAGATCCGCTACCTAGGACTCCACTTGGACAAACGTCTTACTTGGAATCCACATACAAGACTAAAACGACAAGAAACTGCTCGTCGTTACAGACTACTTCAACATTTACTAGACAAACGATCAAACCTCCCAATTCATTTACAAAAGACTTATTTACATGACTGTTATTAGACCTATTTGGACGTACGGAGTTGAGCTTTGGGGCTCTACTAAACCATCCAATTCATCTCGCATCCAATCCTTACAATCCAAAATCCTTCGAAAAATCCTAAATGCCCCTTACTTTGTCACCAATAAGCTTATCCATAAAGACCTTAATGTTCCATATGTTGCTGAGTTAGCTCAAACCAGATACCTATCCTTCCATAGTAAGCTCCATAACCACTCCAATCCACTAGTCTCCCAACTTGCTTCCTCCTCCATCCCTGATAATCCTCCGAGGCGTCTAAAAAGAAGATGGCCTAGAGACCTTTTAGAGTAGATTTTATTGAAGTGCTACTAGTGAGTAGTTCTTCACAAGTTATTTACATGCCATTGTATTCACTGTCAACACATTTACTTGTTGTATATTATTCTGTACAGTTGTAAATATCAATAAATGAAAAAAAAAAAAAAAAAAAAAAAAAAAAAAAAAAAAAAAAAAAAAAAAAAAAAAAAAAAAAAAAAAAAAAAAAAAAAAAAAAAAAAATTAGGCTTAACAGCACTTTGATTATTAGCCTTGATCGAAGTCTGTACAAGGCTAACCTGTGGGATAGTGAACTCAAAGTCCACTTGAACTCCTATATTTTTTTTTTCAGTTGTTTTTAAAATTTCAAAAAAAAAGATTTTTGAAACATGCTAGGTTTTCTACTTTTGGTAATTTTTTTGGCTTCAGTATATGAGGTTTTATTGTTTTGCTTGGATCGCCTTGATTTCTTTTTGTAATTTAAAAACGGGACAGTTCCTATCTAAGAAATTGTGGCCCCCTTTACAATTTGAGAATTTAGTTTCGTTTTCGCATTTAGAGTTACTTGGATGTTGTTTTTCACCACAATTAGAACGAATTGATATTTTTTTACAATCCTTAGTTGGATGAGAAAACCCTAAGCAATTATAGCATCTCATCGGATTCGGAATCTATTGTTTTACGTCTACTGTGAGAAATCCTATTTTAATTTTTTCGGGGGGTTTTGGTGTATTAAATGATAAAATATACGTATGGGTATATATTTCATTTCCGTTTTTTTTTTTTTTTTATTCTTGTAACATCGGTCACGATATTTTTTTGTTCTTCTTTTATTTCTTCGATAGTGGCAAATTGTAAGTCGTAACATCTAATTACGCCCTGCGAATAGTTCAGTGATCTATGAGGACTAGCTTCGACTTGAAATTGTTCACCGAAATTATTGATTGCTAATAATGCATCACTTTGTTTTGCATTGACTGTTTCTATGAGCAAATTTCCGTCTTTAAGTTTTTTAATATTTTTTGTAGTACCTACCGTATTTGTTATGAATTTGTTAATAAAAAAAAGTGATACATTTTTAAAGTTTCCCTCGTCTTTTCTTATTAAAACTATATATGTTGGGGTAATTATTTGGTTTGTAAAAATGGGGGCATTATCTATAGGCGATTTCATTCTCCCTCTTTTTCTACGCTTTACATTGGGACAAAAAAAAAAGTATAATAAATCAAATGATATTTTATTAAATAATTAATGAAATGTAATAGGAATAGTTGGTTTCAGCTTATCTGTTCTGGTGATCCTCTGAGCTCTGCTCTCTTCGGAGTCCAAACAAACACTACTCACAACTCCGAGCTTTTAAAGGCTGTTTATATTAATTTTCTTGTCATTGTACATATTGTGTGAATGAGTCACTGTCATCAATATTACTCATTGCCCTTGAGTGAGGCAGCCTGCAATTATTCTAATAAAAAGTTTTAAAAAAAAAAAATTTAGAAAAAAAAAACAAAACCGACTTCAAGATTAAACCTACATATATAGAACTAAAAAGTAAAAAATAATATTTTAGTTGCTTCGAAACAAAGAGAATTAAATGAGAATCAATGAAATTATCGATACTTATATACCTATTCACAATTTATGATCAGTTATTTTTGAAGGAAAGTTTAATCCTGGCTTTGCAACAAACTTTAAATAGCACTTTATTTGGAAATGGATCAAAAGTTCAATGTTTTAATTTTGACCAATTTGTTCCATGAAATACTCATATAGCTTAAATGCATGGCAGAGTATTTTTTTTTTTTTGTGTCAATATAAAACCTAGTTTGATATGAGTTAAAAATTAAAATAACTCGAATTTTGAGTTTTTAAGAGGGGATTTTTGATTTTGTCTGCAAAAGGTGCGTTATTCTATATGAAACGTTTTACCACTTGTAGAGCTAAGCTCTTTAGTTTTTATTTAAAACATATTTCTTCCAACGAAACCCTGAAGTAAAAAATTATCGCATATTCCATACTCTCTGCAACACGTTTAATGACTGGACTATGAGGAAATAAAGATATTTGTGGCATTACTTTGCTATACGATATAGTTACTTGCCCTAGATAAATAAAGAGCAATCATTCTTTCTCTTTTTATGCCTTCTCCGTATCAAAGCTCCTATCTTTGTTAAATGATGATTATAAAAGATAACACTTGTAAATCACCTGCTATTATCTCCACCACACAGCATATAATAAGACTGCACCAATATTAAGATTACTTATTGTCATGGCAGCTTTATTATCTAATATATAAACCTAGCTATATAGCTAAAAATAGCTGTATTTTTCTATAGTCCGAGAAATAATCGAAAAACCCAAAACTAGGATCTTCTCCCCTCCTCTCCACAGTATGCTAACTCCCCAGGGGCGGAGACTTTTAGTATTTTTAGTATGTTTACCTTCTAATTACTCCAAACGAACCCTTCAAGTAAAAAATTATGTTGTAAGGCACTCTACACGCAATGCATTACACTATACAGGGTGTTCAGCAAAAGACTGCAGTAACTGTGGGAAGCGATTCTAGGCATTATTTGCAACAAAAAATTCCATATAAACTATAGCTCGCTTCTCATCCGTTTTATAGATATTTTTAATTTTGTTTTTTTAAAAAAAATTCTACTTTTTGATAAATAATTGTCTATATTTCCCGAACTATTAACTCTAAAGCAATTTCAATATGCTCATTAGAAAGAAGATTAAAGTTCCTTTAAAATAAGCTTTTTTAGATTTCAAAATAGCCGCATCCTGTATTTAACTTTGTGATCCAAACATAAGAAAAAGCAAGTTTCAGGTTTCGTTCCAAAACTTTGACTGCATTTTTCTCAAAAATATTTCATATGTTAGAAACGTGCACTACTCAAAGTAAACTTCTACAAACAAACATCTTTCGAATGGTATACCATGAATAGTGATAATTTTTAAAATTGGTACTGAAATCGCCTATTACAAAAAATAGGGAGATGCCACATCGGCGCTTTGGGAAATAATGAGAGAATGCTCAGAAATGTTAAATAGTTTTATTAATAGATTAGTAATTTAATCACAATTACTTATTTATCTTATTTTAATATTTGCAATTTAAGAAACTTTTAAGATAATTTAGTTAAAATTTACATACTTAATTTACAATAATTGAAATAGTCCTCCCTCTTCTCTGATACACAGCACCGATCTTCTTCTGACTGCATCTTCTGCTAGACGACGTTCATCATTATTATGCCGCATTGTATTGCAGCTCAGACTTCTGATCTTACTTCGTAAACTTTTTACACCTTGCCAAACATTTACCCTGAATTCATACTGGTAATGGGAAACAACAGAACTCTGCGGGTTAGCTTCCATCCTCAAATAGACTTATAAGTGCTGCAATACAATGCGGAAAAATTTCTAATGAGCAGATTGAAATTGCTTTAGATTTAATAGTTCGGGAAATATAGACAATTATTTGTCAAAAAGTAAAAATTTCTTGAAAAACATAAAATTAAAAATATCTATAAAATGGATGGGAAACGAGCTATAGAATTTTTTGTTGCAAATGATGCATAGAATCGCCTCCCGAAGTTACTGCAGTCTTATGCTGAACACCCTGTATAGCATAATGCAATGCGTGTAGAGTGCATTTCAACATAATTTTTTACTTGAGGGGTTCGTTTGGAGTACCTAATTAGAAGGCAAACATACTAAACTACTGCACATGACGAAAACTTTAAAGAGGCTACTTGAATGCATGGTGTTACTACTGCAACGGGGGCAATTTTCCTAATTTCATTACACAGCCGCCTCTTCAGATGCATTCCTCCTGGCATGCTTCTTCGTTCTCAATAAACTATTCGTCTTTTTTTTTCAGCTTCCTCCTCAAATACTTCTGGTTTCTTCTCAAAAGCATTGGCTTCCACTAGGAGCTGCGGCTACCTCCTGGAATTACTCTGCTTCCTCCTAGAAACCTTCGGCTTTCTAAAGCAACGTTGCTGTTTCCTCTGGAAACGCAGCTGATTTCTTCACGAAAGCAGTTGGTTCCTCCAAGAGCTGTGTCTTCCATACGAATCACCTTGGATTCCTCCAGGAAAGATGCAGCTTCTGCCCTTCTGTTCTTCTAGGAAAGCTGGTTCTTCGAGGAACGTTGCGGCTTCCCGCAAAGACGTTTCTTGTTCAGCATACTTGTGATTTAAAAACGTTTCGTCTCAAATTCTTTTCTAGGTGAGCTAACCACTAAGCTAATATTATGACAAAGAAATTCTACTTCTCTTACTAAATCCTCTCGATTAGCATTAGCTAAGTGTCAAAATTCTCGACACGTCACATCTTTTATTTATATATTTTATCCCTCCTATAAAAGCTACATCCATCCCCAAAACAAACTACTTAACGACCGATTGATAAATCCATAACCATATTTCAGCCTGAGATTAATCAATACTCTAACTGCTTAGTTAATTAATAAAAGATAATAAGATCAAAACCAGTAACAACTAATTACCACCTTGGATTCTATCACCTGCCTTATTTAACTTTGACCTACTTAAATTTACAAGAAAAGAACATGTTGGAAAATTAACATCAAGCTATATAACGTAACAGATATTTTTTACCTTAATTAATTCTACATCATGTGCAATAATATAACATAAAATCCGTGTACCCCTATGGGTGCACAGAGCTAATAATATGAGAACTTGGTCTTTAGGAATTGGTGTGTGTTTGAAGTTTATGCCAATGTTTTTCGATTATTGTTTTTACTTTAGTGGTACAGATATTAGTAAATAACGAGGATGCGTCTAGTTCCTAAAGACCAATTTCTCAAATTATTATCTCTGTGTACCGATAGGGGTTACTTCCAATTTAATGAAAAAGTTTACATTCAAATGTATGGGTGCCCTATGGAATCCACAATCACTCCAATTTTAGCAGACATATACTTAGAGGATCTCCTAGATTCAGTTATCTCCAAAATTCCCTTTAACATTCCATTTCTATACATATATGTAGATGATATCCTGTCTGCTATACCTACAGAAGACAATAAACAAGAAATAATTTTAGCCGAATTTAACATATTTTCAAATAGTCTAAATTTTACGATGGAATTTGAGAATGATAATAAAATACCGTTTTTAGACTTACTTTTAATTCGAAACCCTAATGGAACAATAGATACTGAATGGTGGAAAAAGCCAATACATTCCGGAAGATATTTACATTATACTAGTCAATGTCCCAAAAGTTATAAAATCAACACCGCAAAAAATTTAATAAATCGTATAATAAAGTTATCCACAGAAGAATATAAACAAACCGTGGAAAATAAAGTAGTAGACCTTCTTTTAACAAATGGATATCCACATAGACTAATTTGTAACCTACTAAACCAAACAAATACTCAACAGAAACAACAAGAAAATAATTATAAAAGATATTAAACCATTCCATATATACAAACACTATCAGAAAGACTCAGAAAAACACTCTCAAATAACCGTAAAACTGACAACACTGCCACATTTAAAAATACCTCCACCATTGATAAATTATTCACCAAAACCAAAGATATAGATAAGTTAGAATTACAGTCTAATATTGTTTATGAAATACCGTGTGAAGATAGTTGTGGCAAGTCTTATTTTGGAACATTGGAACAATATCTTAAACGACGGGTGTATCAACATAAATACAGTTGCACGTCTGTAAATAAATAAATAAAAACCCGAACAAACCCGAACAAACCAGACCAAACAGCTCTCACCACACATTACAGGCAAACAAAACATTCTTTTAAATTTGATTCCCCAAAATTATTCACCATGAACAAAATAATTTTAAAAGAAATGATAACCATAGAAAAATCACAGTGTTTGTTTGGATTCCGAAGAGGAAGGATCTACCATAGCCCCGAGGGACAACAAACAGATAAGAGAAACTATTACTTTATATATATCTTCTTTTTTCTCTTTTTCTTCTTTTTCTCGTCTATATTTTTGTGATATTTAGATTTATATCTGTTTTTATTATTTAACTTTATATTTTTTTCAAATTCAACAACCGATTATATCGGTCATCTAATTATGGAAGAACCAGACGACCCAATTAGTCCTCGGGCTAAAAGAAAACATCCTAGGGGAAAAATGAAATCCCAACCAGACAGGTTGATTCCAGAAGGACAAAATATTAGTCCAACCTTCATAATAATTAAAAGATAGGGCGACAAGAGCTTTGTCAATATCTCTCCTTTTTCAATAATAAATTTATTACAGGCCTAGTAGGGGAGGTTAAAAATATTTAAAAAATGAGAGACGGTTCACTATTGGCCGAAACCTTTAAGGGTACCCAATCTGAAATACTCCTTTCCTGTAAAGATTTTGGAGGACAATTCCCAATACAGGTTACCTCCCATAATTCTCTTAGTTATAGTAAGGGAATTATAAAAGTTTATGACTTCCAATACTTGGATATTGAAGAAATTAAAAAAAAATTAAATAAAAAAATAATTGATATTGTCAGAATTAAAATTAAAATTGTCAGAATTAAAAAATGGTTCCGAAATAGCTACCCACAATTATATTATTACATTCCCAACTCCTACTGCCCCAAAAACATTTAAGGTAGGATACCAGACTGTTCCGGTTCAGCCATATATCCCTAATCCCCCTCGCTGCTTTAATTGTTTGGGGTCTAATCATCCAACCGCCCAATGTAAAAAAGAATCTGTGTGTATACAGTGCGGAAAAGCAAAACATACTCAAGGAAACAAATAAGAAAGAGAGCCTAAATGTATAAATTGCGATGGTTCTCATAACGCCTTGGATCGCCCTTCTTATATATTTTAAATGCACAAAGAGATCAAGGGTATACAAATTAACAATAAAATATCGTTAATTGAAGCAAAAAAAATATATAGAGAAGGATACTCAATATATTTTAAATAAATATATATTTTAAATTTAAATAAATAAATTATTTAAACAAATCGTTTGCACAAATATTAAAATAAAAAGTAAATCAAACAGAAAGAAAAGAAATCGGCATCCAAACCGTTATCCCATTCTTTTTTGGAGAAAATAAAAAACAAATATCGAATACCAGATAAAAATACCCATTAGTAATGATAAACATTTCTCGTCAACCGATATATCTAGTGTGACTAGCATAAGCCCCGCCCTAGCTCCCCCACTCCCTCCCACTCCCACTCCAGTTCCTCATTATCAAACTCTTTACCGCCACCTAGAGTTACTCGCTCTACAGCGGCTGGCACTTCTGGGCCCCCCACGCCTGCTCCCTCCCTCCTTCTCTTCCTCGCTCCTCCTCCCACCCCCACTCCTGTCTGCTGGCATATCGTCAGATCCAACTGAGGAGGGCAATTCGATAGGTGATGCAATACCTATTCAAATTGATCCTCCCGATAGTGACAACGGTTATACCGAAGTCACATATAAAAAAGGAAAAACAAAAGGAGGAAAAAAAAACAGGTAATATTAAAAATTCTCCTAATAAATAGACCTCGTATATATATATATATATATATATATATATATATATATATATATATATATATATATATATATATATATATATATAAAACCCCTTTTGTATAGCCCTCCAGGAAACCAATCTTTTAAATAATGCAAAAAGACCAGTAAAAATTTTTAAAATTTATATAAAAGATAGCCCTAATCCGAATCATGGCCACCATGGCGTTCTTCTTGCTGTTCAGGAATCAGTATATTCAGAACCGATTTCAATAAATACCCACCTCCAAGCTGTAGCTGCCAAAATACACTTAAATTTCACATTCACCGTTTGTAATGTATGCTTACCAGAAAAGAGTTTGTGTTTAGGTTCGGTTGTGTGTAGACGTATGGGTATAGAGCTCCTGCGGATTAGCCGAGTATAACTACAGACAGATGTTTTGTTTTATTTATAGTTTATTTTTTAATTTTCCATTTATTACGCCTCTTTTTTTCAACTCTATTTTATAAGTTTTCGTTGTTTTGTTTTATTTAATCTCTATCTATTAATTTATATATATATATATATATATATATATATATATATATATATATATATATATATATATATATATATATATATATATATTAAATTTAAAAGTGAATTTATTTTAATTTTTTCTTTTATAAAATTGCATGATTCAGCTTTAAGTTTACTGCTGCAGGAAGTAGTGAACAAAAAAAAATTGTATCAAGTTTTTCATTATAAAGCGACTTGAAACAGAAAACAATGGTGATTTGTTAGATTTTAAAAGGGTTTCACATTTTTTAATACATAAAAGTTTAAAAGCAATAATAGGTGAGGCTAAATTAATTTAAAAAATTGAGAGATGGGACACTTTTAGTTGAAGTATTTTCTGATACTCAATCGGAAAAACTTTTAAAGTGCAACAATTTGTGTAATAACTTTCCAATAAGAGTAGAGCCCCATGCTAGATTAAATTTAAGAAAGGTCTTGTTTAGTGCCCCGATCTGAATTATGTTGACATTGACGAAATAAAAGAGGAGCTAAAGCCCCAGAATGTTACTGACTTCAAAAGATTAACCCTTTTTTAGAAATAATGAAAAACAAAATAGTCACAACTACTTAATAACATTTGACAACCCCTCTTTACCCTCTGAAATTAAACTAGGATTTCATAACGTTGCCGTACGACAATACATTTCAAACCCTATTCGGTGTTATGTCTGTCTTAAATTTGGCCATACAAAAAAAAAAACTGTAATAAAGAAGCACTATGTATATTTTGTGGAAAAACAAAACATGAGGGGTCCGAGTGCTATAATCCGGTAACTTGTGTTAATTGTTCTAGTAATCCCGATGCTTTTTCAAAAAATTACCCAGTTTTTATTAAAGAAAAGGAAACCAAACGAATTCAAGAGGCAGATAAAGTAGCTTACATTGCTGCTAGAAAAAAATACGATCTGTTGCACCCGATAACAATTCAAATATCTTTTGCTAATATTGTTAAGACTAAAAAATCAGTTTGTGTACAAACGGAACAAATAATTGCAAAATCAACTAACAATTAGAAAATCTGTAGTGACAGCTACGTCTAGTAAGACACCCACGCCTAGCGGCAGTACCAGTAGTAATGCTATCACTGATACCCCCACCCAAGTCCCACCTCCCACCACACCCTCACCTCCTCACCCAAACTTCTCTTTATTTTCCTTACCCTCCGTATCAAAAATCCCTACTTCCCAAAAGTCCCAACCCTCTGGTGGGATATCCGAAAAGAATTCGGAAGCCCGTTCCACCAACTGCGAAGTCGTCCCTGACCCGAGGATTTTACCTTCGGCACAAAGGGCGTCTGATGAGCCTACCAACCCTCATCTTTCTCCTGATGGTCAGCAGACCAAGTGGACAAAGGTGGAAGGAAGAAGAACCAGAAGTAAGACCAGAAAAAAATCACCAAAGCGTGAAAAAAGCAAAGAAAACATGGAAACTAATCAATAAGTTGTTTTTAATTTTATTATTATGTTTTTCCTTTGATTTTTGTTTACTAAATTTACATTAATTAATAATATTATTTATCTAAATTCCGACCTATTTACATTTTACATTTTTATTTTTTTAATATGTCAACTCCAACCAATATAATACAATGGAACTGTAATGGTATAAAGGGAAAACATGAGGAACTTAAACTTATTATTAATAAATACCAACCGGTAGTTTTTGCTTACAAGAGAGTAAGTTACCCCTCAATAAAACTTTCACGCTAAAGGATTATAATATCTATAGAAACGATTTTGATTATAGAAGTAGAGCATGTGGCGGGGTTTTGATTGCCGTACATAAAAGGGTCGTTTCTGAGTTAATTTAGATAAATACCTCCCTACAAGCAGTGGTAGTCAACGTTTTTCTACACATACCTATTTTTTCTTATAACGTTTATCTTCCCCCAGATAATTTTGATGAGGTAGAATTGGTCAATATTTTGAGTAATACCCGTTCTCCCTTTATTGTTATGAGCAACGTAAACGGCCATCATACTTCCTGGGGTTCATCTTACTGTTCAACACGCGGTAATACTACTAGGCGAATTATAGATGGCACTGATTCGATAATTCTAAATTCAGGACAGCCAACTTATTTAAGTCCAACATACCATTCATTCTCGTGCATTGACCTGACATGGTGTTCACCTAATTTATATACTCATTTGGATTGGCAAGTTTCTCCAGATCAATATTCTAGCGATCATTATTTCCCCATAGTAATCAGTTTCCCAAACATTAACACACGGATAACAAAACATGCTAGATGGATAACAGAAAAATCAGACTGGACAACATTTCAAAACAATTTGCAGATAACAGCCTCTGATATACCAACCACAAGCAATAGTGATGAAATCAATCATCAAATCACTGAATCTATATTAGCAGCGGTGGAACTTTCAATCCCAAAAAGCTCCACTAATGTCAAATCGAGTGTCCCTTGGTATGACAATGAATGTAAACTAGCGATTAAGAAGAGAAGAAAGCCTCTTAAAGTCTTCCAAAAGGAACCAACTCTTCAGAATCTAATATATTATAAAACGAACCGCTCGCTGTCTCGCAGAATAATCAAGGAGAAAAAAAAAAGAATCATGGGAACAATTTTTGGACACCATTTCATCAAATACCCCATCCAGGATGTTTTGGAAAAAGATAAAGAACATTATGGGAAAGTTCGTTGACTATCAGCCAACCCTTCTAATCAATGACCAAATAGAGCAAAATCCCGATTTATTGGCCGAGAATTTTGTTGAATATTATTCGAATATTTACTCCACCCAACCACAACCGACAATAGAAACCGAGACAGATAGCATTGACGATCAAAATGAAAACTCTTATAACTTACCATTTACCAAAGCGGAATTACTTTCCTGTTTAAAAGAGCTGAAACCATACGATACCGGCAATGGACGCGCTTCTTGCACTCTTTAACCAGATATGGAGCACAGGGGATTTTCCGGAGATATGGAGGAGATCAATTATAATTACAATTTTAAAAACTGGAAAAAATAAGTTGTTTCCCTCGAGTTACCGGCCCATCTCACTCACAAACTGTGTATGCAAGTTGCTAGAAAAGATGATCCTAAAAAGACTCAGTTGGATATTAGAAAAAAATAATTTACTTTCGAACGTACAAAGTGGATTCAGAACAGGACGCTCTACTATAGATCATCTGGTAACCATGGAGTGTGAAACCCTCAACAGCTTTGCTGAGAAAAAAGAATGTATAGGTATATAATTCGACATAAAAAAAAGCCTATGATAACTTAAAAAGATCTCTCGTCCTGCGGCAACTACGTGAATGGGGAATTAGAGGTCGGCTTCTCATGCTGATCTGTAACTTTCTACGAAATCGGACCTTCCAAGTTAGAATAGGTAATCTGTCTTCGGTAAAAGAAATGTCCAACGGAATCCCACAAGGAAGTGTCTTAAGCTGCGTTCTATTTGCAATAGCTATAAACAAAGTGAGAGATTATCCCTAAACAAATCAAAACTTTTCTATTTGTTGATGATCTAGCTCTTTTACTATCATTTAACAACGCAAATACAATGCAAATATTACTACAAAATTGCTTAGAGAATTTGGAAGCATGGTCTATGAAATCCGGTCTAAACTTCGCCACCAAAAAACCTAAATGTCTAATTTTTTCAAAACGCAGGAGGCCTACTCCTTTTCCAACGTTAACCTACAGAGGCACGAACTTACATTGCGATACAAAAGTTAAATTTCTAGGGCTAACCCTTGATTGTTAACTTAACTGGAAAGAGCATATTAGATGTCTAAAAGAAGAAACACTCAAGAGGCTGAATATTTTAAAAGTTCTGGCTGGACGTTCATGGGGAGCAGATGGAACAAGTATGCTCAAGGTATATACCAGTCTGATAAGGGCAAAACTAGACTATGGCAGCTTTGTTTACTCATCGTCGAATCAAAATCTGCTTTCGGCTCTTGATTCAGTCCACCATGCAGGCATCCGTCTTGCTACTTGAGCCTTCAGAACCAGTCCAGTAATTAGTTTATGTGTTGAAGCTGGTATAGCTCCTCTCGCTTTGAGAAGACATCAACTTGCATGCGGATACATTGCAAGACTAAAAATCAACAATAACCCAGCATGGGAACCCATTTTTAAACTGAAGACTAGACGATTTCAAGAAAACCGAAGACTAGCTGCTCCATTGGGTATAAGGGCTGGTAGATATATAGAAGAAATTAACTGCTTGCAACCAACAACTAATGAAATTGATTATCCACCTTGGACTACAAAACTACCTGCAATAGATTTAACACTTCAAAATAATTAATACAAAATTCACTAAAAATACCACTACAGAACTTACGTATTTAGCAGAATATAAAAAAATGAAGCAAAAGTATAGTAATAGAAAACAATTTTATACAGACGGTTCCAAATTAAATGATTACGTTGGTTGCTCTTTTGTATCCGACTCTAGGATTGCCAAGTATAAACTTCCTTCCCTGACCAGCAACTTCACTGCCGAATGCTATGCGATTTGTGCGGCACTCTATTCAATCATGCAGTGCGATGAAGAAAACTTCGTAATATACACGGACTCCCTATCTGCTCTAATGACACTAAAAACATCTATAGTAAAGACCATCTTGTAAGGAAAGCACAAGTTTATGCATCAATGGTAAAAGATCTGAATAAGAACATATCTCTAGTTTGGATTCCATCACACGTGGGGATTAAAGGTAACGAAGCAGCAGATCTGGCAAGGAAGCACCATTGTCATCGATTGATATTTATTACAAGTATTAACACCTCATCCGACATTTGCCACTTTCTAAAATATCAAGTTAAACTAGCCTGGGCCCAGCTCTGGGAAAACACTGAGGAACTAAATAAGTTGAAAGCTGTAAAAAAGGGATTAAAAAAGTTCCAACCGTAGTAACAGAAGAGAAGAGGTAGTTGTAACCAGACTCAGAATAGGCCACACCCTACTTACCTATGGTTACCTTATAACAAAGGACAGTCCACCGAAGTGTACAACATGCAATAACACACAATTAACAATCAGACACATACTGGAGGACTGCCCCCTATGGGATGGTTATTTTCATGAAGCGCATTTGCAAAGATACCTCCCAACTATTCTTGGCGATAATAATAAAAATATTAACACAATCATCCAATTTCTCAAAAATTATAATTTTTTTAATAAAATTAAAAAAAAAAACTTTTAAAAATATAAAGAAATAATATAGATTGAACCACGGACACTGAAGACCCTTGATGTTGAGTGTCCATAAACAATTCAACCTAACCTAACCTTACCACAAAATCATACTATAGAAAACCAGCATTTACTTGATATTTTTAACCAACTGCCACGTCCTGGGCTCTTTGTCGGAGATCTCAATGGCGATACTCCCTTATGGGGATCCCGAGATTTAAACGCGTGGAAAAGTAATAGAAAATTTTATTGAATTTTCCGAATTACTTCTATTAAATACAACGCAGCCTACCTTCCTCAGTTACAGTTGCGGGACATTTTCTGCCCTCGATCTATCTCTTTGCCGCCCTACGCTCTACAACAATCTAAACTGGACTGTACTTCCCGATCTACATAGCAGTGACCATTTCCCAATTCTCATAAAATTCCTTACTTTGAATCCAACATGCCAAGTAAAACCCAGATGAATCTTAGACAAAGTTGACTGGCTTTAATTTACGTCCTTAGCAACCCCACCTGAAAACTCACCATATGATCTGAGTATCAAAGAAGGATGCCAAGTAATAACTAACTCTATCATCCAAGCAGCCCAAACAGCTATACCGATGACGTCCGGTCTCCCAAAAAGATCTGCGGCCCCATGGTTTAATGAAGCTTGCAAACAAGCCCTTAAAAACCGTCGTACGGCCTACAAAAAATTCCACAGATGCATGACCTCTGATAATTTAATTGAATATAAAAAGCCATCTGCCGTATGGTCTTTAACCCCCATAAAGCTGGATTTGTTAATGGCATAAATTCCTCCACTAGCTCTAGTACGGTTTGGAACAACATTCGAAAAATCAGCTCCAAAAGTTCTTTATCCCACTTTACCATTATAATCAACGACCAGCTATCCGATGACCCATTAAACGTATCAAATATCTTTGCCGACTACTACTCGCAAACAATTCCAGAGATAATAACTTAAATCTAAACTCTGAAAAAATTGAACACCAAAATAGTACAGCCGATAAAACTTACTCTAGACAGTGTAAAAGGCAGCTCACTCGGTCCTGACAATATCCATTATGATATTATAATAAAACTCCCAAAAAATACTAAACTGGGGTTATTAGACTAATATAATCACATCTGGCAGTCCGGCATAATACCTAATGCCTGGAAGGATTCAATAGTTATTCCAATTTTTAAAACTGGAAAAGACAAACTAGTTCCATCCAGTTATCGCCCAATATTCCTCACAAGCTGCCTCTACAAAGTGATGGAGCGAATGGTCAATAAAAGGTTAATGTGGGTTTTAGAAAAATATAATTTCATCCAACCATTTCAATCGGGATTCCGAAAAGGCCGATCAACAATGGAACATCTATTGACTTTAGATACGGAAGCACAATATGCATTTATAAGTGGTCAACAACTGATTGCAGTCTTCTTTGATGTGCAAAAGGCCTTCGACAACATAAATCATACTCCATAAATTAATCAATAAATAAATCATACTCCATAAATTATTATCGATAGGAATCCAGGGACAAATGACAAACAATTCCTAAGGAATCGTCACTTCAGAGTACGGATCGGATGCGAATATTCACGATATCACCGACAGAACAATGGAGTTCCTCAAGGTTGTGTGCTCAGCCCAACACTTTTTCTATTAGCTGTTAACGATTTAGGGCTTAACCTGCCAAGAAGTGTTAAGCCTCTTATATTCGCCGATGATTTGGCAATATTTTATCGATCAAAAAGTATTCAGGTTATCCGACTCAAACTACAAGAGACACTGGTATAGAGATACTGGTCATCAAACACTGGTCAACTATTATTGGTATTCAATTTTCAACTGATAAAACAAAATGTCTCCACTTCAGCCGAAAACGCAATGCACCCCCATCACCCGAACTGGTTTTAGGAAACTCTCTGTTACCATACACGAATCATCATAGATTTTTGGGTCTTAATTTTGATAAAAGACTGAACTGGGAACATCATATATCTTACCTAAAAACTATCGCCACTAAAAACCTAAACATTATCCGTGTTCTGAGCAATACCAAATGGGGTGCCAACAGAATGAGCTTACTTAAAATTTATCAAGCATTGATTTGTTCCAAAATTGACTACGGTTCCTTCATTTACAGTTCTGCCCGTTTCTGTGTTCTTACCAAGAGTTCAACACGACGGAATTCGAATCGCTACAGGGGCATTTCGTACAAGCCCAATCATTAGCTTGAGTTCTGAATCAGGATTATCACCACTTCTATTTAGAAGATTAAAACTAGCTATAACCTACGTTTCAAAAAAACACTCACCGACGGGACATCCGACTTACAAATACATTTTATACTTACCAAATATTCCAATTCTTTTAGGCAGAAACAAAATTCAACTCTTCCGTTATCAGAAAGGATCTCCTCAGCTATCTCTTTCCTCAAAACTATCAAAATTAGCCTATCCGACAGTGATATCCCACCATGGACCCACCAGCGTCCTAATACAATTTTCGACCTCACTAAATACTCAAAAAAAAAAAAAAAAAAAAAAAAAAAAAAAAAAAAAAAAAAAAAAAAAAAAAAAAAAAAAAAAAAAAAAAAAATACAGAACCATCCAGCAGTCTATGTGGGACGAAAGCCCTCCGAATAAACTGAAAATGATTTTAAAAAATGTCAAACCCTGGAATACATTCAGCCGCCAAAGTCGTAGAGATGAAGTTGTACCGACGAGACTCAGGATAGGCCACACCAGATTAACACACTCCTATCTTTTTACAAGGGGGGCTCCGCCTAGGTGCAAATACTGTAGTGGTACACAGACGGTGATACATATCTTTCAGGAATGCCCTTTTTTCACATCGCGTCTAAAGAGCTTAGGACTAAATACAGACCTTCCAACAATCTTGGGAGAAAACAATGAAAAAACAGAATTAGTATTAAAATTCATGAAATTAAGTCGTTTGCTAACAGAAATTTGACATAAAAGATAAGTAGGCAATAAAATAGAATTAATATAAAACCATATAAAACGATCAATAAAAATAAGATAAATAATAAAATATAGATGCGGAGAAATAAAATAAGAAAGAAAATATGGCATTAATAACCGATGCAGTTGTACGCCATGAAACTAAACAAACAAAACCATAGAAAAATTTAAAAATCGCGCAATAAACAAGAAATCAGACGTTCTAAATCTCAACACCTGTTATTCCAATTTAATACATTCAGACCAATAGTATACATTTACATTAATATTCATCATATAAATCATTCATCCATTTATAAGTAAATGGTTAGTTGTGTACTGGAATTGTTAGAATTTAGTTAGTCGATACCATACCCACCAGTAACATTGTAAGTAGTTTCATACTCCTCTATATTCTGTAATTATATATATTTTTATTATTCTAACTGTTCTTTATTATTCTAATTGTTCTTATATACTTGTATTGTAGCTAATTTTATGTTTCGAAATAACTTGTATAACTTATATAATTTTATTGTAACCTGTTTTTTCACTGTAGGGCATGATTATGAGAACAATATAGTCTCGAAACTTCGCCAAAATAGTTGTTTTTATTTATAGACTGAACCTCCAGAACCTTACTAAACATATATATATTTTAACATTAAATGAAATAGTAGGTTAGGAGAGATGTAAAAGTGGTCGGTAGGTTAGGCTGTAGACCTTGAGTGTTTAAATCATACGACGACGACCCACACAAGCCTACGCTGACCGACCCACGCCGAGACATGTGCTTAAGGCCATATTAGGTTGGCCACTTTCCCTGTGGGCTGCCGCTTGGATGCTGACTCATAGCAACATCTGTTCTCTTATATGATAAATACTACACTTCCTCCTTTTTACTTATTTAAAATACAAACATTAAATTTTAGGAATCCTGGTTATTTCGGAACATAAAACATGTAACGAATATTTTTGCTAACACAGAGATATCCGCTTAGTGTACCTCTTTCATCCTCAGTTGGTTCTACCTCAATCATTGTGAAACGTTTTTAACATATATATCTGTACTATTATATAAGAGGTCAAGATATTTTTCGTTTGTGAACCCTAACCACGAAAACTACAAATCCAATCTGGACTATACTTTAACCACATCAGCTTTATAGTTCGGAAGGTTTAGCAATAATAAAATATACTCATTTTCACTTATTTATTTATTAAGAAAGCGATAATATGTGTTTGAATAAGAGTAATGTTTAGGGGGTCCAAGCAGTACTCTATGTAGTACTCAAACAAACAGTGAAAACTCCATCGTGCATAAACGACCTCTAACCTTTACCTTTACAATCTTCCAAAAGATTCCATAAAATATTTTGAAAAAAAAAAAAAAATCAATGGAGATATTAGCAGCAAGTTTGGGTAAAAAGGAGCCGTAGTGATTGAGGCCAATAACATGGTCACTAGTTAATCCCCACCAAACATTTAAGGAGAGTGTAAGTCAATAATAATAAGCAGTTACAATAAAAAGTGAATTTCGGAATGCATAAACGACATTAAGAAAATGTAATATACAATTTCTTGTAAACTATGATTCATCTGTTATGAAAATATTTTCAATAAATAAAGCGTCACATGATTAATTTACCATAACCCATATAGGCTAACATGACCATGTTTATTCTATAAATTATTCCTAGTCAACTACTAATAATAATTTTGCATAATAATTTTTGTAATAAAAATAATGCGATTCACGATATTTATAACTATTTTTTTATTTACTGAATGCTGCGACGCGTCTGAATTATTTTTCTGATTCTTCTTCTCTGTTAGCTTTAGGGTGGCGCACAGTGGAACGAAACGGTGTTTTTTCTAGACATCGCAATTATAGCCTCTAAAAATTTTTGCATCGACTTCAAATTTTATATAGGTATGTTTTCAAGGGTGTAGAATTTGAATCTGAAGTCTGTTTTTGCCTATCATTTCAAGATTTTGCTCTGTTAACCAATAGTGTGTCCAAAAAATCCAATTTTTGTATGTTCGTGTTTTGATTCGAGGGATATCATTTTCTATGATTTTCGATGTGCTCTATCGAATTTAAAAAAATCTGGAAATCAATCAGTTTACCGCTATGTGAGTTATACGTGTTGTATGCCTTTTTCGTCGATAGGATTTTTTAAATATTTAAGAAATCAGGGTTTGTCGACATTTAAATGAAAAAAAAAAACAAAAAAAAAAACTACCCTGTTATAATTAATTAACCCCGACTTCCCGCGATAATTAAGTAAGTGATGATTTTAAAAAAAAAAAGTTGACAATGGCTTCAAGCTATCAAAACATGGATCTGGATATAGACTGATGGGTCAGTTGTTGCCTATATGTTTTTATGGCTATTGTTGTCATTCGTTAACAACAAACGACTATACAATAACTAAGACTATTTACGGATCACGTTGAGATCATGGGGCGCAACGAATAAACTGTCTATATAATTTTACCTTCTCCTAATAATATATACTTTTTTCTTCTTCTATTTTTTCTCTTTTTTATTCATTTATATATTTTTTTATTCAATTATTTTTTTTCTCCAATCCTTATTCTATTCATCAATTAGTGTATAAATTCATTTGATAATTATTGCTTAAATTTCATTTTTATTTTAAATTAAAGTTAAATTATTTTAGTATTATTCTAAAAATATTTTATGTATTATTATAACAATAGTTTGTATAAATATTTATTTAAGTATGCGTTACGTCGAGAAATATATGCATGAGAACGCGTAGAAATATATGCATCTATTGCTGGGCGCCTATTACCATTACTGCAATGTGGAAAAACGGGTTAATTATTATTATTCGGAAAATAATAGAACGTATTTATCTCATTAAATACCTAAGGTAAAAGTCTATGAAGTCCATTTTTTGGACAAATTTGGACGTTTTCTTCAACACGCAATAATGTACTCGAAACACCCTGAAAGTTACTCCACATGCCATTGTTTTATAAAATCCTAATTCTTTCTAATGATAAAACCATCACTACTAATGTTTTTTTAGTTTGAATAGACTAGTACAAAATAGAAAGTAATTTTTTATTTGAGATTATGAGGTATAATTATCAGTAAAATTTAAAAAGTTACAGGAACAATAATAATCACCAAATACGATTTCGTGTATGTTTATGTCAATTTTCATTACATTTTTTTTTTTAAAAAAGCATTTTCACAAGGTATTTCTGAAAAATTTCCACATTTTCTTATTTCTAAGATGTTAGAAGATGGTGCAAAGTGGTCGGAGATTGCAATAAAATAGTTTCAATTTTTAGTGCATGTCTGGAAATTAGGGCCATTCGTCCCACTGTGTGGCGGGGGGTAAGAGCCATAATATAATGTGGAGTATATTTAGTAGTTCTATGTGATTATCAGTTGATAACGTTCTCTACCTCTGTTATTCTCTTGTTCGGTCTTCCTCTAAATTATATTTCCTTTGTTAATAAATCTTGTTAAGAACCCCGGTTGTTACAGTATTTTTTCAAATGTATTTTTGAATGGAAATGTTCAATTGCTTATTTCGTTTTTTTCTAGTATTATTTTTAGTAAATTAAGAAGAGTTGTAATTTATTTATATATACTAATCTCTATCTCGAATATTTTTCTTCTTCACCTCTTCCCTCCTAAAAGTTGACAATAGGCTACCATTTGTCATTATTTTACGATGATCCTTATGATCGTTAAATATATTCTTGAATAATTACTATTTGAATCTATTAAGAAACTTTCAGTTAGTTCCATTCCCTTTATATAGTGTTTAAATAAAATATTAGTTGTGGTGACTTGACTTCCTACAAAGAAATAATCATAAAGCCGTTATAGGCAAAACGAGGAAAACAATATTTTGTAAATATATTCTTGAATAATTATTTTAAATCGAAGAATTTTAAATCAAGTTGCAATTAATTTGCATTCACTTCACATGACGTAAACAAAAAATAAAAAAAATTTGTTTTGTATTATGATGAAATTATTAATCAATACTGATGAATGAATTATAATAAAAAGAAAATCAGAAAACAATATTATCCGCACTTAAAACTAACTTTTGGGGTGATTGGTTGAAGACGGATATAGGAATCAAATAACTTTTTCCAGCGCAGATAAACAATCAGGATTTAATTGGTCTATAGATGGTTCGAATATAACTGTTTTTACAGAAGCTTAGGGTTGTTTTCTAGGACCCAATAAGACTTTATATTATAAAATGTTATATAAGAGATAGGTTTGGCAATAGAATTCGTCTCTTCGCAAAGAAGCGATTTTCGGCGCGCCAGATAATGATCCTGAGCAATAGTGTGATGTTACAATGTAGCAGTGTAACAGTCTAGCAGTAAAGGCATGCCGTTCAAACTGAGACGCGGCGGGATTACGTTACGATAATATCTCTATTACTAAAACAAAGGCCTATTACAGATAAATCGATATGAGTAGAGCTATTTGCAAGAAAAAAATAAATAAATAACTGCTAAAATCTACCCAGATAGTTAAGTAGACTTATTGTATCCATAGCCAGATAGTTAAGTAGACTTATTGTATCCATAGCCAGATAGTTAAGTAGACTTATTGTATCCATAGCCATAATTTATTAAAAAGACATAAATATATTCTAGGTCATTATCCGTTTTTTAATTAAATAGAAACTTCTAAATCATTATTATTCAACTTTGAAAAAAATATCATTGTGAAAAACTTTTTAATTATTAGGTGCTTAATCCACACTTAGTTGCGCATTGTCCCAAAAGAAATAAAGGGTATTATGATTGTAATTTTATGTATTTTTTATTTTCAAGCTCACTGGTGTAATTTTTTTATTCATGAAAAATATTAATTTCCGGATGTAAATTTTGTTTTATTTATTTAGAAAATTTCAATTTGAAGAAGGTCAAGGTTATTTCGGAAATGTTGTGATAGTTGCAATGGTTAGAAACTTATAATGATGATAGCCAGGGCCGGAACCAGGAGATTTGTCGGGGGGAGGGGGAAGGGGGGCAAAGATGAGTTTGCCGCACCCACCCCCTTCTTCCCCCCCCCCCCTCCCTCACCATTAATAATAAAGTTCATAAATTACGCAAAAAAAAAAAAAAAAAAAAAAAAAATCAAATAAAACTAAAGAATATCGATTGTGATGTAATCATTTTGAAAACGTTTTTATAAACTTTTCAAATTTTGCCGCCCTCTGAAATCTGCCTCCCAGGACACGTGCCTTCTCTAGCTCCGGGCCTGATAATAATGTTAAACTTAATTATTATTATTTTTTTTACATGTATGTCTTTTGTTTGAGGGTTTGTACTTTTTTGCTGTAATATTGTTTTCACATTAAAAAATGTAACATTTTGACAGGCTCTAGCTCGGTTTGGGTTCCTCTGATGGAAAATATTTTTTTTATTTAGCATTTGTCGCTAGGACCTACTGTGTAACTATAACGCTATATTAGTTTGAACAAAAAAAGGCAAGTTTGGGTTTGTTTTTTTTGACAGGCTCTAGTCCTTTTGGTGTTGCTAGGGTAGAAAATATGACGACAGTTGCTTGTAAGAAATTAAATAGAGAATATTTTTTTAAATATAACACTTCTCGATAGGACATACCGCTTAGGAACTATTTTGGTTTGATTGAAAAAAGTTGAATTGAGTTATTTAACAATTTTTTAATTTTGTTTTGACGATTGGTTAAAAAAGTATGTAGTAATAAAATTAGGTTTCTCCTTTCGAATTATTTATATGTTCCATTTGGTCAAATGTTGTTAATTTCTCTATAATAACAATACAAATTATGTTTTTTTCCCCCGAACAATATTGATTTTTAAAAGGGAGAAGAAAAAAAAATAAATACAAGAAAAAAATATAAGAAGTAGAAACTGCTTCATTAAACTTATGAATTATTGTTATTTTAATAAGAATATTGTTGTCTTCAATGAGATATATAAGTATGCTGTGTGTGTTGCAACCCGATGAAGTTGGGCAGCTTATCTCTCTCTTAAATTAGAATGATTATTAGTTACTGTGGGCCGACATGAGGTGAAGGCGCTTGGTCAGCGGAGCAAGGAAGGTCAAAAACCTTACTAATTATTGCCTATTAAACTATTCTTGCTTAATTACAGTCCTCCATCTTTTATCTTTTACTAGTATAGTGTATGATGCATATGCTGCATCAGTTTGGAGCACTATGAACATACTGCATATTTATTTTCTTTTGTCGCTCTATTTAAACTATTCAAGTACTAAAAGCACTTATAAGGGTTGTTGAAATTCAAGTGTGCAACCTACAAAACCTGGTGTAATTTGTGCAGTACTTTGATTTGAGACTTTAACGGAGCCTGTAGACTTAATAATTTTCTCAGAAATGGAAAAGCTCGAAGAGCTATCTGTGATCCACCGCTGCCACATTTATCGTTGTAGGCATTGTTTTTACTCGTCATTCCACCAGGAGGTACATGTTCTACCCCACTATACGTGAGACATTTATTTATCACGTGAACTTTATTTCCTATCATGTAATGTTATTCTTGAGGGACTTTGTCCCAGAACAATTTTTTTTTCTATTCTATTCTATTTTACTAGTGTGTAAAGTGATACTTTACTCATTCCAATCGGGAGACCTTAGACTTACTATTTTTGGTCTCGCAATGGGCCTTTAGACGGGAAATGGTCTATAGGCGAGACAAGGATGTCTACTTGTTTCGTATATAGACCGCTTCTATAATCCGAAATCGTGCAACATGTTTACTGGTGTGGACTAGGCTTTAAGCCTAGTTAGCCCAGGCTTTAAGACGGTATGGGAGACGAGGTGCAACTTCAGACATATTGGGCAACAATTTGATAGTGTGGACGTTACATAGCGTCTATGGACGAAACACTGTAATGAACTGTAAACATAAAGCATTTACAAAAACAACGAAATTAATGTTATCAACGATTGCAGAAAAAATTATTTATTTAACCAAGTGTAAAGTATTTTACTCACACTTGGCAGTTTGCAGCACTTGCTTCGAGATACGTCCCAGCCTAAACTCCACGTAGGATATTACAAGTCCCGACTTTAAAAACAGAGTAAAAAGAAAAGTGGCCCTGGAATCTAAATGTAACAGTGGTGGGTATACAAAAGAAAATTCACAACTTAGAAATATTATTCAGCCGGGAGCCGAACTTAGGTCCTTCTGCTAGGTCCACCAACGTTTACGTTTTCACGCTCTTTCTTTTGTAATTAGCACTAGGCAGAAACTAATTCCGCACAAAACAATGTCCTTTATAGTGGTATGTAAAGATGAGACCGAGAATTTTGCTTCATAGTGTGGACGATAGACGAAACAATGAACGGCGCCTATAGACCGCGTCTATATACGAGTCCGTCTAAAGGCAGGTTGCCGCACGTGGTCTTCTAGAGTGTAATAAGCCTTAGCCCTACAATGATGTCTACTTATCTCGTCTATAGACCGTATCTATAACCCGAAATTGCGCAACATGTCTAAATGTGGTGTGGACAAGGATTTCTCGGCGTCTTATAGACCAGATGCGTCCCAGTCTACACTCCACATAGGGTATTATTACAACTCCTGACTTCAAAAACCGAGTACAAAAAAAGTGCCCCTGGAACCTCTGGCTGCAAATGTAACAGTGGGGGATAAAGAAAAGAAAATTCCATTAATTCAACTTTCAGTTGCATGGCGCATATGAACCCACATCTTTCAGGTTAAAATGCCAATAAATTTCATCATTATTTTTTTCTTATCCAAGGTTTAATTTATTTATTTAATCATTTTTCCACAATAAAATATTTAAAAACACTTTGGCTTGAAAGAAATATAAAGCCGTAATTCCACTGAGGCAACTTATAGGCAACAGTAATATGCGGCATTGAACACAATTCACATAAGAACTCAAAGCGACAAAAAATATGTCTCCTTTCCTACAAGTTGACCATTATTGCCTGTCGATTGCGTTATCTCTTGACATGATTCATGTCAAAGAGATTTATTCCAACAGTGTCGTCGTCTATCCGGCAGCCAACGGATCGGTTCGGCTTGTAGCGTGGTAGAAAATATGGAAACATTGGGTGGACGAACTAAAAAACTACGCCTTTGATTAGCGATTACCATAATTACCTCAAGTTATGGAATAATAAAATCGCCGAATACAAATATATAAGAATTAAAAATGATAATTCGAAACAATTATCGGGTATATATAATTATTGTATAGTGATAGAGGTAAAAATAATTGGTTTGTTGATTAATGGTTAATTTATTTAAATAGGAATATATAATTGTTAAGTGATGGAGGTAAAAAGAAAATCAAAAATTTACTGGAGTTGTTCATCTGCTAGCAAAAGAGGAAAATGGTTTTCCCTCACAGTAGGGCTGTGAAAAATATGCATTTGCATGTATCTCCTTGCCAACATAACTATCTAATATCATCAAAATGTCTATCTTTTTTTAATTTTACAATGATGTACTTTTTACGTGAATTTTTGAATACATAGTAGAAACCTTATTTTCCGGGCTTCAATTATCTGGCAATTCAATAAACCGGATTGACTGGAGATTTTTTTTCTCTATAACCGATCATAGATCAGTTTTCTGGTATAAATTTTATATTTTCAATTAATTGCTCCATGGTTATGTAACATTAAACTATGTGCAATAGGATTCAAAGACAGCCAACTAAGTTCAATAAAATGATGAATTTGGCCTACTGTAGGAAGGATAAAAAAACAGTGAAAAAACACAATATATCTAAACTGAAGTCGCTGAATGGAATCGCATGCTACACTCAGGTACGACACCGCGCATGCGACGTGGGGTAACCAATTCCGAATTTTGTTTCACATTATCGGACGCCTAGAATAGGCAACAGTAGGAAACAAGTATCCTGTCGTTCTGTGTTGCCTCAGTGGAATTGCGCCTAATGGCAAACATTGACTGCAGGATATTCATTCATCCATAAAATTGAGGGCGCTGTAAAAGAGGAGTGGTTGATAAGACCAAAAAACTACTTCATTTAGTAAAAGGTATTATCTGGCATTCAATTATTTTTATTAATTATACCGCCAAAAAGATAAATAAAACAAAGATTATAAGGAGGCTATATTAAATAAGCATCTAAACTGAGCGGTTAGTTATTAACTCTCACCTGAAAGATTATTTACTTTATTAACTTCAATTGAATTGAGAAATTAGCGCCTTGGTCAGTGGTGTAAAATTACATTTTGTCAATAGTAAAATTATAGAATCAATTTCGATTTATAGGGTTCAGTCACAAAAAGGTTGAATTTAATAACAACAAATATAAATTTAATCTAATTAAATTATTAAATATAAAATTTCCATTATTTTCCTAATTTTTTCTATTTTATAAGGTTTTGAATGAAGCTACGGACTTAAAAAATAAATATATAACTTTTCTCAGTTAACTATATGTAGTTAGCTGAAAATAATTATAATAAATTACTGTAACCACCAGAACCAGGTCTAGTCCTTTAATGTGAAACCTTTATCTATTTAACTATAATTTTTCAAAATAACACTACAACCTGACATGTTTTACATGATTAAAATTGAAAATTTATTTAAATAACAAGACAATTAGTTTTATTTTATATGTAAATTATTTTTGGTGGTTTCACTAAGCTTCCGCCGGAGGTATCTTATTATACGAAGTAGGGAATCAGAAAGCTGGGCAGTAGGTTTTCTGTCATAGATGTTTCTTGTTACTGCTGCTAGTGTTTTTTTATATCTAACCTTTACTGAAAAAAACTAACAAGTTCTCACTTTTAATGTTTGTTTGTTTATTAGAGCTTTAAGGCGTAAAACCCCCAGGGTCATCAACGCCTGACATTCGTTAATTGTTTTTATCACGATTCACTTATATTTTTGTCCAATTTAAGTTTATGATGTATGAATTAGTTCCATCCACCTTCTCAAAATCATTAGCCGTTATTTATTTCAGTTGTGGTAAGGAGTTCTCCACAAAACATCTCATAATTTTAGTGATCTATTCGGTAGTGACAATATCGCGCCATTTTATTTACGCGCCATTTTGGAGAGATTTCTGATTACTTTAGTTGTTATGCATGGAATTGTAGTGTTTGTTCTCCTTCATATTAACCTGTTTATTTCTTTCTTTGGAATTTATGCAGTGAAGGATACACTTCGGTTTTTTGTCTTTCTCAAAATGTTTTTCATCTCTTGAATGTTCCATTCAGCCGCTTCATTTAATATTGAGAAATGTTTTATTTATATTAAAATTTAGAAATATTGTTATTTTGCAATTGTTTTTAATTCATTTGAGTTATATTTAATTAAAACTTGCAATGTATTTATTAATGCCAAATTAATGTATATAATATTAATAATTATTACATATTAAAAGCTAAGAACATCATTATTAAGTATTAAGAGATCATATTAATAAGGTATAGCTGACTGTTAAGTATTTAGAGAAGTAGATTGTTGGGGTATGCAGTCATAAAGATACACAGCAATTAAAAATTAAGTTTTTTAATTTGTAATACCAACGTTTCAACTTGCATTGCAAGCCTTCGTCAGGGATTGAAGAAGAAAACAAACAAAAAGGTATGACTAAATTGTAGAGAGTATAAAAAACAAAGGTATGAAAAGAATAAATATATAAGAGTAACAACAATAATCAAAAGGCTATGAAGACAATACATAAAGACTATTGAAATAAGATTAAAATAAAATGAGTGATACAATTAAAAAATTAATGAGTAAATTCAACAATATAATTGGTAAACATAAAAACTGAGTAGATACAAAGTTAATGAGATAGTAAGGACCAGCTAATGAGTTAATATTTAAAGGCCATGGAGAATAATACATACAGACTACTGAATTAATTTAAATTGAAAGGAGCTTAAAGAGAGTGATAGTTAATTAAAAGTTCATCATCATCATCATCATAATCTGTCGCTCTCTACCGCTGTGCAGTGCGGGGATTCCCTCTATAGAGCTTGACCCAAGTGTCCCTTTCTTGAACCAATTCTCTTCTCCTGCCCCAGTCCAGCCCTCGCTTCCTGAACGCTTCCCGCACGCCTTCCTCCCAGGTGATCCGTGGTCTTCCTCTTGGTCTTCTTCCTTCTACTCTCGTCTCATACGTTATCCTGGCCGTTCTCTCCGTGCTCATCCTCAGGAGGTGCCCAAACCACCTTAGTTTATTTTCTTCAAGAGTGGTTTCTACTGCCTGTACCTCGAGGTTCGATCTTATTGTAGAGTTACGGATCCTATCTCTCCTGGTCCTTCCTTCAACCTTTCTTAGGTATCTCATTTCCATTGTCTGGATCTGCCCTTTGTGTTTTGAGGTAAGGGTCCATGATTCGGAGGAGTAAGATAGGATGGGCAGGAACGTAGACTTGTAGACGGATATCTTTATCTTCTTCGTCACCTCCCTTCTGTTGAGAAAACCTTTCCTGATTGCGTTGAACAGTCTACCAGCTGCTCCCAGCCTTTGCGATACTTCTCCATCGATATAACCGCTTTCATTGATCCAGGCACCTAGATATTTGAAGTCCTGCACCTGCTCCAGAATAGATCCCTTTAGTCTCAATATTCTCATAATACGGTGAGGATGTCTTCCTATTCTCATACATTTCGTCTTATCTGGATTAATATCCATGTTAATGCTTGTCAACTCTTCTTGTATGATATTTACGTTGTGTTGTAGGTCCCGGTCATCCGCAGCGAACACGACGAGGTCATCAGCAAAAGCGAGAACTGTAAGCAAAGCAGGCTGAAGGTTCCTATGCCCTAGTTGAAAACGCCGCAATCTGGGTTTGGCTCTCTTCAGCACCTTATCCAGCACCAATATGAAAAGCAGGGGGCTTAGGCTGCACCCCTGACGTATTCCCTGCTTCGTCTCAAATTGCTTGGAGGTGTGGTTGCCAGTCCTTAAAATATTTCTTGTTTTCTGGTAGACTCCTGACTGCCAGAATCGTGTCAATATCCACTTGCTTTTCTGACAGAGCTCGCTCTATATCCTCCTTTTTGACTCTGTCGAATGCCTTTTCTAAATCCACGAAGCAGACAGAAAGTTCTTTACCTTTCTCGATGGACTTCTCCATGACCTGCCTCAAAGTGAAAATCAGGTCTTGCGTACTCCTCGAGTTTCTGAAGAAGAATTGTCGAATACCAGATAGGAGAGGAGCAGTCTCCTATCTGGTATTCGACAATTCTTCTTACCCTTGCTTCTAGGATTCTTGAATAAAGCTTGCTTGGCACACTGAGCAGAGATATGCCTCGATGGTTATTGCATACTCTATTGTCTCCCTTCTTTTAAATAGGCACCACCACAGCGATCTCCCAGTCCTTCGGTATCTTTTTCTTTTTCCATACTAAATTTAAGAGTTGGAGAAACATTTCCTCACCTGCTGATTTACCCAGCTTCATCTTCGAGATAGCCTCCTCCAGTTCCTCCTCGCTGATGAAATCGTCTTCTTCTGCATAATCCAACTCCGCATTATTAGTCTCATCTGGACTAACGTCTCTCTCCTCCAGCAGTTCCCTGAAGTACTCTCTCCATCTCTCCATTATATCTTTTTGCTGCCATAAAATCCTTCCTTCCTTGTCTTTAATTCCTTTGAGCGAATGAGATCTTTCCTTCCTCATTCCTTTGATGACTTTGTAGAAGATCTTTTGGTTCTCTTTTGCATTTTTCTCCATTTTGTGACCAACATCTTCCCATGATTTTTGTTTGGCTTGAAGAACTGCCATCTTGGAATCCTTCCTTTTTTCCTTGTACCTTTCATAGGCTGCATGTGTTCTCTGGCTAAGGAAGTCCCTCCATACTTTCTTCTTTTCTTGAACCTTCTTTTTCACATCATCGGTCCACCACGGACATCCTTTAATGCCGGATCCACCTCTTTTCTCTCCACATACCAGTCTAGAGGCATCAAGAATGATTTTCTTGAATGATGACCAGCTCTGCTCTATGTCATTACTATCTCATGGGTGATCTGAATCTCGTGCCATCCTATCTATTTCTTCTTGGAAGTATCGGGACATTTCTTCTTCTTTTAGCCTGTGGGACTTTATTACTTTCTTTATACATTTCTTATGCCTTTTCCGAAGGTGTTTCTTCATTCCACAGTTTGTCCAGTGTTAGGAGGTAGTGATCACTTCCAATCTCATACCCTCTTTTGACTCTTGCATCCATAACTTCACCGACCATTTCTTTTCTTATCAGAAAATAATCTATTATAGATTTTTTCTATAATAATCTATTATAGAACAACGGTGAAAGAATTCTCAGTTTGTGTGTGGGAAATGCATTGAGAATCGTGAACACACTCTTTCCGCATAGAGAAATCCATAGATTCACCGGAGAGGAGCCAGGAAGAGGTGAAAAATCTATAATACTTAAAAGTTAATGAGTAAATACTGTAAATATAATAGGTAAATATAAAAAATGAGTAGATACAAAGTTAATAAGATAATGAGGTAAAGTTGATGAGTAAAAACAAAAATTATAGAATAAAATTAATAACAAAAGTTGGCTATATAGTTGATAGTACATATATAAAGTACAACATTGAGAAGTACAAAGCAGTAAAGGAGTGATAAATATCGGGGCATAAGTAATAAAATAATTATAAATGTACATTGTGGAAAGAGAAAAGAAAGGAATGAGGGGCAAATGTTAGAAAAGTGAAAGTTAGCAAGAACTGTGCAATAACATTTAAATTTGACGAAAGGAAAAGGAGTTTTTTAAATATATATAAATAAAAGAAGGGATTAATTTTTAAAAAAGAATGAAACATAGAACAAGGTGGATGTGGATAGATTCACCTATTAATCGTTTGTCTAAGTTACTGAATAAAGCAAGTATGGTGGTTTTTTCAAAATTAAAACTATGGTTAACGGATAAGGAGTGTTCAAAAAGTTTAGTGGCTAAAGGGTTACGGGATGTGATAGAGTGTTTATGTTGTGAGATGCAGGTTTTTAGATGATTTTTTGTTTCATCGATATAAGAGGAATTGCAATTGGGGAAGGAATAAGGAATATGGTAGATGACATTAGAACGGAGAGGAAGTGGTATAGGATCTTTAAGATTGTAGTAAATATTCAGAAGTTTGTTGTGGGGCTTGAGGCCTAGGCTTACTCTCCTTTATTGACACTTTATCGCGCCAGCTTTGTATAACCTGATTTTATTTCATAATCAAACTCTTTCCCGCTCCCGCCCTTTAGTTGAGATCCCCGCCGCTAGATCACTCCACATCATTCTCAACTGTCAAATCTTAGTTTCTGTTTATATTTGTCTCTGAAAGTAAGCCTGATATACTATTTCTTTTATAACACCTTACTCACACCTTTTCCACTCATTATTCTCTATTCTTGAATGATTTCTCATTCTTTTTTTAAAAATTAATCCCTTCTTTTATTTATATATATTTAAAAAACTCCTTTTCCTTTCGTCAAATTTAAATGTTATTGCACATTTCTTGCTAACTTTCACTTTTCTAACATTTGCCCCTCATTCCTTTCTTTTCTCTTTCCACTATGTACATTTATAATTATTTTATTACTTATGCCCCAATATTTATCACTCCTTTACTGCTTTGTACTTCTCAATGTTGTACTTTATATATGTACTATCAACTATATAGCCAACTTTTGTTATTAATTTTATTCTATAATTTTTGTATTTACTCATCAACTTTACTTCATTATCTTAGTAACTTTGCATCAACTCATTTTTTATATTTACCTATTATATTTACAGTATTTACTCATTAACTTTTAATTAACTATCACTCTCTTTAAGTTCCTTTCAATTTAAATTAATTCAGTAGTCTGTATGCATTATTCTCCATGGCCTTTAAATATTAACTCATTAGCTGGTCCTTACTATCTCATTAACTTTGTATCTATTCAGTTTTTATGTTTACCAATCATATTGTTGATTTTTCTCATTAATTTTTCAATTAACTATCACTCATTTTATTTTATTTTTATTTTAATCTTATTTCAATAGTCTTTATGTATTGTCTTCTTTACCCTTAGATATTGCCTTTATGTTATTGTCTTTACTCTTATGTATTTATTCTTTTCATACCTTTGTTTTTTATACTCTCTACAATTTAGTCATACCTTTTTGTTTGTTTTCTTCTTCTAGCCCTGATGAAGGCTTGCAATGCAAGTTGAAACGTTGACATTACAAATTAAAAAACTTATTTTTTAATTGCTGTGTATTAAAAAACAAAAAAAATAAAAAATAAAAAGGACCAATTGGATTCTGGGGGACTTCTCCCTCATTTATTGAGGTTGAGTAATTGTAGCGTTGTTACTTTGATATTTAGCAGGTGATTCTTACCTCTTTGGATCACCTGGGAAATAAAAGCATGGATTTTTTACATAGTTTTAGGTTACAGCGCATGTGATAAAAAACTATTATTAGTGAAGCGGACTTTTACCACGTTATACGCCAAGAGGACTAGACGGGAAGAAACCACTTCACAAGAAGGTTCTATTAATCATAATACATTATTTTATATTCAGTGATTGAAGCTTGCTGGCAATAAAGTTGTTTATCTTACAATATACATTGTTTCTTCATTTTTTCTCCACTACATTTGTTGGCAGCGGTGGGATGTCCCAAGATAGTTTGGAAGACACGTTTAGTATGGAGGAATTGATGAAGCAAGTAGAACAACTTAGGGCAAAGCAAGCTTCAATGGAAGCCTTAGTAAATAGGCCCAGCATATACGCTGATAACACCGCCATGTCTCGATATTTTGTAGACTTTTGTCGGGAAATAGGCGAGTGGAGAGGAGACGCGACTGACGAGATGTCCGCAAACAATTATATAGAACGCCTGGAATTGGTCGCGAGTCAGGCTGGCTGGGACGATCGGTTTAAAATTAACTTACTGAGGTTAAGGCTAAGGGGTGAGGCTGAAAGGTTTGCTAATAACAATCCAAACTTTTTCTCATCATTAAACTGGGAAGACACTAAATCGGCATTTCTGTCCCGCTTTTCCAAAGAGGCTAACATTGTTTGCCAACTTCAAGAGCTTTTAGCATTAAATAAAGGTCCCGGGGAATCATATCGCTCGTTCGCTGATAAATGCATAACAATAGGACGTGCAGCCACTATCCGGTGCCCGACCAGAGAGCAGCAAAAGGGTGCGGACGCAGCGATGGAGCGTGTCACCCTCGGGGTCTTCATTAACAGTCTGGAGCCGAACGTGAGAGGTATTGTAGCTTCGCTTGAGGAGAGCTCCATTGACAAAGTTCTCGCTATTGTTGATAGAGTGGAGCAATTGAAACCTTTGGTGAAATTCGGAAATGTAGATGCAGTGGCTACCCGGCCCTCTTATGGAAAAATGAATGTGGAGAGGGAGACATTAAACGAAAATGCGAGTAGTGATTTTGCTGTAGATGCCGAGGGAAACTATAGACACAGGGAAGGTTTTAAATCAAGAAAGCCCATTCATGGCTCGAAATCAAGATCAGTCACGTGTCGCTCCTGTGGTGGTGTAGGACATATTCTCGCGGAGTGCCCCTCCGTAAGGTGTTACAGGTGTGGTCGTCGCGGACATGTGCAGAGCAAATGCCTATAGAACCGGCCCCAAGATGAACGTGAGGAGGAAATCGATCGTACCCGACTCAAGTCAGACCTAAAAGCTCAGGGCCTCAACTAACCCCCGATCTGAGTGCCCGAGAAAAAGGGGGGATGGTAGGAATAGCCATGGGAAGAGCTAGAGAAAATAAGAGGGTATATTTAGAGGTTATGTTTAACGGCATCAGGAAAACAATGCTAGTAGATACAGGGGCGGACGTGACGCTATTAAAAGAGCCAATTAATGGTGTTGAGTTGGACAGAAGTTCACCCGCAACGATTACTGGTGAAACTGGGGAAAGGCATAGCATTAAGGGCGTTCAGAATCTTTCATTGGTCATTGATAAAGTTCAGGTGGTTCATTGTGTCTGGGTTGCTGATGTGAATTTGACTGATATAGATGGCATCTTAGGCATGGATGTATTGAAGAAAATGAGTGCACTCGTGGACACAAGAACTGGCCAAGTGACGGTGGGTCTTGTGGTGGGAGATAATGATAACCTAGCTGAAGGGATTGGTGACTATGTGTGCCTGACTGAAACCTCAATAGGTGGAATTCCCCTTTCGAGCAGGAGATCGGGTGACTTTCACTTCGGGAGGAGACTCATGTGGGACTGTATTCAGGGTTTCCGCGGGAAGGAGCACAGAATTGAGGGCCTGTGCTCGGAATGTCGGGGAGGTGAAGGTCTGTAAGGGAGTCTCCATTCCAGCTTGGAGCGAATCGCTGATACCCTGTCGGGTAAATGTAGTTGGAAGAGAAGAACTTCTCGTTGAGCCAGTCGAGGTCCGTAGCGATGGGGTTAGGATAGCCAGGACGGTAACTACGAACCGTAATAGAAACGTATGGGTTAAAGCAGTTAATATGAGTAGCTCTACTGCCTTCTTAAGCAAACGAACGGTAGTCGGTCAGGCCTACCCTGTGCATTATGAATCGGATCATACGAATTCCCAGAGCTTTGTGAACAAAAACGTAAGTAAAGAAAAACTAATCGGAAATATCGAGGCTAAGCTCAGTCATTTACCCGTGGACGTAAAGAGCAAGGTCGCGGACCTGTTATGGAAGTACGATAGGCTGATGAGGGACACGGAGGACGGGGGGCTTCATTGTGCGGGGGAAGTCGAACATGCCATCCCCACAGGAACCGCAAATCCAATTGCAAAACGCCCTTATCGGATACCATACCATCTACGAGGGGAAGTAAAGAAACAGATCGACGAGATGCTGAAGAAAGGAGTGATGGTCCCGTCATCCTCTCCATGGGCAGCTCCGGTGGTACTGGTCAAGAAGAAATCGTCTCCAGGTGACCCTCCCAAGTACAGGTTCTGTACCGATTTCAGAGCCCTCAACTCTATCACGAGAGCCGACAGTTACCCCTTGCCAAATATAACTGAGACATTGGACAGGCTTGGACAGTCTAAGTGGTTCACGACTCTAGACCTGGAGAGCGGATACCATCAGATACCTATAAAGAAAGATGATCGCGAAAAAACGGCTTTCACTACACCTGATGGACACTATGAGTATGTCAGAATGGCGTTCGGGTTATGCGGAGCCCCAGCAACGTTCCAAAGGTTTATGGACAGGGTACTGGCGGGAATTATCGGCATCCTTTGCTTCGTATACTTGGATGATGTGGTAATATTTGGGGAAAGCCTCGAACAACATTTAGCTCGACTGGAGGAGGTACTTCGGAGATTAGTAGAAGCAGGGATGAAAATAAATCTTGCGAAATGCACTTTCCTGAGGGAAGAAGTAATTTATCTGGGACACCTTGTTACGCGTTCTGGAGTAAAACCAGATCCTCAAAAGATTTTAGCGATAAGAGATTATCCCATGCCAAAGAACGTGAAAGAAATCCGTGCGTTTTTGGGGTTAGCCGGTTACTATCGTAGATTTATCAGAAATTTCGCAGGTGTCGCAAAACCCCTAACAGAACAAAGAGTGAAGTGCATTTTGAATGGACCCCTGCTCGACGAGAAGCATTTGAGAAGCTTAAGATGGCACTAGAGAATGAGCCAGTGTTAGTATATCCTAACTTCCATGAGCCATTTATTCTTACGACGGATGCTTCGGGTGTTGCTTTGGGGGCCGTACTCTCCCAAGTACTTAATGGCCAAGAGCATCCTGTAGCCTTCACCTCCAGACAGCTCACGGAGGCTGAAACTCGGTACTCGACTGTAGAAAGGGAGCTTCTAGCCGTCGTTTGGGCAACAGGGTACTTTCGATGTTACCTATACGGTAGGCCCTTCAGAGTAATAACTGATCAAGCGCCATTAAAATGGTCACTTGATGTAAGGGACCCGTCTTCAAGACTCGCGCGTTGGCAGATGAAACTGGCTGAGTTTTCCTATACCATCGAGTACAAACCGGGTAAGTCAAACTTGAACGCTGATGCCCTCAGTCGTGCCGTACGATGTGTTGATCAGAACCGAGGATGCGTAGATCTCACAAGGGAAATTGTAAGGAGGGTACAAGACGAAGACGATAATCTCATGAAGTTGAAAATTACTAACCCTGATGAGTATAAGGAAGATGCGGATGGATTGATGTATAAAGTGGATGGTAAAAAGTGGCGTTTGGTTGTGCCTAAAGAACTTGTAGCACGGGTGCTGAGGAGAGTACACGACCATCCATTTGCTGGTCACTGCGGAATAAACCGTAGTATTTGTAGGGCAGAGGAGCAATTTTACTGGAAAACGTTACGAGAAGATGTCACGAAACATGTGCGAAATTGTCTGAAGTGTGCGACATTGAAAAACCCAGCAAAAGCACCAATTGAGGAGCCATATTTATCCTCAAGACCTGGTGAGATTGTAGCCATGGATGTGGTCGGTCCCTTGCCCTTAACTCGTAGTGGAAAAAGATATATTCTTAGTTTTGTGGACCATTTTACTCGGTACGCGGAAGCTGAGGCTATAAGCAAAATTTCGAGCCAGACTATAGCCAAGATTTTAACAGAGCGCTACATAACTCGTCATGGTGCCCCAGAAATACTCCTGACGGATAGAGGAACGAATTTTGTATCTTCTATGTTTTTACATGTCTGCAAACGTTTGGGTATCCACAAAATACAAACCACCGCATACAGACCACAAGCCAACGGGAGGATTGAGAGACTGCACAAAACATTAATTACGAATATGACTCAATACGTCAATAGATCTGGCTCTAATTGGGATGAGATGTTACCTTTTGCTTTGGCAGCTTACAGATCGGCAGAGCACACAGCAACGGGATTCTCTCCAAATTTCATGACGTTCGGACGAAACGTAGAGATCCCATTTGATTTTATCTCCAATCCACGTCACGAGGAATCGAACACGGGGGGTACCTATCTGGAGAGCTTATTATGTAAGCTGAAAGAAGTACACGGTATGGCATTCGAAAATTCCTGGGCAGCCGAATCGCGTAACAGGACAAAGAAAAATAAATACAGAAAGCGTCGGGAGCTAGCAGCAGGAGACAGCGTGTTTCTGCGAAACGAAGTACCCCCCCCGTAGGTAATAGGAAATTTTGGAAACCGTGGAATGGTCCTTACAAGATATTATCTAGGCAAGGCCCTGTTAATTATGTAGTGGAGATTCGGCCAGGTCTCACGGACACCTTTCATATTGACCGGATGAAGAAAGTGTCAGCAGTAGACCTGGAGATCTCGGGGACTTTAGAGAGGATAGACACACCTGATGAAGACTCGCAGACTGATAGGGGCAGAGACGATAGAGCGAACAACTACGTCTTCGAGCCAGGGGGACTCAGTTTATGCGGTGTTCCGATCCAATTCCACCCGGAATTTCAGCTTCCGCAGGAGGATGAGGAAGAAGACGAGGACGTTGGAGCGGAAGATTAAGAAGACTACAAGGACGCAGAAGAGGAAGGTGCACTCGAGGTTAGAGAAGATGGGACGCCGGAAGAACCCGAAGCGCACGCTGATGCTCGTCGCTATCCTGAGCGGGTGAGAAGGCCGCCAGACAGGTATATCCCGGGATGACAAGTCAGGAGTCTTGTCTTCTGTAAGGGGGGAGGAATTGTAGCGTTGTTACTTTGATATTTAGCAGGTGATTCTTACCTCTTTGGATCACCTGGGAAATAAAAGCATGGATTTTTTACATAGTTTTAGGTTACAGCGCATGTGATAAAAACTATTATTAGTGAAGCGGACTTTTACCACGTTATACGCCAAGAGGACTAGACGGGAAGAAACCACTTCACAAGAAGGTTCTATTAATCATAATACATTATTTTATATTCAGTGATTGAAGCTTGCTGGCAATAAAGTTGTTTATCTTACAATATACATTGTTTCTATTTTTTCTCCACTACAGTAATTAAAATTATATTATTACATTGTATAATTTAGAGCTGGTAACAAGCGTCCTACTAGAGTTAATCCCTTATCAGCTAATAGGATTAACAACGAGAATTCCGTTATTTACTTATACGCTCTCAATATATTTACATTTATTTAATTTTTAATTTTCATTTATCTAAAATGGCTGATTGTCCAGTTTGCACGATCATGATAAGCCGTGATGACAAAAATACCATTATTTGCTGGTTGTGTAATGAAATTTTCCACATTAAATATTCCAGCATCAGTGCTAGCGACAAAATAAATTAAATACGTCGAAAAAATTTGGCACTGTCAAAAGTGCGAAAAAAGTAAAAAAAGTGTCCCGACAGGTGACAGGCCTACCAACCCCACATCTACTGATCAAGACTCTACGAACACGATTTTAGGCGCCCTCGTAAAACTAAAACTTGATATCGAAGGGATGAAAACCACTTTCATTGCTGAGGTAAAAGATGAAATAAAAGAAATAAAATCATCCCTCGATAAACAGGGCCAGATTAGTTTCGAAAACTCTGAACGTTTATTGAAAATTGAAACCTCCTTGGAGTCACAAACGAAATTCTTAGAAGACCTGTTAAGAGAAAATACTCTTCTTAAGGAAAGAGTGTCTGAGCTGGAGGCCCGGCTAAATAAGATAGAGCAAGGTCAACTTTGTAGATCGGCCGAGATACGGGAGATATAACGAACACAAATAGTGAAGACTTAGAAAAAGATACTTTATTTACTGATAGTTACATACAAGACTTCTAGTATAATGGTTACAAGTCAAATGTAGAGTGTCTTCCTCTTAAAACTTCCAGCTACTTAAACCTAAAGGTTTGGAGTGGGGATAGGATCGAGGAAATAGGGTGAAAGTTTCTGGCTAAATGTTTAGTAAAGGGAAGTGAGAAAGGGTAGTCCGGCGTAGGTGTCAATCTCATGTCACAGTGATATACACAGGGTGTTATATCGTGTAAAAAGAGAGGATCTAGGGTGGCAGGGGATCTTTGACCCAAGGCAGTTTACTTTATGATTGTTTATGACATGTGTTGTTCAAGATGTAATTTATATTTTACCCTTGGAAGGTCAAAAGGATACTTTCTCTTAGTCAGGTGCTAAAAGGGTTTCTCAATAATAAAAGTAATGTTAAAGATTATATTAATGTTATGAGTAATATTTATAATCTTATAACTCCTCCCCCCTTTTATTGCGAGGTCCCTGAAGCATAAAATTTATTTTTAGACTGGATTCTCCCTTTTTTTGTATTCTATGAAACTATTCCAGAGGCCTACCATTGATTGCAAGAGGATGTTCAGGTGTAGGATTAGATGGAAAGTTCCAAAGGATGGAAGTTTGGTTTACACTATTGTCACATAATTATAACATTTAAAATATAGCTGTAGCTAAATGTAAATTACAATAATTGTTGACATATACATCCATCAAATCTTATTCCTATGTTAAAGTATTGTTATTGTTGATTAATTGTTCAAAATATCATTACTTAATAAAATTAAACTATTACCTATAATATAATATTTAAAAAAAAATACTTATATAAAAAATAAACATTAAGTACAAACAAAGATTTTTTTTTTTTTTTTAATTTAAATTTCTAATTGTGTTAAATATTGACCTGTTTCATTAATATATAAACATAGGTTCGGTTTTAGTTTTAAACAATTTACAATTACTTAATTTACTATTAGTAACTAATTCTAATAAACAATTATAATTAATATTTTCATTTTTTGTACAACAATATTCCATATAATTTAAAAATTCACTTATTCAAATAATTCTGGTTTAAAGGCAGTATGTTGTTCTTTTATATAGACATTTATAGCATCATAATTAAAATTTATTGTTTTCCATAACAATTGTTTGATTATTATTATTTCATGTTATTAATTAAACTTTTCCCTTTTTTTTTTCTTCAATATCATAATCAATAAAACTATTTTAACTTAGTTAATTTTCTCAATACACATAACAGGTTGAATGTTGAACAGTAAAGTTGTCAATTGCAAAAAATAATTAGTTCCATATACAGTGCAATAATGTTTTAAATGTGTCATCATTCCTTTGATATTTTATAGCAAATGACTATGTATAAGTATGTATTTAAATGTTGACTATAATATGTATTTTTTATTTTATTTATTTATTAAAGGAAATAAGTTTTCGTGAGATATTTAAACACATTTAATACTAATCCATTTTTAATATGTTAAAATAAGATATTATTAATACAATTTAACTATTATTGATTGAGCCTGATTTATAAATTCATACCTTGATTGCCAAATTCGTACCTTATGTTGTGGTTCGCAGAGACTTAAGTCCCTCTTCTATCTGGCTTCAACATCCATAAGTGAATATTATTTTCACCAGTTGGCCATTTATGGACATGTCCGATATCTTCTTTTACTGGAGAGTTTAGTTGTTTTAAAAGAAATCCTAAGAAAGTAATCTTTCCTTTTGGTTTTTTAAACTTGGTGTAAAGGTTTGACTTTTCAGATCGTTTTCTTTTACTCTTTGTAATAGTAGTTGACAAGTCCACTTTTGATTTAACTATTAATTTTTGTAAGTCTAATAGTCTAGTTGATTTAGTACTTGAATTTTGTTTTGAGCTGTTTAGAATTTTTTCTAAAATAGTGCGTCCTAAACTGTTTTCTAAAGCTTTACGGTTCTTAGGTTCTTTTGATGAGAATAAGATTAAGGTTTCAATTTTTTGAATTGATTTTTCATTTATTTGCTCATCGCGTTCACTACTACTAGTTTTTGACACATCTATATAATAATTTTTATTTTCAGGTTTATTTAAACTAGGTGAATCATCAACTTCTGAAATATTATCTTCTTGAATACAGTCAGTACTGTTGTTTATATTTTGTTCAGTATATAAGTTTGTTAATTTGGCTATATTATTTATTAAAGTTGGTTTATTTTTTAATAAATCTGATGAACCAGGTTTCTCTATATCCATTTCATTATTAACCTCTGTAATTTTGATTAATTCTTCATCAATTAGTCTATTTCCAATATGTGTGATTTGATTCAGCCTACCTTCTTTTGCAATGAAAGGTGCGATTACTAAATTTCCAATCAATAACGTTGCTATCTTAGAACACGGCCGAGTATCAGTGCCAGTAACTTCATCACATCTAGAAACTAGAATAGTATTATCATCAGTGTTTAGACTCTGTTTTGACACTTTTTCACAAGGCATTTCGACCGGTACCTTTTCCTTCTCAAGCAATTTGGAATTGTTTTGAGGAAAATTTTCTAAAACACTACTTTTTGGCGGTTAGTCGTTTTTATTATTCCAATTTCTACTTTTTCTGAAAGGCATTCTCGATTTTTTAAAATATTATTATTATCGCTTTTTGTTTCATCTAATTTAAAAATAGGTCCACTAATTATACCGATATTATCGAAATCTTCATTCTTTCGTCTTTCAATAAATTTTTGAGATTCATCAACAATATCCATATGGTTATCTTCTTCACCTAATGTTTTCGGTGTTAGATTTTTTATTGGAGAGTCCGCATTATCAATTATTGAATTATTTTTATCCATTTCTTTATGTGCATGAAATATTGGATAGTTTGGTTGTTCGAACATTTCATATTGGATTTGACCCCGGTTGGGATTCGAACCCAAGTCTCCACCTCTCTAGCGTGGCGCCTTATCCACTAGGCCACCGAGCTCGTATCAGAACCAGGGAAATCTTTTCTCTTCACTGATCCATATCCCCGGGCACTCGCAATTGCGATGTACAATTCGGGGATGAATGTTCAAATCTTTTCTCTTCAAAAATAAAAAATATATTTAAAAAATATTTATTAACCAAGAATTATTTCATAATTTAATATATAGGACAGCTCGTCAATAGACCCATTTAAAAGTAATGTTCATATTGAACATTCATCCCCGAATTGTACATCGCAATTGCGAGTGCCCGGGGGTATGGATCAGTGAAGAGAAAAGATTTCCCTGGTTATGATACGAGCTCGGTGGCCTAGTGGATAAGGCGCCACGCTAGAGAGGTGGAGACTTGGGTTCGAATCCCAACCGGGGTCAAATCTTTTCTCTTCAAAAATAAAAAATATATTTAAAAAAAAAAATATATATATATATTTATTAACCAAGAATTATTTCATAATTTCATATTGGTCTTCTGAACTTTGTTCTTTAAGGTATTTTATCGATTCCTCAAGTTCGCGAATTATTCGATCTTTATAATCTTCTTTAAAACAAGAATTAGTTGAGAGGGTCGGCTGACGATTTTGAGCGAAATGAGGATTTAAAGCAATTTGGTTAAATTGGCTTTTAAAAGGAGTATTTTGTTGATACATACCGGATGGATATTGGTTAAAATAATTATTTTGATCGTTATACGAAACTTTATTATTATAGGCTGATTTATTGTTTATATAAATCTTGTTATTTTTATTCTTTTTATGATATTTTCTTTTAGTAAATGTTTCCTTTGGAAAATAGTCATTATTACATTTCTCGTCGGTCCTCGTTATAGATTCTGATGAATCTTGATCATTTAAGAAAAAGTGGTTTTCATTTTCCGACAAAACCCTCATCTCCTCTAAATTGTTTACTTCGTTTGACCTTAGGAATATGCTAACGTTTACAGGAATATTCATAAAGAAATGAAAGACTAAACGGCATTCTAGTAAATTTGTTCTTATTTCTTTATCATCATTGTGTTCTTCAAAATCATATCGAAAAATGATTAGGGATCTTTTTTTATCTAACCGTAACAGAAAATCTAACGGACTTTATTTTGATTTCTTTCGGTATCAAATAAATCTAATTTTAGTTCCTCTATTGACCTATAGTCATAAAAGACATTTTCTAAATAATTTAACAAATCATTAAAATATTTGAATTTATATTTTACTATAATATGTTCTGCTTCATGAGCTAAGACATTCTTTAATACATATTTAAGTGGTTCTTTTTGAATATATATTTTATTTATTTCCAATCTCACGACATTTAAAAATTTAATTAAATTGTAATTTTAATAATAAAAAGAAGGGCTATATCCCCTTTTGTTTTGGAACGATGCCATATTTATAATAATAATACTATAATATAATAGTAATAAAAAAGGAAATAATTGTATAAGTAAAATAAATATCATAACTAAGCTTATTAAATAAGTTCGCTGTCTTCCTTGCTTGGTACCTGGGGTCAGTGAGCCAGAAGGAGACTTCAGCATGAAATACCTCGGATGAGTGGGTTTCAAACTGGATGTGTGCTGAAGAAGTGTTGGTACCTGGGATCAGTGGGCCAAGCGATGACAGTCAGACACCTCGCAAGAGTGGATCTCCAGTCAAAGTTCTTCAGCGTTCGGTCAAGGCAGAGCAGCTTATTCGAGAAAACCTAGGAATTGTAAGATCTCGATGCTATGTCTGTCTCTAGTTCGGGCGCCAGATAACGAACACAAATAGTGAAGACTTAGAAAAAGATACTACTGATAGTTACATACAAGACTTTTAGTATAATTCTGAATCCGCTATTTCTTGCTTCCTTTCGCTTTTCCAGCATCCTTGTCATGACTAGCGTCCTAACTCTCTGTCATGTTAACGCCCAATCCCTCCCTGCTCACTTTACCGAATTCCATCAGTACTTCTCTGATAATTTTTATCATATCATTGCAATATCTGAAACCTGGCTTAAGCCTTCAATACCTTCCCTCAGTGTCTCCCTTCCTAACCACTATCTGCTGCGTCATGATCGTACTAACCGCACTGGCGGAGGTGTTTGTATATTTGTACATAATAATTTCCGAACCAAAGTCCTAAGCCTATCCCCTTCTTCTGAGCATCCCCACATTGAATTCCTGTTTGCCGAAATAACCATGCATTCACAAACTATCCTAGTTGTAGTAGTTTACCGCCCTCCCAATGTTCCTTTTGACTCCCACTTCGAAACCACTCTATTCAACATTGTTCCTCTCTACTCACATGTTATTATTGCTGGAGATTTCAGTACCAATCTCCTCACCGATTCCTCTGACAAGTCTTATCTTGAAAACCTTTTTTTTTTTCCCTCAACCTACATGTGGTACCATTCTCTCCTACCCACCACACATTTACATCTAATACCTGGCTTGATCTCCTAATAGTTGATTCTCCTTAAAACCTCATTTCCTCTTCCCAGTTACCAATCACGTTTCATTTTAATCACGATTTAATATCCCTGTCATACAATATCCAAACTCCAACATTCATTCCAAAAACCATTTCCTATCGCAATCATGATTCCTTAACATTTTCCTCAATCCAAAATGATATTGACGCTCTGGACTGGGACTCTATATATTCCTCCCACACTATCCACAACATGGTTGACATCCTCACATCCAATCTCTTATTCATCCTCGACTCACATGCTCCCCTAAAAACCATCCTAATCCGACGTCCACTAGCACCCTGGATCACAATAGAAATCAAAAACCTACAAAAGAGACGAGAGGCCGCCCGAAGACGTTTTCGACGAACTAGACTTCAGGACGACTACACTCTGTTTAAATCCCTTCGGAATCAAACACAAACTGCCATTCGAAAAGCTAAATCACAATATTTTCATGAAGCCCTCTCCAGTGCCTGTGACCCAAAATCAAAATGGAAAATTTTATCAAAACTTTTAGTAAATCCTCAAATCCTCCGCTTTCATACTCTTTTACTTCTAATGAAATGAATTCCTTTTTTGCTACCTCATCATCAAACTCCTCATCTCTTTCCGCCAGCTACGCTCCAAGTGGTCCTCCTTTTAACTCCTCCAATTTTTATTTTTCCTATATCACACCCTCAGACCTCATTGATGCCATTTTCCAATGTAAAACGCAAGCTATTGGACATGATGGTATTCCACTAAAATTAATCAAACTCTGCCTTCCTACTATCCTTCCAGTCCTCCTACATATATATAATTATTCTTTGCAAAATTCCACCTTTCCTTCATCCTGGAAGAAAGCTAAAATACAACCCTTACAAAAGAAATCTAACCCATCTTCACTTAATGATTTCCGTCCCATATCAATACTTTCCAATCTGTCCAAACCCCTTGAAAGACTAGTTCAATCACAAATCTCCAATTTCCTAGAAAACTCTCATCTCCTTAATCCGTTCCAATCTGGGTTCCGACCTGGTGGTCAACTCAGACAGCCTTAACAAAAATTACTAATGACATGCATACTGCTCTTGACGAACGAAAAGTAACTGTCCTTATCCTTCTAGATTTTACCAAAGCCTTTGACACCCTAGACCATTCTATTCTCCTCACGAAACTAAAAGCCCTATCTTTTTCCTCAAGCTCTCTCCTCTGGTTTAATTCCTTCCTCAATTGTAGAACTCAAATAGTATTCATACCAAACCAGCCACTTTCCTCTTCCCTTTCATTGACATCAGGGGTAGCCCAAGGTTCCAGTGTCTCTCCTACTCTTTTTTGTGCCTACATAAATGATCTACCAAATTCCATTCACCATTGTTCCTACCATCTATACGCGGATGATTTCCAGATATATCTATCCTTCCATCCCTCTGATTTAATTAAATCATTCTCCCTTATCCAAGAAGACCTTAATAGCATTTGCAAGTGGGCCTCTGATAACAAATTAAAATTAAATGTAGAAAAAACGCAGGCTATTATCATAGTTTCTAATACCCATCTGAGATCCCTTCCCCACCTCCCGATCCTGTCTATGAACTCCCAACCTATTCAATTCCACCCCACTGTCAAAAACCTTGGTATTACCTTTGACCAAACCCTTTCATGGAAACCTCATATCTCCCAAATTTCTCGACGGGTTATATCCATCCTTAAACTATTCCATTCTTCCCAGGACTCCCTTCCGAAACCTACTCGTCAACTCTTGGTTTCTTCCCTTATCCTTCCCCATTTTGACTACAGCTGTGTTGTATATGGTGGCTTGACGGCGGAACTCGAGAGTAAACTAAGGAGACTAATGAACTGTTTCGTTAGGTTTATCTTTAGGGTTCCAAAAGCCTCCCACACATCACATCTATATACAGAGTTGAAATGGCTTTATCCTTCATCCCGCATAACTTACTTCCTAGCCTCCTTCCTCTATCAAACCATCAATTCTCGGAATCCCTCCTACATCTATAACATCTTCCAGTTCAGATCCTCGGTCTCCTCCCGCACTACAACAACACCAGATTGTTAATTTATTTTATTTCATCTTATGAAAGCTAGACTCATTGTATTTATTTATGTACATTATATTATTCTTAGGGGACATCGTCCCAAAATAAAGTTTATTTTCTATTCTATTCCATTCTATTCTATTCTATCTTTATGACTGCATACTCCAACAATCTACTTCTCTATTAAGAGATCTGGAAGCGGGTTTTCGGCTGGACATCCAATTGATCCTTTGTCCGCAAAGCTTAGCAGGAACCTTCGTATATCAACCAAGCAGTCTTAAATCAAAGCGGTCAAATATTCAAAGGACGAATTGCAAAGGTTAGATGGAGGAGATACAGCTCTGCATAAGATGTTTCCTAGGACTAAGAAGGCTGTCTTTTGGAGGAGCTTGGGATGGAGGGAGAGATGCTGAAAGAAGGACAATTAAAGTAGAACGGCTTCGAACCACCTACTGATAAAATAATATTTAGCTAAAAATACATTAAAAAAAAATATTGAATCAGTTTGAAATTGAATTTATTGAGACAAAAATAATGCTATAAATGTTTATGTTAACCCCATTTTCGTAGTTTAGATACATCGATGTTTTCGTTATAGACTTCGTTGATTCTGTATTCTAACAATGAACCAATACGCCAATCATTGTTGTTTTTTTAGTTGTTTATTGGTTACCCAGAATCTGGCCTGAAATATGTATCAAAAACATATCGTTTATTGTGTTCAATGAGTGATTTGGTGATAAACCGACAATGATTTTCATATTCTAAAAAATTTTTATAGTTTTAATTTTTTTTTTTTTTTTTTTTTTTTTTTTTTTTTTAAATTTCAAACATTGTAGTTTTTTTCTCTTGTTCAAAAATATCGGTCCGAAACATCGAACCAAAACAATATGTTAACTGTTTAATGAAACACTTGGTCAGGATATCCTCTTCTTAAATTACCACTCATTAATAGGGGATAATAATTCTTTATTAATAACACAATGCGTCAACTGTGAACAACTGCTTTCATATCGCTCTCTAATAACTATCCATTTTAGTGAGGTTTTTCTTAGAAAAGTTTTTCTTAGGTTTTTCATTAAGAAAAGTGTACAACAGTTGTTATTAATAGCTGTGGTGAACATAGACTATATAAAACAGTGAGTACAGCCATTAAACATTTAAATAGTTAATACGTAAATTAACATGTGCTCTATGGACAGGTAGAGTGGGGAAGGATTATAGATAACAGCCACCTCGACATTAGCCTAGCAGTGGCTGGCTGCCTTCTGTGCGGAGAGGTTCTGTACTGCTCTTTCACACGCGCACTCTGCGATATTTTTATTTATTTATTTTTTTTATTCTTTTCTTTATTCTTTTCTTTATTTTTTTTTCTTCCTTTTCTCTTATCTTTTCCTCTACTATTCAATGATATCCGATGAGATATTTCCATATGGTTATGTCATTAAAAACTAACAAGACCAAACGAAGTAGATCACTTGAAACAGTAAGAATGAGCCCAGCCAAGCAAAAGTCGAAGAGGTTAAAGGTCAAAATGCCTCCTAGGTCACCACCGATGAATGAATCAATGCCAGGGACTTCAACCCAAGCATTTAATGAAGAATCTCCCTTTTTCACTCCAAATCCCTTTCAGGCACTTAGTAGCACAGCTGCCGAAACTATGGAGTCGTCTTCGGCACCGCAGCCTCCTAAACCTCCTCCTATATTTGTACGTAATATAGGAAATTTTTCACTATTATGTAATCACCTAAATAAAATAGTTGGCCCAGGGAAGTATTCATGTGTGAGCCGCACAAATGACACTGAAATTATGCCCGATTCTTCCGATACCTACCGTAACGTTGTTAAATATCTGACGGAAACTAAAGCTAATTTCCATACCTACCAACTCAAGGAAGAGAGATCGCTTAGAGTGGTCGTAAGAAACCTCCATCCTACAACTCCTGTTGATATAATCAAGGAAGAATTATTGACCATGGGTTTCAAAGTAAGACAAGTCACCAATGTGCAAAAAGACAGCCGGGAACACCCAGGACAAGGCGGTAAAATATCATTGCCACTTTTCTTCGTTGACTTGGAATCAGCACCAGAAGTTGAAAAGATTTATGATGTCACTTCAATCTACTATACTAGAGTTCAGATTGAGAAACCATACCGCAAACGTGACATTGTACAATGTCATAACTGCCAGGCATACGGCCACACAAAAACCTACTGCCATCATTTACCTAGATGTGTGAAATGTGGGCAGATGCACAAATCTGAAGAGTGCACAAAAACACGAGAGGTACCTGGTACCCCCAACCTCAGCAATCACTGCTTCAATCTCAATATCAACAGACTATTCAACATACATCATTACCATTAACCCAACCTAATCCACATACCCCTTATCAGATCCCCCATATTCCTCCTCCCACAATTACCTCAGATCTCACATCCTTATTTAACTCCTTTTTATCAGAACTAAAAACTGTTATTACTCCACTGATATCACTCCTTACAAATGTTATTCCTCTGCTTATCCCTCTCCAAAAAAAAACCCTTAAATGCCTCACACAAAACCCTTATCCATTCTCCTTTGGAATGCGAATGGTATTCGTAACCACACCGACGAACTAACATCATGCACCTCTCTAGCATATTTGTTCCTCATCCTGATTCTAATCCCACCCACTCAACAACGGTCCATGAATTCCTTGATTCACCGATTCCTTTATCCTTACCTCCTAAGGCAATTAACCCCTCTGAGGTCAAATTCCTTTTAAGAAAATTAAAATCCCGTAAATCCCCCGGATATGATCTCCTTACCTCACAGATCCTCAGGCAACTTCCCCATAAAGCAGTCATATTTCTTACCTACCTGTACAATTGCATTCTCTGAACAACCTATTTCCCTTTACAATGGAAACATTCCATCATTATCCTTTTCCAGAAACCGGACAAACCTTCCAACAATCCATCATCATACAGACCGATCAGCCTTCTTCCAATCCTTTCAAAAATTTTTGAAAAACTCCTTCTCAAGCGCATTCTACCCATCCTTGAATCCCAAAATATTCCCTCACACCAGTTTGGATTCCGTTCTAAGCATTCCACGGTCCAACAAGGTCTTAGAGTTGTAGACCATATATCCTCTGCACTTGAAAGCAAAGAATACTGCTCCGGCGCATTTCTGGACATAGCGCAAGCTTTTGACCGGGTATGACATGCCGGTTTGCTTTTCAAACTCAAAACCTTTTTACCTCAATCACTTTTCCTAGTCCTTCGATCTAACCTCACTAACCGTTCCTTTCGAGTTCGCTGCGGAATGGAATACTCTCACTGCTATCCGATTGAGGCAGGTGTTCCACAAGGTAGCGTTCTTGGTCCAGTCCTATATATCCTCTACGCTGCAGATATCCCTACTACTCCTGACACTTTCCTAGCAACATTTGCCGATGACACTGCGATCCTTTCATCCCATCCAGATCCCTTAATAGCTTCCTATAATCTCCAAACCCCTTATCACTGATTGAAGACTGGTGTAACAGCTGGAGGATCAAAGTTAATGAATCGAAATGTACCCACGTAACTTTTTTACCCTCCGCCGCACACCCTGCCCTCCTGTTTATATCAATAATATTCCATTATCTATATCTGACACAGTACGGTATCTTGGCTTCTACTTAGACAAAAGACTTACTTGGAACCCTCACACTAGACTTAAAAGGCAAGAACTTAACAGACGCTTCAGCCAATTGTACAGACTACTAAATAGGACATCCCAGCTCTCCACTGAAAACAAACTCCTTATATACAAAACCATCATTAAACCTATTTGGACCTATGGACTTGAACTGTGGGGAACAGCAAAACAATCGAATATCAAACGCATTCAATCCTTTCAATCCAAAGTCCTTCGAACTATCGTAAATGCTCCATATTATGTCTCCAAGAAAACCCTACATAATGATCTCAATATACCTTTTGTCCTTGACCTTATACCCTTTAAATTCTCCAAATTCCATCAAAATCTTTCCAACAATCCCAACCCTCTGGCTCATTCATTATCCAATTCAACACATCCTTATAACCCACTTCGCAGATTAAAAAGGCAATGGCCCCGAGACCTATTGTTAATATTTAATATTGGAGTTCTGGCAATGGCCAGCTTCTCAACTCCTGTCCTGTGTGACTGTGCCATAGCGCTCTCCCTCAGCCTCCACTGGATTTTACTGGTGACGCAGCTCATAGAACAGCGCTGGGAACTCTCTGTTCCCGGCTTCCCCTCCTTAAGAGGGGCGAGCTTGGATCAGGGTGTTCCCTGGAATGTTTGTAAATTTGTATATAGAGTAAGAATGTAGTTATGATTGTTTCTTTTCTTCTTAATTTTTGTTTTATTTTTTATTTATCGGTTACAAAATTCATCACCTATTTTATATTATCATTTATTTTATTCTATTTTTATCTTTTGCTTATTTTATTTTTTGTATATATATATATATATATATATATATATATATATATATATATATATATATATATATATATATATTTCTTTTTTTATTTCTTGTATTTTTAAAGGCTGTTTATTTTAATTTTCTTGTCATTGTACATATTGTGTGAATGAGTCTCTGTTATCAATATTACTCATTGCCCTTGAGTGAGGCAGCTTGTAATTATTCTAATAAATAAAAAAAAAAAATAATAAAATAAAATTTCAAAAATAACACACACAAAAAAAAGAACTTTGAGAAAAAAGAAAAGGGTTTTTGGAAGGCTATCTTAGCCTTGATCATATAAATGCAGGAAGACCAAAGGGTCTTGGACATAGATATGCTTGTGTACAGGGGAGCAGGCAGTGACAGAGTGAGAACTAAACCTGAAGGGATCAGGGCATGCGATAAGGCTAGTTACGTATGAAATTTTATAGAGTGCGTCTATGAACAATATACTACACATTTCTTCTCCCCCCCCCCTCTCACAAAAGCACCAATTGGCGCGAACATGTTAACAATATATCGGGTAGTCAACATCGATGCCAAACCTCAATGTTTTTTTGTTTTTTTTTCCGATACATCGATATCGATGTCTTATACATAGTCCCAATGGATGAATATTTTCGAAGCCGAATGTAATCAATTGAAAGTACAAGAGGATATTGAAAAAGTTAAAATCCATGGATTATTTTTAGAAGAATCAGGTCTAGTACGGTTCCATGATTATTAAAACATACAATAAACTCAGATTGATATAAATAATTAATTGGAAACAACTTATTTATTTAAAAACATATAAGGTTTAGAAAATTTGTTAAATAAAAAAAATACTGACAAGATAACAGCTGTTTTTGAAAATTTGCCACAAATATGGGCAATAAGTAATATAGATGGCGCATAATTACATTCACACATTATGTACAATGAGAAAAAAAATAAAGTAAATAAGTAATTAAAAAATAAATAAATAAATAATAAAAAGAGAAAAGAAAAGAACTATGCTATACATAAACAAACATATATATATATATATATATATATATATATATATATATATATATATATATATATATATATATAGATATTTTATTTGTCTTTGGGGGCTTCCCCATACAAATAGAGCCTAGCTTGGCTATAAACTACAATTTATGTACATATCATTAAAAAAAAATAAAATTCAATTTACTAATGCATTCTGGTTTTCAAAACATAAATAATAGATTAAAGAATAAACAATTACTGGTGCTATGATGGAAACAATAAAAATAAATAAACAAAATATCACTTTAAAGATAAACTTAAAACAAAAACTTAATAGAAAATGGTCTATGATAAACAATTTAGCACATTTTGGACCCCCATCATGTAATTGTGAACTTTATGTGATTTATCTACACTGTCGATATTGAGTATAGCTTGGGTACTTTGGCTATCAGAAGATTTTAAGATGAAGTGTTGAAGAAATTGTTGTCTATATTCATTGTGTGCTGGGCTGTGAAGGAGAATGTGATGTAGGCTATTGTAGATAAATTGACTGCATTATATACAGGTTTCTTGTGACTTGAACAAAAAAGTTGTGTTTTTTTCCATAGATTCTGATATGTTCTGAATTAGCAACTCTTAATTGGCTGACACATTTTAATTCCTTTATATGAACTTTGCAAGTAAGGTACGTTTCGGGGTAGGAAGCATTGAAACTGCATAGAATTCTATATAAAGGGTAGTTAGTTGAATTTAGAGTTCTTTGAATGTCGGTTGAGAAATATTGGTTATGTGCTTTTTCCAGTATGTCGTCTTTGTATCGAATAAATCCGTTTGTATGGTGAACAGGGAGCTCTTCTGCAAAAGCATTTAGCTCGGCTATTGCTCTAAATTGGGACACCCAATTAAAGTCTATATTAGGCTTATCCTTGTCTAATGATTTAAGTATATTAAAACTAAGTTCTGGGAGTCGCTCTTCTGGCATAAACTCAAGCTTGGTCAATAGATTTGTCATATTTTTTATCACTTTCATGCTTAATGGTTCTCTACCTGTTTCGAGACGGACTATATAGTTTGGGGTATTCCTGGACCAACCAAATAGGCGCTTTAAAAATTTAAGTTGGACCGTTTCTATTGCCTCAAGATAATTGGGGCTTCATACTTCAGAAGCGTAAAACAATGTTGATGAAACCATTGGTTCAAATAAAGCTTTTTTTGTTTCCCAAGAGTCACTTTTATACATAAACAATATAAAGCATACTATATACAAAATTAAATAGTAAAATATGTTATTATAACTTTTATTGAGTAATTATTACAATCTGCCACAAATGTGAGCAATAAGTAATATAGATGGCATATGAAAAACATTCAGAGAAATAAAAAAAAAATATATATACATATAAAATAAAATAGTATAAGAGAAAGGAATGATGGGACATGGATTGCGGTGATGCATTAAAGAAAAGATTGGACGCATGGAAAAAACTAGAACCAAAACAAAACTATCGAAAACTATCAAAAGTATATTATCGAGAGAAAAATAACACCCCAAATACTAAGAAGGAAAAAAAGAGAATTCCTCAACAGGCACCTAGAGGAAATGGAGGAAAGTTTTAGAAAAAACGACACTAGGCTATTTTATAAAGCTTTCAAACAAAAAGTCAAAGGTTACACACCCCCAGGACTAGTACTTAAAAGAAAGGACAGGACACTGGCTCAAACAAATGAAGAGGATTGTAACATACTGGCAGACTATTTCGAGAAATTACTGAACTGCGATGAACCCAAAGAAAGAATAATTACACATGACAACACCCCCTTAGAGGCAGAATCGGACCCACCTGACGGTGAAGAAATAGAGGATATAATTGCAACACTAAAAAATAACAAAGCATCAGGACAGGACGGAGTACTGGCAGAAATGTGGAAATTGACAAGTGATAAATTCAGGAAGAAAATCACAGAGCTAATTATGGACCTCTGGATAGAAGAGAAAATTCCTAGGGAATGGAAAAGTGCCCTAATACATCCATTGCAAAAGAAGGGAACAAAAACAGACCATAATAACTATAGAGGAATTTTCCCACTACCCGTTAGCTACAAAATTTTCTCCAAAACACTACTCAACAGATTGAACCCTCAAATAGAACCTAAAATCGGGGAATATCAAGGAGGCTTCAGAAAGGGAAGATCGTGCCAAGAACAAATCCTAAGCATAAAGTTGCTGATAAAATACTACAAGACAAAACCCCAAAAAAACTTATACATCTCGTTTGTTGACTTTAAGAAAGCTTACGACTCAGTGGATAGAAAATCGTTACTTGAAATACTAAAAGAATACGGAGTAGATCAAAAGACTCGAAAACTAATAGAACTTACACTAACGGACACCGAATTCAAGGTAAGATTTAGAGGGATTAGCAGCAAACCTTTCCGAATAAAAACAGGACTTAAAAGACGGCCTCTCCCCAACATTGTTCAATGTTGTATTGGATAAAATAATGAAAGAACTAAGTTAATAATACGGGTGCGCTTATAGGGACCAAGAACAACCATGTCAAAGTAAGGTGCCTTGCCTACGCAGACGATCTTGCCCTTTTAGCGGAAACGGAAGAAGAAGCGATCGAACAAATAAACATCCTGACGGAAATTTCGAAAAAAAAAAAAAAACAGGTCTACATATCTCTTACGAAAAAACAGAACTAATGACTACCGACCCAGACTTAAAAAAAAATATCAGTGGAAACCAAATACGGAACAATAAAAGTAACAAACAAATTTAAGTACCTAGGTGAGACTATATGTAGCAACGGTTCGGAAAAAGAAAGTATAAAGGAAAGAATAACTAAACTACAGAAACTATCTTTTGCAACCACTGACGTTTACAACAAAAAAACCTGTCCACAAAAGCAAAAATAAGATACTACAACACTGTCGTTAAACCTGTGATTTTATACGGGACAGAAACCCCTTGCATTCCTAGTCTGGAAGAACTACTAAGTATTGAACGGAGAATTCTGAGAAGGATCTATGGCCCCAAAAAGACTCAAGAAGGATACAGGCTTAGACCCTACCGGGAAATTTATAAAGATACGAAGGACATAGAAACGGAAATCCGGGTCAGAAGACTGAAATTCTATGGACATATGATAAGAATGGTCCCGGAAAGACTAAATAAGGAAATACCACATTTCAGAAAATCCGTGGATATAAAAGCTCAGGAGGATATATGAAACAGATGAAAGAAGAAACGGAAAGATTAGGTATAACGGACCAGGACTGTCAGGACAGAGATAGGTTGTTGTGGGCAGAAGAAGTTCAAAAAAGGGAGTGGCTTGGTCAGAAGAAATAAAAAAGAGACACGGAGAAATAATGAAAGAAAAAACAAGAGAGGAGCCAAAATTTGATATTCGTGTGGTCTCCAAGGCTGTTTCGTACAAAAAAAAAAAAAAAATAAAATAATAACATTAAAGAACTTTCTATATATACATATAAATAAAATGAAACACTACAATAAAAAAATAAAATATTGAATAAATAAATAGTACTAATAAAAACTAAAACAAAATTAACTTATAAGTTAAAAACACAATCGTACTTTATTTACAAAACGCATTCATCCTAGGGGGAAGCATCCCAATCATGGAGGGAGAAGCCAGGCATAGAAGTGTCCCAGCTCTTCTCTCTCAGCTGCGTCACTGGTGTAAAAAACCCAGTGGAGGCTGAGTGAGAGCGCTATAGTGTATTCACTCAAGGCATGAGTTAAGGAACTGGCCATTACCAGAACTCCAAAATAAATAAATTTAACAAAAGATCTCGGGGCCACTGCCGTTTTAGTCTGCGAGGTAGGTTATCAGGAAGTGTGGAACTGGATAATGATTGGGCCAGAGGGTTGGGATGGAAGGAAAGTTTGCGATGGAATTTGGAGAATTTAAGAGGTATCAGGTCAAGGACAAAAGGAATATTGAGATCATTATGAAGGGTTTTGTTGGAGACATAATATGGAGCATTTACAACAGTAGGAAGGACTTCGGCTTAAAAGGACTGAATGCGTTTGATATTCGATTGTTTTGCTGTCCCCCCACAGTTAGGGTCCATAGGTCAAAATAGCAAAGGGACATAGGTTGTTTGGAGAATGCACTTGTATAGGTAGCTAAGGAATATGATTGCTTTATGAGGAAGTTGCCTAAGGATCTGTGAACTAAGGAGATCATATCCAGGGGATTTGCGGGGTTTTAATTTTTTTTAAAGGTATTTCACCTGATAGGGGTTTATTGCTTTAGGAGGTAAGGAAAGAGGAATCGGCGAATCAAGAAATTCATGAACCGTTGTTGTGTAGGTGGGATTATATTGAGGATGTGGTACAAATATGCTCTAAAGGTGCTGAGCAAATTCTTCGGATCTGTTCTTGACAGAAGCCGCCCATGAACCGTCGGAGGGGATGTTAGTTGGGTTGATATTTTAGGAGTTTTTTAGTGGTGGTCCAGAGGGAATTGTCAGAGGCAGAGAGTGAAGAAAGTTAGGAATTGTAGGATTCGGATCTGAAGGTAGCCATGTTTTTTTTTAAGGAGTTTGGTAAGGTAATTGTGGTAATTTTCGATCATCTGGGTGCCTGGTTCTTAGCCAAATGGCTCTGGCATGACGTTTGGATTGTATAAGGTCCAGTAGATCTTGGGATAAAGGATTTTTCTTTCGAACTTTTGGAAGGGAACGAGGTAAGGATGCAGCCCAGGCTGCTTGCTGGATTATATTTGTGAAGAAATCGGTAGCTTTGCCAAGGTCAAGGGGAGTTTTTAAAGATACTCTGAGATCTATAGAGTCGGATATAACTTGACGGAAGAGGTTCCAGTCTAGTGGCCCTTTTAAAAATGATGGGGGAGGTGGTTTCGGAATCGGGGTGACGGAAAGGGTCAGAATTAAAGGACTGTGATCAGAGGAAAGTTCATCCAGGCGTTCTATGGAGTAATGGAGAGGTCCTATGCCTGAATGTATAAAGAAGTCAAGCAGGTCAGAGTTTCGGTTAGGATACGTCGGCCAATATGTAGTGGTGCCAGGAGAAATAAAGGATCTTTGGGAACTAAGTGCAGACTGCAATGCTCGCCCACTGGAGTTGGTCAGTCGGGTTTCTGTGATTAATGCTACGTCAACCTCTTTGTCTTGCATTAAGGATGTTAGTTCGTTAGTGTGGTTACGAATACCATTCGCATTCCAAAGGAGACTGGATAAGAATTTTGTGGGAGACATTTAAGGATTTTTTTGAAGAGGGATTAGAAGAGGGATAACGTTTGTAAGAAGTGATATGAGTGGAGTGATAAGAGTTTTCAGCTCTGATAGGAAGGAGTTAAATAAGGATGTGATGTCTGAGGTAGTCGGGGGAGGAGGGATATGGGGGATCTGGTGAAGGTTGTTTGAATTATGCTGTGTTGGTGGTACAGGGGTATGTTGAATGGTTTGTGGGTACTATGGTTGAGACGGTAGTTGCTGAGGTTGAGGGTCAGGAAATAGAGGCTGTTGAGGAGGGAGCGGCATGGCCCCATTTTCATTCTGGCATCTTCTTCCTCCCAGCATTTCTGCAAATGATACAGATGAGATGGCAATTTTCGAAGGCTGTCTACCTCTGGTCTGATGAGCATCTCCATTCTGTGGCTACGTCCTCTGGAATCTGTTATGGAGGTTTTTGTAGGTTTGGCATCCTTTGTAATTAGCAGGATACTCCTGCTGGCATAGTGAACACACTGCTGGGACCTCTCGAGATTTAGTGCATTCTGAGGATTTGTGCAGTTGCCCACACTTAACACATCTCGGCATGTGGTGACAGTAACTTTTTGTATGTCCATATGCCTGAATGTTATGGCAGTGTACAATTTCACGCTTTGTATATGGCTTCTCTATTATCACTCTAGTATAATAAAGAAAAGTAATATCATAAATTTTTTCAACTCATGGGGTGGGTTTTAGATCGATGAAGAAAAGCGGTAATGGGGTTTTACCGCTTGCTCCAGGCTGATCTCTGTTATCTTTTTGAGCATTTATAACCTGCCTTACTTTGAAGCGCAGGGATATTAATTCTTCTTTGATAGTTTCTACTGGCGTTGTGTGATGAAGATTTCTCAGGACCACCCTAACCGATCTTACTTCCTGGAGCTGATAGGTATGAAAATCAGCTTTGGTGTCAGTCAAGTATTTTTTATTAAACGGTACGTGTCTGCAGAATGTGGCATGATTTTAGTATCATTCGTTCGACTTACACATGTGTACTTTCCCAAGCCGGCTGTTTTGTTTAACTGATTACACATAAGTGGAAAATTTTTGATGTTGCGAACGAAAATCGGTTTCGGAGGCTGGGGTATAGAAGTAGACTACATTGTTTCAGCAGGCGTGGCACTTAGCACCTGAAAGGGATTTGGGGTAAAGAAGGGTGACTCTTGATTCATTCCTTGGGTTGAAGTACCAGGCATAGTTTCGTCTATCGGTGGAGAACTGGGTGGAGTCTTGCGGGAACGGCGAACGTTTTGCTTGGCTCTGACTCATACGTACAGTTTCTAGAGACCGGCTTCTTTTTGATGTGTTAGTTTTTCAGGATAACACCGTATGGAAATATCTCATTTATTAACATCGATAGGTAAAGGGAATAATGAAAAAAAAAATGAAGATATTAAAAACAAAACAAAAATAAAGTAAAAAATTAAAGAAAGAAACGATCGCAGTGCTTAATATGAAAGGAAACAGTACCTCCCCGTAACAATACAAGGTGGATACTAGCTGTGTCACGGGTACTTCTTATCTCTACTCCTCACCACTGCCTATGGCGCTGAGCACATGGCACACTTTATATACACTTAGTTCAATGTTTAACGATTGTACTCGCTGTTATAGTATGTCAATGTTCAATACAGCTATTAACTTGTATTTCTGTGCACTTTTCTGGGCGAAAATATGAAAGATACCACACTAACAGAAATAAAAATTAGAGAGCGATGTAAATGATGACTAGTATAGTTGGCGTATGCGCAAACACTGAGTAAAATATATAAAAAAAAAAAGTAAAATAAAATAAATATAAAAATAGATAATAGTAATAATAAAAAATAAAACAAAGGTAAAAATGCAATCATGCTCTATTTACAATATACTCTTATCCTAGGGATACCCCCACCAGATTTGTCCCTCCACGTATGAAGGGACAAGCCAGGCACAGAGAGATCCCAGCTCTTCTCTCTCAGCTGCGTCACTGGTGTGAAAACCCAGTGTAGGCTGAATCAGAGCGCTTTAGTAAATTCACTCTGGAAATGATTGGAGAAGCTAGCCATTCCCCGAACTCTAATATTAGTAAATTTTAAAAAACATCTTGGGGCCACTGCCGTTTTAGTCTGCAAGAGGGTTATCAGGATGTGTGGAAGCGGATAATGATTGAGTTAAGTAGAAGAAATTGGTAATTATAACAAAAATTCCCTCAAAAGATACACGCACAAAAGAACCAATCATGTACTCTTAACATAAACCTCCCCACAGATTACTCAACTGCTATGTATACATACAGTCACCACTAATGTATGTTTGTTATTATATATTGATTATTTATATTTATTATTATTATTTTGTATTTAATTTTTGATTGTATTTAATTCTTATATTATTTTATATTATGTAATTATTGTTTCTTCCTTAACTTTTTTTTAACTTTTTTTTATTTTTATGCAGGTTTTTTCCACTGTTCACAGATAAACATTAATGTGTAAAACTATTCACCAAAGTATAAAACTATGTTAATCATGTAGAGGACTTTAGACCGGCACATGTATTCTAAATGATTTTGTAAATGTAATTGTAAATATGTCAATAAAGCCTTATTATTATATATGATTGAGCTATTGGTGTTAAAGCACGATAATTTACGATCTTATTTTCTGTTTTAATGTAATTATTATCTCCTATAGTGAAGAAGTAATAGAGTTTTAATTTATAATAAACGATTTCAATAGTTGTTTGTTTGTTTAAGTTTTGTGGCGTACAACTACACCGGTTATCAACGCCTATTTTTCCTTTTTATTTTGTTTTTGTACCGAAATATTCCGTTATTTGATTTATTTTACATATTTTATATAGACTATTGTTCTATAACATACTTAAAATTTGTGCTAAATTTCTGTAAATAAATCGTTTAATTATAGGTATTTGAACACAGATTTTGTTGATTCACTGTCATCTCCCAAGACTGTTTGAAGGTCAGTACTCAATCCCAAGCTATTGAGGCGGGACGAGAAAAAAGGGGATTCTTGAAAAAAAATACGTGTGACCGTGAGTATATTATTGCAGTATTGGCACTTTGGCGGAGTTTCTTTAGTGAATAGGTAGGAGTGTGTCAGTCTGGTGTGGCCTATCCTGAGTCTGGTCAGTACCACCTCCTCCCTACGACATTGGTGGCTGGATGTATTCCAGGGTTTGACATTCTTTTTTATTGTTCTCAGTTTATTCGGTGGGTTTTCATCCCACATAGACTGCCATCCGTCATTGATTTCTTTCTCTAGGACTTTTTGTAGATCAGATGGAGCTAGTGCAATCTTACCCCGTCCCGGCAGTTCAAGAGCTTCCCTTGCAGCTAGATCCGCCAGCTCGTTTCCCACTATACCCACGTGGCTTGGGATCCATATAAACTTTACTGCTTTGCCTAAACTTTTTAGTGTGGATAAGTAGGAGTGTATAACTGGGATTTTGGGATGTTTCGGATACATACAATCTAAGCCTTTTAGAGAACTCAACGAATCAGTGACTATCACTATACTATTATAAGGGTCATGCAAAAGTGGAGAGTGCTGCTATTGCGTTAAGTTCGGTGGTGTAAATATTAGATAATTTGTGAAGCTTTATTTTGTGAGTGGAATCTTTTGTAACGAAAGAGGAAGATGCTGATTGATCAGATTTTGAACCATCTGTGTAGATTATAAATGATTCTGGCATGCTATTAAGAAGGCGGGAAAAGAGGTCTTTGAATTTCGATCGTTCGGTATTATTTTTAGAGTATTTTGTCAGGTCAAGCATTGTTTGAGGACGGTGGTGGGTCCAGGGTGGGATATCACTGACAGATGGGGTAATTTTTATCGTTTTAAGAAAAGAGATAGCTGAGGAGATTCTTTCTGATAACGGGAGAGTTGAATTTTGTTTTTGTCTAAAAGAGTTATAAAATTTAGAGTTAAAAAATATATTTGTAAGTCGGATGTCCTGTCTGTGGGTGTATTTTGGAAACATAGGTTATTGCCAATTTTAGTCTTCTAAATAAGAGTGGTGATAGTCCGGATTCGGAACACAAGCTAAGATTGGACTTGTTCGAAACGCCCCTGTAGCGATTCGTATTCCGGTGTGGTGAACGGTATCGGGTTTGGAAAGAACACGGGAACGAGCAGAGCTGTAAACGAAGGAACCGTATTCCATTTTGGAAAAAATTAATGCTTGATATATTCTGATTAGGCTCACTCTATCGGCACCCCATTTTGTATTGCTCAGAACACGAATAATATTTAGTTTTTTAGTTGCAATTATTTTTAGGGAGGATATATGATATTCCCAATTTAGTCTTTTGTCAAAATTAAGACCCAAAAATCTGTGATGATTTGTATATGTTATGGGAAAGTTTCCTAAAAACAGTTCTGGTGTGGAAGGTGTATTGCGTTTTCGGCTGAAATGGAAACATGTTGTTTTCGCTGTTGAAAATTGGATACCCACAGTAGTCGACCAGTTACGGATTTGGTTCAGTGCCTCTTGCAATTTGAGTCGGATATCCAGTATACTTTCTGATCGGTACAATATTGCGAAGTCATCGGCGAATAAAAGAGGTTTACCTCCTCTACGTAGGTTGAGCCCTAAATCATTAACAGCCAGTGAAAAAAGTGTTGGGGTGAGAACACATCCTTGGGGAACTCCTCTGTTTTGTCGGTGATCTTGTGAATATTGACATCCGATCCGTACCCTAAAATGTCGATTTCTTAGAAATTGTCTGATAAATGAAAACATTTCTCCCCGGATTCCTATCGATGATAATTTTTGGTGTATGACAGCATGCTCTATGTTGTCGAAAGCCTTTAGCGTATCGAAGAAGACAGCAATCATTTGTTGACCCTTCACAAAAGCATATTGCGCTTCCGTATCAAGAATCAATACTCGATCAATTGTTGTTCGGCCTTTTCGGAAACCCGATTGAACCGATCGGATAAAATTCTTCTTCTACAGGATCAACATCAATCTTTTATTTACCATTCGTTCCATTACTTTGCAGAGGCAACTTGTCAGGAATATTGGACGGTAACTGGATGGAATGAGCTTGTCTTTTCCAGTTTTGAGGATTTGAATAATTATCGAGTCTCGCCAGGTATTTGGTATTATACTGGAATGCCAAATGTGTATATAATAGTCTAGTAACCATTGTTTAGTGTTGTTCGAAAGTTTTATCATCATCTCATAATGGATATTATCGGGACCGGGTGAGCAGCCTTTTACAATGTTCAATGTATAATTCAGTTCCCACATCGTAAATGGTGTGTTGTAGTAAGTTGAATCAAATGTACTATTTTGATGTTCTATTTCTTTAGAGTCCACAATGAAACTATTATTTTTGGAATTGGATGTTTCTGAGTAGTGATCTGCAAAGGTATTTGAAACTTTTAATGGATCATCGGACAGCTGGTCATTGACTAAAATTGTAAAGCGAGGTAAACAGTTTTTGGAGTTATTTTTTTCGGATATTGTTCCAGACAGTACTAGTACTAGTAGAGGAATTTATGCTATCAACAATTTTTTTTTCCAAAATTCAGTTTTATGTTGATTAAAGATATTACGGCAAATGACTTTTTGTTTTTTGTATTCTATTAAATTAACAGATGTCATGCGTCTGAGGAATTCTTTTTAGGCCTTACGGCGGTTTTTGAGGGCTTGTTTGCAGGCGTCATTAAACCAAGGAACAGCTGGTCTTTTTGAGTGACCGGACGACATCGGTATCGCTGCTTGCGCTGCTTGAATGATATTGCTAGTTATTGCTAGGCATCCCTCTTCGATACTAAAACCAGATGGAGAGTTTTGGGGTGGAGTAGCTAAGGAGGTAAATTGAAGCCAGTCAGCTTTGTCTAGAATATATCTGGGTTTGACTTGGTATAATGGGTTTAATGGGAGGAATTTTATAAGAATTAGGAAGTGGTCACTGCCATGTAAATCGGGAAGTACAGTCCAGTCTAGATTATTGTGGGATGTAGGACTGCAAAGAGATAGGTCGAGAGCAGAAAATGTCCCGTAACTAGAACTGAGGAAGGTAGGCTGTGTTCAATTTAATAAAAGTAAATCGGAGAGCTCAATAAAATGTTCTATTACTTTCCCACGCATGTTTAGGTCTTGGGAACCCCATAACGGACTATGACCATTGAGATCACCAACAAAGAGGACAGAACGTGGCAGTTGGTTAAATATGTCTAGTAAATGCTGGGTTTCTACACGATCTTGCGGCAAGTATACATTACAAACAGAAAATGTGAAATTTAGGTGTATTTTAGCAGCTACAACTTGGAGATGGGTATTTATTGAAGTCGGTTCTGAATATACTGACTCCTGTAAAGAAAGAATAACGCCACGGTGGCCATGATTCGGATTAGGGCTATGTTTCCTATAAATTTTAAATTTTCTTAATGTTCTAATTTCACTATTTAAAAGATTGGTTTCCTGGAGGGCTATACAAAAGGGGTTTACATTTCTTATCAAAATTTTTAAATCATTAAAGTGAGTCTTCAATCCGTTGCAATTCCATTGAAGTAACGACATTCGTGTATAGTATTAAATAAAGAAACGATAATTCCAGGATAGAATAAGAAATGTCATGATGATTATGTAATGGTTATAATATTTTAATAAAAAGCTAACAGTCCTATTATGTCTAATATGAAATAAAAAAGAAATGATATGTAATATAACAAAATTATAGAAAAAAAGATAGGATAATAAAATAGCCACACGCGAATATAAAAGGAATACATTTAAAACAAAAATAATAAAATAGATATTTATATATATACATATACATTGCTTATTTATTTGCAGAATTTCTACTTTTACCTGTTGAGTTTTCTCCTTTTGTTTTTGAAAGGATAGGTAATAAGGGGTAAATATATGGTATAATGACAATGCTATTTCATAAATGCATATAGTATAAGTTGTTTTATAAATAAATAAATAGAAATTGTTATAAATAAATAAAATATATTTAGTGAGAAAAAAAGAAAAGTCACGCATAGCATGTACGTAGATTTATAAATGCATAAAATATATATGATAAGATTATGTTCGTAATACGGGGGCAGCGGTATATTATGAATATATGAAATATACTTAATCAGAATAGAGGAAGAGTCAGACATAATATTTGTATAAATCAGAGATGTATAAATGTATAAAATATATATGATAAGAATATGTTCGTAATACGGGGGCAGCGGTATATTATGAATATATGAAATATACTTAATCAGAATAGAGGAAGAGTCAAACATAATATTTGTATAAATCAGAGATGTATAAATGTAGAAGATATATATGATAAGAATATGTTCGTAATACGGGGGCAGCGGTATATTATGAATATATGAAATCTACTTAATCAGAATAGAGGAAGAGCCAAACATAATATGTGTATAAATCAGAGATGTATAAATGTATAAAATATATATGATAAGAATATGTTCGTAATACGGGGGCAGCGGTATATTATGAATATATGAAATATACTTAATCAGAATAGAGGAAGAGTCAAACATAATATTTGTATAAATCAGAGATGTATAAATGTAATGTAGAAGATATATATGATAAGAATATGTTCGTAATACGGGGGCAGCGTTATAATATGAATATATGAAATCTACTTAATCAGAATAGAGGAAGAGTCAAACATAATATGTGTATAAATCAGAGATGTATAAATGTAGAAGATATATATGATAAGAATATGTTCGTAATACGGGGGCAGCGTTATAATATGAATATATGAAATCTACTTAATCAGAATAGAGGAAGAGCCAAACATAATATTTGTATAAATCAGAGATGTATAAATGTAGAAGATATATATGATAAGAATATGTTCGTAATACGGGGGCAGCGTTATAATATGAATATATGAAATCTACTTAATCAGAATAGAGGAAGAGTCAAACATAATATGTGTATAAATCAGAGATGTATAAATGTATAAAATATATATGATAAGAATATGTTCGTAATACGGGGGCAGCGTTATATTATGAATATATGAAATCTACTTAATCAGAATAGAGGAAGAGCCAAACATAATATTTGTATAAATCAGAGATGTATAAATGTATAAAATATATATGATAAGAATATGTTCGTAATACGGGGGCAGCGGTATATTATGAATATATGAAATATACTTAATCAGAATAGAGGAAGAGTCAAACATAATATTTGTATAAATCAGAGATGTATAAATGTAGAAGATATATATGATAAGAATATGTTCGTAATACGGGGGCAGCGTTATAATATGAATATATGAAATCTACTTAATCAGAATAGAGGAAGAGTCAAACATAATATGTGTATAAATCAGAGATGTATAAATGTATAAAATATATATGATAAGAATATGTTCGTAATACGGGGGCAGCGTTATATTATGAATATATGAAATCTACTTAATCAGAATAGAGGAAGAGCCAAACATAATTTTGTATAAATCAGAGATGTATAAATGTATAAAATATATATGATAAGAATATGTTCGTAATACGGGGGGCAGCGTTATAATATGAATATATGAAATCTACTTAATCAGAATAGAGGAAGAGCCAAACATAATATTTGTATAAATCAGAGATGTATAAATGTATAAAATATATGATAAGAATATGTTCGTAATACGGGGGCAGCGTTATAATATGAATATATGAAATCTACTTAATCAGAATAGAGGAAGAGCCAAACATAATATTTGTATAAATCAGAGATGTATAAATGTATAAAATATATATGATAAGAATATGTTCGTAATACGGGGGCAGCGTTATAATATGAATATATGAAATCTACTTAATCAGAATAGAGGAAGAGCCAAACATAATATTTGTATAAATCAGAGATGTATAAATGTATAAAATATATATGATAAGAATATGTTCGTAATACGGGGGCAGCGTTATAATATGAATATATGAAATCTACTTAATCAGAATAGAGGAAGAGCCAAACATAATATTTGTATAAATCAGAGATGTATAAATGTATAAAATATATATGATAAAAATATGTTCGTAATACGGGGGCAGCGGTATATTATGAATATATGAAATATATTTAATTAGCTTTAAATGTTTCATTTAAGGAGATTAATATCAAGTTATTATATTAAAAAGGCATAACTCCCCATTTCCTTTATTCATTTAATTACATGTTTCGGAGCTTGTCATGTTGCTCCATCTTCAGGTTCTACAATCATTATGTTATTTTACAATTCTTTACTATATTAATACATCACTTAATATTTTTGGTTTTTATTACCTAACACTGTGATATTCTCACTGGTCATCTCTTCTACACTGACACATCTGGGCAATGTTAATTTAATTTGTTTATTATTAATATTTTATGTATACATATACATATATATATATATATATATATATATATATATATATATATATATATATATGTGTGTGTATATATATATATATATATATATATATATATATATATATATTTTTTTTTTTTTTTTTTTTTTTTTTTTTTATTGTGTATTCTATATTGTATATTTAGTCCAGTCAAATGGTTTTACTTGAACTGCAAAGTTTATGGGTAATTGTTTTTTATGGTTTCCTTTATATCTTTTGGGGTGCTGAACACGTCTGAAGTTTTTCAACAAAATTTTCATCGGCAAATATGAGAAAAAGATTAAAAAAGGTAAAAAATCTATAACTTTTTTCATTATTTTGCTTGTAACTTGCAATGTAATCATTTTAAGCAAAATATCCTGCCGTATTAAAATAAAGAGGAAGAAACTACCTACAATTCAGTGTTTGTTTGGACTCCGAAGAGAGCAGAGCTCAGAGGATCACCAGAACAGATAAGCTGAAACCAACTATTTATATTACATTTCATTAATTATTTAATAAAATATCATTTGATTTATTATACTTTTTTTTGATAAATAGTTATTTCATTTATTATTATTATTATTTTTTTTATATAAATAATTTTAAAATTAAACAATGAATGGGACTGACCCACCAAGTCCCAATGTAAAGCGTAGAAAAAGAGGGAGAATGAAATCTCCTATCGATAATACCCCCATTTTTTCAAACCAAAAAAATTTCCCCAACATATATAGTTTTGATAGGAAAAGACGAGGGAAACTTTAAAAATGTATCACCTTTTTTTATTAACAAATTCATAACAAATACGGTAGGAACTACAAAAAATATTAAAAAAATTAAAGATGGAAATTTGCTCATAGAAACAGTCAATTCAAAACAAAGTGATGCATTATTAGCAATCAATAATTTTGGTGGACAATTTCAAGTCGAAGCTAGTCCTCATAGATCACTGAACTATTCGCAGGGCGTAATTAGATGTTACGACTTACTATTTGCCACTATCGATGAAATAAAAGAAGAACTAAAAAATATCGTTATCGATGTAAGAATAGAAATAAAAAAAATGGAAACGAAATATATAATCATACGTATATTTTATCATTTAATACACCAAAACCCCCCGAAGAAATTAAAATAGGATTTCTCACAGTAGACGTAAAACAATACATTCGGAATCCGATGAGATGCTATAATTGCTTAGGGTTTTCTCATCCAACTAAGGATTATAAAAAAATATCAATTTGCTCTAATTGTGGTGAAAAACAACACCCAAATAACTCTAAATGTGAAAACGATACGAAATGCTCAAATTGTAAAGGGGGCCACAATGCTTAGATAGGAATTGTCCCGTTTTTAAACTTCAAAAAGAAATAAAGGCGATTCAAGTAAATAATAAAACCTCATATACTGAAGCCAAAAAAATTATAAAAAGTAGAAACCCTATCATGTTTCAAAAATCTTTTTCTAAAATTTTAAAATCAACTGAAAAAAAAGAAATAGGAATTCAAGTGGACTTTGAGTTCACTATCCCACAGGTTAGCTTTAAGGCTAACAATCAAAGTGCTGTTAAGCCTAATTTAAATAATAAAACAATACCAGAAAAACATAGCATCACCCCACTCCCTCTCCCTGCCGCCCTTCCCCCACCATCTCCTACCCAACCCCCTCCCATTCCTATTCCAACAAATCCACTTCGTCCTAAAACACGAAGCTGCTCGGCAGGTACTGCCACCCCCTCCCCACCACCATCCTTGTCTCTACCCCCCACTCCGTCAACCTCCAGAGACCAAGGTGATAACGCACCCTCAATCCCTGATAATGCACCCACTGCACCCATGTCTATCGAAGATACGGGCCAGTTGGTCAATGATCAGGGGTTTAAAAAAGTGATTAATAAACGGAATACAAAAAGAGAAACAAAGACTAAAGAAACTGAAAAAAACTAAACAATTTACTAACACTGATAACCTACATGAAAAACAATATTAATAAAATTTATAACATCCGGTATCATATTATATATTCCTACGATAAAAATAACAACAATAATCTCTCTATAATATTCAGAATAATATTATCCATTCAGTTATGTAACGTAAACATAGATAACACTATAAATATTTACTTTCTGCCATTTACTATTTCACATTCACTTAATACAATAAACCCCATCTACTGCAGTTTTCCAATCCCAAATATATACTTTCTTAATTTTATAAAACCTTTTATTAATTAATTATTCAAATAAAATATATTTAAAATTTCCTAATCCTAAATTAAATAGTCTTGCAATTATTATTAACTGTTTAAAACTATATATTTGTGCCTTTATTTATTCATTTATCTCTTTTCTCCTCATAATGTTGGTAAATATCACAATGTTGTTATCACTGTCACGGACATACATATCTGTCATAGTCGTAAGTATTCCTTTTATTTACTATATTACTGTTCCTATCTGCTTTTATAATCATTTTATAATTTTCAAGTTATTACTTCTTATCACTAGGCCAGTCGTATCACTACAATGGAAGTACTATATAAATTATATTTTTATGTGTTTTACGGATTTAAGAATTTTAATTTTTTTTTATCTGTTTTTTTATTTTATTTTTTATTTATTTATTTATTTTTTTATTTTATATATTTACTTATTCTTTATTTTTCCCTTATTTTATCTTTGCTCTTCTCTTTGCCTTTAGCTTTCACGTCTGTAATAATAATTTTTTTTTTTTTTTTTTTTTATCTTGTCAATTCTGTATTTCCTATCTATGTACCACATTATTGTGGCTATTGGTGTATTATATACATACTCTGCTACAATGGGTTATACAAGCTATTTTATTTTATATTTATTTGTTTATATATTTCTAACCCATTACAAATAATTCTTCATGACCCTAGTTCAATGGAATTGTAACGGCTTAAAGACTCATTTCAATGACCTGCAGGTACTTATCCATGATAAAGACCCGTTTTGCCTAGCCCTCCAAGGGACTCATCTCTCAACAAATGACAAATTCAGTTTAAAAAACTTTGAAATCTATAGAAATGATACTTCAAGCTCAAACAATAATCATCATGGGGTTTTAATAACGGTAAACAAATCTGTTTACTCCAAACAAGTACCATTAAACTCCCACCTCCAGACAGTCTCCATTCACCTTCGCTTCAAATTGACCATTTGCAACCTTTATTTATCACAGGACCGTACAATAGATACAAAAAGCCTACTAGACATATACAAACAACTGCCACAACCTGTTCTCTTTGTTGGAGATTTTAATGGCCACAATCCCTTATGGGGTTCACAGGATATTAACGTTCGGCGTAAAGTAATAGAGAGCTTTTTAGACCACTCAAACCTTCTCCTACTTAACACCGGCGAACCTACGTTCCTTAGCTCCAGCTATAGAACATTCTCCTCAATTGACCTTTCCCTTTGCAGCCCTAGCCTTTACAATATAATAAACTGGACAGTTTCACCAGACCTATGTGGTAGCGACCACTTCCCTTTGCTTATGAAATTCATAAATATAAACCCCACTCACACCAAACCGAGATGGGTCCTAGACAGAGCAGATTGGAATCTTTTTAACTCCTTGATAACACCACCTCGAGTTTGTGTTTAGGTTCGGTTGTGTGTAGACGTATGGGTATAGAGCTCCTGCGGATTAGCCGAGTATAACTACAGACTGATAAGTTTTGTTTTATATATATTTTATATTTTAATTTTCCATTTATTTCGCCTCTTTTTTCAACTCTATTTCATAAGTTTTCGTTGTTTTGTTTTATTTACTCTCTATTTATTTTATTTAAAAGAAAATTTATTTTAGTTTTTTCTATCATAAAATTGCATGATTCAGCTACAAAAATGGCTGAATCGCCACCGCTAAAAAGGAAAAAAAAGGTAGATTTAAATTTACTACTGCAGGAAGTAGTGAACAAAAAAAAAAATTGTATTAAGTTTTTCATTATAAAGCGACTTGAAACTGAAAACAATGGTGATTTGTTAGATTTTAAAAGAGTTTCACCTTTTTTGATTTATAGAAGTTTAAAAGCAATAATAGGTGAGGCTAAATTAATTAAAAAATTGAGAGATGGGACACTTTTAGTTGAAGTATTTTCTGATACTCAAATAAAAACTTTTAAAGTGCAACAATTTGTGTACTAACTTTCCAATAAGAGTAGAGCCCCATGCTAGATTAAATTTAAGCAAAGGTATTGTTTGGTGCCCCGATCTGAATTATGTTGACATAGATGAAATAAAAGAGGAGCTAAGGCCCCAGAATGTTACTGACGTCAAAAGATTAACCTTTTTTAGGAATAATGAAAAACAAAATAGTCATAACTATTTAATAACATTCGACAACCCCTCTTTACCCTCTGAAATTAAACTAGGATTCCATAATGTTGCCGTACGACAATTCATCTCAAACCCTATTCGGTGTTATGTCTGTCTTACAATTGGTCATACAAAAAAAAAACTGTAATAAAGAAGCACTATGTAAATTATGTGGAAAAACAAAACATGAGGGGTCCGAGTGCAATAATCCGGTAACTTGTGTTAATTGTTCTAGTAATCACGATGCTTTTTCAAAAAACTGCCCAGTTTTTATTAAAGAAAAGGAAATCAAACGAATTCAAGAGGCAGATAAAGTAACCTACATTGCTGCTAGAAAAAAATACGATCTGTTGCACCCGATAACAACTCAAATATCCTTTGCTAATATTGTTAAGACTAAAAAATCAGTTTGTGTACAAACGGAACAAATAATTGCAAAATCAACTAACAATTAGAAAATCTGTAGCGACAGCTATGTACGTCTAGTAAGACACCCACGCCTAGCGGCAGTACCAGCAGTAATGCTATCACTGATACCCCCTCCAACGTCCCACCTCCCACCCCACCCTCACCTCACCCAAATTTCTCTTTATTTTCCTTACCCTCCTTATCAAAAATCCCTACTTCCCAAAATTCCCAACCCTTAGGTGGGATATCCGAAAAAAATTCGGAAGCCCGTTCCACTAACTGCGAAGTCGTCCCTGAACCGAGGATTTTACCTTCGGCACAAAGGGCGTCTGATGAGCCTACCAACCCTCACCTTTCTCCTGATGGTCAACAGACCGAGTGGACAAAGGTGGAAGGAAGAAGAACCAGAAGTAAAACCAGAAAAGAATCACCAAAGCGTTATAAAAGCAAAGAAAACATGGAACTTATTAATAAGTTGTTTTAAATTTTTATGTTTTTCATTTGATTTTTGTTTACTAAATTTACATTAATTAATAATATTATTTATCTAAATTCCGACCTATTTGCATTTTTTATATTCATTTTTTTTTAATATGCCAACTCCAACCAATATAATACAATGGAATTGTAATGGTATAAAGGGAAAACATGAGGAACTTAAGCTTATTATTAATAAATATCAACCGGTAGTTTTATGCTTACAGGAGATTAAGTTACCCCTCAATAAAACTCAATAAACCTCTATATATTTCTCTGATTACTCCCGTAAGGTTACTGTTTATGCCAGCCATATCCAGGGCTTCCCACAGTAGCTTTCGAGGAACACTATCATACGCCTTTTCAAGATCTATAAATATCATGTCCAGTCTCCTCGCCTTGGCTGTTTGCTTTTCTAACAGTTGTCGGAGGGTAAAGATTTGATCAATACAGGATTTCCCTGCTGTGAATCCACATTGTTCCTCTACCTGCGAGAATTCTTTTTCCAATTTACCCTTTATTATTCTACCCAGCAATTTCATTATTGGGTTCGTAACACATATCCCTCTATAATTATCGCATACTTTTTTATTTCCCTTTTTGAATACTGGTGTGATATATCCCATTTTCATTTCTGCTGGTATACTTTCACCTGCCAGTATACGATGAGATCAGTAAGTAGTCTTGTCACCTCACTCCCACTATACTTGATCAGTTCTGCGCAGATTCCACCTGGGCCAGGGGCTTTCCCATTTCTAGGTTTCTTTTGTTCTAGCTGGAGTTCCTCTTGGGTGATTTTTAACGGAGTGTCAGTAGAAAAGGGGGTCGTTTCCTGTTCTGCGAATTCTATCCTGTTCTCATGCAGTAACGCGCTAAAATGTTTTGTCCAATCAGCCATTTGCACTATATTCAGCATAGTATTTTGCTTCTCGCTTTTTCTCATACCTTTTAATATGGTCCATGCTTCAACGGCTCGTCCAAACCCTAGTCTGCTGTTTATCCTACCACACGTTTTTTCCCATGATTTATTTTTCTCGGTTCTCACCAATTTATTTAGTTCTCTCCTCTCTTCAACATACCTCCTCCTGTCCTCCTTTTTTGTGCTAAGCCACCTCATATATGCTTGTTTTTTTTTTTTTTCTGCTCCACTCACTATAATTTCTGTCAACCATTCCTTTCTTTTTCCATTCCTCGTTCTTTTTCCAAGGACCTCTGAGGCTGTTTTTCTCATTGATGACATTAGAGAAACATAAATTTCCATGGTATTATTACCCCTGAATTCTTTAAGTGATTCTTCCATTCTCCGCTGGTATAGCCCATTAATGCTATCCTCCTGTAATAATTCCGTCTTAAACTGCTCCTCGTTTAGCTCATTACATTTTATACTGGGGTTTCGGCTCCCTATGTTCCCTTTGACCCACGGGAGTATGCAGGTAGCTTTCAGCAAGTGATGATCCGATCCACACTAAGCTCCCCTATAGACTCTTACATCTTCAACTTTCATTGTACTGCGTTCTCTTATAACCGCGTAGTCAATGATGGATTTAAGTTTCCTACCTTCATTGTGCCAGATGAACTTGTGGATACTCTTATGGTCGAAGAATGTATTTGTGATTCTTAGGTCCAGTTGCTCACAGATCTGTATTAGCCTATCCGCGTTGTCGTTCCGTTCGATCTCTCCGTATTTCCCGACTACTCTACTGCTTTCATTTCTTCCAACTCTCGCATTCATATCTCCCAGTAAGAAGATTTCTTTCCGTCTTGGTGTTATTTCCAATACTCCCCTAAGATCATCCCAATATTTATCCTTCACCATATTCTTTTGGTCATTGGTTGGGCCATATGTACCCACCACTACAATCTCTCTCGCAGATAGGGTTATATTCATCTTTATAATACGGTTATTTATGTACTCCCAGCCTGTGATATTCTTTTGGATGCCTTTCCTTACTAGGATAGACACCCCTGATTTCGCTCTTTCGTGTCTTTCGACTCCCGACCACAGGCGGACAAAGTCGCCGAGCACCTCACTACCTTTTCCTTTTTTTTTGTTTCTGATAGAACAATAATATCCATCTTATATTTCTTAATTTCTGTAGGGAGGCCCGGTAATTTAGTTGCCATTCCTTGGACATTCCAGCATCCAATGTTTATTACCCGTTTCCACGCATTTGTTCGTTTCCGTTTTTGATTGTCCGATATCCGAGGCCTATGTTTTGGTCTTTTAGCATTTCTTTTTTTTTACTGATGAGTGAGGAGCTGGCCCACGGCATCACCCCCAACCTGGAGGACCGGGGAGCTTGATTTCGAGGACTCCTACCCCTAGACGGGTTGCCTTCACTACGGCGTAGGGCCCCGTCTGCCCTCAGAGCACCATTTCCTGCGCTCTTTAGGGTTATACCGCCCTGACTCGGTACCGCTTCCGTTAGCCTACCTTTAACAGGCGTTTCCCAGGGGGCCCCACGAGGAGGTGAAAGTCGGTTTTTACCCCCCCACTCTAAAATCATCATCCACAAAAAGACTCAAAATATTAAAATATCTTTGTGGCACCTCCTGGGGTTCCGACTAAGAACCCCAATCTATCGAGCTATAATATGCTCCAAATTGGACTATGGTGTTTTATTTATGGTTCTGCCCAACTCCAATTACTAAATAAAATTGATTCCATCCACCATGCTGGAGTTCGTTTATCGACGGGAGCGTTTCGAACTAGTCCCATTCTTAGTTTATGCTGTGAATCAGGGATACCCCCACTATTGTTCAGAAGAGAAAAAAGTTAGCAGTTAATTATATCTCCAAAATCCTACCTTATTCCGAACACCCAGCACATAAATACATTTTTAAATCAAAATTCGCTAAATTATTTTTAAAAAAGCCGAACGCAACACTTCCTTTTTCGGAAAGAGTAAAGTCAGCTATCAAATTCCTACAAGAAATACCAATATATAAACAAGTAGTTTATAACCCTCCATGGACAAACAAACCTCCTAAAACACTGCTTCATTTAACCAGACTTCCTAAAAATAATACCCCTCCTTCTGTATACAAATCTGAATTTCTCTGTCTCCTTCAAAGCATACCAAAACCTTTCGAAATTTATACTGTCGGATCTAAATCCGACTGCTCAACCGCATCTCCTTTTGTTACCCATAACTCCACTCATAAAATAAAACTACACAAACTATGCAATATATTTAAGGCCGAGCTCCATGCAATATCATCAGCACTCCACTTCTCCATGTCAATAGATCAAAGCATCATCGCTATAGTTACGGATTTGTTGAGCTCATTAAAAAGCATCAACAACATTTACCCCAAACATCCGATTATTCTAAAAATCCATTACTACCTCAATTTATTAGAAAACATGGGAAAGTCGGTCTACTTCATCTGGATTCCGAGTCACACAGGGATTATTGGCAATGAACTAGCTGACATAGTAGCGAAACAAGCACTTACCCTCCCTGGCCGTGGCGCGGCTATTTTAACACCACAAGAAATGAGCCATCCCCTCAAAAATAAAATTCTCCAAAATTGGCAAAATATGTGGAATGAAAGTCCACCAAACAAGTTAAAGGAAATTGAAAAATCAGTAAAGCCATGGATCACATCGAGTCATCAGAATCGTAGGGAGGATCGGCCATACGAGGCTGACCCACTTACATCTGATAACGAAGCAGCCACCGCCAAGGTGCCAACATTGCAATTGCTCCCTAACTGTGAAACATATATTTCAGGAATGTGCTTTCTATCTCGCGAAATTAACTAGAATAGGACTTTCAACTAACATTTCGGACACCCTCGTAAATGATATATCTAAAGCCAAAACAGTTTTTAATTTTTTAAAAGAAAATGATCTGCTTAACAATATCTAATTAATCATCAACAAAATAATACTTATATAACAAATTTTATCTTAATTCATTTAATATATTATAAAAATTAAAATATTATATAGTATATAATATTTATTCTCTTAATCAATTTTCTCAGGGGTCCTGTAGGGCTGTGGCTGGGGGCGGGGGCTACCTGGGGTTGGGGGGGGTCGGTCCCGCTTGGCGGGGAATGCGACACGGCTGCTTGGGCTAGTTTTGCTCCAAACCTCGTGAGGATGTGGACTTTTCCATATAGAATAAATGTAAATGGTTTTTATCTACATTCCACAAATGAGCTGTGTATATAAAAAAAAAAAAAAATGTATATATATATACAGATAAGCAAGCCGTGGCGTTTTTCCTTCTCGGCGGGTGCGACTCGTCTCTCCTTGGGGCGCGCCTCTATCCGCAGCACCCATTCCGGGCCAAATTATAAATAGAATTAATAAAGATTACGCAGGCATTGATGACCTTAGGGTTTTATGCCTATAAACCCAAACAAACAAACAAGCTACCAACAATTTGTGTCCTTATGTTTTTTTTTTTTGTCAGACGTAAGTTATCGATATAAAAGAGCATTGGCATAACCCAGTAATTTGTAAACAAAATAACAGAAATAATTTGTCGTTAATTATTTTTCTTTAATATACAATATGTCATAGATGGAGGATATTTGTTGCATAGTGTTGCCTGGAGCAGGGATCAGCCATTTTCATCAATTTGTGAAAGTTACGTGTCATTTGTTAAGTCCTAGTACAAGGAGAGTGCCGTCGTTGTGTTCAATAGTTACTCCCAAGAAGAATGTTGCAGAGGGACTAAACATACTGAGCGAGAAAGAAGATCACGTAAAAAAACCTCTGTTGATTTAATGTTCGACGAAACGATGGTTCCTACCGTGTCACAAGATAAATTCCACAATATTAAAAACAAAGAGCGTCTGATTTTAATGCTGAGGACCACTTTTGCAGCAGCTAACATTGAAACGAATCAGTCCCAAGAGGATGCAGATACACTTATTGTCAACACAGCTATGGACCTAGGTATCCAAGTGTTATAGCATGACAACTATGTAAAATAAAAATACTAAAAAGGTATTTTTGTAAATATTATTTTTCTATATTTTACGAAGAAAGTTTTTTAAATAAGATATCTATCCTAAAAAAAAAGAAAAAAATAGTATTTATATGTTATAAAATTTAGTTGCTATGCAACAAATTTTCAAAACATAAATACAAATTATTTGGAAATACTTTAGTTACCTTCAAGGAATGCCGGAACATCCTCGTCTTTTTTAGTGTCAATGGACGGCGTGTTGTTGCAACTGCTTTTACAGTTCACACACATGTTTGAACACTTTAGTCCAGCTTTTCTGCAACCACAGTTATTCTTGCAGGTATTTTTGCATTTGCAGGATATTAGATTCAAAACTGATTGAGGTGCTGGTGGATGTAGCATGGTTACTGGCTCCAGTACATTATCTGTTTTCTTCCAACACCATTTTTCAGGGTCTTTTACATTTCCTAGCCATTCTTGAACTTCGAAATACACCCTCAAGGAATGTAGCTGAGCTGCATCCTCAGTAGGAGGTATAGACGCCAAATGGGCTGAGGTCCTGTATGCAGGCCTAAGGTAGCATTTATACCTCTCTTGTTTAATGACATTCTTGACGTTCAAGTTATACAGTAGGGCAAAAAAACGTTGGCCAGCATCTGAATTTGCCGTAGGATCTTAAAAAATCTCGATAGTCTTACAAGGGGAGGACACACTCAGTCTCTCACGGATCTTGTTGACAATTTTTTTGGAGGTTCCTGCTCAAAACATATTAGACACGTATTTTGCCGTTCTGACCAATGGGCCCTAGAAGCCAAGAAAAAAAAAATAGCACTAAATTAATTTATTTTATATCTCGAGTTTAAAAAATGATATCGACATGATTCTTGCACCATAACTAGTGACGAAACCCGGGAGTTAGAGTGTGTGGAGGAATTAGCAAGCTTATGGAGAAGATGCGAGAGACCGTATCTGCAGAGGAAACAGCGGCTCGAATGGTGTCTGTAGTTTCCGGAACAGAAGAGAACCCGGGGAGCAGTGGTGAAGAAGTTGCTTTGAGCAGCCAGCGGCGGAGAACCACGCAGAATAGAGAGCATCGCCCAGCAGCAGCCGAGAGGAGGAAGCAAAACAGGACATGAGGAGGGTGCGGGAGGAGAGGCGGCCACGCGTTCTGGTGCAACAACTGGTGTAAGGAGTAAACGCGGTAGCTGGTTGCCAATAATTAAGTTGAAGAGTGGAATCAGGTGCCTGGTGGACACCGGGAGTTCCAATACCCTGATGTCAAGAGATGCTGTAGAGAGGCTATGTGGTAAGTAGAAGGCATCTCAGTTAAAGGTATGTAAATGTAGATTGGTCACCTGGGGGGGGGGGGGGGGCTGTAGCGTGCTAGGGGAGATAGAGGTTGGCCTAAAGAAATGGTCGGAAACGGGAAACAGCTTGCGGGTACATGTTGTGGAGCAGATGCCTCGCGAATATCAGGTGATCGTTGGTTGGGACTTGCTGGGGCAAGTAGGCGCGAGCGGACGGAATCAAAAAGGGAGGTGGCATATACGTTTGGGAAAGAAAATATATCAATGCCAGTGAGTGGTAAATGGGTCGCGTATTTGAGCGGTGAGCGAGGTGACTGATTGGAGGGAAGAATTGAGGCGAGAATATGATGATATTTTCTTCAAAGAAGGGGATGTTTTGAGCGCGACGGGGAGAACCGTACATGAAATTTCTCTTAAGCAGGAAAAAATTTCATATGTTAAGGAGCGCCGGTATCCGCACGCCCTAAGAAAACATATCCGGACCGAATTGGAAAACTTGTTGAAACAGGGAATAATAGTTAACAGTTCGTCCCTTATGGGCGGTGAGGAGGAAGAGCGTACCTGGGGATAATAGAGAATCATATAGGGTCGTAGTCGACTTCCGGAAGTTGAATGAGAATACCGTGGACGAAGTATACCCTATTCTTTGGTTTGATGATATTATAGACAGGTTAAGTGGGGCTGAGGTATTTAGTACATTGGATCTCAAAGCTGGTTATTATCAAATTATGATTCATCCCAAGGATCAGGCAAAAACAGCATTCACGCTAGAGAGGGGGCATTGTGAGTTCACCCGTATGCCGTTCGGATTAAAGAATGCACCCCTCACATTTCAGCGCCTTATGGACGAATTTTTACGGGATATTGATGAAGGGATATGCCAAATCTATATGGACGACTTGCTAGAGTTTAGCAGGTCGGAAGAGGAACATATCAAACATCTCCAACAGGTGTTTGAACGGGTACGTGAATTTGGGTTGCGATTATCATCAGAGAAGTCTGTACTGGGGAAAACCGAAATTAATTTTTTGGGTCTTACGGTGTCGAAGGAGGGAGTGAAACCGGATCCATCCAAAGTGAGTGGGATTACGAGGATAGAAATACCCCGGGATGTAGATGGGATCCGACGACTATTAGGGGCTCTTAATTATTACCGTCGGTTTGTACCGGATATGGCTCAATATTTGGTGCGTATTAACAATTTGCTAAAAAAGGGTGCGAAAATAGTTGTCACACTCCGACTCCGATCATGGAAGACAATATTCGTCGATGCATGGCACGATTGAAGGAGGAACCCGTACTGGCGTTCCCAGCCTTCGCGCGTCCGTTCACATTAACGACCGATGCAAGCGAATACGCGGTTGGTGCGGTTCTGTCTCAGGAGGGAGAGAAAGGAGATTGTCCGGTAGCTTATGCGAGTAGACGATCGACAGATGCAGAGGCACGATATAGTGCTCTAGAGCGCGAACTATTAGGAATTGTCTGGGCAAGAGACCACTTCTACTTGTTTGGCAGGCGGTTTAGGGTGCAGACTGACCATATGCCGCTCCAGTGGGTGTGGAAACTAAAAGAGTTGTCAGCGAGGGTTTCTAGATAGAAAGAGCAACAGAGTCAGTATTCTATGGAAATTGTTTACAAACCAGGTAAGGAGAATGTAGTTGCCGACTGGTTATCGAGGGCGAATACCGTGAATGCGATCGAGGACGAGGCTGCGGGACCCTCGCGAGACATTGGGCAGTTTCTTCAGGAATGGAATTCAGGAATTGAATAGGAATTCATCTATAAATCGAACACACTCGGTATAGCAAATTGCGTATTGCGACCGTCTGGTTGGAACCAGGAATAAGAGAGGAACAGCTGGTGAGGGCATTGAATGACGCATCGAAACCAGGGAAAACGTCATACTTGTATGTGGGTAATGCTACTGTTTGGGGGAAGATACGGCGGTTATGGCAAACTGAGAAGATTGGGTTGGATAAAACGTTTGTGCGATTTCGGTTGATGGTGGAAAAGATAACGGAGTCGGACAGACGCTCTTTGTTTTTAATATTACTAAGGAATTTATCTTGTGACACGGTAGGAACCATCGTTTCGTCGAACATTAAATCAACAGAGGTTTTTTTACGTGATCTTTCTCGCTCAGTATGTTTAGTCCCTCTGCAACATTCTTCTTGGGAGTAACTATCGAACACAACGAAGGCACTCTCCTTGTACTAGGACTTAACAAATGACAAGTAACTTTCACAAATTGATGAAAATGGCTGATAACAAAATATAAGTTTTTTACATACAAGTTGTATGTAGTTTCTTCCTCTTTATTTTAATACGGCAGGGTATTTTGCTTAAAATGATTACTTTGCAAGTTACGAGCAAAATAATGATAAAAATTATAGATTTTTTACTTTTTTTTATCTTTTTCTCATATTTGCCGATGAAAATTTTGTTGGAAAACTTCAGACCCCAAAAGATATAAAGGAAACCATAAAAAACAATTACCCGTAAACTTTCTAGTTCTATAGATGTATAGAATCTTTTTTGTAAAGGATTTTATGTTCATTAATTTAGTATATAAACACATTTTCGTTAGAGGCAAGAGTCTTTGAGTTATAAACGGAAAACTAAAAACAACGACCTTTAAGAGTGCCCCCCCACCCCAGTATTTTTAGTATGTCGTTAAGGACACCTTCCCCTACAAATGTGCCAAAATTGGCTGCTATATGAATTAATTTCTAAAAATTTCCTGTTTATGTATAGTATAGTTCTGTTCTGTTTTTTTTTTGTTTTTGTTTTTTTTGTTTTTTTCTTCTCTTATTGTACATAATGTGTGAATGTAATCATCAAGTCATCTATATTAGTTATTGCCCACATTTGTGGCAGATTGTAATAATTACCCAATAAATGGTAAAAGAAAAAGATGTTTTTCCTACTGTTTTATCTCACATTTCGCATTTGTTTATAGATTCCCCTTTAGTACTTTTTCTCTCATGTAAGATGGGTCCAGACATGTGCCTATGTTATTATTAGCCCAGTTCGGATTTTGTAATTTATTTTCAATTAACAAAAATTAAGGAAGGCTAACCTTGTAAAATATGTGAATGAGAAAACAAAAGTAACAAGGCTAACATTAGTAACCGTAAACATGTTGCATAAAACATGTGTTTTAAATACATGATAAAAATGTATTTCAAATGCATGACAAATTTCAAATAAAAAAGGTATGATAAACGTTTTTACATCTCTCCTCGCCCCTAGGGAAACATATTTAAATGTGTTACTAAAGATGTTTCGGCTCTAAAAACAAATTTTAGGAAAAATAAATTTTTATGGAAAATATGTACCTAATATATCAATTATATTAGATCCATTACATAATTTACTAAGGAAAGGACAGCAATTTATTTGGTCAAGAAATCGAGCTAAAGCAATTAAGGCAAAAGAAACCAAACAAAAATCAGATGAACCAAAAAAGTCATTTAGTACTTATTCTCTTATTCGCAATGGAAGGTTAGAAAATCGGTAATGGACATATTTTTAAACCATATCGGAAAGCATGGTCATTAAAAAAAAAACAAAAAAAAAAACAAGTATGTTCTGATTACCGAAAAAGCCATTGACGGATTTAGAATTAAATGTTTTGACCAAAGTTTTGAATATTCAAGATATTCGAGTAGCGTTTATGATCAATAATATTTCTAAATATTCAAACAAACATGAATCTGCTATTGTAAATTTATGGTAGAGCTGAGCTCAGAACGCGGTTCTCATTGGGTCTGTTATGTGAAAGAAAATAAGTTTGTAAAATACTTGGTTCCTTCGGATACTTGAAACCGTCTCCACAGTTGCTTCAGTACTTAAAGGGGCTGAAAATAACTAATAATAGACAGCGTTATCAGAAGTGGAATACGTCGGTTGGTGGACTTCTCTGCTTACAGTATTTAGTCAATGCTTCTCGTAAATTGTGATCATTGATAATCATGATTTATATACAGTAACGATGGCGGACAAATCTAGCGTCCCTAAAACAAACTTTTTACCATAGTTAGAATTGTGGTCAAATTTTCTTGTTGAATTGATATCTTTTGAAACATACAATTCATTCATTCATTATTGGCGCGACGTGTAGCGCTCCTTGGCCTGCTCAATTGCCTTTGCCCAGTCGCCCCTGTTGGCAGTGCACCTGATAGATACTCTATTCTTCTTTAAATCCTCCTTTATATTATCCATCCATCTAGCTTTTGGTCTTCCTCTAAACCTTACTTCTACCGGCTTCCCATGATAAATTTTTCTTGCCGTTCTCGCCTCATCCATTCTCAGGACGTGCCCCAACCTTTCATACGTTGTACTCGAGCAAACTGAGATATAGACAAGTAGCCATACATCGAGTAATTTTCTTTGTTCCTTCTTAACCTAGGCAACACTTCTTCATAAGATGTCTTCCTGAGCATCCAAGTCTCGCACGCATACAGAGCAATTGGCCTATTGAGAGTTTTATACAGCCTTGCATGACCTTGTAGAGCTCTACCACCAACCACTGTATCGTACGCTGCCTTAAAGTCAATAAAGAGCATCCATATCGAGCTTTTGTACTCTTTCATTTTCTCCACAGTCTGGAGAATGCTCCAAATGCCTAAGATATTTGGTCAATCGTAAATCGATTTGTCCTAAATCCACCTTGTTAGTCTCAATGTATGGCGCGATGCGATTATATAAAGCAATAGAGAAGTCATTGTATGCATAATTAAGTAGGCTGATGCCTCTATAATTTCTGCAATCACATGTATCTTTTTTTCTCTTAAATACCGGCACAATGATCGACTCCTTCCATTCTTCTGGTAGCATTCAATTTAAGTCACATTTAAGAGAGGCAATACCGATTTGTGCAGGCATTTGAATCACTATTGAATCGATGTAAAAAGTGTATTGAAGCAGGAGGAGAGTATTTTGAATAATTTAATAAAAATATTTGAATAAAATTGTTTTGTTTCATTTTTATAGATCCAGTCCCGGAATATAATTGCCGCACTGTGTATCTGACATGCCAACTTTGTCACCACTAAGTAATGGTCTGAATCTACATCGGGGCCTTGGTAAGCCCTGACATCATGCATATGGTTAATAAAGTGCCTGCTGGTGACAAGAATTACAACTAGAGCATTTGCTGTGGCGAAACTGCATACGTTCTCCGTTGTCATTGGTCCTATCATGCATGCTCTTCCTGCCTGTCGTAGGTAGAAACAATTCCTCTTTGCCCACTTTTGCATTAAAATCACTCATTATCACTTTCATATCATAGGATGGGCAGTCATCCAGGGTCCTTTCCAGTTCCTCATAAAACTGGTCTTTCTCTGCCTCATCTTTTTCCTCAGTTGGGCCGTGCACATTTATAATGGTAATATTACGTTTACTACCTTTAATTCTGAGCTTTCACATCCCATTACTTACAGGTAGGAAGTCCAACACTGCTAATCTCATGTGTTTTGACACTACGAATGCCTTTTCAAATTCATGCCTGTCTGGGCTGCCACTATAAAATAAATCCAAATCTCTCCTGCTTAGTCTACCTTGGCTAGTCCATCTCACCTCCTGTATCGCTGTAACACCCATTTTATGCTTTAACAAATGATCTTTCAATTCTGATAGAGCGCCAGGTCTGAATAAGGTACGAACGTTCCACGTTCCAAATCGATATACCCTTGTCCGAGTTCCGGGTCGTTGCTATAAATCTGTCCGATATTCGAGGCTTGGTTCTTGAGCTGAAGTAACCTTAGAATTATTATGTGCGCGGGTAGTCGTCCCGTCCCTCAACCCTTCTCTTTTATCCAGGCTTGGGACGGGCAGTATTTCTGGTAACACTATCTCTACTGGCGGAGTTGAAACATACAATACTATTCCAAAAAAAAAAAAAAGAACGTAAATGATATGTTTTATTTTGGTGGTAAATCGATCTGAATACCTGAAGTATCTTATGATATTGATGCTGTAGACTCATTTTAAGTAAGGTTATTTCTCATCTGGATCCTGCTGCCTTTTAATTACTTAGAGGAAATTCTAACTCCATAAAAAAGAACTTAGAACAACTCATCTAATATACTTTAACTTTTCCAACAAGACTCATTCTGTCGGTCTTCTTTTGGGTTTTACTCAACCCAATCACGTTATTCCTCCGAATCTTCGCTATACTAAATCAAACATTGGTAAAAGTCTTTGCGTAAACACTATTCCCATTCAATGTAACATCTCATCGGGGTCCTATGTGAATGGAGAACCGGATCGTAATATTCATCAATTATTTCCAAGTGTAGAACTAGGATATAAAATAATAGAAACCCCGGATCTGGTCATTAACTTTCCATCCAACATGAAGACAGTAGACAATATTATTGTTCGATTAGTAGATCAAAACGGAAAGCGTATCGAATTAAGGGAGGAACCTTCACATTGAGATTACATTTAAAAAAGGAATGGGGATTAATTTTACCAGAGAGATTTGCCCGGATTACTATAAAAGGAGATGCCAAACCACTGTAAGAATTAGTAAATATAAATCGACAAGAGCTTTAACAAATGCAGACGCTAAATTTTTAAATCAGGGTTGTTTTCGCTAAAAAAAACATTTTGAATAATATACTAAACTTTACATCACACGTAAAATGTTTATGTTGGGAACACATTTAACAAATCCGACGAGATCAGAATCCCTATTCATCAATAAGATGTTTATACTTTTCCTTCCTTAAGTTTCATTTTTCTCAAAAGGAGTATGGTAGTGTCTTTGATACCTCAAAATTAACTAATAACGCATTTGTGTTTTTGTTAGATTTATGTGCATTTGTGACGAAATTAGATTTGAATTAAAAGGCGTAGTAGTTGATAGAGTGAGAAATCCAGGAATCACTACGTCCCTTAAAGGATAATCATCATTTTTAATAACCATAAATAATCATAATTAATTTTAACCATGTGAAAAAATTAGAAAATGCAGGATGGACAATGTCCGCTAACACTCTTTCCAACGATAAAAATGGTGTTTTCAGTGTATGCCTGCCACTAAACATTCTCTTTAGGATATGTGAGGAGTTCTTATAGCTATTTTTCGGTATTTATTTATATTTGATTTTTTTTTCAGCTCGGAAACAAAAATTTAAATACCGGATTAGAGATAAATGTGCAAGTCTAGTTCAAAATATGTAAAGATATGCATTTATGCAAACTAAAAATAGCTCCATTGATTCCAAATTCCTCAATATATTGTTACGGTCTGGTGAGGTTGAGGGTACCCTGGGCGGCCCGGGGGCAGGTAGCTGGAAAGGCCGCCAGGGTGGCCTAGACTTGGTGGTGCCGTGGGCATGGGCGAGCAGGTAGCCGAAAAAGGGCGGCAAATGACCTGGAAGGGTCACGGCGGCCCAGAAGGCCCTAGATCTGTAATCTGGCCAGATCTAGAATGTTCGGCGGAGCTTTAAATAGGCCGACTTCCAGCCTAGCAGTCAGTATTGAGGTGACAGTGGTCAGTGAGGGATCGGTCGGGCAAGTGTCAGTCAGAAGTCTGTGACATCCTGAGTCAGTATCCATGTGTCAGTGATCAAGTAACGATCGATCAGTCAAGTGTCAGTGACAGTTCAGTCAGTGAGTTAGTGACAGTGATTAACAGTGTCAGTGAGTGCTCCGTAACAATTTGGTGTCAGAAGTGGGATTACAGTTTAATTGCTATTGTTTGTCTTGTATTTGTTTTGCAATTATTGGGCTACTGGAAAATGGCTACTCAAAGCGTTAGATTAAATGATTTAAAAGTTGCAGATTTGAGACGAGAGTTAAAAGAGCGCGATCTGGATACCTCCGGATCAAAAACTGTGTTGCAGCATCGTTTGCGCCAGTTTTTTATAGACTCGGGGGAAAACCCAGATAGCGTTAATTTTGAGACCGATTTGAGCAGATTACCTGCAACTTTTAAAACTGAATTAAGCAATGTAAGAAATGAATTAGGTAATGAGTTAGGTAATGTAAGAAATGAATTAGGTAATCAGTTAGGTAATGTAAGAAATGAATTAGGTAATGAGTTAGGTAATGTAAGAAATGAATTAGGTAATGTAAGAAATGAATTAGGTACTGAGTTAAGTAATGTTAAAGATAATTTAAGTACACTAGAATGTAAGCTAAGTACTGTAGAAAATAAGTTGATGGAGACTGTGGACAAAAAGTTAAGCGATGTAGAGTGTAGGTTAGGAGAGAAGGTTTGCTCGATTGAAAATGACCTAAGTTCATTTAGGTCAAGAGTAGAAGCCCTTGAGGGACGCATGAGCAACCCACCGAAGGACGACAGCGACAGATCCTCCGAGAGCAGCTCTCACAACACCATTCGGCTTGCCAATGCTGGGACGCCACCAACACACAACATTATTCCAGTGTTCGACGGAAAGACACCGTGGGAGGATTATATGACTCTCTTCGAGACAGCAGCTTCGATCCATGGATGGTCTCAAGAGACCCAGGCTTCAACGTTGTGCCTAGCCTTGCGTGGAGACGCCTTGGGAGTACTCCAGGGGATGCCAATGACGGAGCGGTCCAACTACGGGGAGCTGGTGAGAAGATTAGAGATGCGGTTCGGCCACCGCCACATGGACCAGCTATACCGCTCACAACTAAGAAACCGGATCCAAAAGAACACTGAGACGCTACAGGAATTCGAAGCTGATGTTGCCCGGCTTGTGAGGAATGCCTACCCATCGGTCACCGATGATGTATACGAGAGCCTGGCGGTAGACAAATTTCTGGACGGACTTCGGGACCCGGAGACACAACAAGCTGTGAAACTCGCCCGGCCAAAGACTTTAGGCGATGCTTTACTTCAGGCCATGGAGTTTGAGGCTGTCAAGCAGTCAGTAAGGGTCCATGCACGAGTTTGCGCAGCAGAAGCAGAGCCTGCTGCGGTCCCCAGCGTCGAGGAGATAGTGAAAAGGGTTTTGGAGGCCCTCGGGACCCGCAAGGAGATACGCTGCTGGAGCTGCGGCCAACTGGGACACCGAAGAAACAAGTGTCATCAGTCCATGAAACAAGAAGCCAAAGGAAAATCAAGGTGGGTTGGAGGGAAGAGGCAAGTGCCAACCCGTGGTGCGGAAGGCTCCAAGAAGACCATCCGAGTAGCGTTAATTGGAAGCAGGGCTAATAGATTCTATGTGGATGGAATGGTGAACGGGCAACTACGAAGCCTTCTACTGGACACCGGCGCAACGATTACAATACTGAGCCCGAAGACGGTTCCCGCTGAACAGATTTCACCAAGTACTTGGGCACTGCGGACGGCCACAGGACAGCCAGCCCAGGTCTGCGGGGAGACAGTAGCCACCATCCTCGTCGGAGGCCAATTTCTGAAGCACCGCGCTCTCGTGGCCGAAGTAGATGAAGACGTCATACTGGGCACTGACCTGATGGTCAAATACGGGCTTAAGCTTGACATGTCGAGAGGTGTGGTGACGCTAAGAGGTAGAGAGCTCTCCCTTCGTAAAAGAAAGGCAGGGACGGACAGAATCAGGAAACTTGAAGAACAGAGGAAACGTGAAGACGAAGCCATCATGAATCAAAAAGAAAATGGATCAAATCTTCCAGCTGCTCTTGCTTGGAGGCGGATAGGAGAGGATGATAGATATGGCAGGAGAAGGGGAAATGGTGGCCATTCTAGAAGGAGCGGTGATGATGGCAATTTTAAAAGGAGAGGAAATGATTATCGCGGTGGAAGAAAAGGCGACCATGGCCGAGCAAAAGAACAGCAAGTGCGATATCTCTCTACCGTGAGAAAGAACGACTCAGTTGCGTGGCCTGAAGTTTTAGGTGTTCGTGGAGTGACTCAAACAATCTACAGAGACATCTTTTCTCTACCAGTGGACTATGCTCTGGCCCATTGCGTCCCTGAAGATCTGAGAAACTCTCGAGGGATCGCAACTGTTTTCAGGAAGAAGTTTGCCGGAACTGAAGAATTAGAACATCAAAGACCGAGTGTTGGAAGGGCATTTCACCAAACGCACGGAGGCCAGCATCTGTTTTACTTGGTTACCAAGCGCGCCTCCCGTCAGAAATCAACTTACGGCGCACTACAGCAAAGCCTCAACGACCTGCGCAGCAAGCTTCTTAGACAGCATGTCACTAAGCTCGCCATCCCCAAGTTGGGCTGTGGATATGACGGCCTGGAATGGAAGACCGTAAGACACATGCTTGAAGAGATGTTTGCCAACTCTGGGATAGTCATATTGGTCTGCACATTTAACCCCTGGAGATCAAACGGCGACTACTTCGAAAGAAGTTCATCGCATCTAATTGCTCCAAACCGTGCTCTGGGGCAGAGCACTTTTAAGAAGGGGGCAGTGTTACGGTCTGGTGAGGTTGAGGGTACCCTGGGCGGCCCGGGGGCAGGTAGCTGGAAAGGCCGCCAGGGTGGCCTAGACTTGGTGGTGCCGTGGGCATGGGCGAGCAGGTAGCCGAAAAAGGGCGGCAAATGACCTGGAAGGGTCACGGCGGCCCAGAAGGCCCTAGATCTGTAATCTGGCCAGATCTAGAATGTTCGGCGGAGCTTTAAATAGGCCGACTTCCAGCCTAGCAGTCAGTATTGAGGTGACAGTGGTCAGTGAGGGATCGGTCTGGCAAGTGTCAGTCAGAAGTCTGTGACATCCTGAGTCAGTATCCATGTGTCAGTGATCAAGTAACGATCGATCAGTCAAGTGTCAGTGACAGTTCAGTCAGTGAGTTAGTGACAGTGATTAACAGTGTCAGTGAGTGTAGTAACAGTCTCTGTGTGTCAGTGTAATAGATTCTTATGTATAATTGTAACATCTCGTATTAAGATAGTAAAGATAAGTATTGTGTAATATACATATTAGTGTAATTAGACCTAAGTACAATTGTTATTAGATTAAGTAGCTTAAGGGACCTATTTGTATTTATTAAGTAGTAAATAAATTAGTGTTTAGTATTTAAGTTGTGATTTGATTAGTCATACCCCCAGTGGCCCGTAACAATATACATATTTTGATTATATTAGATCTTTTAGTTATTTAGAAGAAATATGCATACGCATATATTTCACAGCCCTATAAATCATATATACCATTCACTACTGCTGATGTGAAGCAACCAATCTTTGGGGCTGACTTTCCTAACCATTTTGGGGTAATTGTCGACATAAAACATTCGCAAATCATAGATGTCAATACTAATCTTTCAACTCATACTTATAATAAATTTTATAACCTAATATTCTAGGTCCATAAACGAAAAATCAGTTAACTCCACATCAAATGAACCATCTGATTCTGATATTCTTATAGCCGTTAATCAGCTCGGTGCGCCCGTTAACGAGGACATCAAGGCTCCGAAAAATTCCCTCAAGAAATATGGAGAGTTAAGCTTCGAGCTTAATGATTGGTTAGCGAAAATCGAAAAGCATCTAGAGGGCCAGGGAAAACGTATGGAGGAACTCCGAAAATGATTCTCTAAATACTAAAATAGGAGAGCTGGGAGTTCGACTGAACAGAGCCGAGCAGGGCTTACTCAGTAAATCTATAGGGATGCGGGGCAGGATGATACGCTTCGGGGAAACACCTTCGGCCTTAGTAATAAATGTTGGTGCGGCTCTGGGTATGAAGTTGGCCATTGATGATACTGACCACGTCGAGCGTCGCAGACCAAGAAAAGATGATCCATGACCACCACCTATCATTGTTCGATTTGTTCGTCAATCACTAAGGGATGATCTACAAAAAAGAAAAGTTTAGAGAGACTTTTCGATGAGAGATATGGGGTGCAGGAAAGTGACGCCCACCGCATATATTTGAGCGAAGAAATGACTCCAACAAACAAACACTTGTACTGCCTCACCCGAGAGAAAATATTGGCGGAAAAAATCAAATATGGTTGGTTTGCTTCCGGGAGGGTTCGATGCCGTAAAGATGATTCCCTATTCAATAATGTACCTTTTTATTCCAATGTCTTCATCTCAGGAGACCTGAATTCTATTTTCCTCTCTGACTCACATGATAAATTGTCTCATGAAAATTTCCTACATATCTTCATAGTTCCATTCTTTCCTATACACCATACTTCCTCCTTTGACACTTGATTTGACTTATTCGTAATCGATTCAGAAAAAAACCTCCTCGCCTCCTCTCAATTACCTGTTCTTTTCCTGTCCTCTCATGTCTAATCCAAATTTTATACAATATTCAAGCACCTTTGTTCCTTCGGAAAACAATAGCTTTCCGCAATATAGAATCCCTAACCCGTGAAAAGATCCTCCCAGACCTTGAAGCTCAGAACTAGGCTGAAATGTATTGCTCCTCCTCGATTGATTCCATGGTAAATATCCTCACTACTACCCTCTTAAATATCCTTGACCTCCACACACCCCTCAAATCCTCCTCGTTTCGTCGTCGTCCTGCTACTTGGATAACTCAAGAAATTAAGCAGCTTCAAAGAACGCGAGAAGCAGCACGTAGACGGTTCAGACGTACGAGGATGACGGATGATAACCAAACGGTCAGGATGCTACGTAACTTGACACAAGCCTCGATTCGTCGAGCTCAAACCAGTTATTTCCACAAAGCCCTTTCCTCTGCTCCTGATTCGAAATATCCTGTCTCTCCTGATGAATTAAATACAGTTTTTTCTTCTACATCCTCTTCCAAGACTAGTTATCCTTCCTCCTATTTAATTCCAGCTCCTACATTCAATGATACTAATTTCTATTTTTCATATATTTCCTCCATAATGAAATCCCATTCCAATTATACAGGCTAAATGATGTTCCTACGAAATTTATAAAACTATGTCTACCCGAAATCATACCAGTCCTCCCATTAATTTACAATTTTCTCTTCAAAATTCAGTTTTTCCTACCTCATGGAAAAAAGCCTTAATTAATCCAATAAATAAAACATTAAATCCTTCATCTCCAAAAGACTATCAGCCGATCTCTATCCTGCCTAATCTTTCTAAACCCTAAGAAATATTAGTTCATTCTCAAGAGCCCAACTTCCTTGATGAATCCAACCTCCTCAATCCCCTCCAATCTGGTTTTCGTACCGGCTACTCTACACAATTTGCTCTCCTCAAAATCATTAATGCATGTTTACCTCTATAGATAATAAAAAATTAGCTGTCCTATTGCTCCTAGATTTTTCTAAAGCTTTTGATTCCCTTGATCACTCTATCCTGTTCTCCAAATCAGAATCCTTAATTTTTTCGCACAGTTCCATGCGTTGGTTTCAGTCTTTCCTCTCTCACCGTTCCCAGTCATTTAAAATACCAAATCAACCCCTATCTTCTTTTCTCACTCTTACCTCAGGTATTGCTCAGGGATCCAGTATTTCTCCTCTCCTTTTCATTCCTTCATTAATAATGATGTTCCCAAATCAATTTATCAATGTTCCTACCACCTCTACGCAGACGACTCCCAAATCTATCTTTCCTTTCCTTCTTCAGAACTATCTACTTCATTCGCCTAAATTCAGGATGGCCTGAACAGAATCAGTGCCTGGGCGACTTCAAATAAATTGCAACTAAATGAAAAGGAGACCCAGGCCATTATAATAGGCTCCAGCTCCCTTCTTAACTCAAACTTCCATTTTCCTTCCTTAATCTTAAATGATCATCCTATCTGTTGTATTCTAAAGGTTAAACAAAAACCAACTTCCAGTCTCAATTACACATTTCTTTAATTGTACAATTCTGCTTGCTACACTCAACTCACTCTAGTATTATGAAGGTTCCATACTGTTACTACCAGTATTACTAAATCTCCCTCCTTTTATTTTAATTCAAGATTAACAATTACAACAAATTAATAACTTACATATGTGATATAAAATAATAAAAAATAGACAAAATAAAATATACTCTTAAATAACAGTTTACGTATTAAAGTTCACTCATCCACTAATCTTTTAGGTTTAATAACCCTTCTTCCATACCTAGTTATAGTTTGAGGTAGAGAAGGGTTATGGGTTTCAGAGGTGACCTCAGGAATGCCTTGTGGATCTTGCGGTGGTTGAACTAGAACCAGTTGTGTCTCAGTATTTGATTCATCACTTTCAGTTGCCTTATTTTCCACTATGAGATAATTATTTTGTTCCCCATTCAAAATAAAAGGATTTCTTGATCTTCTGAGATGGACTGAATTCCTCACCAATTTTTGACCATCTTCTGTTCTTATCATGTAGGATCTAGGCCCATAGTTAGATTTAATAATCTGAGCTGGCTCCCATCTCCTTCCTCTTCTATGGACCACATTCTCACCATCATTGAACCCTCTTCCCTGATGTGATGTTTTGTCATAGTACAGCTTAGACTTTTGAATCTCCTTATTGAAGGTTTTGTTCAATAGTTGGGAGGACTGTTTTTAGTTGTCTGCTCATCATTATTTGTGCTGGGCTTTGTGACAGTCCTGTAACTGGGCAGTTTCTATACTCCATTAACCCTATATTAAAATCTTGACCCGATTGGTAATATTTTTTCATAAGGCTTTTGCAAATACCTCCTGCTTTTTTCCACCATTCCATTTGATTGTGGATAGCGTGGGCTAGTGTTGGTTAATTTTATGTCCCATCCTTGACAAAACTGTTTGAACTTAAATGATGAAAAAGGCATATTATCAGCCACAATTTCATTAGGTATGCCATCTGTGGCAAATATAGGTTTGATAGCCTTAATTGTTTCTGATGCTGTCTTATATGGCATCTTTCCAACATCAAACCAAGCTGATAAATAATCAACAATTATAAGATAGGAATAGTTTCCTAGTTGGAAGAAATCCATACCAACCCGTTGATAAGGTCTAGATGGAACCGGGTAGGGCAATAAAGGTTCCTTTATATTTTTATTCCTAAAAGTCTCACATACTTTGCATTTTAGTACATATTCTTCAATGTCTGAGTTTATTTTTGGCCAGTAAAATATTTGTCTTGCCCTTGCTTGTGTTTTGCTCACTCCTAAATGCGGACTATGAAGCTTCTCTAATATTTCTTTTCTTAAGGAAAAAGGCATTAACAGCTTTCGGCCAACAAATACTAAATTTGAACTAACACAAATTTCATCTTTAAATTTGAAATATATTTTTAATTCTTCTGGCACATCCTTACTATTGGCAGGCCATCCCTTCATATAGTACTGCACTAGCCGCTGCAATATCTTATCCTTAGCGGTCTCTTCCTCAAGAATATTTTTTCTTCTAGGTGTGACATGCACTTCATAATTATTAGACGCTACTTCATGGACTATTTCACTAATCCAATCTTCTTCAGAACTGATGTTCTACTCATTTCCACAACCTCTAGACAAGTCAGCAATATATAACTCCTTACCAGGCACATATTTCAATTCTGTCATATTTAATTAATTTCAGAATCATTCGCTGCAATCGGGGTGGTGGTATTTCTCCAACATTCTTTTTAAATAGAGACACAAGAGGTTTGTGGTCTGTTCTGACAAACGTTTTACGCCCATAAATGTATAAATGAAATTTAGATGTGGCCTAAAGAAGACTTAATAATTCCTTTTCAATTTGTGCAAAATTCTTTTCTGTTGGTGACTGTTCTTTCAGCATTAAACAGCATCCTATTGCATCCTTAAATGCTTCACATTCAATAACAATTTCCTTAGCTGCATCAAAATGCGCTAATACCGGAATTTTCGTAATTAATTCTTTTATATTTTTCAGAATCATAGAGTGAGCATCTGTCCAAATAAATTCAACATTACATTTCAAAAGGGTACGGAAATCAGAAGTTACATCAGCAAAATTTGGAATAAAATTTCTTATTCCTGGCCCTTTCTAATACTTTATTTAGCACTTCATCATGTTCTTTTTCAATAATTTTTCCTCTCTCTAATAGGCTTAATTTTTCTTCTAACCTGCCCCTAATAGCTAAAGGTACTCTTCTAGGAGGTCTGATGACTGGTGCTACAGATTTGTTTACTTTGATGCGACACTCATAATTTTTTATCGGACCAGTTCCATTAAATATGACCATTTCTCTTCAAAATTTTCATTTTCTTCTGATTATCTACTTTAAGATCATTTATTCTTTTAATTTAAGTTTAATTTAACACAACCATCCATCCCCAGTAAGGGTTTAATTTTATTATTGTTTGCATCCTTCACTAAAACAAAACTAAGCTGACAATTCCTCACCTTATTGGCACTACAATTCAATTTAATAACTCCTGAAGATTTTAATTGATTACCTCCAAACACCTCCAAAATTATATTTTTATTATTGCATATATTGTCAGTACTTACTCCCAATTTGAACAGACAGCTTAATGGCATTACATTGATTTCAGCTCCCGTATCAAGCTTGAACTCTAATTCCTTGTTATTAACAATTATATTTTGTGACCACTGCACAAGATCAATTTTACAAATTTTTCTTGAACTCTCAAATAATTCACAAGAGTCAATGAGAGAATCCGTACAATCCTGTTCACATTCGTTGTTATTTTGTTTTACTAAATTTATATTTTCTTGTTTCTAAAACATGCAATTGCAAAGTAATTTGGCTTATTGCATAGATTGCAATATTTTCCATATGCTGCGAAATTATTGGCTCTATGTTTATTTCCACACTTCCGACACTGATAGTATACGGCATCATTATTGCTATTGCCTCTTCTGTGATTCCCAATTTTAGGGCTAAGATTATGATTCAGTTTCCTGCCCTCAGCATTGTCAGTGTTATAATTACATTTATTATTACCCCTTTTTAGTCCATGAACTTCTACAGATTTCTCTTGAATTAACCTCACTTTTTCTTTTGTAGTTTCAGATGCTTTCACAAAATCAATCACTTTTAGTAAATCTAGCTCACTTTCTTTAATATTCTTTCTTGTAGCCCTTGATCTGTTAAGTATAACACAATTCAATCTCTAATTAAAGATTCTAACTGATCACCAAATTCACAGTTTGCTCCAATAGTGCGAAGTACTGTCACATTATTTGAAATAAACTAATCAACCTTTAAAGAAATAGGCTTTATTCAACTAAAATATAGCACTGGTTGAACATAAAACACTCATTGTACACTACTCAATATAACCTTCCCATAATTAAGATAGTCAATAATAACATATGGTAATTACTAAATGAATGATATAGTCACCACATTCTTCCGCCCATAAGTTTAGATATAATCCTCCAAGTATCGTGGGGGATAAAGTGTTCGTTCACTTCTTCTGAGGTTTAGAGTTCTTGGAGCGTTTGGAAGAGATACTTCAGAAGAGGGTGAATCTTCCATTGTTGGTTCCACAGATACTCCGGGCACATCTTGGTCTAGTGGAAGATGAGGTTCGTCAGGGAGGAGAATTGGAGCGTTGTCTACTTCAATGGTTTCTTCAGTTTGGTTACTAGCAGGAACCAAATGGCTCGTAAAGACAGTTGTTTCCCGACCATCTGACAGTTTGACGTGAGCATTGTCAGGATTTGCTTCAAGGAGGTCAACTTCTTCCACAAAAGGATCGAACTTGCTTCTCCTTTGAAATCTTCGTAGAAGAACAGGTCCTGGCTGCATAAGCCATGCAGGAAGGGAGGTGCCGCTAGAAGATCGTCTAGGGTGTGTGAACATAGAATAGAATAGAATAGAATAGAATAGAAAAATAATTTTATTCTGGGACAAATTCCCTTAAGAATAACAGATAATTGCAGGTATAACTAAATTAAATCTGGTTAGAGACATAATGAGATACAAAAAAAGAAAAACAATGATACATTAATGACACTATGCACATAGATGATATTTAAATAAAAAGAAAAGAAAAGAAGATAACATTCTACAAATTAGAGGAGATAGAATTAAATGAGAAAAATAAAATAAAATGATATAGAAAAATCTTTTGGTACAATGATATGATTTGTATGTACAATAGAAGTAACCAATGTTATATGAATGTTTTCAGGGATTTAGCTTGTCTGATGTGAGGAGGGATGGAGTTCCAGAGGATTGTTAAGCGGAAAAGGAAGGAGCGTTGGAATATTGAAGTTCTATGGGACGGGGTATACAGATCAGAAAGACGGGATCTCGTATGTATTGGATTGACTGCAGATCTGAATTGGAGCTTATTGTAAATATAAGAAGGTTGGAGGGTATTGATAATTTGGTATAGGAATGTTCCATGGAAATATTGTTTACGGAAAGTGGGATAGAGCCAATTTAGTTGGGAATAGAGGTGGAAAACATGGGAACGCCTCGGACTACCGAAGACAAACCTGACGAAGCAGTTCATGATTCGCTTCAGTCTGTCTTCGAGAACCGTCGAGAGGCCACTGTAAACCAGACAACCATAGTCAATGTAAGGGAATAATAAGGAAGAGACTAAAAGCTTGCGGGTTGACTGGGGAAGAAGGTAACAGTTTCGGTGGAATAATTTGTGAAGGCCTATGGAACGGCGGGAAATTTGGGCAATCTGAGGTTTCCAAGAGAGGGTTTGATCAAAAACAATCCCGAGATTTTTTACAGAGGAGTAGAAAGAGATAGGATGATTATTTAAGGTTAAAGGAGGGTATTGTGAGTAGGAATTAAGGAGGGAGCTAGAGCCTATTAGAATGGCCTGAGTTTTCTTTTCGTTAAGTTGTAATTTATTTAAAGTCGCCCAGGCACTAATTCTGTCCAGATCTTCCTGAACTATCTAATCGTTTGAAACTATCTAATCGTCCTGAACTATCGTTTGAACTATCTACCGAAACGTCGACATATGATGCTGTTATTAAAAGATTTGACAACTACTGTAAAGAAAAGAAAAATGTATTGTTTGAGCGCCATAAATTTTTTAAAACATAGAGAATTGAGGGTCAGACTATTAATAATTATATGGTGAATATATCATTCATTTAGTAATTACCATATGTTATTATTGACTATTATTGAATTATGGGAAGGTTATATTGAGTAGTGTACAATGAGTGTTTTATGTTCAACCAGTGCTATATTTTAGTTGAATAAAGCCTATTTCTTTAAAGGTTGACTAGTTTATTTCAATTTATTCAACTAAATATGGATAAGTTTCTTAGACCGGAGAGGCTTGACATCGACCCGTCATCACAAAATGCTGCTCAAGAATGGAGTCACTGGTATGCTACTTTTACTAACTTTATCAGTTACGACAATACTCTTGACTCAAAAAAGAAACTGCAATTATTAACAAATTTCGTTTCTCCTCCAGTTTTTGTATATTTCAATGAGTGTAAAACGTTTGAGGAAGCTGAAAAAATTCTAACAAATCTTTACATAATACCAAAAAACATTGTATATGCGAGACACTGCCTAGCAACCCGCAAACAACTTTCAAATGAACCTATAGATGTCTATCTGCAAGCGTTAAATTTGCTGAGTAAAGACTGCAAATTCACTGCTGTTACTGCTGAACAAAATCGTAAACATTGTGTTCGTGATTCCTTTATTAGTGGTTTACTTTCAACGACCATTTTAGAGAATAATTTTCTATCTCTAGTGGATGCTTATAAACAAGCCCTTGCTCTGGAATTGGCTCGGATGCATTCGCGTATGATGTTCTTTCCACCGAGATGAATGACGCTACTTATGAATCAAGCCCTCAGCATCTCTATCCAAAACTTCCTATAAGAAATGTTATTTTTGTGGGGGTCTGCTTCTACAAAGATCAAAGTGTCCTGCAAAAGACGCTATCTGTAAGGGTTGTGGAAAAATTAGGCATTTTGAAAGAGTTTGCAAGTCGAAATTTCGATCAAAAACTTCTGCTACCACTAATCTTATAGCTACCACCATATCTGCGGCTTCTCCAATCTGCGTAAGGAAGGCTGTGAAATCAATTAAATTGAATGGTAACTGGTGCCAAGCGCTTGTAGATACAGGGAGCTCACTCAGTTTTGTTAATCTGAGTAAAGCTCGTGATCTAAGCATTCCTATCTCACCTCAAAGTGGGCAGGTTTCAATGGCCTCGATGTCACTAATTTCTCCTATTGTTGGCACCTGCTTAATAGACCTTCAGATAGATAAATACTGTTACAATAATATAAAATTATCAGTCATGAAAGACCTATGTGCCGACGTTATATTAGGGCATGACTTTCTAGAACACCATCGTTCTGTCGAATTAGAATTCGGAGGGCCCCGTGAATCTTTGAAACTTTGCAGTTTAGCTGTCGCCATTGTCAACCCAGTTTCCTTATTTTCGTGCCTGGCAGACGGTTGGAAACCAATTGCTACTAAATCTAGACAGCATTATAATACTCTCGAGACGATCTCAAATTCATACAGAATGAAACAAATAGAATGCTGCGAGAAGGAATCATTGAACCAAGCAATTCACCCTGGAGAGCTCAAGCTTTAGTAACAATAAGTAATAATCATAAAAGGAGAATGGTCATAGAGGATGGACTCGCCATATTTTTCGAGTGAACTTTTTATAGCTTTGATATCCTCGCTGACGTCAGCTCTAACCTGATTAACGGCTGTGAGTATGTCAGAGACAGATGGTTCATTTGATGGCTGACTGACTGATTTTTCATTAGTTGGTCTGTTTTTAGTTTCTTTACAGTTTGAACATAACCAGCCTTTTTTCAATGATTTTATAAACTCCAACTCTTTTTCATTTAATTGGCATCATTTGCCATGGAAAATAACACGACACTTCCCACATGCCACGGTATTTTTTTCATCTCTTGAAATTAACGCTTCACAAATAGTACTAATAGCCATTTTAAAATACACATAGAAATAGCTGTTGGCTTTAGAATATAAATATTGATGCGGGCGAGAGCGCCTGTTTGAATACAATGTCTTAAATGCCTAACGGATGAAATATTAACACTCACCGCTCTGCAGACGGGTTATGAAATAAATGTTTTCTTGATGATTCTTCGGTAATACAGAGAAAATAACTAATAATAATTCACATTAATAAGATGATAATTATATAGTTCTGATTAAGGTAAAAAAAAATGAACTAATTTGAACAAAAAACACTTTCAAATGAGTTGATATATATAGAGCTGATGTTCATGGGTTGCCGTCTTTAGCCAGATTGTTGGCTACATACGTTCATGAGGTGTGCTATTAGTAGCAGTGCACAGAGCGAGCGATCTGATGCTATGTAATGCCTCATTGAGAACCAATTCCCATCGTTCATTTTCGAGGTTATTTGACCTCAACGCTAAGATAATAATGTCCCAAATAATTTTGTTATACCTCTCACACTGACATTCGCAGTCAGTCATAGACTATTCTCAGACGATAAACCGCTTTACACTTTTGGATGCTTACCCTCTTCTGCGGATAGATGCAATCATTCACAAAATTTCTCAATACTCCCTTTTCAGCACTATTGATTTACATAGTGCTTATCATCAAGTGCCTATCAGACCTGAAGACAAGCCCTATACAGCGTTCGAGGCAAATAACCAATTGTACCAATTTACTAGAAACCCTTTGGTGTTACGAACGGAGTTGCTGCTTTCCAAAGGGTAGTTGATGAAATTATTCACAAGGAAAGTCTAACGGAAACGTTTGCTTACCTTGATAATGTAACAATATGTGGGAAAAACGAAGAAGAGCATGACCAAAATTTGGAAAAATTTCTTACAGCTGCAAAAAAATACAATTTAACTCTAAACGAAAATAAATGCAGGTTACGAACATCAACAATCAATATTTTAGGCTACAATATCTCTAACAAATCTATAAAACCAGACCCAGAACGGATCAAATCTCTCTTAGAATTACCAGCACCTACTGACACTGCCTCACTACAATGGGTTCTAGGCTTCTTTTCTCACTACTCCAAATGGGTTCAAAAATACTCTGATAAAATAAGACCACTTGTTCAATCTCATTATTTTCCATTAAGTCAAGAAGCACTTGCCGCCTTTGAGTCGCTTAAACAAATAATCGCTCAATCTGTGGTTTCGGCAATAGATGAATCATTTCCTTTCACGGTAGAGACTGATGCTTCAGAGTTTGCGATCTCGGCTACACTCTCCCAGCAAGGACGTCCTGTGGCATTCTTTTCGTGCACGCTCTCCTCAACTGAACAAAAACATTCTATTATTGAGAAAGAAGCATATGCGATCGTTGAGGCATTATGAAAATGGCGAGAGTTCCTCATTTCAAGACATTTTAAACTGATCACAGACCAAAAGAGTGTTGCTTTTATGTTTGACAATCACCACACAACTAAGATTAAAAACGAAAAGATCATGAGATGGAGAATTGAGCTAGCTCCCTACAAATACGACATTATTTATCGTCCATGAAAAGAAAACATTCTAGCTGACACTCTATCCCGAATTTGTGCTTCCACTTACGCGATTTCTCTCTATGATTGGCATAAGAGAATGTGTCATCCCGGGATAACCAGGATGTACCACTGGGTCAGATCAAAAAATCTACCGTTCTCCCTCGAGGAAATCAGAACAATGACGTCTTCCTGTAAGGTTTGTGCGGAAGTAAAGCCACGCTTTCATAACAAGGTACAAGGACAGCTGGTCAAAGCAACTGCTCCATGGGAAAGGCTAAACCTGGACTTCAAAGGACCTCTTCCATCGTCCAACAAAAATCGCTACATTCTAACAGTTATTGATGAATTCAGTAGGTTTCCTTTTGCCTTTCCTTGTTCGGACATTTCAACTGCAACGGTCATACATCATTTGACAAATCTATTTTCATTGTTTGGACTTCCAGCGTACATCCACAGTGATCAAGGTGCATCATTCATGTCAGAAGAAATTAAGACCTTTTTGCGCTCTAGAGGAGTGGCGACTAGTCGAACCACGCCTTACAACCCGCGAATGTCAGTGTGAGAGGTATAACAAAATTATTTGGGACATTATTATCTTAGCGTTGAGGTCAAATAACCTCGAAAATGAACGATGGGAATTGGTTCTCAATGAGGCATTACATAGCATCAGATCGCTCTTGTGCACTGCTACTAATAGCACACCTCATGAACGTATGTAGCCAACAATCTGGCTAAAGACGGCAACCCATGAACATCAGCTCTATATATATCAACTCATTTGAAAGTGTTTTTTGTTCAAATTAGTTCATTTTTTTTTACCTTAATCAGAACTATATAATTATCATCTTATTAATGTGAATTATTATTAGTTATTTTCTCTGTATTACCGAAGAATCATCAAGAAAACATTTATTTCATAACCCGTCTGCAGAGCGGTGAGTGTTAATATTTCATCCGTTAGGCATTTAAGACATTGTATTCAAACAGGCGCTCTCGCCCGCATCAATATTTATATTCTAAAGCCAACAGCTATTTCTATGTGTATTTTAAAATGGCTATTAGTACTATTTGTGAAGCGTTAATTTCAAGAGATGAAAAAAATACCGTGGCATGTGGGAAGTGTCGTGTTATTTTCCATGGCAAATGATGCCAATTAAATGAAAAAGAGTTGGAGTTTATAAAATCATTGAAAAAAGGCTGGTTATGTTCAAACTGTAAAGAAACTAAAAACAGACCAACTAATGAAAAATCAGTCAGTCAGCCATCAAATGAACCATCTGTCTCTGACATACTCACAGCCGTTAATCAGGTTAGAGCTGACGTCAGCGAGGATATCAAAGCTATAAAAAGTTCACTCGAAAAATATGGCGAGTCCATCCTCTATGACCATTCTCCTTTTATGATTATTACTTATTGTTACTAAAGCTTGAGCTCTCCAGGGTGAATTGCTTGGTTCAATGATTCCTTCTCGCAGCATTCTATTTGTTTCATTCTGTATGAATTTGAGATCGTCTCGAGAGTATTATAATGCTGTCTAGATTTAGTAGCAATTGGTTTCCAACCGTCTGCCAGGCACGAAAATAAGGAAACTGGGTTGACAATGGCGACAGCTAAACTGCAAAGTTTCAAAGATTCACGGGGCCCTCCGAATTCTAATTCGACAGAACGATGGTGTTCTAGAAAGTCATGCCCTAATATAACGTCGGCACATAGGTCTTTCATGACTGATAATTTTATATTATTGTAACAGTATTTATCTATCTGAAGGTCTATTAAGCAGGTGCCAACAATAGGAGAAATTAGTGACATCGAGGCCATTGAAACCTGCCCACTTTGAGGTGAGATAGGAATGCTTAGATCACGAGCTTTACTCAGATTAACAAAACTGAGTGAGCTCCCTGTATCTACAAGCGCTTGGCACCAGTTACCATTCAATTTAATTGATTTCACAGCCTTCCTTACGCAGATTGGAGAAGCCGCAGATATGGTGGTAGCTATAAGATTAGTGGTAGCAGAAGTTTTTGATCGAAATTTCGACTTGCAAACTCTTTCAAAATGCCTAATTTTTCCACAACCCTTACAGATAGCGTCTTTTGCAGGACACTTTGATCTTTGTTGAAGCAGACCCCCACAAAAATAACATTTCTTATAGGAAGTTTTGGATAGAGATGCTGAGGGCTTGATTCATAAGTAGCGTCATTCATCTCGGTGGAAAGAACATCATACGCGAATGCATCCGAGCCAATTCCAGAGCAAGGGCTTGTTTATAAGCATCCACTAGAGATAGACAATTATTCTCTAAAATGGTCGTTGAAAGTAAACCACTAATAAAGGAATCACGAACACAATGTTTACGATTTTGTTCAGCAGTAACAGCAGTGAATTTGCAGTCTTTACTCAGCAAATTTAACGCTTGCAGATAGACATCTATAGGTTCATTTGAAAGTTGTTTGCGGGTTGCTAGGCAGTGTCTCGCATATACAATGTTTTTTGGTATTATGTAAAGATTTGTTAGAATTTTTTCAGCTTCCTCAAACGTTTTACACTCATTGAAATATACAAAAACTGGAGGAGAAACGAAATTTGTTAATAATTGCAGTTTCTTTTTTGAGTCAAGAGTATTGTCGTAACTGATAAAGTTAGTAAAAGTAGCATACCAGTGACTCCATTCTTGTGCAGCATTTTGTGATGACGGGTCGATGTCAAGCCTCTCCGGTCTAAGAAACTTATCCATATTTAGTTGAATAAATTGAAATACTCATTGTACACTACTCAATATAACCTTCCCATAATTCAATAATAGTCAATAATAACATATGGTAATTACTAAATGAATGATATATTCACCATATAATTATTAATAGTCTGACCCTCAATTCTCTATGTTTTAAAAAATTTATGGCGCTCAAACAATACATTTTTCTTTTCTTTACAGTAGTTATCAAATCTTTTAATAACAGCATCATATGTCGCCGTTTCGGTAGATAGTTCAAACGTATTAAAAATAGCCAAACCCTCATCACCAATCAAGTTAAGTAAAATTGCTATTTTGACTTTATCTTCTTTTTTATCCTTTTCGGTCGTAATATTCCAATTTCCGCTTCCAATTTCTCCAATTTTCCGCAATACTACCCGTAAACGATAGCTCGGCTGGAGGTTTAAACTCCATTGTAACACTCAGGCACTATCACAGATGACCACTTACTAGATTAAATAACAATGTTTACACCTGACACCATGTTGTATTCTAAAGGTTAAACAAAAACCAACTTCCAGTCTGAATTACACATTTCTTTAATTGTACAATTCTGCTTGTCACACTCAACTCACTCTAGTAGAGATGAGTAGTACGTGAACGAACTAGTTCATGAAAATGAACTATAAAGAGCGCTCTCTGTTTTGGTGAACTATAGTTCTTTGCCCCACTACTCGGACAGGGATCCGTCGGACCTAAGGAACTAGTGAACTAGGTAGCTAAATGAACTAAATGAACTAGGTATCTAAATGAACTAAGTGAACTAGGTAGTTCGTCGCCAGTCAGTTCCTCATTTCGGGTTTAATCGTGTTTTGTTGTGTCCTCAGCCGAGGCACGTAAACAAGCTTGAACGACAAGTACCTCCAATTTGCTTCTACTAGGAATCGTGTCTACTTTCTATTTCTGTGTTTTGCTGTTTTTATAAACTCAACGAAATTCTTATTCCTTAAGTTCTTTTCAGTTCAGTTTTTCTTTAGATATCAACGCCAAGGACTTGGTATTAACCTTTAATTCTCAACCTTTTGACTAAGTAGGTCCCGAATGAACCTAAGTTCCCAACATTTTTTGTTAAAATTCGTAGTATTCATAAAGTTGAAAAGTTTTATACTTGAAATAAATCCAGAAGAACAATTACAGTTTACAGTTTTGCAGTTTTAACACAGTTTATCGAAATTCAACAAACAATTTTTGTTTTTTTGATATATCTAAGAGTATGAATGGGCCAATGTTTTCTTTAAAAACCCTATCTTGCACAAAATGTAATTATCTAAAACTTTTAGTATACATTTATTGATTGGATTAGCCATTTCTGTGTTTCGGACTCTTATAAGTTTTGTAATTATAACATTTACGATGAAACCATTTTTCTATGTTATTTTAAAAATCTGAAAAAGTTTGGGTTTTTTGCCCCCCCCCCAAACATTTTCCCCTTATCAAAATAAGTTTCATTTTGGATATTTTATTATCAGGACCCACCTGGTCCATATAAAAACATAAAACCTACTACTCCAGCTTTTGCAAGACAGACCCCCAGAATTTTGGGGGTAATTTAACTAGACTAAGTGAAAATATTAGAACAAAGTTGTGCAATTATTGTATTGTCATTGGTCCTTGAAGCATGTGCAAATTTTCAAGTTAATCAGATTGCTGAAAATCAGTGAAAATTATATTGAAAGATTCAGTTTCATACAGGTGATTGTAATAAAAAATATAGAAAATAAGTGTAATCTATGTGAATATATCATAAATATTCAAAAAAGTAAATAAATGCAGAAATAAGATAGAAGTGTTTTTTATTTCAGTATAGTTCATTTGACATCTCAGTTCCCTCCCTTTTTTCCATAGTTCAATTCCTCTCTTAGTTCATTACATTTCCATAGTAATTTTGAAAACTGAACTATGTAGTTCATTTGAACTAGTTCAATGAACTAGTTCATTAGAATAAATTACCTCAAAAGGAACTATTCCCTAAAAGGAACTACTTTGCCCACCTCTACACTCTAGTATTATGGAGGTTCCACACTGCTACTACCAGTGTTACCAAACTATCTCTATCTACTTCTCTGTTAAAAATCTCGGGATTATTTTTGACCAAACCCTTTCCTTGAAATCTCGGATTGCTCAAATCTCCCACCGTTCCATAGGTCTTCTCTAATTATTCCACCGAACTCGTCACCTTCTTCTCCAATCTTCCCGTAAGCTTTTAGTTTCCTCCTTATTATTTTCTTACCTCGACTATGGTTGTCTGGTTTACAGTGTCCTCTCGACAGTTCTCGAGGCGAATCATGAACTGCTTCTTCAGGTTTCAGTTTCCTCATCCCAAAAAACATGTAGAAACCAAATTTGGTCGAAATCAAAAATTTACATTTTTTACCCCCAAGATTTTAGAAGGAAAAGATGCTGTCAATTTGTTGAACAACGTAAATAATCTGCGCTAACTCACAGATTTCGCCACCGATTGAAACCAAATTTTAAGGGCTTCTAGAAGCCGTAATACTGCACAGGTTAGTTCAAATGAGGAGGTTGCGGGTGTTCTCCTTATTGAGATATTTTAAGTTATAGTCAACCTCGGAATTTTTTTTTCTAATTAGTTTTTGTCCACTAAAATCTGGAGAAAACCCAATGTTATATACATAAATAGCAGATTGCACGCTGATTCTAGTGATGACATTATTATTTTAATCGGTTGAACACAGGAAATGCTATGGCCGTTAGAGTTGTTGATAAAATCTCAACATTCAAAATGTTAACTCCTCGAAAGGGTTAAAAAATTTTGTTTTTGGTTTTGGTACAATTTTACATATAAGGGTATTTTGGTGCGTTGAATCGAGATTTGAAGTCAGTTTTCCAATAAAAAAATTTTCCACTGGTTTGCAGCGGATTTTATTGGACTTTTGTCACTTTTTTTCGAGTTTTTGAGAACCCTGGAGCCAGGTCGTGTTTTGAGCATAACGAAAGTATTTTTTATGTCAAAATGCATAGAAAACTACAACTTAATGTGAAAGAATCATTTCACTATCTTGACTGAGAGGTGAGAAAAAAAATAAGACGTGATTTTCATATTTTATTTTTTTTCTCGGCTTCCCAATACCCATTGGCGGCTATAACTCAAGTTTTGCACTATTATAGGTCTCAACTACCCACACGAAAATCGGCATTCAAATCTGTGAGTTACAACTCCGAATCTCCCTCAGTGGGGCCACTGACCAATATTTAAAGTCAAAACCTCCTAAATCAAACTATTGTTACAGGCCACTGGGGGTATGACTAATCAAACTACAATTTAAATACTAAACACTAATTTATTTACAACTTAATAAATACAAATAGGTCCTTAAGCTACTTAATCTAATAACAATTATACTTAGGTCTAATTACACTGATATGTATATTACACAATACTTATCTTTAATATCTTAATACTAGGTGTCACAATTATACATAAGAATCTATTACACTGACACACAGAGACTGTTACTACATTCACTGACACTAACTCACTGACTGAACTGCCACTGACACTTGACTGACTGATCGTTACTTGATCACTGACACATGGATACTGACTCACTAGGCTAGAAGTCGGCCTATTTAAAGCTACGCCGAACATTCTAGACTGTTTTAGCCAGGTTACAAGTCTAGGCCCTTCGAGCCCGCCGTGACCCTTCTAGGCCACTTGCCAGCCTTTTCAGCTACCTGCCGCCCGGGCCGCCCACGGCACCGCCAACCTCACCTGACCGTAACACTATGTTGAAATGAATTGGAATTAAGTTCATTCCATTTTTCGATACATAAACAAAAATAATCCAATCAAAAGAAGAGCTGAAATAAAAGGTAAACAAGTATGTATTAACATTAATCTACCACCTTGTGAACTTGTCTGTTATTTGATTTATATATAGTGTAGTTAAGTGATTTATAACTTCCTTATTTTTAAAGTTCCGACTTTTGTGTGGTACTTTCTTTAGAGATACTATCTGGTATACATAATTTGAAAGAAAAACTTGCCCCAAGTTGACCCTTTTTAAAATAATGATATTTTACTGATCATTTTACTTTAATTTTGTGATTCTATGATAAATATTTTAAGTCTCGCAAAGAAGCATTAAGTCACACGGTTTGTGAATTCCACTGTGGAGACCTCAAACGTAGTAAACCTTACCCAAATCCAACATGAAATGTTGCGTTCAATGATGGATCGGAAAACTTACAACTCTCTAGCACATAACAAATCAACTCAAAGGTGCCACTTGTGTGTCCTCACTTCCAAATATTTTAATGACCTGAAAAAATTGTATGCAGCTCCAGTCGGTGTTTCACGATTGGATTTCGGATTGTCTGTACTTCATTGATGGATAAGATTTTTTGAGTGCGCTCTTCATATTAGTTATAAATTGCTCATCAAAAAATGGCAAGCTCGAGGAGAGGAGCACAAGCTTGTTATAGCTAAACGAAACTTGGAATTATTGTTGACAAAACTAAGCTAGGATTTGGAAACACAAACGATGGCAATACAGCCAGGACCTTTTTCTGGGAAAAACAAACATAAGCACAGATAACTGTAGTTGACGCTGAGATTCTAAATATATTCCACACTATACTTATTAATGACTCTTGTGGGGATAAAATCATGGTACATTTTTAAAAAAATCACGAAAAAACATTTTTTTTTTTTATTATTTTTTTTTTTTATAACATGCAATCGGATTCTGGGGGACTCCTCCCTCATTTATTGAGGTTGAGCCCCAGCATCCTTTAATCCCAGCCTTCCTCGTCTGATATCGATATATCGATATCGATTACTGATATCGACTTTTATCATACAGTATCCACCACACGATCCCCCGTTACTGCTAAAGCGCAAAGGCTTCGACCGAATAAGTTAAGCCATGCAAAACTGGAATTCCAAAAAATGAATGACTTAGGGATATGCAGACCATCGAAGAGTCCATGGGCTAACCCTCTCCACTTGGTTTCTAAAAAGGATTGTACTGGGCGACCATGTGGCAATAATAAAACTCTAAATGCAACGACCATATAGGTACACCATACCTCATTTACAATAATTTAATATCCGACTGGCTGGTACTAATATATTTTTCAAGATATTCCTCGTCAGAGCGTTTCATCACATTTATATTTTACCCGAACAAATACAAAAATATTTATACAAATACAGTATTTGCACCCTTTAGGTTATTCGAGTTTTTGAAACCGCCAATAGGTCTCAGAAATGCTGTCCAGTCATTTCCGCGACACATCGATTCAATATTGAGGGATTTGGGTTTCGTTTTTAGTCACTTATATGACATCATTGTAGCTTTAGAGAATGAACACCAGCATATACTTCATTTACAATCACTTTTTAATCGTCTTAATTAATATCGCACAATCATCAATTCGTCATTCAATCAAATATATTATTAGTAACCCGTACATCAATTTTTGTAAATTACTACTCATGTGGTCAAGGGGAAATTATTTTTGTTAAAATAATGTAATGATCAAATTAGTTGTAAACGATAAATACTCTTGTTCATTTGGGCTTATCGTCCTTGTTTGTTTTGATTAGGAAAGGAGGGTTCTACTGTCTTTTATAGCCTGAGTGGGTCTATAGCGAACTAAAAGTGATTCGGTAATGACTGGATAATCCCATTGCTAAAATATAATAAACAAAGCCACTATACACTCGATCATAATATGACTCCTTTCATAAAAATTGTTTTAAATATGAATCAAACTATGCGTACTTGCGCAACATTTTCTTTCTCAATTACTATTATAGAGCGGATATAAGGTTTTGCGCAACTGTTCAGTCAAGCTATACACACACTTCCTCAACTAATATTCATTCACTATAATTTGAAGATTTCAGTATCCGGACCTTTAGAGTTTATTCGGAATTATTTTTATTTTTATAAGTGGATATCATTGAATGAGATCCCCATAAAATTCCATTTTCCTGCCCCACTTCTCAAGTAGAGTTCAATATATATTTAACATAAAATATTGCAGAAGGCCTTGCTACTTTGCATATCTTCTAGTACTGAATTTCATATTTAAATTAGCAATTATACTCTTAATTATTTCTTTTATAAAGTTTATAGTGCACTTGTCCAGCTATTCTCAGAAATTTCCATAGAATCTTCCGTGGATACAATTACACGACTTTTCCAAGTCTACAAAGTTCTAGTCCAACTTGCTTTCGCTGTTATCTTTTCTAATCTACCAGCACTTATGAAGTCATTACAAGATTTTCCTGCTATACAAAGACAAATATGCAAACTATGTAGGGGTAACTAATAAATAACTCCTCAGACAATTGTGATATTTTGCTTTTCATAGGTGATTACTATTTTCCTTTTGTATCTTTGGACGTGAACATCTGACGTCATTGCTTAATGTTTCATGTTTATCCGCGAAATTAAAATATCTAAAATCCTACGCTTCAGGATTTCGTTTTTTATTCTTTCATTGATCTGGTAGCCTACTAATTACAAATCACGAATGACATATTTCTATTTTAAATCGATCACTGTTAACAGTGAGAGATTCAGTATGATATTGTTACATTCGATAACCTAAATTTGGAAATCGACAGCCTCATTGTTACAACCGATTTATTTATTTTATATCCGATGCTGTGCATTTGTTCAAATGCACCAATATTAATTAATATTAAAATTATAATTAAACATTAAAACATTAAAATTCCAATAGCATCAACAATCTTTGACTACTCAACTCCTGTTATTTATCGGATCAGAACCAAAATCAAAACGATAGACCTAAAACAATTCTTTCATCGACATGTTGATCCAGCCTTAGGATAGATAGATTATCCTATTAGCACAATCCATTGGTTCCAGTTTTTCCTCTCCGACCGCACTCAGGCAGTATCCATCCCTAATCAACCCTTATCCGACTTCCTAGCCCTGTTTTCCGGAGTAGCCCAAGGTTCCAGGATTTCGCCTCTCCTCTTCAACTCCTACATTAATCATCTCCCCCAGTCAATTTTTCATTCTTCCCTCCACCTTTATGCAGACGACTCCCAGGTATTTTTATCCTTTCCTCCTGCCGAATTATATAAAGCTTTTTCTAAGATTCGGGAAGACCTCGATAGAATTAGTGCTTGGACCAACCTACATAATTTAAAGATAAATGCAGGAAAAACTCAAGCTATTATAATCGGCTCAAATCCCCTTCTTAGATCCATTACCGATTTTCCTACCCTAAACCTGAGTAATCAACCTATCACCTTCTGTTCCTCCGCTAAAAACCTAGGAATCATTACTGACCAAAACCTTCCCTGAAAGCCTCAAATCGCCCAAATAGCCCTTAAATAAATAGGAATCATCAAATTATTTCATCGTTCCCGCCATTCCCTTCCTCAATCCACACGAAAACTCCTAGTTTCCTCCTAGTTTCCTCAAAATTAAAATAATTGAAAATTGGCAATGCACGTGGAACGAAAGCCCACCAAACAAGCTGAAAACAATAAAAAAGTCAGTAAATCCTTGGGTCACATCAAGTCGTCTAAATCGCAGAGAGGAGGTTGTCATGACCAGATTGAGAATAGGCCATACAAAGTTAACACATTTACATATCATTATGAAACAACCACCACCTAAATGTCAGCATTGCAATAGCTCTTTAACAGTTAAGCACATATTTCAGGAATGTTTCTTTTATCTACCAAAACTAACTAAATTAGGGCTTACAACAATTATCTCGGACGTTCTTGGCAATGACGAATCTAAAGTTAAATCAGTCTTAAATTTCCTGAAGGAAAATGAACTACTGAACAAATTTTAATTGATTTTCATAATTATTATTAAATTTCTATTTTTATTTATTTCCTATTTACTTTTATTTTATTTCCTTCTTTATTTCTTTTCGGAAATTTATTTAATTTCTTAGGGTTCGGATAGGGGCTGGGGGGAGGGGGGCGCTTCCTGGGGTCGGGGCGGATCGGTCCCGCTTGGTGGGAAATGCGACATGGCTGCTTGGGCTAGTTATGCTCCGAACCTTGTGAGGATTTGGACTTTTCCATGTAGAAATGTAAATGGTTTTTATCCACATCCTACTTATAAGCTTCGTATATAATTTAAATAGAAGAAAATATGATTCATATAAATAAGCAAGCCGTGGCGCATTTCCTGCTCGGCGGGTGCGGCTCGTCTCTCCTTGGGGGTGCGCCTCTGTTCGTGGCACCCTTCCTGACCCTAATCTTCTGTGAAAATATACCTATATATATAACAGGCATTGATGACCCTAGGGTTTTATGCCTATAAACCCCAACAAACAAACAAACAAACTCCTAGTTTCCTCATTTATTTTTCCTCAGTTTGATTATGGGTGTGTGGTATATGGGGGGCTCTCGATGGGTTTCCGGGAAAGATTACAACGAATCATGAGCAGTTTTATCAGATTTGTTTTCGGAACTCCGAGACATTCCCATGTATCTCACCTCTGCACTGCCCTGGAGTGGCTCTATCCATCCTCCCGTAGACAATATTTCCTGGGCACTTTCCTTTGCCATGACATTAATAACCATTGCCCACCCTACATCTATAACCTATTGATATTCAAGTCTTCCGTCCACTCCCAACTCACAACAAGATCACGTTCCTCTGACCTATATACTCCTTTCCACCGAAAAGCATTATACCAACACTCCTTTGTAGCTAGATCTCTTCTGAAATTAGACATGCTTCTTCCTTACACTCATTCAAAACTCTCCTATTCCAATATCTCCTTAAATCCCAGTTAGAGTCCGCCAATAGGAGTGATAATTAAAAGTTAAGTTAATCAAATTCAGCATATCCGATGCCAATGAATTTGCTTCAATAATTATATCATTGTATAAATTTAAATTTGTTTTTGTTTTTGACATTCGTTTCTCCAATAATTGTTTTTTTTCCTCATATAGATTATTATTATTATTTCTTTCCTCTTCCTTCTAATTTATAAAGTGTTATTATCAACTGTATAAATATTACCTTTTAGGTATTTGTAAATATTTTGTCGTATTATCATTCAAATAGGTCATAATATTTTTCTCCTTTATATATCTTTTCCTTTCTTTTCACAATACAGGGTGAGTATCTCTTAGTGTAAAAAAAAAACAAAAAAAAAACTGGGTGAAACTAGATCAAAAATGTAGCAAAATGCCGCAGACCTTACCTTTCTATTTCGATCCGTTCCAGATATACTATAAATCAAAGACTTTGTTGAGGAAACCATGTTTTTTTCCATAAAAGTTGTAATATCTCCATTTTGTTTATATATTCTTTTAATTTTTACCACATTTTCAGATTTAGCATTAAATTTTCTATTATTTCTAGTACCTTTAACCTTGAATTTCACAAACTTGGTATCTAAAGAACAGCAGTCTTATATTACTTCAACGCTCACCGTTTTTCGAAAAAACTATCCACAAAACTGCAAATCTCACAAAAACTTGAAATTTTAATCAGCTTACGAATGATGTGTTAAACGTAATGATTTTGTTTCAATTTCATGGAGAAATTCACTTTTGAAACCGAAAAAACATGGTGTTCTCATTTGCCATAAAAATCAGCTACTTGTGTAAATAAAACACTATGACAATCCCTTAATGAAAATGTGCATTTTAGACATAATAAACTCTTCATTGGAAAACCGAAGAAAACAATTATTGTTTAATAGAAAATAAAGGAAAACTGTCAATAAAGCGATACCAGATTAGAGGATCTTATGTTATTACATTTATTTATTTCGGATCGGAATAGAAAGGTAAGGTCTGCGGCATTTTGCTTCATTTTTGATCTAGTTTCACCTAATTATTTGTTTTTACACAAAGAGATACTCACCCTGTATTTATTTATTTTATTTATTTTTTTGTTTATTTTTTTTATTTTTTATATATCCCTTTATTTTTAGATAGATGAATGGATAGTTGTTACTCCTCTAATGATATGTTGGTTTCAAGAAATAGGCTGGTTGCTGAAGTGAATTTTAAGGAAACCATGGAATCAGCAGGTCTTATACTATGTAATAGTAGAACCCTCTCTGACAGACCTGGAAAACATAGATTTATTTCTAGCTTTGGAAAAAGGACTATTGACCTAGTATGGATAAACCATATGGCATTTGAATTAATCGTGGATATGGAAGTTATAATCATGTCTGACCTCCTTGATCACCTAGCCTGTGCTACTTCCGTACAACGACATGAACATATCCCAAATCTTACCAAGCATTGTCATGTACCCAATAATGTATCTACTGGCCTTATAAAATCTGTTAAAGAAAAAAAAGCCATTGAATTCAAGGCACATTTATCAAACAGTGATAAAATATACAAATATTCAGATGAGACAAATGAATTATATCAAAACTTTGTTGAGTGTATACCATACATGAAGGTCTGTCTTCTAATGGTTTGCTCATAATGAAGAAAACATCGTATAGAAAGAATTTTCAGCCAAACCAACCATGGTTTGATTTAGAGTGTGGAAACCTCAAAAGAGAAGTCAGAAGGAAATGTAGAAGCTTCATTAGATCTAATTTTTCAATACAACAGTTAGAGAAATACATTCAAACAAGGAATTCTTACAGAAGGTTGACAAATGAAAAAAAAAAAACAGAATTAAGATTAACCATCATAAAGAAGCTACAAGATACAAGAAATAGTAAGCAGTTTTGGACTACCGTCAATTCCTTAAAACCACACAAATCAGGTATCAATGAAATAGACATAGAAGAATGGAGCAGGTTCTATATAGAACATTATGGTCAGAAGGGTATTCAAAACTTAAAATTCACTTTAGCAACCAACCTATATCTTGAAACCAACATATCATTAGAGGAGTTACAACTATCCATTCATCTATCTAAAAATAACAAATATCCAGGTCCGGACTATATACCTTATGAAATATTTAAGAACCTTATACCTGAATAGGAACACTACATTTTAAACTTATTGTCAAAATCTCATTACCTTTGACATCACAATCGGGGTAGATTTTACATTGTTTCTCGTCGAAGCCAACTTTGAACCCCTTATCAGTCATTTTACTCACTGAAAGTAAGTTTGTTGAAAGGTCAGGCATGAACAAAACATCTAACACGTCCACATTTTTATTTAGACTCAGTGAGCCTATAGATACAGAGATAGTTCTGTCATTATTGGCCACAATAATGCGTCAACTGTGAACTACTACCTTCATATCGCTCTCTAATAACTATCCATTTTAGTGAGGTTTTTCTTAGTTCTTCATTTAATTTAAAACATTAAACATGAATGAATGAATGCTCTTTATTTGTTAAAGACAGAGTCTTGTACAAATAATAATATTATTAATAATATACAACATCAAATATAAATATAAACATACTCAAGACATATCTCCATGTTATCATCCTCCTAAGCAACAGTTGGTATGGTGCACAGAAGAACCTCAAAATATTACAGGATTATTGTAGTGACAATTCTCTTACTCTAAACGTTGATAAATCAAAAATCTTAGTTTTTCACAAACCCCCACGAACTAAACAACTTAAATCACTGTACTGGCACAATGAAATATTGGAGTACGTTAAAAGTTACACTTATTTAGGATTACCCTTTACACAAACAGGCAAATTTAAAAAAGCATCGCAGCACTTCATCCAGAGATCTTCAGTAGCATCTGCTAGAGTAATATTCTGAAAAAGGGCAAAAGCGATCCCTGGGAAGCAAAAAAAGCGTTATTTGACTCCATGTTCTCCTCAACCTTACTATATGCTTCTGAAATATGGAGTCTCAAGTATATCGAGGCGATCGAGATTGGGCAGGTGAAATTCATAAAATATCTTTTTGGTTGGCCCAGGAACACTCTAAACTATATAGTTCGCCTCGAGACTGGGAGAACCTCACTGAGCTTGAAGGATGGACGAAACTTTCACTCATACTTGATGAGAGACTGCCAAAACTGTGCTTTAATAGACTGAAATCACTAGACAGTGATAACCCTGATGTGGAGTATAATTGGGTATCTCAAATTAAGGCGATAGTTGAGCTTAGTCACTTTATAGAGGAGCTCTCTGCCCATCCTTCCAACGGCCTTGTCAGATACAAAGATGCTATCTTAGAAAAAGCACAGAACTTCTATATCTCACAAGGGGAGGACACACTCAGTTATCACAAACATGATTGAAACAACAACCTTATATTGATTCTTATAAATATCAGTTTACTCATTTTTTTTATATTAGTCATTGGTCACATTAAGAAATTAGCACCTTATATACATTTATCATGAAGAAATATAGTTTCTTTAATTTTTCTACACCGTCAATATTTAATATGGCCTCAATATTGTGGTTATCTGAGGGCATTGTGATGTATGGCTGAAGAAACTATTGTCTATATTCCTTGAACGTTGGGCAATAGAGAAGGATGTGGTACAAGCTATTGGAGATACATTGACTGCATGATTTACAAGTTTCCTGTGATTTAAATAAAAAAGTTTTGTTTTTAGTATATAATTTAATTTGTTCTTGGTTAGCGACTCATAATTGACTGACACACCTCAACTTTTTTATGTGTACTTTGTATGTTAGGTACGTTTCGGGATTTAAGATATTGCAGTTGCAGAGTAATCGGTACAATGAGAAGTTGGTTGACCTGAGAACTCCTTGAATGTCCATTGACAAGGGGAGGCACACTCAGTCTCTCACGAATCTTGTTGGCAATTTTTTAGTAGGTTCCTGGTCAAAAAATATGAGACACGTGTTTTGCCGTTCCGACAAATGGGCCCTAGAAGCCGAGAAAAAAAAATATAGCATTAAACTAATTTATTTTATATCTCGAGTTTAACAAATGATATCGACATGATTCTTGCACCAAGATTTTAGTTTGGATTGCGGGTTTAAGGAAAAATACAGCCGCTCCATAAGTTTTGGGTTAGGTTAATTAAATTCTAAAAAAAATGATTAGTTCTTCAAGAAAACTACCTCTATAGATTTTTTCACACAACAATTGGCGTCAGATTCAGCACCCTCAAAAACATTGAAAAACGCTTATTCAACAAAATCAAAAAATATCATTTTTTTCACCCTCTTCGAGGAAAAATGAAATGTTTAAACCGATAATTGGTTACATACCTTTAAATCGCCATTACTTTGTCACACATTTCACTGGTTGGTATCACTGTAAAGTGGAGAGTCTCAGCTTTATTTTGATGTATATAAATGTAAAATTCGATGAAGATAAACCTATTAAAAAAAAAAAAAAGTGAAGTGAATTCAATATATTTTTTTCACAAGAACCGATATTGGATACGAATTCAGCCTTCAAAATAACCCTTAAATACGAAATTTCATCCAAATAGAAAAATAAAAAATTTGTAAGCTTCAAAATTTGCCTGACCAAATAGTAGCCAACTCTTGTTTGAATTGAAAAAAACATGAATTACGCTTACACAGTTAAACGTATCAACTTTGTTATTTTACACGAAATAACAAATAACAAAAGTAAATAAAAGTGGTAATACGTTTGAAATGTCTTTGGTTTCACCATCCTATCTGGTTTCAAACTCAAGCTAAAAATCAAAATGTTTTTCGGATTTTCCAATTTTTTTAATAGGTTTATCTTCATCGAATTTTACATTTATATACATCAAAATAAAGCTGAGACTCTCCACTTTACAGTGATACCAACCAGTGAAATGTGTGACAAAGTAATGGCGATTTAAAGGTATGTAACCAATTATCGGTTTAAACATTTCATTTTTCTCGAAGAGGGTGAAAAAAATGATATTTTTTGATTTTGTTGAATAAGCGTTTTTCAATGTTTTTGAGGGTGCTGAATCTGACGCCAATTGTTGTGTGAAAAAATCTATAGAGGTAGTTTTCTTGAAGAACTAATCATTTTTTTTAGAATTTAATTAATCTAAACCAAAATCTATGGAGCGGCTGTATATTTTCTTGAACCCGCAATCCAAACTAAAAATCTTGGTGCAAGAATCATGTTGATATCATTTGTTAAACTCGAGATATAAAATAAATTAGTTTAATGCTATTTCATTTTTTTTTCTCGGCTTCTAGGGCCCATTGGTCGGAACGGCAAAATACGCGTCTCATATTTTTTGACCAGGAACCTCCAAAAAAATTGCCAACAAGATTCGTGAGAGACTGAGTGTGTCCTCCCCTTGTCAATGGACATTCAAGGAGTTCTCAGGTCAACCAACTTCTCATTGTACCGATTACTCTGCAACTGCAATATCTTAAATCCCGAAACGTACCTAACATACAAAGTACACATAAAAAAGTTGAGGTGTGTCAGTCAATTATGAGTCGCTAACCAAGAACAAATTAAATTATATACTAAAAACAAAACTTTTTTATTTAAATCACAGGAAACTTGTAAATCATGCAGTCAATGTATCTCCAATAGCTTGTACCACATCCTTCTCTATTGCCCAACGTTCAAGGAATATAGACAATAGTTTCTTCAGCCATACATCACAATGCCCTCAGATAACCACAATATTGAGGCCATATTAAATATTGACGGTGTAGAAAAATTAAAGAAACTATATTTCTTCATGATAAATGTATATAAAGTGCTAATTTCTTAATGTGACCAATGACTAATATAAAAAAAAATGAGTAAACTGATATTTATAAGAATCAATATAAGGTTGTTGTTTCAATCATGTTTGTGATAACTGAGTGTGTCCTCCCCTTGTGAGATATAGAAGTTCTGTGCTTTTTCTAAGATAGCATCTTTGTATCTGACAAGGCCGTTGGAAGGATGGGCAGAGAGCTCCTCTGTAAAGTGACTAAGCTCAACTATCGCCTTAATTTGAGATACCCAATTATACTCCACATCAGAGTTATCACTGTCTAGTGATTACAGTCTATTAAAGCACAGTTTTGGCAGTCTCTCGTCAAGTATGAGTGAAAGTTTCGTCCATAGGTTTATTATCTTTTTTATAACCTTCAAGCTCAGTGAGGTTCTCCCAGTCTCGAGGCGAACTATATAGTTTAGAGTGTTCCTGGGCCAACCAAAAAGATATTTTATGAATTTCACCTGCCCAATCTCGATCGCCTTGATATACTTGAGACTCCATATTTCAGAAGCATATAGTAAGGTTGAGGAGAACATGGAGTCAAATAACGCTTTTTTTGCTTCCTAGGGATAGCTTTTGCCCTTTTTCAGAATATTACTCTAGCAGATGCTACTGAAGATCTCTGGATGAAGTGCTGCTATGTTTTTTTAAATTTGCCTGTGACAGTCATCAGCGAGACTGTCAGCTGCAGTCATCAGAACATTCCACTCTTTCTAATGGCCCACCGATCAGCTGTGAATGAGTCGTCCAAACAGATCCCAGCAAAGGTCCTCTTCTGTCAAGAGATGAGGCTGCCTTGTGACCTTCTGTTTGTTTGCAAACCCAGTGCGGAGACTGTGGCTGAAGAAGACTATGTGTCTGATTTTCAAAGGAGAATGGAAGATATCCACGAATTGGTTCGTACGAATTTGAAGCTAGCTAGTGATCGAATATAAAATGTATCACGATATCCGAGCTAATAAATCCAACTATAACGAAGGAGATCTCGTGTGGCTTCACAATCCACGGAGAAGACGCGGTTTCTGTCCCAAGTTACAGAATAACTGGGAGGGTCCTTATAAAATAAAGAAGAAAATTAACGAAGCAATATTTCGAATTTTCAAGATTCCCAGGGGGAAACTCATCGTCGTTCATTACAACCGCCTAACACTGTTTAACGGGGACCATGGGAATGAAGTAAAGGTGGATGAGCTTCAAGTAGAAGATTCCTCAACATCTCTGAAGTACTGCCGTCAGCCAGTGGATGAGACAACCACTAGAAACATTATTTATCATAAGGGAACGAAAGCATTCCAGGAGGAACGCATCTAAGAAGGGGACAGTGCAACATAATAAGGAGAACTATCCCCGTTGCTAAGAGTGTTTGGGACGGACAGTGTAGTAACAAGAGGGAATGTTATGAGTTGGTTATATTATTTTCGTGTTATTATTATTGTGTAGTAAGTAGAAGTGGAATGCTATTATTATTGTTTTAGTATTATTGTTATTTAGTACTGTTCTGTTTGACCAAGTTTGACCCTGTTTAATATCTTGATAATTATTTGTTAATAAACAGCAAGTAGAAAACCCCTGTGCTGTTTTTGTTACAATATTACTGATCCAACACTATTTGATGTTTTCCATGGATGCTCCTTTAGTTCTTGAACTAATTACTTCTGTCAATTTTCGGCTATTTATTAACGTTATCTATTTATGTTCTAAAATATTTCATTCTACTAAAAGATCTTTATAAGTTCAATACACAGTGATTTATTCATTCTATGACTTGTTTTCCTTTTTTTGAATATTCAATAACTGATAAAACAAAATAGTACTTAATTTTTTAATAATTGACTTAAATTTCGTTGAGGTCCCTTGTTATAGTAATATATTTACATATGTATACTTCACTATTTAGACTATTTATTCTAAACAATATTTATTTTCCATAAACATTATCCGGATTTGTACCAAATGTCCAATAAGCATTATCAATGATCATCACTTGAAGTACGCATGATGTACAGTTTTCATCAATCCTAATCAATGATTATAATGTTTTCATGACATTCCCCCTCAGATAATTGCGTACATCTATGGGAGTCTGGGTTTTTCCATCAGTTAAATAGTTCTTCTTTACAATTTCTTCTGCTTGTAAATTCAATATTTTCTTTTCTTTCTTTAACATAATTTTCCCAAGATCTCTGTCACAATCTTTATTATATTCGTCTTTTTCACCTGATAACTTACTTTTTGTTTCACATTTATTTCCACTAGTAATATGCGTCTTATTTATATTTCTTTTTAACTTATTAAAATACTGAACAATTTTTGTTTTCGAACTTTTTTCAAATATTACTTTTACCTGCTCTTAAAGTTCTTTGTCTTGTCCCTCTTCTATAACTTATTCTTTTTTCTTTATAATTTAGTACCTTTTGGTTTAGTATTGATTTCCTTTTCCTTTTCTTCTTCTTTTTTTTTTTTTTTTTCTTACTTGTTTCATTCGCAGGTAGTTCTTCAATTTTTTTCTTCGGGAATTCTTGGAGAGTTGGTTCCACTTTTTTAGCAGTAGAAATATTAGATCCCATGGATTCAATATCTCTGACTATGGCGCCAAATTTATTGAAATGCTCCTGCAAACTTGTCGTGCACTTTAAAGTTAATAATTTTTTTCTCGTAAGAAGTTTCGAGATGCTCTTCCTCTCAAAAACATTACTTAACGATGCCATCATTTGCTTGGACGATTTCGCGCTGCTAATGTAATCAATATGGCGGTTAGAACACAATTGATAATAATATTCATCACCTTCTGGTCTTTTCTCTTGGCCTTATTGGTCTCGGATGCTCATTCATTTTCAATAGTTTCTTTAACTTCTTTCTCATCCAGCAATGAGATTAGACGGAACTTCCAGGTTTTGAAATTTGAATCGCTTAGTAGCGGGTAAACAGTTGAGTTGTTGGCGGCCATTTCTCTAGTAGTGAATTTAATACTTTAAATTTCCAAATTTCAATTTTGACACTATTCACTCTACACTAATAACCAGAGTAATTAACTGGGCAATGATTTGGGCCCATAACCTATCATTTTTTCTTATTCAGGGAAAAAAGAAAATACACGGCACACTGCCGACACACACACACACACACACACACACACACACACACACACACACACACACACACACACACACACACACACACGCACACACACACACACACCACACACACACACACTGAAGGTACAACAACAACTACTGTATTTAAAATAAGTACAATATAGGTGGCAGCAGCACATGCCACAACCATACTTTCTGACAATGACTACACCAGAAAAACGTTTGTTTATTTATTGAAGAATGAATATTGTTACGGGCCACTGGGGGTATGACTAATCAAACTACAATTTAAATACTAAACACTATTTTATTTACAACTTAATAAATACAAATAGGTCCCTTAAGCTACTTAATCTGATAATAATTATACTTAGGTCGAACTTATATCTAATTACACTAATATGTATATTACACAATACTTATCTTTAATATCTTGATACCAGGTGTCACAATTATACATAAGAATCTATTAAACTGAAACACAGAGACTGTTACTACACTCACTGACACTGTTAATCACTGACACTAACTCACTGAACTGCCACTGACACCTGACTGATCGTTACTTGATCACTGACACATGGATACTGCCCCACTAGGCTAGAAGTCGGCCTATATAAACCTACACCGAACATTCTAGATCTTTCTAGCCAGGTTACAGGTCTAGACCCTTCTGGCCCGCCGTGACCCTTCTAGACCGACCTTTCCAGCTACCTGCCGCCCGGGCCGCCCACGGCACCCCCAACCTCACCTGACCGTAACACTGCCCCCTTCTTAAAAGTGCTCTGCCCCAGAGCACGGTTTGGAGAAATTAGCTGCGATGAGCTTCTTCCGAAGTAGTAGCCGTTTGCTCTCCAGGGGTTAAATGTGCACACCAATATGACTATCCCAGAGTTGGCAAATGTCTCTTCAAGCATGTGTCTTATGGTCTTCCATTCCAGGCCGTCATATCCACAGCCCAACTTGGGGATGGCAAGCATAGTGACATGCAGTCTTAGAAGCTTGCTGCGCAGGTCGTTGAGGCTTTGCTGTAGTGCGCCATACGTTGATTTCTGATGGGAGGCCCGCTTGGTAACCAAGTAAAACAGATGCTGGCATCCGTGCTTTTGGTGAAGTGCCCTTCCAACACTCGGTCCTTGGTGTTCTAATTCTTCAGTTCCGGCAAACTTCTTCCTGAAAACAGTTGCGATCCCTCGAGAGTTTCTTAGATCTTCGGGGACGCAATGGGCCAGAGCATAGTCCACTGGTAGAGTAAAGATGTCTCTGTAGATTGTTTGAGTCGCTCCACGCGCACCTAAAACTTCAGGCCGCGCAACTGAGTCGTTAGTTCTCACGGCAGAGATATCTCACTTGCTGTTCTTTTGCTCGGCCATGGTCGCCTTTTCTCCCACAGCGATAATCGTTTCCTCTCCTTTTGAGATTACCATCACCACTGCTCCTTCCAGAATGGTCACCATTTCCCCTTCTCCTGCCATATCTATCATCTTCTCCTTTCCGCCTCCAAGCAGGAGCAGCTAGAAGATTTGATCCATTTTCTTCCTGATTCATGATGGTTTTTTCTTCACCTTTCCTCTGTTCTTCAAGTTTCCTCTCTGTCCCTGCCCTTCCTTTACGAAGGAAGAGCTCTCTACCTCTTAGCGTCACTACACCTCTCGACATATCAAGCTTAAGCCCGTATTTGACCATCAGGTCCGTGCCTAGTATGACGTCTTCATCTGCTTCGGCCACGAGAGCGCGGTGCTTCAGAAATTGGCCTCCGGCGAGGAAGGTGGCAACTGTCTCCCCGCAGACCTGGGCTGGCTGTCCTGTGGCCGTCCGTACTTGGTGAGATCTGTCTTTGGGCTTAGGATTGTCATCGTTGCGCCGGTGTCCAGTAAATGGCTTCGTAGCTGCCCGTTTACCATCCCATCCACATAGAATCTATTCACCCTGCTTCCAATTAACGCTACTCGGATGGTCTTCTTGGAGCCTTCCACATCACGGGTTGGCACTTGCCTCTTCCCTCCAACCCTCCTTGATTTTCCTTAGGCTTCTTGTTTCATGGACTGATGACACTTGTTTCTTCGGTGTCCCAGTAGGCCGCAGCTCCAGCAGCGTACCTCCTAGCGGGTCCCGAGGGCCTCCAAAACTTTTTTCACTATCTCCTCAACGCTGGGGACCGCAGCAAGCTCTGCTTCTGCTGCGCAAACTCGTGCATGGACCCTTACTGACTGCTTGACAGCCTCAAACTCCATGGCCTAAAATAAAGCATCGCCTAAAGTCTTTGGCCGGGCGAGTTTCATAGCTTGTTGTGTCTCCGGGTCCCAAAGTCCGTCCAGAAATTTGTCTACCGCCAGGCTCTCGTATACTGTCACCAACAGTCCGTTGCAAGACAAAACCAACAAAAAAAAAGAAAAATAAAGAAAATCTAAAAAGATTAAGCCTTGCCGTCGATGTACCAATTTAATTAACACAAACTCAGTCACGACGCCAGGATTAAAAAAAAAAAAACAAAAAAAAAACCCAACTACAATCGGACGCCACACTGTTTTTTTTTGTTTGTTTTTTTTAAACAAAAAAAAAAGAGGAAACAGTGAAACTCAAAACAAAAAAAATAAATAGATTTTGACACTTTACTAGTATAAAGTTTCGAAATAGAATTTCCCCAAACTGTAAAAGAAAACTTTTGTGCAAGGAAAAAAAAATATATTATAAATATTATTAGATAAATAATTCACAGGATAAATACTATTCAGTGCATCAAAATAAAAATAAATAACATCGTGCATGCAGAGAAAAATAAATAAATGAAATAAAATAATTGAGAGACAAAAAAAAAAAAAAAAAAAAAAAAAAAAAAAAAAAAATACGTGGTGTCAAGGGTCTCGAACACGGAACTTTCTGTGCCCCAACCCGACACCTGAGCTCTCTCGGCTACCAGCGCCCTTTATTGCACTCCCACTGCTTTCTAACTCTCAAGTACTTACCAGAGAGGAGCCAGGTTTCGTTCTATACTTTTTTTTCCTTTTTTTCTTTGTTATTTCTGAAAAGAGTGGTAATACAACACCAAAAAAAAAAAAAAATATTAAAGAACAAATACACTCATTGTTTGAACTGATTAAATTCAATTTAAAAAAAAAAAAAAATCAGAACTTTCATTAGATACAACGGTGGTTCTTCCCACCTTATAAACAATAAACTTTTGTCTCGATTATCTTTAATTGTAATCTTACTATCCAATAATAAAAAAAACCCAGGAATTCCTTTTTCTAAACAAAACTTAAATTCTAATTAACTTAATATTTAAATTAATCCCAACTATGGATTTCACCAAATGTGAACATTTACTGTTCGGTTATTTTAGACCTTTTTAATTGCCTCATTATTTTATAATTTGGTTTAAAAAAAAAAAAAAAAAAAAAAAAAAAAAAAAAAAAACCGTAATCCGGGTACACCCCCGTCACTCCACTCCACACCAACCGAAAAGAAAATTTTAAAATGTTACTTGGAAATGACGAACACCAAGTTGTCAGGCCGTGTCGTGAGTCGATCGTCTGTTTTTCATTGTGATTTCTCCATCCAGCGAACGATTTTCCCTTGGCAGGATTTCTTCCACCAGTCTCTTCCAAGGACGTAGCGAACGAAGCGATGGTCCACTGTCCACTGCCACTATCACTTTATCAGTACCGAGCGGCCTCCCCCATTCAAAATTTAAGGAATAACCAATTATTATTTTATAACCAAATATTATGTTTATAACCAATTATCATTTTTCCTTATTAATCTTATTATATAGTTAAATAAGCTTACTCTAACTTAGACTTTTAAAAAAAGGTTTATTTCAAATTACAATAAATATGACACTTGTGCCTAACAATGACTGACTAATAGCTATAAGACGTGTCGAACTGACCACTACAATCCTATCTTACTTCTGTTTTCCGTCCTAAAAGACGAGGTCATATATAGGGGTTGTTATCGGAGTGAATAAGGAAGCGAAGGGTGAAGGAATTGTGTAAGGACCTTTTATAAAGATTATATTAATGATTATATTAATGATTGGTCTTAGCTATCGGTGTGAAAGTAAATAGTGAGATAAGGAATTGTGTAAGGAGTGATGACCTTTAGGTTACTGTTATAACTCTTCCCTTCTTTAAGATTTGTTATCTCCTGGTAACAATTTTTGCTAAAATGTTGATTCATACACTTTAGATAGAATAATTTTACAAGAGTCCTCAGTGAATGGAGCACTGGGTGTCAATACTGTTTGTGTTTTCTTATATCTATAATAGTACACATATACGGTTATAATAATGATTAACAGTATAATAGTGATAATAATTAAATAATAATAATACACTGCGATATTTTCGCTAAATCTAAGAATGTTGAGTGTTGGTATAGTTACATTTGTGGTATTTAAGGTTAATGTTTCTGATATTGATACATCATAAAATGGTTGTAATATGTTGTGATAATTGTGATAATAAATTTGTGTTAATGTGGGGTAACAATCATTTATGCCTATATTTATCAGACTTACTTTAGGTAAAAATTGGCTAATATTATTACAATTGGTTATCTTACTTATATTATAAGTTAAATATTGTTTTGTAACATCCAGATATCTTATATTTTTATCTAATCTATGCTTAAGTTTACAAGTTTTTACATTGCCATTTTGAATTATTGAATAGATACAACTGTTATTAACTTTAATAAGATTTTTACAATAATATTCCTCCTCGTATATACAGTCTGCTGTAAAAATGTTGTTTTGGTTTTGAATGTATAAATCGTTGTCAAGCTCGATTTCGTAAAATGTGCCATTAATATATTTAGGTACTGTATGAACTACGTATCCTTGGTATTTGTTCTCGTGAGTTGGTAGTCTTATAAAAGTATGAATTACCTTCTTGTGTGTTGAACAAAATATTTTACTATTTGCTCATAAAATTTCTGTATTGTTAGATACTAAATGAACTGTGTTAGGAAGGTTTTTCAAAACGTTAGTCATAATACTGAAATGAATTATACCTAATTTGCAAAATTCTAGTGATAGAGTTATTTCTTTTACTTGGTTTAGTAATTGAGAAATATGTATGTATAAATTATAAGCGTCTTCATTTGTTTTTAATGTCATCGTATTATTGGTGATAAGCTCGAAATTTTTATTTAGTGTTTTAATTTTATTTTTATAATCAGATATTAATTGTTTGTCGATATTAACTGAGGTTTCTATATTATGTTCAATTCTATAATTATTTTCTTCTATCGTTCCTATTATTTTATCGTAGTGTGCTTTATCATTGGCATCCATATTGCCAGTTAGCCAACTAATTATATTTCCTAAACCGTTAATTAATCCTCTTTTTGTCCTATGCTTATATTGTAATAGTTCTAATTGATGATTAACATTATTGGTTAAATCTTTTAGTATAGAATAAAGATAATGTCCTTTAAAAGATCATTTTTTTTTCTGTAAATCAACAATTATTGAATTTAAGAAATTTATTTGGGTATCTGCCAATTCTTTTTCTTCTAATAATGTAGTCATTGATTCATACCCTGAAATAACTTTTTCAGCAGACTTTAAACTTTTTAATTCAGTCGTCAGTTGTTTTGATTTCTCTTCATGAACCGCTTTCTCGCCTAAAGCAACATTTAGTTGAGCTTCTAAAATTTTTAATTGATCGGTATGGTCACTTTTTATGGCCTCTATTTCTTCTAAGGTCTTTTGGTTCAATTCATTAACTTTTGTGACTCCATTATTTAATTTTTCAACAGTTACTTTCAGACTAATTTCTGAAGCTTTTAAATTGGTTGTTTCTTTCACTAAATTTGAATTTAACTCTTCCATTTCTTTAATTTTACTAATTATATTTTTTTCCTTTTCTTCATGTGACTTATTAATGGTTTCTATTGTTTTCTTGAGCACTGAACATTGTTCTTGGAGCTCATTTGTATTTTTAGAACTCGATGAGCACTTTTCTTTATATTCATTACTAACTTTATCAAATGAATCTTTTATTTTTGATAGTTCATCTTGAAGATGTTTTTCTTTCATCAAAGCTTGTTTTTCTAGTTCAGCTTTCTCAGAAACAATCAACTCTAATTCTTTTTTCTTACACTCTAATTCTTCTCGGAAATGTAACTGACCATTCAATAATTCCTTTAAATTTTCTATTTCTGATTCCAGTTTTTTAACCTCATTCAAAGATAACTCTTTTTCTTTAGTTAAACATTTAACATTTGAATTTAATTCAAGAACTTCAGATTCCAATAGTCGTATTTTTTCATTCTGCTCACTTTCACGCTGCTTACTTTCCAGATGTTCTTTTTGTAGGGCTTGTAGTTCTGCACTAAGTTCCATGATTTCTTTAATCTTTTTCTCAGCTTCTTCGGTTTTTTCTTTTATAGTTTTATCTTGATTTAACAAGTAGGCCTCCTTTTCCTCAAATAACTTCGCTTTATCTTGTAACATTTTTTTAATTTTGTCCATCTCAGTATTCAGCGATAATGTTGCCTCAGAACTCTTATTTTGTAAAGTTTCATTTTCTCTAGTCAATTCTTTATTTATCTCTTCAAAACTGGTTATACAACGCTCTAATTCTGAAATTTTGGAAACTAATGTATTTACTTTACTTCCAGGTTTTCTTTTTCCTGTAATAAGTTCATAGCATCGTTTTCAACACTAAGAACCCTTTTCTGTAAATCTTCAATTTAAAATTTTTTGTTTGCTAATTCATTTTCAGCCAACGTAATTTTATCTTCCTTTTCATCCAAACTTTTCTTCAAGCTGTTATTTTGAGTTGAATAGCTATCAAGATCAACTTCCAACTGATCAATTGTTTTCTTTAAATTATAACACTCATTTCGGACTGTTTCTTCATTTTTAAGAAGTTCTTCAAGTTCTTTGCATTTTAAATTATAAGCTTCTTCCATACACTTAAAATTTTTCACAGAATTTTCTACACGTCCTTTTATTTCAAAAATAGCTTTCTCTCCTTCCCTTTTGACTGAATCTAACATCATTTCCAATTCTTGTACTCTATTTTCATGCAGCCTAATCTCCTCAGCAGAAGACAATTTTAACCTACTAAGCTCATTCTGTTTTTCGACAAGATCAGAATTTAAACTCATTAATTGTTGTGAAGAATCAGTTGAACTGTTCATTAAATGTGAAATGTCATTTTCAAGTTTTTCTTTCAAATTCTGAAGTTCAGTACATTGTTCGACAGCATTGTTAAATTTCCTCCTCAAATCTCCGATTTCCAACTCCAAAGTCTGCACCTGATTTCTAAAAGAGTTTTCACATTCCAAAGATTGATTGTATTTTAGGGAAAGATCTGAGTAGTCCTGTTCTAATTTTGTCATTTGAGAAATTTTTGAATCCATTTCAGAAGCTTGTTTCTTAACCATTATTTCTAAATCTGAGCAATGCTTTTCTACATCAACTATTTGTCCATTTTTAGAAGCTAGCTCGTTCTTCAGTCTATCATTCACTTCTTTTTCAATTCCGGTAGATCATTGTTCGTATTATTTAATTCGTGAACTTCTATTGGTCCGGCGGGTCGTTGTTGCATGGACCTGAGCCTAAAAAATTATCCTGTCGAGCTTCTATAGCGTTCAGTCTTTCCGTTAGGATTCGAATCTGCTCGTCTTTTTCATTTTCTGTATAATGAACTCTATTGGACACAGTTCTCATGGATACTGTATTAGAATCTTTTTCAGTTGGCGGTAATGAAACTTGTCCTCGATTTGGATTTTGTTGGTTTCTCCAGTTTCCCGATGGAGGTTTGTTAAAAAATTGATGTTGAGATTGCGGGTCCCATGGTTTGTTGTATATTGGTTTTTGATACTGCTTATAGTTTGGGTTTTGATTATAATACGATTGATACGGTTGTTGATACGGTTTTTGTTCGTACCTTGGTTTTTCATAGTGGGGTTTCTGATGTTCCCAGTCTTTTTTCTTTTGAAAGTTGGGATCAAAATGTTTCCCTTTATAATTTGGAATTTGAAAATTTTTTTGTTGTGGATTATACTGATGTTTACCGTACAACCTTTGAACAATGTGTGCGGCACTGTTTTTAAGGATATCTTCAATATCTTCTAATGTATTCCATGTTATATGATAAATGAAATCTGTTAAAGAAGGGTGGAGATTATGCACCGCGTGATGGGATATTTGTCTATCATATCTTTTCATTTCTGCTTGTTTATCTAAGATCGTATCGTCGGTGTAAACTCGAGTATATAAGTCACAACGTCGTTCTATTAATCTTTCTAAATAATTATGAGGATTTTCGTTACTATGTGGCCTGACATTTAATAATTCCGCAATTAATTGTTCTCGAGTTCGAGAATCTTGATATTTATTTTTTAGAAAAATTAAAATTCCTTCTACGCTATTAAATTCTTTATCATGTACAGCTGCGGCTACTTTCCCTTTTAATTTACATAATAAATTTAAAATAATCTTTGTATGATTAATATGTTTATGTGGATTATTTTCTTTACAGTATAATTCTGTTAAAAACTTAGTATTACGAATAAAATTCACTAGACCTATTGGATTTCCATCATAATCTGGAATCATTTTAAATTCACTTTCTTTAATTTCTAACGCCATTGTGTTTTCGTTTGTCTGATCGGTTAGTCTTAAAGCATTAAGTCTGTCTAGTAATGACATACAAATGTTACAATTTATATAAAAATAATTACCCTAAGATGTCTTCAGTTGATGTTGGCTTCTTAACAAAAGAGATGTTGGGTTGACATTGTAGAAATTGAAATTTCTGCTTACTGGAAAGAAGATCCTCGTAGTCGTGGAGAATGCTTGATCTTGTTCAAGACTCAGTGGCAAATCTTCCTCTTGACGTGGAGACGTGGTTATGCTGCTACGGTACTGGTATTACACTCAGCCTAAGCTCCGCAAAGTTACTAATTCTTCAAAAATAAGCTCTCAAGTCCCTAAGTTCGGGCGCCAGTTAAATAAGCTTACTCCAACTTAGACTTTTAAAAAAAGGTTTATTTCAAATTACAATAAATATGACACTTGTGCCTAACAATGACTGACTAATAGCTATAAGACGTGTCGAACTGACCACTACAATCCAAGCTTACTTCTGTTTTCCGTCCTAAAAGACGAGGTCATATATAGGGGTTGTTATCGGAGTGAATAAGGAAGCGAAGGGTGAAGGAATTGTGTAAGGACCTTTTATAAAGATTATATTAATGATTATATTAATGATTGGTCTTAGCTATCGGTGTGAAAGTAAATAGTGAGATAAGGAATTGTGTAAGGAGTGATGACCTTTAGGTTACTGTTATAACTATATAACCATTCATTAAGTTTAGCTAATTTCCAACTTATTAATTTTCTTAACTTTCATAACTCCTCTTCGTTTCTTTTTTTTTTTTTTTTTCCTTCCCCGATAATTCTACTTTCAGTTTTCCTGTCTCAAATTATTAATTAACAATGATAACATAAAAAAAAAAAAAAAAAAAGCATTTTTTTTCTTCTATTTGCATTTTTTTTTCTTTTTAATCTTTTTATTTATATCCATTCTACGTTGTAACTACCCCTTTTAATAATTGAAACCCTTAGCCTCTCTTAATAATTATTTTCTCCAATATATATAAAAAAAACATTTTTTTTTTTCCTCTCTCAATCGGGCACTGAATTCTTCAAAAATTTAATTTAACTTCCAATATTTTTTTTCTTGTAACAATACATCATCGGTGACCGATGGGTAGGCATTCCTCACAAGCCGGGCGACATCAGCTTCGAATAGCTGTAGCGTCTCAGTGTTCTTTTAGATCCGGTTTCTTAGTTATGAGCGGTATAGCTGGTCCATGTGGCGGTGGCCGAACCGCATCTCCAGTTTTCTCACCAACTCCCCATAGTTGGACCGCTCCAACATCGGCATCCCCTGGAGTACCCCCAAGGCGTCTCCACGCAAGGCCAGGCACAGCGTTGAAGCCTGGGTCTCTGGAGACCACCTGTGGATTGAACCCGCTGTCACAAAGAGAGTCATATAATCTTCCGACGGTGTCTTCCCGTCGAACACTGGAATGATGTTGTGTGTTGGTGGCGTCCCAGCATTGGCAAGCCGAATGATGTTGTGAGAGCAGCTCTCGGAGGATCTGCCGCTGTCGTCCTTCGGTGAGTGACTCATGCGTCCCTCAAGGGCTTCTACTCTTGACTTAAATGAACTTAGGTCATTTTCAATCGAGCAAACCTTCTCGCCAAGCCTAGATTTGACGTCCGCTAATTTATTATTTACAGTCTCTACAGTGGTTAACTGGCATTCTAAAGTGTTTAAATTATCCTTAACATTGCCTAATTCATTGCTTACATTACCTAACTCATTACCTAATTCATTTCTTACATTACCTAACTCGTTTTGTACATTACCTAATTTGTTTTCAACATTGCCTAATTCAGTTTTAAAAGTTGCAGTTATTCTGCTCAAATCGTTCTCAAAATTAACGCTATCTGGATTTTCTCCCGAATCTATAAAAAACTGGCGCAAACGCTGCTGCAACACAGTTTTTGATTCAGATCGAGCTCTTCCAACTCTCGTCTCGAATCTGCAACTTTTTAATAATTTAATCTAACGCTTTGAGTAGTCATTTTCCAGTAGCCCAATAATTACAAAACAAATACAAGACAAACTATAGCAATTAAACTGTAATCGCACTTCTGACACCAAATTGTTACGGGCCACTGGGGATGTGACTAATCAAATCACAATTTAAATTCTAAACCCTAATTTATTTACTTAATTTATTAACTTAATAAATACAAATAGGTCCCTTAAGCTACTTAATCTAATAACAATTATACTTAGGTCGAACTTATATCTAATTACACTAATATGTATATTACACAATACTTATCTTTAATATCTTAATACTAGGTGTCACAATTATACATAAGAATCCATTACACTGACACACAGAGACTGTTACTACACTCACTGACACTGTTAATCACTGACACTAACTCACTGAACTGCCACTGACACCCGACTGATCGTTACTTGATCACTGACACATGGATACAGCCCCACTAGGCTAGAAGTCGGCATATGTAAAGCTACGCCGAACATTCTAGATCATTCTAGCCAGGTTACAGGTCTAGGCCCTTCTGGCCCACCGTGACCCTTCTAGGCCGGCCTTTCCAGCTACCTGCCGCCCGGTCCGCCCACGGCACCCCCAACCTCACCTGACCGTAACAATGTGAAACGTTCGGGAAATTCAAGGAATTTAAAAACGAAGTAGAAAAGCAGCCTGAAACCCAAATAAAAATTATTAGAACAGACAATGGCAAATACTATGTGAACAAAAAATTTGAGAATTGCCTCAATCAACATGGAATACTACACCAGAAGTTTTCTCCTTATTCCCCAGTTCAAAATGGTGTGAGTGAGAGAGTTATAATTGCACCTTGATGGAGAAAATGAGGACTATGCTGGAGGATGCTGGCCTCGATAGAAGATATTCGGGTGAAGCGGTGACCACTGCTACATTTCTTAAAAACCGTTGTGGTACCAAAACAATGGATTACAAAACACCAGAAGAAATGTGGAGTGGCAGAAAAGTTAATGTTTCCTTCCTTAAAACTTTTGGGTGTAAGGCAATGAGGTTTATTCCTAAGGAAAATCACCGCAAACTTGATGCAAATTCTCAAGAGTGCATCTTTGTGGGATATTCCACTGAATCCAAAACCTACAGACTTATAAATCCGAGAAATCCTACACGAATTTTCATTCAAGTGATGAAAGCCACACCCTGTGAAGTACCTGAAGACCCTAAATATGAAAATCGTATCCCATTAATATTCCAAGAAAAAAAAAGTAGAGAGACTTAACTCGCTAACTAACGAACCATTGGAGCAAGAACCATTTCTTGGTTTTGATGATCAGACTGTGAAGTCTGAACCAGTCATTGAAGAACATCCAAAGTTAAGAAGTTCTGAACGTAAGAGGAAAATTAAAGTTTTCCCCGATCATGAGCTTTATTTATCTCGTTGAGAAAGAATTGATATGGATGAAATAAATGGACCAGATAAATAGACGTGGACTGCGGCAATGGAGAAGGAGTTAAATGCTAAAATTAATGACACCTATGAAATAGTAAATTCCCCACCAAACGTAAAGGCCCTGAACACAAGATGGGTGTTGAAAAATGAAAACCAGGAAAACATTAAAATATACAAAGCTGGACTTGTTGTTAAAGGCATGTTAAAGACATTTCCCAGGAATAGATTATTTTTGTTTTATTGAAATAAATGTACAATCTGCCTCAGTAAAAGGAAATAGGTACAGAGATAAATGTATTCTTCCATATCATATATACAAATACACACACTCACACACACACACACACACACACACACACACACACACACACACACACACACACACACACACACACACACACACACACACACACACACACACACACACACACACACACACACACACACAAAACTAATAATAATAAAAAATATAAATAAAATAAATATCTTCATAAAAAGAAAACTAATAATTATTTACAATCATTAAAAAAAAAAAAAAAAAAAAAAAAAAAAAAAATACAAAACATTAATAACAATTAAAATTAAAATACAAAAAATTGATTCATACTTTATATACAAGACAAACACACTCATCCCGGGGAACCCTGAATCGAGCCTATTCCCCACTTATTGAGAGTCAAGGCCTGACCCTAAAAGATCCCAGCGCTGCTCTCAAAGCTGCAGTAGAGGCTGAGTGGGAGCGCTATGGCCACAGATGCTCAGGTCATTACTAGGACTCCAACATAACTTTATTTATTACAAAAGGTCTAGGGGGCCATTGCCGTTTTACACTTCTGGGAGGGTTATAAGGATGGTTGTGACCTATCCATGGATTGAGCCAGAGGATTGGGATGATTAGATAGATTTAAATGAAATTTTGAGAATTTTTAAAGAATGAGATCAAGGATAAAAGGTATTTTTAGGTCATTATGTTGGGTTTTATTAGTAACATAATAAGGTGCATTAACAATTGTTCGGAGGACTTTGGATTGGAAAGATTAAATACGTTTGATATTGGATTGTCTTGCTGTTCCCCACAGTTCAAGTCCGTAGGTCCAAATAGTTTTTAAGATTGTTTTGTATATGAGGAGTTTGTTATCAACTGAGAGATGAGGATTCCTGCCTAGTAGTCTGGCAGTTGGCTGAATCTCCTGTTTAGGGTCTTGTCTAAAAAGACAAAAAGTCTAGTTTGAGAGTCCAAGTCAGTTTTTTGTCAAGATGAAAGCCAAGGTAACTTACTGTGTCGGATATAGTTATAGGGATATTATTGAAGTGGATGGGAGGACAGGATATGCGGCGAATAGTGAAAGTTATAATACTGTATTTGGCTTCATTAACTTTTATTCTCTACTTGTTGCCCCAAGCTTCAATCTGTAGAAGATGTATTTGGAGGTTGAGGATAGCAATTTTAGGATCTGGATATGATGATAGGATAGCAGTATCATCAGCAAATGTGGCTAAAAAGGTATTATGGTTGGTTGGTATATCAGCAGTGAAAATATTATAGAGAACAGGACCTAGGACACTACCTTGTGGCACACCGACATCTCTCTCTCTCTCTCTCTCTCTCTCTCTCTCTCTCTCTCTCTCTCTCTCTCTCTCTCTCTCTCTCTCTCTCTCTCTCTCTCCCTCTCTCTCTCTCTCTATATATATATATATATATATATATATATATATATATATATATATATATATATATATATATATATATATATTCAATATTCAATATATATACTGCTTGTTTTCAAGAGCAGAGGATATATGATCAACAACACGAAGGGCTTGTTGAACAGTGGAGTAACCGGTCCGGAATCCAAATTGGTCGGAAGGAATGCTTTGGGATTCGAGTATAGGTAGGATGCGTTTTAAAAAGATTTTTGAAAGGATGAGAAGGAGACTTATAGGTCTATATGATCAGGTTTTGTTGGGAGGTTTGCCTGGGTTCAGGAAAAGAATGATGATGGAGTGTTTCAATATCAGAGGAAAGTGGATTGTGCGAAGGATACAATTATATATGTAAGTAAGGAATATGATGTCGGAGGATCTGGTGAGAAGATTCATTTCAACATTTTAAAAGGAATTTGACCCCTCTGAGGTCAAATTGTTCGGAATGGGAAATAAAGGTCCTGGAGAAGTTCTTGGCAAATTCTTCTGCTCTATTCTCATCTGAGGCAGCCCACGATCCATCTTCACGTCGGAGAGCATGGGAAATATTGTGATATTTGAGAATTTTTTTGTTACATTCCAGAGAGAATTGTCAGAGGTAGAGAGGGAAGGAAAGATATGAGTTGTAGGATTCGTATCTAAAGGAAGCCAATTTCTTTTTAACTAATTTGGTATTGTAGTTAAATGTTCTCCGATCAACAGGATGCCTGGTTGTTTGCCATAGGGATCTGGAATGCCGTTTGGTTTGGATAAGGTCTATTAGTTCTTGTGGTAAAGGATTTTTTATACGGTTTTTATAGGAAGGTTGAGGAAAAGATGCATTCCAAGCAGCTTGTTGAATCGAATACATTAAGGAGTTGGCAGCATCCTCGGGATCTTGGGGTGTTTTCAGGGACACTTTGAGGTCTATGGAAGAAGAGATTGTCGGAGGGTGAAGACCTGGTCTACGGTTGATTTGCCCTTCCGAAAACCGCACTGGTAGGGACCCACAAAGGTCTTCACCCTCCGACAAGTGCTGGAGAGGGGTAGGGAATTCAACATCCGAACCCACCACTTATTCATAGACTTTGAAAGTGCCTACGACAGTATTGACCGTAAAGAACTTTATATCGCTCTAGAAGAACTTGGAATACCCCAAAAGCTCTTAAGAATGTGTCAGGTTACGATGGAGGGTGTAGAATGCTACGTAAGGGTCCAAGGCGGGATGACCGAGCCAATCTTCTCAAGTAGGGGTGTCCGTCAGGGTGATGCATTGGCCTGCCTTCTTTTTAACATCGGCCTTGAAAAAGCCATCAGAAGTTCCCAAATCCAACTGGGTAGCACCATATTTAATAAAACGGTTCAGCTGCTTGGGTATGCCGATGATATTGATATCATGGGACGATCGTTTCAGGCTGTCTCAAATGCGTTCCTTCTCCTTGCTGAGAACGCCAGGAGAATGGGTTTGTTAATAAACGACGCGAAAACGAAGTACATGGTATCAGGAGAACGGACAGTACAGGGCGAAGAAGTCAGAATTGGGGATTACAAATTTGAGAAAGTTAACGAATTTGTATACCTCGGCTGTCAAGTGAATGTGGATAACAACATATCTGGGGAAATTAGGTCACGGATCAGCAAATCAAGCAGATGTTTCTATGGCCTACGTAACCATTTCCGAAGCTCCCTGCTTCCGAGAGCAACCAAGGTACAGCTGTATAAAACCTTGGTCCGCCCAGTCCTGAGCTACGGTTCTGAGACCTGGACACTCACGAAGAAAGATGAGTCCGCATTACTTATCCACGAGAGGAAGATCCTGCGATCTATCTATGGTGGAATTATGCAGGGACAAGAGTGGCGTCGACGAACCAACCAAGAACTATATGCTCTCTTAAGGGAACCGAATATAGTAAAGTTTGTTCGGCTTGGAAGGCTAAGGTGGGCTGGACACCTTGCGAGGATGAATGAGGGTTCCATTCCTAGGAGGACATTGCTGGAGGAACTTCATGGAACCAGGCGAAAAGGAAGACCCAAACTGCGTTGGCGAGACGGTGTTGCGCATGATGCCCGGACATTGCTTGGGGTGCGTAACTGGATGGTGGCTGCGCAGAACCGGGACATATGGCGTGGGCTGATTGAGGAGGCCTTGACTCAGTAATGAGTTGTTGCGCCGCTGATGATGATGATGATGATGAAAGAAGAGATTATAGGGAAACATTTTCTCCTGTGGCTAAATACTTTTCAATCCGATACCTATTGCCCTATGCAGCAAAACGGAACCTGCATGTTGATCACATGGATGCGACAACTGCTTATTTACATGGAGAATTAGAAGAAATCATTTTTGAGAATCCACCACCTGAGTGCGTTAAAAAATCAGAAAAAGATAAAATATAACTCTTAAAAAAGTCAATATATGGATTAAAACAAAATGGTGGCTCTTGGAATAAGAAATTACATGAAAAACTATCAACCCTTGTCTTTGTGCAATATATCTACATCTTCAGAACAGAAAAAGTATTTCTTATAATAGCAGTATATGTAGATGAGATTTAGGGCTATGAAATATATTCATTTGCATATTTCTCTTAACTAACTAAAACATCTAATATTATCAAAATTTATATGTTTTGAGGCATTTTGAATAAATTTGAGCTATTTTTAATTTGCATATTTTGCCATAAATGCATATTTCTACATATTTTGAACTAGACTTGCATATTTACCTACATATCCGACATATCAGCATTTGACATTTGAATTTTTTTGTTTCCGAGCAGAAAAAAATAAAATATAGATAAAAACCGAAAAATAGCTATAAGAACTCCCATTCTTTTCTTATTTTCGCCTAATCAATACGTTTATATGTGCCGAAGTGCTGATTCTTCGGTTTCAACGAACTTTCGATCGTATTTGCTTCTCTTAGAATTATTGAATCCGATTAATTTCTCGTTTATACTTCGCTAAAATACGTAGAATATTATGACTTCACTTTTCATCTCACCCTTTTTCCTTCCATCATTCCATTACACAGTCTCTCACACAGTGTTCACCGAGACATATCATTCGTAAACTGTTCTTTTGTGTTAATCTAAAATACCGAAATTCACTCTTTCAAAGACAAAATATCTTGTTGGAAAGTACTTAGGTGAGCTTTCAAATGAGACTTTCAAGAGTGATGGATTTTATATTATGCAGATTATCTATTTTGTTCAAAAACCTGAAAAAGTGGTAGTCTGCAATTCAAAACTACAACAGTGAATAAGTAGCATGAATAATTCGGGAGAGTTTCTTTATGGTCGTTACTTATTGTTTTTGATGTATATTGTTCTGCTTCAAAGTATAAGTATTTTGGTTGTGATTGTTGTTTGAGTTTTCTGGAAATTAATGTCATGATTTTTTTCGTTTTAAATGTTTCCTGTTTAATGTGTTTTATTTATCTTTAATAAAGGTTTTTAACATTTGTTTTTGTTTTTTTATATTTAACATTTTAATGTTTTTCTTCTTAATGTTTCCCTTTTCAACACAATAATTTATATAAACTTGAGTTTGTACTTAAGTATAGGTATGTGTTGCGATTTTTTTATTTTCTTAATAATGCAGACAGTTGCATATTTTCGGTATTTTATTGCATATTTTACCCAACATTTCTGCAAATATGTATATGTGCATATTTTTCAGTTTTTATTGCATATAATTCACAGCCCTACTCATATTTTACGACGATCCTGAAAAAACATCAAAAATCAAAGAAAAGTTAATGAGTTTCTTTAAAATGACAGATTTAGGTGAGGTAACAAAATGTTTAAGAATAGAAATAACTAGGGACCGGAAGAATGGTAAAATATTATATCCTACAACAACAAGTTCTAGAGAGATTTAACATGAGCCATGCTAACCCTGTTGCCCTTGAAATCCAGAAATCGACTTTAATGTTGAAACAAGTCATGAGGATGAAAAACTGAAAAATATCCCTTACCAAGAAGCTATTGGTAGCTTACTGTACCTTTCACAGATTTCCACGCCTGACATCACCTTCGCTTAGCATCTTCTTAGCAGGTTTAACAACTGTTACTCAAAGACTCACTGGAATGCCTTGAAAAGGGTGTTAAGATATGTGAAAGGCACCATAGACTATAAATTAACTTTCTCTAGTGATGGTGATAGTGAACTAATAAGTTTTTGTGATGCTGACTGGGGTAATAAAATAAATGATAGATACTCTGTTTCAGGATTCTTTATCATGATTCAGGGAGATCCAATTGTTTGGAATAGTAAAAAACATGGCCTTATCAAGTTGCGAGGCGGAATATATGAGCATATCTTCAACCTTACAAGAGTTGATTTGGTTAGTACTCTAATTTCCAAAATAGATAGTGATGTTGTAAGTGGACCGAATAAGTTATTTTGTGATAATAATGGGGTGTTTGCCATATGTTGAGTCATCCTGTTGTAAATATTTCCACTGGGGCTCGTTCATATGGCCCTTACCACTTATTCGAGAGCTAGGTTAAATATTATGGGTGAAAGTGGGTCACCTTGGCGTACTCCCCTTCTAACTTCAAACTCTTTTGAGAGGAGTCCACCGATTCTTACCTAGACTTTAGTATTTCCAACATATTGCATATGCTGACGATGTGGTCATCGCAGCACGTACTTTACCAGCCCTTTCTGGAGTGCTGGGAGAGTTTGAAGCAGCGGCGATGGATAGAGGACTGAAGTTGAATCAGAGCAAGACGGAGTTTATGATTACAGCAACAAACCAACCTCGCTGAGAAGAGGAGGTGCATATTAATGAGCATAAGTTTCTATGGTGCAAGAGCTTTAAGTACGTAGGTTCCCTAATAACGGAAAAAAACGAAATAAGAACTGAAATTAAAGCCAGAATTACAGCAGGCAGCAGATGCCTATACGCTCTTAATAAAATACTGAAGTTCCGAGCATTATCACGCGCTGCAAAAGTCATCATGTATAAAACAGTCATAAGGTCTGCGGTAGTGTATGGAAGTGAGTGCTGGACAATAACAAAAGGGAACGAGACAATACTTCAAGTTTGGGAAAGGAAAGTTCTCAGAAGAATTTTTGGCCCAGTAAACGACCATGGAAATTGGAGAATAAGGAGGAACAAAGAATTGAAAGAGCTATTCGGGGAACTGAATGTAGTGGCGGTCATCAAGGAAGGTGGTTTCGGTGGCTGGGACATGTCCAACGGATGCTGGACGAGACTACCGAAGAGGATGATGAATGACAGACCGGATGGTACCAGTTTAAGAGAAAGGCCTAGAATAAGGTGGCAGGATAATGTCGAGGCGGACCTGAAAAATCTAGGAATAAGAGGATGGCGAAGAAAAGCTATGGATAAACCGCAATGGTCATCTCTTCTGCGTGAGGCCAAGGTCCATCTAGGGCTGTAGAGCCAAGCAATAAATAAATGGGGAGTATAAAAAAAATAGACCGTTTCTTAAACAAATATTTGTATTATTATTTCTTTGATATAAAATACAATTATTACTCAAAGTATAGTCCATTGTTATCTACCGTCATTACCCATCCGCTAGCCTTGGGATGGCTGTCAAAGAACTCTTGGACAACATTTTCAACTTCTGCAAAATTATCAAATTTTTTCCCTTGAAGAAAATGAGCCATGGATCGAAACAAGTAGTAATCCGAAGGTGCGAGGCCTGGACTATATGGTGGATGAGGCAGGAGTTCAAACTTTCACAAATTTCTAGCCTCTTAGCTAATTGTTGAGGAGTAAGTTCGTGAGGGACCAGTCTACAAGACTTTTTCACCTTCCCCATGGGGAGAAGATGCCGACAAACAGTATCTTTCGACATACCACACTCCCTGGCAAATTCGCGAGTACTTGTGGACGGATTTGACTCGACAGCTTCCTTCAGAACCTCATCAATATCCATTAAGGGCCGCCCGGAGCCCTTCTTCCTTTCCAACGTCATAATTTTATCTCTGAAACATCTCGTTCCAGCAAATATTAATAAAGGACAACAAATGATTAGAACAGGATTTTTACAACTGTTCGATAAACCACATTTGCAAAATTTAGAGCATGAGATAGAGTTAAATGTTCTCATACAACGTTTTTCCTCCTGAACTTCTCGCGTGGAATTAGCTGCTATCATCACATAGCAAAAGTGCAGTTTTTGTTTTTAATTTTTCATACGAGTTATGCGCTTGCGCCATCTTTAGATAGATCGTATTCACATCGCTCTGTTATAAATTCTATTATCTAGTGAGTTTTCTTTAGTTTTTTCACTTCAAAAGTGTACAGAACTAATTATTAACAGCAGTGGCCAGTGAGTAATTATTAACAGTGAGTACAATAATGACTTATTGAATCTATTTAACTTATTAGTTATGAAGAGATATGTGCTCTAGAGATAAGGAATAGGACGGTGGGGATAATTCCTTACTTGCCTTTCACGGCCAAGTTTAGTTTGGCGATAGCCCTCAACACAAGAGGTTGGGCTTACGCCCCGTAGACAAAACACGCTACGACCTTTTTAATCTTTTTAATTTTATTTTTATCTTATTTTTTTTTTTTATTATTATTATTTTTTTTTATATCTACCTCAATACTGTGAGCGCTAAATGAGATATTTCCACATGGTGATGTCATCAAAAAATAGCAAGAGAAGCCGTTCACTAGAAACTATTAGAATGAGCCCCGCGAAGCAAAAGCCGAGGATATCGAAGAGAAATACGCCACCCCCTTCGCCGCCATCTATAAATCCTCAACCAGGGACGTCAGCTCAAGAGATGATAGAAGAGTCTCCCTTCTTCACTCCAAATCCGTACCAGGTGCTTACTAATACAGATGTCGAAACCATGGAGTCAAATACTGCATCTCAACCTCCACGGCCTCCTCCTATCTTCGTCAGAAACGTAGGAAATTTCGCATTACTGTGCAGCCAACTAAATAACATAATCGGCACCGGAAAATACTCATGTGTAAACAGAACCAAAGACACAAAAATCATGCCGGATTCCCCTGATACCTACCGCCGTATAGTTAAATACCTATCGGAAACGAAAGCTGATTTTCACACTTATCAGCTTAAGGAAGAGAGATCACTGAGAGTCGTCATAAGGAACCTCCACCCAACAACACCAACCGAGGCCATTAAAGAAGAATTAATAGCCATGGGCTATAAAGTTCGACAGGTGACTAATGTTCTGAAAGATAACAGGACACATCCCGGGGCTAGCGGCAAAACCCCATTACCCTTATTCTTCGTGGACCTAGAATCAACCCCTGGAGTTGAACAGATTTATGAGGTATCATCAATCTACTATACAAGAGTAAATTGCCACAGTAAATTGTATATTGCCACCACATACCGAGATGCGTAAAATGCAAGCAAATGCATAAGACAAATGAATGCACGAAATCTCGAGATGTCCCAGCAGTCTGTGCCCTCTGTCAGCAAGGTCACCCAGCCAACTACAAAGGCTGTCAGACGTACAAAAACCTACGTAACAGGTTCCAGCCAAACCGCCCAAATGCCGAAGAAACTTTACGGACCAGAGGAAGACAACCCTCAAAAATTGCCACCTCATCTGTTTCTTTTGCTGAAATGCTGGGCGGAAAAAGATGCCAAAATGAAAATGGGGCCGTGCCGATTCCTCCCCAACAGCCTCAATTGTATGACCCTCAACCTTAGCAACCATTGCCTCAACCACAGTTCCAACAGACCACTCAACATACCCCAGCACCATCAATCCAGCCTAATCCACACACCCTTCATCAAATCCCCCACATTCCTCCTCCCCCAACTACCTCAGATCTCACATCCTTATTTAATTCCTTCCTATCAGAGTTAAAAATTGTTATCACCCCACTTATATCACTCCTTACAAATGTTATCCCTCTTCTAATTCCTCTTCAAAAAAATCCTTAAATGTCTCCCACAAAACCCTTATCCATTCTCCTTTGGAATGCGAATGGTATTCGTAACCACACTAACGAACTAACATCCTTACTGCAAGACAAAGAAGTTGACGTAGCATTAATCACAGAAACCCGATTGACCAGTAGACAACGCTTCAATGTACCACAATACCGAACATACCGAACAGACCACCCTGACGGTAGAGCTCATGCCGGAACTGCTATCGTCATTCACCATTCCCTCTCTCACCATGAATTCCCTTTACCAGCAAATGAATCCCTACAATCCACAGCAGTTGTCATCAAAACCCTCTCCTTTCCCGTCACGATTGCAGCGGCCTACTGCCCCCCAAATAAACCAATTTCCACATCCCAGTTTAACTCCTTTTTCAATTCCCTAGGCCACCACTTTCTATTAGGCGGTGACTTCAATGCTAAGCATCAGCAATGGGGTTCAAGAACCACTAACTCCCGTGGGCGAGCATTGCAGTCATCACTTAGTTCACAAAGATCCTTTATTTCTCCCGGAACACCTACCTATTGGCCCACAGATCCTAACCGAAACCCCGACCTTCTTGACTTCTTTATACATTCAGGCATAGGACCTCTTCATTACTCTATAGAACGCCTGGATGAACTTTCCTCCGATCACAGCCCTTTAATCTTAACCCTCTCAGTCACTCCAATCCCGAAACCTCCTCCCCCATCATTTATGAGAGGGCCTGTTGACTGGAACCTCTTCCGTCAAACTATTTCCGACTCCATAGACCTCAGAATATCCCTAAAAACTCCCCATGACCTTGACAATGCCACTAATACCTTCACAAATATAATCCAACAAGCAGCCTGGGCTGCATCCTCACCTCGTTCCCCTCCCAAAGGTCGAAAGAAAAATCCTTTATCCCAAGATCTACTGGACCTTATTCAATCCAAACGCCGTGCCAGAGCCATTTGGCAAAGATCCAGGCATCCAGACGATCGGAAATCCTATAATTACCTTACTAAACTCCTTAAAAAACACATGGCTACCTTCAGATCTGAATCCTATAATTCCTATGTTTCTTCACTCTCTGCCTCTGACAATTCCCTCTGGTCTACCACTAAAAAAATCCTAAAATACCAACCTACCTTCCATCCTCTCCGACGTGAAGATGGTACATGGGCAGCTTCTGACGAGAACAGATCCGAAGAATTTGCCCAGCACCTTTCCAGCATATTTCTCCCCCATCCTGAATCTAACCCCACTCACACAACAATGGTTCATGAATTTCTTGATTCTCCGATTCCTCTTTCCTTACCTCCTAAAGCAATTAACCCCTCTGAGGTCAAATTCCTTCTAAAACAATTAAAACCCAGTAAATCCCCTGGATATGATCTCCTCGGCTCAAAGATCCTTGGGCAACTTCCTCATAAAGCAATCATGTTCCTTACCTACCTATACAACTGTATCCTCCGGACAACCTATTTCCCTTTGCTATGGAAACACTCCATTATTATCCTTTTCCTAAAGCCGGGCAAACCTCCCAACAAACCTTCATCATATAGACCAATTAGCCTTCTTCCAATCCTTTCAAAAATTTTTGAAATGCTCCTTCTAAAACGTATCCTACCCATCCTTGAATCACAAAATATTCCTTCTCACCAGTTTGGATTCCGTACTAGTCATTCCACCGTCCAACAAGGCCTCAGAGTCGTTGACCACATATCCTCAGCACTTGAAAGCAAACAATATTGCTCCGGCGCGTTTCTGGACATAGCACAAGCTTTTGACCGGGTATGGCATGACGGTTTGCTTTTCAAACTCAAAACCCGTTTACCTCAATCACTATTCCTAGTTCTTCAATCCTACCTCTCTAACCGTTCCTTTCGAGTTCGCTGCGGAATGGAATACTCAAACTGCTACTCAATAGAGGCTGGTGTTCCACAAGGTAGCGTTCTCGGTCCAGTTCTATATATCCTCTATGCTGCAGATATCCCAACTACTCCTGATACTTTCCTAGCAACATTCGCTGATGACACTGCAATCCTTTCATCCCATCCTGATCCCTCAATAGCATCCTATAATCTCCAATCCCACTTATCCCTGATTGAAGACTGGTGCGATGACTGGCGGATCAAAGTAAATGAATCTAAATGCACCAACGTTGTCTTTACCCTTCGCCGCTAACCCAGTCCTCTTATCTATTTCAATGGTATTCCACTACCTAAAGCTGATACAGCTCGGTATCTTGGTTTCTACCTAGACAAAAGACTTACATGGAACCCACATACTCGACTCAAAAGGCAAGAACTTAACAGACGCTTCAGTCAATTGTATAGACTACTAAATAGGACATCCCACCTTTCCATTAAAAATAAACTTCTCCTATACCAAACCATCATTAAACCTATTTGGACCTATGGACTTGAACTGTGGGGGACAGCAAAAAAGTCGAATATCAATCGCATTCAATCCTTCCAATCCAAAATCCTCCGAACTATAGTAAATGCTCCTTACTATGTTTCCAACAAAACCCTACATAACGATCTCAATATACCACACGTCCTCGACCTCATACCTCTTAAATTTTCGAAATTCCATCGCAACCTTTCATTTCATCCTAACCCTCTGGCTCAATCTTTATCCAGCTCCACCCATCCTGATAATCCACCTCGCAGACTAAAACGGCAGTGGCCCCGAGATCTTTTGTAAAATTTATTTATTATGGAGTTCTGGCAATGGCCAGCTTCTCCACTCATGTCCGGCGTGAATGTACTATAGCGCTCTCACTCAGCCTCCACTGGGTTTTTTACACCAGTGACGCAGCTGAGAGAGAAGAGCTGGGACCTCTCTATGCCTGGCTTGTCCCTCCATAATTGGAGGGAGGGGTCTGGCTGGGGGTCCCTAGGATGAGTGTGTATTGTAAATAAAGTACGATTGTGTTTTTAACTTATAATTTAATTTTGTTTTATTTTTTTATTACTACTATTTATTTATTTTTACTTACTCATTTTTTTTTTTTTTTTTATTTTAGTATTTAATTTTATTTATTTGTATATTGTTCATGTATAGGAAGTTCTTTCTGTTATCTTTATATTTATTTTATTTTGTATATATAATTTTTTTTTCTCTCTCTTTTTGTACATAATGTATGAATGTAATCACATGCCATCTATATTACTTATTGCCCACATTTGTGGCAGATTGTAATATTTACTTAATAAAAGTTCTAAAAAAAAAAAAAAAAAAAAAAAAAAAAAAATTTTTCATTACCCTTATATGATTCAGAACAAGGCAAGTAACTTTTTATATTGTGAAATATAAAGAAAAAAGGATACTGCCTTTTCTTTTTCTGCAATAGGCAGTACTTTAGTGACATTTTAAGGTTTTTTTGAGAAGGTGTAATAATTTAATAATTGCAATAATAAAAATAATTTTTAGAGAAAAAAACAAAACCGACTTCAAGATTAAACCTACATATACAAACTGGAACGAAAACTGGAACTGGTTCCAATAGTGGAACGAAACCGAAAATCTCATTCCGCTTATAAGTCGGAACGTTTGGTTTTTGTTTTGAACAGGAACAAGAGTTAGTAGAATAAAAATAATTTTTAGAAAAAAAAAAAAAAAAAAAAAAAAACCAACTTCAAGATTTAACCTACATATACAAACTTGAACTAAAAATTAAAAAAAAATATTTTAATTGCTTCAAAACAAAAACCATTAATACAATTTATGTATTATTCGATATTACAATTTATTCGATACATCACAATTTATAATCAGTTATTTTTGGAGTCGGTGCCAACCAAAACACAGAATTTGAAAAGAAATTGTAATCGTAAAGATCCTCCCACAGTTTCTTCACCGCCACACCGCTGTCTCCGGCATTCGAAAGTTTATTGTAAAGGTAGGATTAAACTGCCCTTCTTGGCTGGCACCGACTCCAAAGATAACTGGTCATAAATTGTGAATAGGTATATAAGTATCGATAATTTCGTTGATTTTCATTTTAATGGTTTTTGTTTTGAAGCAATTAAAATATTATTTTTTATTTTTTAGTTCACATTTCTATATTTAGGTTTAATCTTGAAGTCGGTTTTGTTTTTTTCTCTAAAAATTATTTTTATTTTTCACTTTTTAGTGGTGAGTGTATTTTTGTTTATACAGTCAGTTCTCGATCTTCAAGCTTCAAGCCGAGTTGTTCAAGCTGAACAAATAGAGTTTGAAAGTCGGATTAGACAATTAGAAAACCAATTATATTCAAATTTAAAACAAGAGGAAATCAAATTAAATCAAATCGAAAAAAAAATTTATTTTAGAGAAATTTGAAAAAAATCAATCAGATCCTAAAGAATGGTTAGCTAAATTTGAAGAAGAATGTAGCCGCTTCCAGGTAAATTCCGATAGTGGTAAAATTCAGGCTTTGCGCTTTTTTGTCATGGGCCCAGCAAAAGATTGGTTTGAAATAAATCTGAAGAAAACAGGTGTAAATGGTCATTGGAATACTTGGAAGGAGTCATTCTTGAACGTTTTTGTTGATAAAGGCTGGTACATTGTTAGGAAAGTTTTTAACTACAAATATTTGGGTGGATCATTTTACCAGATTTGTATGGATCTCGACTAGTAAGGGTCAAAGCGCTCACGACTTTATAAATCTGATCCATCCAATAGCTAAAAATAAAAAGATTTCTATCGTATTAGCAGACCAGTATACTTCTATAAATTCAACCCATTTCCAAAATTATTTAGATAAAAAAGGAATTCAGATTGTTTTTACCTGCATTGATCATCCTGAATCAAATGGGCTTAACAAAAGGTTAAATCGGACGCTTGTAAATCGTTTAAGGTGCAAAATAAACAGCGAGACAAATAAAGCCTGGCCGATTCTCGCAAAGGAATGTGTCAATGAGTATAATGATACAATTCATAGCTCGACGAAATTTGCACCATCTTACTTACTCCTAGGGAAGAAACTAGCTATATCTCCTCTTATCGAAGACAATCCATCTTCTCTTGAAGAAGACCGGAAAATAGCTTTTCAAAATTCTTAAAGGAGTTTTCAAATAAACAAACATAGAATAGACAAGAATAGAAGACAGCAAGATTTCAAGATTGGCGATTTAGTATACATCGAAAACGGAAACAAATTAAATCGCAACAAACTGGACCCCGTATGGATAGGGTATATTATTAAATAGGGTCTGGTCCCCTTTCTCTACAAAACTATTATTATCTTTTTTCTTTCATCGCCCTGATACTTTATTTTCATAAATTGTATAATAAGTTGCTTGATAAATCTATTAATTACAAATTTCATGATTTCCTTCTCGGGACTATTATCTATTTGGCAAACTATCTCAGCTTTCGACTATTTGGCAAACTTAGTTATTTGGATTTTTGATCGAAAACGCTGACTGAAATATTTCAATTACTTCATTCATTCATTCATTAAAAAAAAAAATATTATTATTTATTTTAATAATAAATAAATGAAATGGCTTGTACTCATACCGGTAAAAACAGGATAATAAGAAAAATAAAAGATTATCCTTGAAATTAAAAATTTATAATTAAAAAAAAGTAAAATATATATGAAAATAATACCTGGAAATAATATCTATAACAATTCGTTTGCTGTATTAACTTTTTATATTATTTTCCACATAAAATTTTGTTTATAATCATTGTCTTATTAGCAGTTCTGAAAAACCATTTCATTCTAAAATGCGATCAATCTTTTACCCAATATATGACCAACAATGGACTAATATTAAACTTACAAATGTTTAAATAAATAAAATATAAGTTTAATAAATTCTTCAATGAAGGAGTTATATATATTGATAAATAATAGTATTATAAAAAAGCATTCAACTCCTCTTTATTAATAGAAAAAACATGTGACATGTTTCGGAAAACAAGGTCCCATCATCAGACTTTAAAACAATCCCTTGGTGTTAACATGAAACTGACACGGTGTGTTAACACCAAGGGATTGTTTTAAAGTCTGATGATGGGACCTTGTTTCCCGAAACATGTCACATGTTTTTTCTATTAATAAAGAGGAGTTGAATGCTTTTTATAATACTATTATTGATTAAAATATAAGTTGTTTTTTATTTAATCCATTTATTGAAATTTAAAATTGTACAATAAATACATCTATTAAATAGGTTGATTATGATTAAAATAACATGCCAAAACTTGAAAAGAACTGCTCAGCAGTAGCACTTCAATATAAATTCTACTCTAGAAGGTCTCTAGGCCATCTTCTTTTCAGACGCCTCAGGTTATCGAGAATAGATGGGGAACCAAGTTGAGAGACTATTGGATTTGTGTGGTTATGGATAAAATATAAGTTAAAATGGATTTTTCAGTAGATTGGTGATTAAACTATAGATAATCTACGTAAGTATTGACTAGCATTAAAAGAATTGATAATGAAAAAGACAGTAGGCCCCGAAAAGTGCGTGGCAAAGCACGACCAACTGACTCAACAACTGCGCCGCACGTTTATCGTGCTGTGCTAGACGCGCTGCGTAGCGTCGCTCGCTGTTCCATTTAAATCAATAAGTTACAAAACGTCGCATTGTGTCGCATCCTGTTGATAAATGTTCCTTGTCTAACTTAGCTACATCGAAAAATCGAAGAATCGAGCGTTCAGGAAAAGAAAAAGAAAAAAAAAACAGAAAACCTTTTTTTGAAAATTTCTTTGCTTCCAATAGAAATGAAATATCTGCTGAGCTGTTTCATATAGTTTTTTTGTCAAACGAACTATACAGACGATAGTACAATTTAAAATTATTAAATGGAATATAATGTGCTCAGCTTTAGCGTGCACTAACAACTGAATTTCTCCTTTAATTAAATAATGTTTATAATTTTTCTCCACTCAACTCTCTGTTAGCGGCCTAAATGCAAGGATGTATTTTCATTAGAACACCACTGACAGGGATTAGTAAAAATTTTAAATTTAGTGAATTTCACGTATCTTTCAGGAGCGATTTCCACAAAAAAATAAAAAATCCAATGTATTATGAAATTTGATTCAACCTTTGAGCTTGTCAGGCTCACACTTGTTAGAATTTCGTAGTTGTCAAGTTTTGTACGGTTCGCTCCTGCATATATACTTATTTCTGTCATATAATTTTCTATATTATTATTCGTCACAAAGCCTTATCATAGAGTAATTGCAGTTATAAAATAGGCTGTTAATAAATCAAATATTGAAATTCTGTCTAAAAAAATCAATTGTATCTCTTATGTATGATTGAAATGAATAAGAAACCTAATGATAGCTACATCTGATAATAACCAAACATATCCGATAACTCTTATGCTTGAAGAGATTATAGATTTCTCTTAAGTTTTGCCGAGTCTTAAATAATTTGAAGGTTAGTTCGCAATTTTTGTCATCTTAATTTTTATAATTAAGAGGATAAAGAGGATGAGTAATTAGCGCTTTAAGCATAAATTTATTAGAGCCGAAAAAGGATTATTGAGTAGATAGGATAAGGCGTGGACATTGGTGTTAGAGAAGGAGGGAATGATGATGTGACGTAGGAGGGAGCTAGCCAATGAGCTGCTCCTCACCGTCCCTACATAAGGTCCCCCTGTTCAATGCCGTTCTCCATTCTCTTAGGCTTCTCCAGTTGGTCGACAGTGTTCAAGTAACTAACTAGTTTTGCTATAACACTTGTTATTTTTTTAACCGTTGTATTCTATTAGTTGTATTTTTATATTTAGTAATCATGAGGGAAATCGTTCATATTCAGGCTGGACAATGTGGAAACCAGATCGGGGCCAAGGTATGTTTAGTAAAATTAGTAAAATATTATGAGGCTTAATTAAAACATCAATTTTAATTCATATTTTATTGAAAAATAAATCTGGCCAAATGTGACAGGCTTTTTCATCAAACAAATCATTCAGGTTTGTTCTTGTTAAGCTTATCAGCCAAGTTTGTTGCAAAAAAACATTTTTTATTTATTTTATCAACACAGAAAAGGAATACACATTTCAACTATTAATCAGCATTAGTATTACTCTTCAATATGTTTATTTACTTACTCTTGAGAGTACTTGGAATTTTCTAATTGTTTGATTAAATGAAAGTATAATTGTTTGATTGAGGACAATCGAAACTTGCAACGAAGAATAAAATATACGTAACAATTATTAACGAAAATATTAACTTTACTTTTTACTTTTATTGTTTTTACTATATGATTGATTCTGTTACTGAAGGTTTAAATGTAAGGTCAGTTAAATTTTTCATTATTTATTATTTATCTAAAGGTCTAAATGATTGTTATTTTAACAAACCCGAAATGTTATAGCTGAAATTGACAATTCGTTCGCAAAACTAAATGTTGAAGGGTGTGAAGGTTGTTGGCGTAACTATTGAATGTGTGGCACGCACAACCAGTTAATTGTTTACCATTTATTTAAACCCTTTCGTTAAGACTCACATTCAATTTAATCTCCAGCTTTTATAATATAAGACCATATAATCCTCAGGGCAATATTCCCTCAAACCACTACTATTTTATGTTAATGTTTCCTTCACAAAATGACCCATTATCATACTGGATTATGTCTCAGAATGATGAAAAAACTTGTAAAATTTTCTAGAATACGTCTCATCTTGGTATTGCTCATGATAAAAATTTACCATTTTCACTAAATTAATTATATATTTAATTTAAGTAAAACGCTGATGTAATGAATCTCATTTACTGTAATTTTACATATTCCATTTAGTAATATACGGTTAACAATCACACGTTATATATTTTATTTAAATTTATTTTTCAAATGGGGTTTCATACTAACTCGGAGAGTTAATGGTTTATATGTAATCGATATAATTCATGTAAGCGTTGCCGGTAGCTAGGTTCGTTGGCCGAACGCCATAGCAACTCTAACGGTTTTCCAACGGTTTTTTCAAAGACAGAGTTCGTCCTTTTTTTTTTTTTCTTTTTTCTTTTTTTTCACTATCTGGCAATCACAATATAATTATAAAATAAAAAATCATTATTTTGAACCAATCTGATATTTGATGTATTTTTGAGTTGGAATGGTTTAAAATTTAAAATTCCGAATAGATTCTTATTTCATGGAGATCATTCAGATAAATTTAATTTGTTCTTATTTTGCATTTTTTTTTTTTTTCTAAAACATGTTATTCAGATATTGTAAGTTTTTTTATAATCCTGCCATGTTATTCCGAAATTAGTTAATAAAATATTTACTATCTACATCTTATTTATTGCCTCACTGAATAAATATCTCATCATTAAGTAGCAATATATTGTTTTATGTCTAAAATATTAATTGATCCTTTATAAGGTAAAATTGCTTTCCATTTTATTATTGAAAGGTAAGAATATATTTTTTAAATTATTGTTTAAAGGCTTACAATAGGTGAAAGTACTATTGAGCTGTCGAGAAGGCCTTAGGAATATTGAGGCCACTTCCATATCCAGCGCTGGGGCACAGCATCGCCATTTATGGTTCACTGCCTCTTCGTGCCCTCCTTTCTCCCCCAGTAGCTCTCATTTCGCTTGTCCTTATTCTTCAAATTATTTTATTTCTGAACATTCATTTTAGTTTCTATTTGTAAATTTTCTTTTTAATTGTTTTTATACAAACTTTTAGGTTAATTAACTCACGAATGATATCTATTTAATTTATTTTCTAAAATGCAAACAAATTTTCCAGTGTCCAAAGGATCTGAAGGTGTACCTATTCAAATGTCCTAAGATGGTAAAATGGTAAAGAAGTAGCTCTTATGTGAACAATCTAGGGTCTACTGTTTTTTTTGTTTTGTTTTTCTTACTTTGAATATATTTTTATCAATACTATAGAACTAATACCTAATGCTCTCACAATTGAATTGTCTTTAAAATTAAAGTTATCATGTTCATTAAAACATACGAATAAGACTCCTGAGGGTGTCCTTTATTACATTATCCAATGGTTTATGCAATTATTAAATAATTTAACTAGTGTAATCTCAAGGGAGATTACTGATTCCATCGATTTTGTTACTTTTTTCTTTCTCCAAAAAAAAATCCGCGGATTTGGAACTGGGACATTTCTGGAGAATGCTTCATAATTGTTAATTTGAACCATCTGCTTCCGCGAAAATATCTTTCACTGATGTATCCAGCGCAAATCTATATTGTACTTACAATCAGGCCCCACTTTGTATATGGGCTGACTGGGCTATAGCCCACAGCGCCAAATTTTTAGGGGCGCCAATTTCCCCAAAAACATTTTTTTGATTTTTTTTTTATGTAATGTTCCACTCTAAAAACAATCTCAATTTGGAAACAACAAAAAAAAGCTACTCTGCTATTGTAAAATTATTCTGTTCCAGTACAGTTTACTGTTTTACAGGAAAAAAACTTTGCCCAAGCGAAATTAAGAAAGAAATCTGTTGTTAAGGTTTATTTAACTTTATTCCTTTACTAAAGCTTATGTACTAACTTCAATATATATTGGTGTTGAATGAACCTTTAAAGCTCACAACGTTGGTGGTCTTATTAATGAATCTTGCTTTTGCTGTAGCAAAAGAATTTTGAAATGAATGGGGCCGTAGTTAAAAATAAAATGTCATTTAAATTAAACAATACTAAATAATTCTTATTCTTAATCACACATTAGATAATAATGTGCAATTTGACATTTGGTTTCGTCCCAAAATTAGGATTTAACCCCTTTTAAAAAAAAAAACGAAGCTAAAATAAAGGTTTTTGACTATTAGTCATATTGTTGCTGAAACCGAATGCACTTATAGATAAAGTTGTAACCAAAAAAAAGAGGTGAATATCTTTTAAAGCTGTTAAATTTATTTTTACTGTACAATAGTAAGAAATCGGAATTTCCGATCAGAATTAGTAAGGTAATGATTTTTGTGTCTCACGGTCAAAGGCGGGAAATCATTTAGGTATTGCGTATTCATCTCATCAACGGTCAAACCATCAATGACCAGTCTTTTTTTTTTTAACAATTTATTCGTTTACTGTAAAAATTGAATAAGCCATATTTTTCTAGAAATATTGATTTAACTGAAATATGCATGAAAATTATTTATTAAGATACTATATCTATGACAGAAAATCCAAAAATATAAGAACTACACAACATAACAACAAGAATTGATGAAAAGTGCCCATAAGAAAAATTGGGATTAGGAAACGGGTTATATTATAAACTACATACATACATACACTATTATGATGGCTCAGAAATACTTAATTTTAATTATAATATAATGTTCCCCATAATACATACTATGGGAAAATTATATTCAAACCTATGCTTATTTCTGTTGAAATTTAGTTTTGTACTAGCATGTATGTATGTACGGCTGAAAAAAATGTCTAGATAGTTTCCCTCCTTTTATGTAGTACTAAATAAAATAATCGAATAGACAGATAAGACGAATGAAGTTGAGAAACTTGTGCAGGAGGGCATGGTCGATGGAAGAGGGAGCGCATTGCAGACATCCCTTTTTCCGACTCCCCCCCCCCTCTCCCCACTCTCCCGAAGCAAATCGATTTAGTGACTCATGGCATTGTACTCAATCCCTATTCTGTTGGGAAATGATTCATGAAACAAATCATTTCTGATGTGTCATTTGTTTTTTTTAATAATTCAGTATTTGTTCGTTGGGGTTTTACTAAAAAAAAAAAAAAAAAAAAAAAAAAAAAAAAAAAAAAAAATATATATATATATATATATATATATATATATATATATATATATAATGTAATCTGCTTCTGTTTTATGAAATTATAATAAAACTTTTAAAGGGTAATTTTATATGTTTATTTCGTCATAAACAATCATTGGCACACGGAACATGTTTTAGAACCTAAGAGCGTTAATAGGTTCTTTTTTTTTTTTTTTTTTTATGGACCTTATTAATTGAAACCGTTAAAACTTTATTTTAACCTTAATTATTGTTTAATATTTTAAGCTTTGAATTTATTTATTTAAAAATTTCAATTCCGAAATAGCTACTTTCATTTCACATGAATAAGGACTTTTAAGGACTTTTGCGCAAACAATAAGGACCTCACAAAGATCTGTCAGTTTTGATCTGAACTAGGCCCTCGTAATGGGCTAAGGCCGCAAATTCAGATGTTCGTGTGGAGATAAGTTTTGTTTGGTAAAAAATATTTTTAAAAAAAAGTGTAGATTTATCTTTGAGAATTGTAGAGAACAGAGGTAACAATCCACACAGTATCTTGAAATTTATCGATACACTGTAATAGATGTTTTATGAATCTGTTCCAAATTCCATGCTGAATTTTCAATTCATTAATTTATAAGGAAATTGTGTTGGATGCCTATCTGAAATGCAACATAACATAGATTGTTATTCAGGAACTGTTACAGTTTCCTCAGATTCCACCACTTTAACTGTTGGAAGAGAAAGGTAATGAGGGTGAGGAAAATAAGTGCTAGCTATTCCCAGTGAACCATTCTCATCTAATCTCTAATAAGGCTAAATTTTGCAAGCCGTTTAAGGATCCAATAGCATATATAGTGGCCAACTACTAGGTTCACATTACAGATACATATTACATTTTTGATATGTTGGCGGATCAATGCTAGGTATATTATAATGTTATAATTAATAGTACATTATACTTTTAGGTAATATGTGTCGTGATATTATACTAGTATATTTTGGCTACTGAAATCCACTGACGAGAGCTGCACGTCCTGATAATGTCGTGCAACCTTTAAAATTTAGATTCATCGATTTATGTGTTTTCTACAAGCTTCCCGTTGGAAAAGGTGTCTTGTTTGACTACAAAATTTTAACCATCAAACAACTTAATATTTTGTATATTACCTTCGGTATGAATGTATATCTACCCTTTGGTGGCTTCTCTCTCGTTTCTGCCCACAATACCTTTTTTATAACCTGCAGTCTATTTATTATGGAGTTTCAATTAAAAATTTGTCACAGTTTACTATTTTATTTTTCATTTCTTCAATGCTTAGTGCATATGTAAAATAAACCACTCGCTCAAGAAATTAAAAAACCCTCAATGTTCCTTTTCAGTGGTTGACAGTTTTAATTAAATAAAATTCATATTGAGCAGACTTCGATTGAGTAAAATAAATAATTTTTGTAAAATTTGTAAGTTTATGAGAGAAACCTATTGAAATATTTTAGTAATGAACAACAACAAATATGGCGCTGCGAACCGTGTAGAACGTTGGCCTCTTCCACTCTCCATTTATATCAGTCCCCGCTCTCTACCAGTTCCTCTCTCTCTCACTCTCTCTCTCTCTCTCTCTCTCTCTCTCTCTCTCTCTCTCTCTCTCTCTCTCTCTCTCTCTCTCTCTCTCTCTCTCTCTCTCTCTCTCTCTCTCTCTCTCTCTCTCTCTCTTTCTCTCTCATCAGGATGTCCATTCATCATAATCTTTGCCATTTTATGGGAGTTCAACTCTTAATCGTCGTTCCTTGACTGTTGCTCCCAAATCAGGAGCTTTGTACAGTTATCTTAGATCCTGGTTGCTTGTTATCCTCCATACCTCTCCATCTTTAGTAGTACCATATATAATCATCATAATTTTTCATTACCACCTGTTAATAATGCCTTCATTCTTCGCAATGAGCATCCAGGTTTCGCTCACATACAGTACAACTGGTCTAAGAACTGTCTGGTACACGCTTATTTTAAGTTTTTTTTTTTTTTTTAGACTCTCATTATTTATATTTTGTTGAGGGCTCAGTAGTCTCTATTACTAGCTATTATTCTTTTCCCGATTTCTTCATCCTCTTCGTTTTATGGAGCTGGATATTAGAGAGGAGACACCAAGTACTCAAATTTAAATATCATTTTAGAAATAAATTTTACAATTTTTCTCCATGGTCCTGTCTTTCCATGAAAAGAGTCATTCTTTTCAATAATTTAAAACTGATTTACAAATGTATGTATTCAGAGATGCTGAAGCGAAATATTTGGCCTGTTTCACACTAAGCTTTTCCATTCAGTTCTTTTTCCTTTGCAGCCGACAGTGTGAAACGGTGATATGGTACAGTACCTAATAGAATTGGTATAGGAACGAATACTCTTTCGACACAAATAGGTTTCTATAAGGTTCAAACTTGTGTATAAGGAATAGAAAGCATGAAAAGCGTTCATACACATAGGGTTCAGTTTATGTTTTAATCTGATAATTAGTTATTTCATAATTATTTCTTAAAAAATATTAATGACTTATAATTATTGAGAATGAGCGGTTTACCAGACAGTGATGTGGATCGGCTGATTTCTAAACTGTATCAGGATAAATTTACCACCAGTGTAATAAGGATACATTTAGGATGCAGGAAGCATTTTGTGTTGAAATTTTAACCAACTTTGATAGATTTGACGAAAAAAAATGGATGTTTCATGTATTTACCAGGTATGCAAGTTTAAAATGTCGTTTTAATTCCAATAGAATGCGCTCTTAGCCTATTGAAGGATTTGCTTATCTCTAAACGCTATTTTGTTTGTTAGTCATTTGTTTACAAAAGTCAGTTGTTTTTAAGTCGTTTACGTGGACGTATCATACCTTTCTTTGGTGTTAAAAATGTCTAATTTTAAGCCAAATAAAGAGCATTTGCGGCATGTCATGATTTTCTTATTTAATCAAAAGAAAAAGGCATCTGAATGTCATCGAATTCTTGTTGAGACTTATGGCGATGTTGCTCCAACCGTCAGGACATGCGAACGTTGGTTTCAAAGTTTCAAACGTGGTGATTTTGGTGTTACTGATCAAAAACGAGAAAATCGACCAAAAAAGTTTGAGGACTTCGAATTGAAATCTTTATTAGACGAAGACAATACCCAAACCCAACAAATGATGGCAGAACAGTTGAATGTCACTAGGCAAGCCATTTCCGATCGCCTGAGAGCTATGGGAAAGATTCAAAAGGTTGGAAAATGGGTTCCACATGAATTGGACGAACGACAGATGGAAAAAAAAACGAAAAACTGTGTGCGAAATGCTGCTTTTACGCCACGAAAGAAAGGGTTTTTTGCATCGAGTTGTAACTGGCGATGAAAAATGGATTTATTTTCAGAATCCCAAACGAAAAAAATCATGGGTAACGCCAGGACAACCATCCACATCGAGTGCAAGACCGGATCGTTTTGGGAAGAAGACAATGCTGTGTGTGTGGTGGGATCAGAAGGGAGTAGTCTACTACGAGCTTCTCAAACCCGGCGAAACAGTCAATACCGAGTGCTACCGACAACAAATGATCAATTTGAGTCACGCATTGATCGAAAAACGCCCAGAATGGGCTCACAGGCACGCCAAAGTCATTCTTCAGCATGATAACGCTCCTGCACATTCAGCCAGATTGACTAAGGAAACGATTTCTTCGCTTGGTTGGGAACTCCTACCCCACCCGCCGTATTCACCTGACCTGGCGCCTTCTGATTATCACCTCTTCTCATCGATGGGACACTCATTGGCGGAGCAACACTTCAACAATTTCGAAAACGTACGAAAATGGCTCGATGAATGGATTTCAAATAAAGATGAAGCATTCTTTTGGAATGGTATCCATATATTGCCCGAGAGATGGACAAAATGTGTAGAAAGCGAGGGTCAGTACTTTGAATAAAATATATTATACTTTTTTTTAAATTACTGTGTATATATTTTAAGAAATAAACGACATTTTAAACTTGCATACCTGGTACGTTACTTATTTATTTAAAAATACTTCTTAACATTTTTCGTTCTAATTTGTTTTGTAAAATAAAAATTGTAAATATAATAATATAATTACGTATATACTATAATAATATAATATTGTGATAATGGTTTGTTGTTTATTTCATGTTAAGAAATAATTAGTCAATCCTTTTCAGTTTTGGGAAATAATCTCAGATGAACATGGAATTGACCCCACTGGTGCTTACCATGGAGATTCTGATTTACAACTGGAAAGAATCAATGTTTATTACAACGAGGCATCTGGTAAGTTTCCTCTTAAATAATTATTATTTATAATTGTATGTTTTGAAGATTCATTATGTAATCAATTCTCTGTCCGATCCGGCATGTTGGAGGTGGAAAGTATGTTCCAAGGGCTATTTTGGTCGATTTGGAGCCGGGTACTATGGACTCTGTTCGCTCTGGACCATTTGGTCAAATATTCAGGCCAGACAATTTTGTCTTTGGACAGTCAGGAGCTGGAAATAACTGGGCTAAAGGTCACTATACAGAAGGTGCTGAACTGGTGGACTCTGTATTGGATGTTGTGAGAAAAGAGGCTGAATCTTGTGACTGTTTGCAAGTAAGATCCTAATGGTGTTCTACGTTCTACTTATTTTCTGACATTTTCTTTTATTTGTATGTTTGATTCACTTAGGGGTTTCAATTGACGCATTCTCTTGGTGGTGGAACTGGCTCTGGTATGGGAACTCTTCTTATATCAAAAATTCGTGAAGAGTATCCTGACAGAATTATGAACACTTATTCAGTAGTTCCATCACCTAAGGTAATCATTGGCTGATGGTTGTACGTATGTTAAAGAATTCCCTACAAATGTTAATTTATTTTTTATTAAAGGTATCAGACACTGTCGTCGAACCGTATAATGCAACCCTTTCAGTTCACCAACTAGTCGAAAACACTGATGAAACATATTGTATAGATAATGAAGCCCTCTATGACATTTGCTTTCGCACATTGAAACTATCTACTCCTACTTATGGTGATCTAAACCATCTTGTTTCTCTCACCATGTCAGGTGTCACTACCTGCCTCAGATTTCCTGGCCAATTGAATGCTGATTTAAGAAAGCTGGCTGTTAATATGGTTCCATTCCCTCGGCTTCACTTTTTCATGCCAGGATTTGCTCCGCTTACTTCTAGAGGTTCTCAACAATATAGGTATTGATTCTGAATTTTATTAAATAGTGGTGTATTTTTACAGTATAAGGTTCTCTATAAACAACTGACTTTATTTCTAGAGCCCTCACAGTTCCAGAACTTACACAACAAATGTTTGATGCAAAGAACATGATGGCAGCCTGTGATCCTCGCCATGGAAGGTATCTTACTGTTGCAGCCATTTTCAGGTGAGATAATTTTTCTCCCTTTTAAACATTAGATTTTTATTAGAACTATATTGACAATAATCCGTGTTTAGGGGTCGTATGTCAATGAAGGAAGTTGACGAACAAATGTTAAACATTCAGAACAAGAACTCTTCATATTTTGTTGAATGGATCCCCAACAATGTAAAGACTGCAGTTTGTGATATTCCTCCAAGGGGCCTTAAAATGTCAGCTACTTTTATTGGAAATTCAACGGCAATCCAAGAACTATTCAAAAGGATTTCCGAACAGTTCACTGCTATGTTTAGGAGGAAGGTAAATCTTTTCTTCCTTATATTTTAGTGGTAAAATTGATTAATTATATTTTTAATTAATTAAGTAGTTATCTGTAATAATTAATTACTATATACTTTGTTTATCTAGGCTTTCTTGCATTGGTATACTGGAGAAGGCATGGATGAAATGGAATTTACTGAAGCAGAATCTAATATGAATGATCTTGTATCCGAATACCAACAGTACCAGGTAAATCTAGTTTTTATCATTTTAAAATTCAATCATTGGTTCTTTTCTACAAAATAATATTTTCTTACTACAATCAGACTTTTCTTGCCTTTTTGTATTACCATTGTTATTGTGAATTATTACTCTAGTAAACGGAATGGTAAATTGTCTAGTTTTTTTAAGACTTCATCTGTTTAGTGTTGGTTATTACGATCTACCATGTTTCATTTTTTTCTTACTATCGAAGGTATTGGGTTTAATTAGAAATATAGATATCTATATATAATAATTAATTTTTGTGATTTCGAATTTAAAATGAAAAGAAATTTGTTTGAAAGAATAATTATAAATTAATTTAATTGATGTTCTCCGTGATGATGTAGTTTTATATTCATAAATACCTATAAAAAGAAATGCATGAATAATCTAAACATTTCAAAAACAAATTAATGAAAAATTTCAATTCAAGGAAACACTTTTTTTTTTTTTTTTTTTTTGTATTGTTTTATTATTTTAAAAACTGGTATATAAAGAAAACATAAAAAAAATGAAGAATCATTATTACGTGAGAAAAATATGTTTATGATAAACTAAAATTACTAATTTTAACTACTAACAAGAATAATCTTTAAAATTCAATTTTGTATTTTACTCCAGGTCAATCATCTCACCTTCATTTTAGTTTATCTCTCAATTGTATTCTTGCCAATTTAGCAAAACATAGTCCTTATTATTATGAGGACTATTTCTATTTTCTTAATAAAATTAATGGCAGATAATTTGCATTATAGACAAATGTAATCACATTCAAGTTCTAATACATTATTCTTCTCCACAGGAAGCCACAGCTGATGAAGATGCTGAATTTGATGAAGAACAAGAACAAGAAGTCGATGATGCCTAAACATCTTATCTTAAGTCAATAGAACATCATAAAACATCACGTTCCATTAAAAGCTTATACTTGTGTAATATATTTCATTCTTATTTAAAAAACTATTAAAAACTCGCAATGTATTTTTTAAACAAAATATACTTATTGATGTAATTATTTATTTTTATCCGATTAAAGCTTATATGTTAATAATTATATGTACATTTTTATTTATTCTCCCTTTGTAATGCAATAATCTATTCTCATAGTTAACTCTGAACTGCACTATTATAGCTAAAGGTTTAATCATGAACTGTGACCTTTCAGAGACATTATAGTATAGGCTCATCAGAGAGCACTGGGGATAAGTAAGTAACTTTAATGTCACCTATTGGCATAAAACAAAATTTCTTTTTTCCAAAATGTTTTTGTATATAGAATTAGAAAGGTACATATTGAGTTAGCGATAGTGCCTTGGACTCAGGGGTCCCTGAAGAACTGCGCAAAGAATTCATCGAAATAAGAAATAAGAGGATGCAAGTAAATACATTTGTTTCAACTCGAAGTTTAGAAACATTCAGGATGACCCTAAGGAGCATGATTGAGATATCTAAATATTTATTTCATCAAGGTTAATATGCTCTAATTGCTACATTTAATCAAGATACTTTGGGAAGGCATTTTGAAATATTAAGGTCCTTGAGTTGTGATGTTTGTTTTAGTTTTATGGCATACAACTAAACCGGTTATCAACAATTTTTCTTTTTTATTTTATTTTTGTATCAACATATTCTATTTTTTAATTTATATGCCTTACATAAACTTCTATTCTATTACCTCTTTTAAATTTCTGTAAATAAACCATTTAATTTCAGAAATTTAAACACTAATTTTGTTGTTTCACTGTCATCTCCCAAGACTGTTGGAAGATCATTATTCAGACCCAAGATATTCTTTTCGAAGATGAGATGGAGTTAGTGTAATTTTACTAGGACGGTGGTGGGTCCAGGGTGGGATATCATTGCCAGATAGGGTAATTTTGATCGTTTGAAGGAAAGAGATAGCCGAGGAGATTCTTTCTGATAAGTGGAGAGTTGAGTTTCGTCTCTGTCCAAAAGAATTAGAAAATTTAGAATTAAAAATATATTTGTAAGTAGGATGTCCTGTCTGTGGGTGTATTTTTGAAACATAGGTTATTGCTAATTTTAGTCTTCTAAATAAGAGTGGTGATAGTCCGGATTCAGAACATAAGTTAAAAATTGAGCTTGTGCGAAATGCCCCTGTAGCGATTCGAATTCCGGCCTGGTGGACGGGCTAGGAAAGAACACGGGAACGAGCAGAGCTGTAAACGAAGGAACCGTAGTCCATTTTGGAACAAATTATTGTTTGATATATTCTGAGTAGGCTCACTCTGTCGGAACCCCATTTTGTATTGCTTAGAACACGAATAATATTTAGTTTTTTGGTTGTGGTAGTTTTTAGGGAAGATATGTGATGCACACAATTTAGTCTTTTGTAAAAAGTAAGACCTAAAAATCTATGATGATTTGTATATATTACCGGAAAGTTTCCCAAGAACAGTTCGGGTGAGGGGGGGGGGTGTATTGCGTTTTCGGCTGAAATGGAGACATTTTGTTTTTTCTGTTGAAAATTGGATACCAACAGTAGTTGACCAGTGATGGATTCGGTTCAGAGCCTCTCGTAATTTAAGTTGGATATCCAGAATACTTTCTGATCGATAAAATATTGCGAAGTCATCGGCGAATAAAAGAGGTTTAGCTCCTCTAAGTAGGTTGAGCCCTAAATCATTAACAGCTAGAGAGAAAAGTGTTAGGCTGAGCATACATCCTTGAGGAACTCCTTTGTCCTGTCTTGTGAATATTGGCATCCGATCCGAACCCTGAAATGTCGATTTCTTAGAAATCGTCTGATGAATGAAAACATTTGTCCCCGGATTCTTATTGATGATAATTTATGGAGTATGATTGCATGATTTAAATTTTCGAAAGCCTTTAGCATATCAAAGAAGACAGCAATCATTGAATTATTATCGAGTCTCGCCAGGTATTTGGTATTATACCGGAGTGCCAAATGTTATTTTAGTGGTCCAGTAACCATTGTTTTGTATTGTTCGGAAGTTTTATTATCATATCATAATGAATATTATCGGGACCGCGTGAGCAGTCTTTTACAATGTCCAATGTATAATTCAGTTCCCACACCGTAAATGATATGCTGTAGTAAGTTGCATAGGATGTACTATTTCTTCAGAGTCCACATTTGAATTATTATCTCTGGAACTGAATGTTTCCGAGTAGTGATCGGCAAAGGCATTAGAAACTTTTAATGGGTCATCGGACAGCTGGAAATTAACTAAAATGGTAAAGAGTTTTTGGAGTTGATCTTTCGGATATTGTTCCCAACAGTACAAGAACTAGTCGAAGAATTTATGCCATTAAAAAATTTCTTCCAAGATCCAGTTTTGTGGTGATTAAAGGTATTACGGCATATGGCTTTTATATTCTATTAAATTATCAGAGGTCATGCATCTTTGGAATTTTTTGTAGGCCTAACGGCAGTTTTTGAGGGCTTGTTTGCAGGCGTCATTAAACCATGGAACAGCTGGTCTTTTTGAGACCGGACGCCATCGGTATCGCTGCTTGGGCTGCTTGAATGATAGTGCTAGTTATTGCTAGGCATCCTTCTTCGATACTCAAATCACATGGAGAGTTTTGGGGTGGAGTTGCTAAATAAGTAAATTGAAGCCAGTCAGCTTTGCTTAAAATATATCTGGGTTGAGTTTAATGCGAGGAATTTTATACAAATTGGGAAGTGGTTATAGCAAGGATCGGGAAGTACAGTCCAGTCTAGATTATTGTAGAGCGTAGGACTGCAATGAGATAGGTCGAGGGGAGAAAATGTCCCGTAACTAGAACTGAGAAAGGTAGGTTGAGTTGAATTTAATAAAAGTAAATCGGAGAGCTTAATAAAATTTTCTATTACTTTCCCACGCATGTTTAAATCTTGGGAGCCCCATAACGGACTATGACCATTGAGATCACCAACAAAGAGGACAGGACGTGGCAGTTTTTTACATTTCTCATCAAAATCTTTAAATCATTAAAGTGAGTACCTGTTTCCTGAGTTTGTAATTTCTGTGATCTCGCTATTTCTGAATATGATCTATTTAAATTTTGTGGGTTTCCAATTTATATATTTTTCTAGATTCATTATAGGGCACTTTTCTTGAAAACTGAATACTTTTAATTTCTTTGTACATTTTATAGACGGTGCACGAGCGGTCTAAACTATTGTGTTCACCGCCACAATTAACACATTTTGGGGTTTTTGAACATTCTCCATCAGTATGTTTTTCCTCACCACACTGAAAACAAATAGTTTTTGAATTATTACACTTTAGAGTGGGATGAGAGAAACCCAAACACTTAAAGCATCTCATGAGATTAGAAGTGTACTTTTGGACTTTAATATTTTGATACCCTATTCTTAAGATTTCGGGAGTGAATGGAAACGGAAATGTTACAATGTATGAGTTAATGAATTTTTCACTCCCACTTAAATTTATTTGTATTCTCTGTATAACCTTTATTTTTCCATTTAATTCTTCTAAAATTTCATTTTTGTCCAGGAACTGTAAATCGAAACACCTTTACTATAATTTAATGCTGAGTGAGGGACCATTTTAAGACTAAATTGTTCTGCGAATTTCTCACAGTCTAATAATTTTTTCGATTGTTTATTATTTAATGTCTCAATTTATAAGTTTCCGTCGCGTGATTTTTTATTATTTTTAACCTCTTCGACCAAAGTTGTAATTAATTTATTTATCAAGAATGGAGATACCTTTTGAAATCCTTCATGTAGGATTTCAATTTACCTCATTGAAATCCTTCTCTATTCATTAATAGATAACTAGGACTATCATTATTACCTTCGTTAATTTTTATATGGTCCGGTAGAGTTTTCATCCAATCGCGTTTCCTCCGTTTATTTGAGCTACCAAGTAGCTCGTTTTTATTTATTTATTTTGTTTTTATTATTATTTTAAGGATAGTAATTTTACAAATAAATCAATAAAAAAAATAAATGAGATAAAACAAAGAACAAAACAAGACAGAGAATATTTTAAATTAAAATATAAAATTAGGAAATAACTATAACTAGACTTAGCTCGTTAAACCTGTAGAGCAGGGTCTCCAAACTATGGCCCGCCAGTGTCATCAATCCGGCCCGCGACAATAATTTGTATTTGTGCACATGTACTAATGATTAAAAGAAATTTAAGATGCTCATCGGTTAACAAAGTTGAAGTACTGGGGCTGGTGTTTCAATGTCGGTATCAAGATGATTTTGATAAATCTTCATTGTATACGCAATGACATCAAAGACTAAAAAACGAGTATCAAAATTTATATTCAAAGCACTCAAAGCCTCGATTGCAAAATCGACGGAAAACTGAGATTCAGTAATGTGACTGAATATTTCACATGTTTTAATACGTGTGAAACACTTTTTACGCAATTGTGATTGAAACGGCATTATTTTCTTCTGGGACGGATTGATATAAGTGTATAAATCAGGTATACGCTGGTTTTCTCCTTGCAACCTCAAACTCAGTTCCTGCATTTGTTTAATTCGGATGGAAAGAAATGCATTACCTATATCCGCATGTAACCACCAGCTATGTTCAAGTATCGTGGTTGTAACAATACAGTACAAAACTATAGTAATTGAACTAGCGAATTTAGCAAGCGTATGCTCGTTCAGGGTACGTACTCAGCGACCAGTCTAGATATTATAGATACCGGTAGAAAAATTAAAACGGTGTTGGCCCTTGAAACCTTTGGAAGTAATCAGTATGGCCCGATGGCTGAAAGGTCTGGAGACCCCTGCTTTAGAGGACCCCTGCCCTAACTACGGCTCGCCAGTGTCATCCCTCCGGCCCACGAAAATAATTTGTAGTTGTGGAGCAATTTTACATCTACTAATGATTAAAAGAAATTTAAGATGCTCATCGGTTAACAAAGTTGAAGTTTTGGGGCTAGTGTTTCAATGTCGGTATCAAAAGGATATTGATAAATCTTAAGTTTATTTGCTATGACATCAAAGTCTGAGAAACGAGTACAAATTTATATTCAAAGCAATCAAAGCGTTGGCTGCAAAAGCGACGAAAAACTGAGTTTCAGTAGTGTGGCTGAATATTTCACATGTTTTAAAATGTGGAAACACATTTTATACATTTATGATTGAAACAGTATTATTATATGTCGAATCGATTTGGTATAAATGTATAAATCTGGGAGAAGCTGGTTTTTTCTTTGCAACCTCAAATTGAATTCGCTCATATGTTTTGTTAAATCGACGTAGGTAGAATGCTAACTTCCACAGCCATTCGCTATTTTGTAATTCGAATGGATTACGATGCTTTTCATTCAAATGAATTTCGATTACTCCTCGATGTTCAAAGGAACGCATTACCTGTTTCCGCGTGTAAACCACCAGAAGTCGAATGTTCGGGTCGTAACAATACAGTACAACGCAATAGTGTTTGAAATTATAGATCTAGAAATTATTGATCCTGGCAGGAAAATTAAAAGGTTGTTGGCCCTTGGAACCCTTGGAAGTGGTTAGTATGGCCCGAAAACTGAAAAGTTTGGAGACCCCTGCTCTAGAGCGTAGCAAAAACACGACCTCTCTCCTAGGAGTTTTCTAGCCAACTGGGCCTTGTGTTGTAATGAACACCCATCCACTATATACTTCTTGCATATGCTAGAAAGTATATATGTCCCAACAAGTAATGTACTAAATCAAAGTGCAAATATGTCAAATGATGTAAATACTCCACTCTCAGGTTTTGTTAAGAGAATGAGAGTTTTAAGTAAAGAGACCGAAAAAAACAACAAAAAGCTCAAGAGTGGTGCTGAGGAAAAAATAACACATAAGGTTTACATTGTCCTATGAAATGAACAAAATTTAGATCTAGATGATATTAAAGCTGTGGAAGCTGAGATGATTGGGGAAGAATTTGCAATTATATATTTGTGGTTTTGTTCTGAAAAACCTTAAGAAATATGTTTCATACAAAGAATGTATTGAAAATTGTTTTCTTCAGTTTTCTTGCCTTGTGTTTCACAGATAACTTGCTTTAAGGATTAAAAAAAAACACATGTATTTATTCCACCCTTCAAAAGTTTTTTTTTTAAATTTAGCCTTGTAAATCATCAATTAAAATGAAAAATGCATTTTTTATTTGTTTAGTTAGTTTGAGAGGGCGTTTAATAGCTAGGTCATCATTGTTAGTAGTTTGAATAGTTGGTAGTTTGAATTTAATTAATTATTAAAGGTCTAACCATCGGCCTGAGGTGTTGAATAGATTGTATATATAGGGCATGGGGATCTATCAGAAGGTGTGGATAAAAACCATGTGAGGTCTAATCGCTCAATGTACATTGGTACATTCCACCAATGTCTACAACTGAATAATCATGGAAAAGTCCAAATCATCTCAAATCCCCGGAGCTAACATGCTCTACAGGACATGTTACGTCCCCCAAACCCCGCCAACATTCCCCGATGGCACGGAGAGTCATCCCTCCGGCATCCCCCGAATTCGCACCAATGGAGGTCACTTATGTAGTTTTGAGAATTTTATTCTGTGAGTAATAATACTCTGTTTAGTATAATAATATTGATAAACAATAGGGAATGAGAATAATTAATTGCCCGAATTAAAAATAAAATGGAATGTGAAATCAGTATTTCACAAATAAATTATAAGTAAAATTATAAGAGGCTGGCTATTAATTTAGAGTTATAGATGAATTTAAGAACGGCTTGTATAACGGATTCATCGTTTCTTAACGCCATTCAGATATTTATTGGTACCCCTAACTGGTTTAGATGGATTCTATAGCGATTACATCCTTCGAAGGATTTTGGAGGGGCCTCTCTTGTAATGAGGTGGACATGCGTTATCCGGGTGTGTCCTATTATAAGGCTTGTGACCGCTACTTCTTCCTGGCGTTTGCTTCGTGTTGATATAGTCCAGGGCTTTTTCTTTGTGTTTCTTAGTTTTCTGGGTGGACTTTCATCCCTCATTGCTTGCCATCTTTTACTTCTACATTCTTTTAAAGGGCGAGCGAGTTCTGTCGGAGTTAGGATCGCTGTGACTTCTCCTGAGAGGGCTAATGCTTCTTTGGTGGCCTTGTCAGCCATCTCATTTCCCGTTATACCAACATGTCCGGTGGCCCAAACAAAGTGAACCGATTTACGTATTTGTTTCAGCATTGTTAGATATTCATGAATGCGATGAACTAGAGCCTGTTCATGAGTGTTGAGTCCTTAAAGAGCACTAATAGAGTCAGATATTATTGTTATATTGCCATATTTTACACTTGTCATACAGAAGTAAAGGGCGGATGCAATGTTTCAAGCAATTGGCGAAACATTCCTTGGTATTTTGACCGTGTCGTGTTTTGTTTTCGGTGTTTGGATAGTTGAAGGTATACATTCGGAGGAGTTCGGCTTTGTCCGTCATAGAGTAAAGATCGGGTCAGTGATTATTGGATATTAATGTGGTTAATAATTTAAATTTCGCAGTGAAATTTGTTACAGTGACATTTTGTCAATTTTCCTACTAGTGTAAGAAGTTAGGCTGAGAGAAACCAGCTGTGGATATTACACAATTTGAAAAATCATAGACGTTTTACACAGGTAAATTCAATATAGCCATTACTGCGCATGATCAATCCCCACCTCCTACATTGTTATTACTTTGCGAGATAACTTGAACTGTTATTGATATACTTCAGCTTGTTTATACTTTTATCACTTGCCTAGTCAGCTGTTTACTATTTTCGTTGCATCTCCACTCTTGTTAATATAAATATAAAAACATCGTTAAACAGTAAAAAATGGAAGACAAATTAAACGAAATAATCAAAAAATTAGAAAAACTAGATGTCCTAGAAAATAAAATAGACAAAGCCAATGAAGCAAATAGTAGAGAAATAGAAGATATAAAAATTAAAGTTAATAAAATAGAAAATACACTTTCAAAAGAAAGAAAACAAAATCTTTTATTTTTTAATCTGAAAGCAGGAAACTATTTCGAAAAAATAAAATAAATTAATATGATTTTAAATTATTTAAATATCGAGAGAGGAAAATATGATATAATACAAATAAGAACTATCAGGAATTCTCAAATAACAATTGTAAAACTATCATCAATTTTACTCAAGATCGATATTCTAAAAGCAAAAAAAAACAACTTCTAAAACATCAATCTTTCCAAAACATTGTGATAAAAGAAGACTTCCCTAAGGAAATACGTCAGATAAGAGCCGAACTATTTCCTTTTCTATTACAAAAAAAGGAGGAGGGCAAGAAAGTGCTAATGAAATATGACAAGCTACTCATTGATGGCCAGTTGTTTTCCCTTGAAGATCTTAAATATGAAAAAGAGGAAAAAATTACAAAAAGGCAAAGAAGTGAGGTAGAGAATTCACCGAATAATTCAAAACCCAAAAAAAGGCCGCACGCTACACCTAGACCAGTTAGTTTAGACCGTTATTTTTTAAATAAGGAAAAACGACAAATAGAAATAAATGTCGACGAAAACTCTGGTACAAACCAAAAAAATGCCAATAAAAACGTAGACGGAAATAAGCAGAGCACAAGCAAATGTTCGGATACAGCAAAGGAAAAATCGAAATGTTCGCCAAAAAAAAACAACGGATCAATGTAGCAAATAGGAAATAACCGGAAAATTTTAAATATAGGTACTTTAAACACTAGAACGCTAAGGGAAAACGAAAGGTTATTAGAATTAGAAGAAGCTCTTCTCGATATCGAATGGCATGTTATTGGATTATCGGAAATAAGAAGAAATAATGAAAACATCGCAGAAACCGAAAATGGAAATATTTTGTTAAATAGTGCAGCTATCAAGAGCAACTTTGGTTCAGGGTTTTTTGTTAACAAAAATCTGAAACATGACATACTGGACTTTAACCCTATTTCACACAGAATTGCAAAACTTGTCTTAAAAACCGGAAATAGTCAGGCTACTTTTATACAGGTGCATGCACCTACATCAATGAGCACTGAAGAAGAATTAAATGACTTTTATGATTTGTTAAATGGACATTTGGAAAAAGAACATATCAACAACTACTTCGTTCTCTTTGGGGACTTCAATGCTAAAGTAGGAGTTAAAGAAAAAGAAGATATGGACGCAGTTGGAAAATATGGAAAAGGAAAGAGAAACACCAGAAGTGAAACATTAGTGGAATTTGCGCTTAAAAATCAGTTAAAAATTTTAAACACCTATGAAAATCTACCCATAGATAAAAAATGGACCTGGAAAGCCCCGGGTGGGGAAACTCATGAAATAGATTATATACTAGGGAAAAGTGAAAAAATTATCAAAAATATACACCCAAAAAAAATTTTTAAATTTGATTCAGATATAGATTAGTAGTTGGCTCTCTGAACATACCAAGAAGAAAATTCTTCATAAAACAGAAACTAACTCATAGCAACATAATTCCATTTAACTACTCCTTAAGGGTTTCCAAGAAACTGAAAGAATTAAACTTTGATAATCAATTAACTGTTCAAAGCGCATATAAAAAACTGGCCATAAGTATCAAAGAAGCTTGTAAAACAAAAGGAGAAGAGAAAAAGGCAAACAAGAAGGAACACTTCAGAAGTAAAAAACTGACAATAGAAACTAGAGAATTAATAGAAAAGAGAGAGGAACTAAATCGCATTACAAATAAAACAGCTGATCAAAAGTCCGCACATGCCGATATTAGAAAACTGGTCCGGAAGAGAATCAAACAAGACATACGTAACTATGAAGAAGGTATTATTAATGAATGCATATCTCAAACAGGATCAATAAAAGAAATTCGAAAAGAAACCAATTATTTCAAGAAAAAAATTATGAATAAACTGACAACTCCACTCGGCACTATAACCGATAGGCAGAAAATAATTGAAGAAATTTCTAAATACTACGAAAAGCTGTACGACCATAATGAAACAGCACATAGGGAAAATACTAACAGAGAAAATGAAACCTTCTTCTCTGATATAAGTATTATGGAAGCAGAAGTAGACATGGAGATAAATAAATTAAAAAGGAACAAGGCCCCTGGAAGCGATGGCATTTCAAATGAACACATCATTGAAGCAAAAGAAATAATCACAAAGCCACTATGTAAAATATTCAATTTGGTATTAGAAGAAAGGAAAGTACCAGAGGAATGGGGAAAGAAAGCAAAATCATAATTTTACATAAAAAAGGAGCCAAGGATAAAATAGAAAACTACCGGCCAATCTCACTGACACAAACCACATACAAAATATTCTGCAGTATAATAAAAAACAGGATTATTAACAAGATTTATGAAGATCATGACATAGAGCAAGTCGGTTTCCGCCCATCATTCAGCACAATAGACAACCTACAATGTATCAATCAAATTATTGAAAAATCCACTGAATACAACATACCGCTGTATATTTACTTTATCGATTTCATGAAAGCATTCGACTCTGTCAATCAACAGTATAGATGGGAAGCTCTAGCAGAAGCAGGAATAGATTTCCTATATGTAGAAATAATCAAAGAAATATACAGAAAGGGGAAGGCTTTTGTAGCTGTTGATAGAGAAGGCAAGAAGTTTAGTATTAAAAGAGGAGTGAAACAAGGATGCCCTCTATCACCAATTCTCTTCAACTGCCTCATTAATAAACTGTTTAAGGAATTTGAATGGGAAGGAAGAGGCATTCAAATAAATGGCAGGTGCTTAAATAATTTAAGGTTTGCAGATGACATTTGTTTATTAGCTCCTAGAAAAAATGATTTGCTTAAAATGATCAATGATCTAATTGATAAGAGTAAAAAATATGGTTTACAAATCAATTACCAAAAGTCGAAAGTAATTACAAATACGGAAGAACAACATATAACAATAGGAGAACAAATAACAGAATACTCAAATCAATTCATATATCTAGGACAGGAAATTTCTTTAGAAAAAAAATACAGCAAAGAACTGGACAGAAGGATAAAAATAGGATGGCATAAATACTGGTCCTTCAAAAAAATCTTTAAGGGTAATTTCACTATAGAACTAAAAGCAAAAGTCCTGCAGTCTTGTATTTACCCCTCAATCCTGTATGGCGCTCAGACTTGGTCAATAACAAAAAAGGAACGGGCGAAACTAGACACCATCCAAATGAAACTTTTAAGGAGTATGGCAGGAATCCGAAGAAGTGAGAAGATTAAGAACCAAGATATCCTAACTCGTGTGAAAGTTAAAAGTCTCAGCAAGGAAGCCCAAAAACTGAAATGGAGGTGGGCTGGACACCTAGCGAGAGTCAAGGATGAAAGATGGTCGAAAAGCAGCACCGAGTGGACACCGATCGGCCAAGTGAGAAGCAGGGGAAGGCAGTACATGAGGTGGAGGGACGAGATTACCCGAAGAGTAGGAACCAATTGGATGAAAGTGGCCAGGGACAGAGACTGTTGGTTGAAAATTATAAATAATCTATAGGAACAAAAGAAAAAAAAAAAAAAAAAAAAGTTTTGTTTTGTTTGTAGTTTTGTTTTTGGTTTAGTGCTTAACAAAGAATATTGTATATTTTATTTTGTATTTTTACTAGCCAGTTTCTATTCTGTAAAATTATTTTGGAGCTGAACTTCATTTTACCTCCTAAGGGAGAGGCTTTTGTCATAAATATGATGTCAATAAAGCTTATTATTATTATTATTATTCGGAGGTTAGTAGGTCCAAGGAGGTCTATTAATGTCTGGTATATTGATAGCTATTGATTTTAATTCTGTGATAGGTGACGATAATCTTTCGGCAACTGGTAGTGTTGTATTTATCTTCTGTTGGAATTGTTTGGAGAATTTAGGTTGAAAAATGTATTAATAAGTTGGGTTGTAAGTGCAATCGGGAAAGATATATCACCACCAATGTTTGTCTCCTGAAAAGTAGAGGTGTTATTCCAGATTCTGCACATAGACTTAGTATCGGACTTGTCCTAAAGGCACGTGTAGCAATTCGGATTGCGGTATTTTGGCGGTGTGAAGTTTTGCTAGACTTCGAAAGCGAGCTGAGCCATATACTCCCATAATCCAGTTTAGATCAGATCAAGACTATAAATATTTTTAGCTTCGTTGATCTATCAGCTCCCCTTGATGTTTGGCAAGAACTTCTAAATTTTCATTTTGTTTTAAGTCATATAGACCAATTTCATTGTTGCCAGTGATTTCTAAGCTTTTCGAAAAACTGTTTTTGAAAAAACTAAAGCCTTTATTAGAGGAGAGAAATCTTCTTCCGAACCACCAGTTCGGGTGGAGACAGAAGCACTCTACTATCGAACAGGTGCATAAAATTGCACACGTGATTGAGAAGGCCCTTAAAGAGAAGAAAATATGCTCAGCAGTCTTCCTGGATGTGGCACAAGTATTTGATAAAGTATGGCATGAAGGACTTGAATTCAAGCTGCTTAGAGACCACCCAGGAGAATTTTATTTCTTCATGAAGTCATATATGACCGAAAGATACTTCAGGGTAAAACACGGCAATCAGTATTCGATCTTAAAGAGGATAAGTAAGTGCTGGAGTACCTCAAGGCAGCGTGCTGGGCCCGATCTTATATTTGCTCTACACTAGAGATTTGCTAGACAGGAAAGAAACTACTGCTATGTCGATGATACTGCTATACTGGCAGTAGGTGATGAGGCCAATGAATCAATAGAAAAACTCCAAGAATCAGTCTCAGAAGTGTGCAACTGGGCCAAACGCTGGAGGATAAAACTGAATGAAAGTAAACCAGTGCACATAAACTTTACCAATAGAAAAGTTGACGTAAAAAAGGTTTTTATAAATAGGCAAGAAGTTCCATACTCCAATACTGTCAAGTATCTAGGATTGACCCTGGATAGTAAACCTAATTGGAAAGAACACCTGAAAAGGAAGAAAGAGGAACTCAATATAAAATACCGATAAATGTACTGGCTTCTGGACAAAAACTCATAACTAACAGTCGAGAATAAACTACTTCTCTACAAGCAAGATGTAAGACCTGTGTGACGTACTACCTAATACCTAAGACGTACGGGATTCAACTCTGGGGTTGCACCAAGAAATGTAATAGACAAATTATCCAAACATTTCAAAGGAAAGTGCTTCGAAGCATAGTTGATGCTCCATTGTACGTTAGGAATGACCATCTGCATAAAGATCATAGAGTTGAGTATGTGGATGAAGAAATATCGAAATATGCGGTTAACCATGATAGGAGAATACAGGTTCACACTAACCCTGAAATGATGAGCTCAGTCAACGAAGCACCATATCAACTAAGGCGGCTTAAAAGATTGAAACCCTATGACCTGGCGACCAAGAGAACCTCATAATATGCGATAGTTAAAACTCTAAAAGAGAAAAACATTATAATTGGGAGAATAGCCAGTGGGCTATAAGATCCCCTATACCGCGTCACTTAACATGAAAGAAGAGCAAATTGTTGAGCGAAACTCAGTTGTTGTATTAAAAAGTGGTTTTAGTGGGTTGGAGTCTGTTAGCCAAAAGGCTTTAGGTGTCTATTGAGATTTCCACCTTGTAAAAAAAAAAAAAAAAAAAAAAATGTTTGTACATTATCTTTAAATGTATTTAGGGTATTTGAGCCCCACACTGGGTTATCCCCGTTCAGATCTCCCACAAGAAGAATAGGGTGAGGGAGTTTATTATAAATATGTAGAAGATCCTCTATTTGTATAGTTCGGTCTGGGGGTAGGTATACATTGCAGATTGAAAATGTTATTCCGAGGTGTATAGTTATAATTTGAATATGGGTATCAATATCTATTTTTTTCGGAGAAGAATGATTTTTTAACAGCTATGAGTACGCCTTTACATGCATAGTCATAATTTGGGCCGGCAGATATCAAAATCCTTTATCGAAATATTTTCTATAGTCTTGAGGTGAGTTTCGTGTATGCATATACACAATGGATTCTCATATTTAATTAATAGCTTTAAATCGTTTGAAATTTCATGTTTGAAATTTAAAAAAAATAAATAAATTCTTCAATAAAGGAGTATTTATATTAATTTATTCAATATTGAATAAAAAAAAAATAAGAATAAAAAATAATAATTTCTGATTCCATTTTTAAGGTGAATGGATCTGTAAGGATAATAGTAACGGATAAACGGATAAGTAAGTGTATAGTTAAATAAGCTTACTCCAACTTAGACTTTTAAAAAAAGGTTTATTTCAAATTACAATAAATATGACACTTGTGCCTAACAATGACTAACTAATAGCTATAAGACGTGTCGAACTGACCACTACAATCCTAGCTTACTTCTATTTTCCGTCCTAAAAGACGAGGTCATATATAGGGGTTGTTATCGGAGTGAATAAGGAAGCGAAGGGTGAAGGAATTGTGTAAGGAGTGATGACCTTTTACAAAGATTATATTAATGATTATATTAATGATTGGTCTTAGCTATCGGTGTGAAAGTAAATAGTGAAATAAGGAATTGTGTAAGGAGTGATGACCTTTTACAAAGATTGCTGTTTTAGCTATCGGTGTGAAAGTAAATAGTGAGATAAGGAATTGTGTAAGGAGTGATGACCTTTTACAAAGGTTACTGTTATAACTCTTCCCTTCTTTAAGATTTGTTATCTCCTGGTAACAATTTTTGCTAAAATGTTGATTCATACACTTTAGATAGAATAATTTTACAAGAGTCCTCAGTGAATGGAGCACTGGGTGTCAATACTGTTTGTGTTTTCTTATATCTATAATAGTATACATATACGGTTATAATAATGATTAACAGTATAATAGTGATAATAGTTAAATAATAATAATACACTGCGATATTTTCGCTAAATCTAAGAATGTTGAGTGTTGGTATAGTTACATTTGTGGTATTTAAGGTTAATGTTTCTGATATTGATACATCATAAAATGGTTGTAATATGTTGTGATAATTATGATAATAAATTTGTGTTAATGTGGGGTAACAATCATTTATGCCTATATTTATCAGACTTACTTTAGGTAAAAATTGGCTAATATTATTACAATTGGTTATCTTACTTATATTATAAGTTAAATATTGTTTTGTAACATCCAGATATCTTATATTTTTATCTAATCTATGCTTAAGTTTACAAGTTTTTACATTGCCATTTTGAATTATTGAATAGATACAACTGTTATTAACTTTAATAAGATTTTTACAATAATATTCCTCCTCGTATATACAGTCTGCTGTAAAAATGTTGTTTTAGTTTTGAATGTATAAATCGTTGTCAAGCTCGATTTCGTAAAATGTGCCATTAATATATTTAGGTACTGTATGAACTACGTATCCTTGGTATTTGTTCTCGTGAGTTGGTAGTCTTATAAAAGTATGAATTACCTTCTTGTGTGTTGAACAAAATATTTTACTATTTGCCCATAAAATTTCTGTATTGTTAGATACTAAATGGACTTTGTTAGGAAGATTTTTCAAAACGTTAGTCATAATACTGGAATGAATTATAACTAATTTGCAAAATTCTAGTGATAGAGTTATTTCTTTTACTTGGTTTAGTAATTGAGAAATATGTATGTATAAATTATAAGCGTCTTCATTTGTTTTTAATGTCATCGTATTATTGGTGATAAGCTCGAAATTTTTATTTAGTGTTTTAATTTTATTTTTATAATCAGATATTAATTGTTTGTCTATATTAACTGAGGTTTCTATATTATGTTCAATTCTATAATTATTTTCTTCTATCGTTCCTATTATTTTATCGTAGTGTGCTTTATCATTGGCATCCATATTGCCAGTTAGCCAACTAATTATATTTCCTAAACCGTTAATTAATCCTCTTTTTGTCCTATGCTTATATTGTAATAGTTCTAATTGATGATTAACATTATTGGTTAAATCTTTTAGTATAGAATAAAGATAATGTCCTTTAAAAAATTTTAAATGGTTATATATGTTCTCTAATTCAATTTCTAAATAACTAATGTTGAAGAAATGATATGTTTCATAATAAGAATTTATAACTTTTATATCATTTATATAATAATGAAGTATTCCTGGCGAGTTAGTCAGATCATGTACTTCAATCGTTTGGATCTTCTCCATCAGAGCTAGAACCATGATCAGAGTTGTGAGCTTGCATAGAGGCGTCATCTGTAACATAGGTTTTACTCTTACTTTTCGTTGGTCTTTTGATATTGTCGATATGGGTGGTTTGTTCTCGTTTTCCTTTTACTATGATGTTCACTTTCCTAAACTTATTCCGGCTTTTAATTTTTGCTTGTGTATTTTTCAAATATTCTTCGTCTCCTAGAATTGGTGGTTCTTCCCGATCTCTATTCAATTTATCAGTTCTATCCGCTTTCTCTTTAGTAATTTTGTTTTTTTTTAATTATTTCATGTATTAGTTGTAAGTCCTTATGGTACTTTTGAACATAGGCTTCTGTTAAATCAATTTCTCTATTTTTTAGATTATTTATTGTTCCGAATGCTATCTCATTAGGGGTTAGTTTAAGATTAGAATTAAGCGTATTGTTAAAAGCTATAATTGCTATTCTTAACTTTTCTCCGAATTTATAATTGTGCTGGTCCGAGATTGACCTCAAAATTTCTCCTAATGTTGCATGAGTTTTGTTTAATAAACCGAGTGAGTTTGAATGGTTACTTGATGTATAATGTAATAAAATGTCATTCTTTTCACAGAATTGTTTGACTAGTTTATTTTTCATTTCTGTTCCTTGATCGAGTGAAATTTGTAGCGGTGTGGGGTAAAATAATAAGTAGCTTTTTATTCCTTCGCAAATATTAATCGCATTATTATTATTATTATTGATTCGGTATCACTTGTGCAAATAATCTTTTTGAAAAAGTATCTACTGCTGTAAAAATTAATTTTCCTTCGTATTTTAAAATATCGATCATTATTTCTTGGAATGGTTTGTCCGGTGTTGGTGTGTGTTCATATTTTGTTTTAATAGGTTTCCGATCATATTTAACTTTCTTGCAAGTAGTGCATGTATTTATGTATTCACCTATCTTATCTTTCATCCGAGGAAAATAATATTCCCTTTTGAGCTTTTCATATGTTTCTCCTATTCCTCTATGTTGGGTTTTTCCAAGGTGGTAATTGGAGATGATATTTTCTTGTTCTTCTTCGATTTCTACGTCTGTGTTCATTAAGTAATATCTTTTGATTTTGACTGTGGGGTATTCTGATTCTATGATTCTTCTCAATTCTTCAAAGTATTCGTTTAGAATATCTTCTAATACCGTTTGATTTGAAGAACAGTATACTCCATATGTCGTTCCGGGTTGTAGTATTTCTTCTAAATGTTCTTTAATTTCTTGTTTGTTAATCACATGTATTGTATATCTGTTTTTCTTAAATGGTTTAGTATATTCGTATTTTTCGTTACCTCTCTTTATTACTAATTGATATTTTTCTATGTTTATGCATTTGTCTGGTTCGCATAACCATACTTGCGCTGCGCTAGATTCTTGTAAGTGAATCGTTTCAAGATCTTCTGAGTTTTCTCGTGTTGGTGGCATCTCTAATTCTTGTATTAGTGATTCGTATTCTGGTGAATGCCTGATAGGTTGTTGTAAGACTTCGTCTAGTTCCATTGCTTCGGAAAGGTTTAATTCTGTTATTTGACTATTTCTTGAAAGCGCGTCTGCTACATGATTAATCTTTCCCTGTACGTGTTTTATATCGAACTCAAATTCTTGCAGTTTCCATATCCACTTCATTATTCTCGTGTTTCCATTTTTCATAGTGAATATCCATGTCAGTGGTTTATGATCTGTCTGTAATAAGAATTTGGTACCATATAAATAGGGTTTGAAATGTTGTGTTGCCCATATTACAGCTAACAATTCCTTTTCGATTGTACTATAGTTAAGTTCAGCTTTTTGCAGAACTCTCGAGGCAAATGCTATAGGGTGTTCTACATCATTCTCGTCCTTTTGTGATAATACTGATCCTAAAGCTTGATTACTTGCATCCGTAGTAAGAATAAATTGTTTGTTCCAATCCGGATAATTTAGAATTGGTGCATTTGTCATGAGATCGATTAAGGCTTTACATGCGTTCTTTATTTCTGTTGTTTTATAAACTTTCGTTTGTAAAGATTGACATAATGGTTTAGTTATTTTTGCGTACCCTTTTACAAATTTTCTATAATAACCTGTCATTCCCAGAAATTGACGTGTCGTTTTTTCATCATGTGGTAAAGGAAAATTTAGGATCGCTTCTATTTTGTTGGGGTCGGTTCTTAAGCCTTCCGGTGTTACAATGTAGCCTAAAAATTTTAATTGTCGTTTAAAAAAATCAGTTTTGTCTAACTGAATTGATAAATTATGTTTTTTTTCAAAGCTTCGAAAATCTGTTTTAAATTTCTTAAATGTTCTTCCTCTGTTTTTGAGTAAACTATAATATCATCTACATAAATCATAGCGTTCGGTATATTTTCTATCATCATGGTCATGGCTCTTTGAAACGTAGGTGGTGCGTTACAAAGTCCAAATGGCATCCTTGTGAATTCATAGTGACCATTTTCCGTAGAAAAGGCTGTTTTTTCTATGCTTTCCGGATCCATTTCAATCTGATGAAAACCTGAGGTTAGATCTATTGTCGAAAATATTTTTGCTCCTTTTAATCTGTTCAAGAGGTCTTCTATATTAGGGAGAGGAAATTTATCTTTTATCGTAGATTGGTTTAGCTTTCGGTAATCTATCACCATTCTTACTTTCTTTATTCCCGACGCGTCCATTTTCTTTGGAACTATCCACAGTGGAGAGTTATATGGCGACTTACTCGGTCTAATAATATTATTTTTTAACAATTTTTCCACTTCCTCGTGAATTTGTTGTTTGAATTGTTCCGGGTATCTGTAATTCCTAGTGTAAATAGGATTTTCATTGGTAGTAATAATTTTATGTTTTAATAAACCCGTTATTTTTAATTGTTCATTTTCTTTTTTTATCATATCTCCGTTTTCACTTATTATATTAATTAATTTTTCTTTTAAACTTTCGTCGATGTGGTCAAGTCTTATTAGCTTTTTTATTTCGTTTTTATCCTCGATATAAAATATTTCGTTTTCTAATTTATATCGTTTTTTTTTTTCCTTGACCTTTAATTCTTTTTTGTTTAAATCGATACTTATTTGTAAATCTTTCATTGTCTCATAGCCCAGTAGTATGTCGAATCGATCACTAAAGGGAAAAATAAGAAATTTTGCTTCTTGATTTATTCCTATCAGTGGAAGCAGATTTATTAGTGCACTTTTTGTACCTTCTGCGCGACCTGTAGGTGTTTTTATCGCAAAGCGTTCATTTATTATTTTGGCGTCTTTTGGTAATGCTTTCGGATTAATATAATTTTTTGTTGCTCCGGTATCGATCAGCCATTTGTTTCCTTTGTCATCTTTCAATTCCGGTAGATCATTGTTCGTATTATTCAATTCGTGAACTTCTATTGGTCCGGCGGGTCGTTGTTGCATGGACCTGAGCCTAAAAAATTATCCTGTCGAGCTTCTATAGCGTTCAGTCTTTCCGTTAGGATTCGAATCTGCTCGTCTTTTTCATTTTCTGTATAATGAACTCTATTGGACACAGTTCTCATGGATACTGTATTGGAATCTTTTTCAGTTGGCGGTAATGAAACTTGTTCTCGATTTGGATTTTGTTGGTTTCTCCAGTTTCCCGATGGAGGTTTGTTAAAAAAATGATGTTGAGATTGCGGGTCCCATGGTTTGTTGTATATTGGTTTTTGATACTGCTTATAATTTGGGTTTTGATTATAATATGATTGATACGGTTTTTGTTCGTACCTTGGTTTTTCATAGTGAGGTTTCTGATGTTCCCAGTTTTTTTTTCTTTTGAAAATTGGGATCAAAATGTTTCCCTTTATAATTTGGATTTTGAAAATTTTTTTGTTGTGGATTATACTGATGTTTACCGTACAACCTTTGAACAATGTGTGCGGCACTGTTTTTAAGGATATCTTCAATATCTTCTAATGTATTCCATGTTATATGATAAATGAAATCTGTTAAAGAAGGGTGGAGATTATGCACCGCGTGATGGGATATTTGTCTATCATATCTTTTCATTTCTGCTTGTTTATCTAAGATCGTATCGTCGGTGTAAACTCGAGTATATAAGTCACAACGTCGTTCTATTAATCTTTCTAAATAATTATGAGGATTTTCGTTACTATGTGGCCTGACATTTAATAATTCCGCAATTAATTGTTCTCGAGTTCGAGAATCTTGATATTTATTTTTTAGAAAAATTAAAATTCCTTCTACGCTATTAAATTCTTTATCATGTACAGCTGCGGCTACTTTCCCTTTTAATTTACATAATAAATTTAAAATAATCTTTGTATAATTAATATGTCTATGTGGATTATTTTCTTTACAGTATAATTCTGTTAAAAACTTAGTATTCACTAGTAAATTCACTAGACCTATTGGATTTCCATCATAATCTGGAATCATTTTAAATTCACTTTCTTTAATTTCTAACGCCATTGTGTTTTCGTTTGTCTGGTCGGTTAGTCTTAAAGCGTTAAGTCTGTCTAGTAATGACATAAAATGTTACAATTTATATAAAAATAATTACCCTAAGATGTCTTCAGTTGATGTTGGCTTCTTAACAAAAGAGATGTTGGGTTGAGATTGTAGAAATTGAAATTTCTGCTTACTGGAAAGAAGATCCTCGTAGTCGTGGAGAATGCTTGATCTTGTTCAAGACTCAGTGGCAAATCTTCCTCTTGACGTGGAGACGTGGTTATGCTGCTACGGTACTGGTATTACACTCAGCCTAAGCTCCGCAAAGTTACTAATTCTTCAAAAATAAGCTCTCAAGTCCCTAAGTTCGGGCGCCAGTTAAATAAGCTTACTCCAACTTAGACTTTTAAAAAAAGGTTTATTTCAAATTACAATAAATATGACACTTGTGCCTAACAATGACTAACTAATAGCTATAAGACGTGTCGAACTGACCACTACAATCCTAGCTTACTTCTATTTTCCGTCCTAAAAGACGAGGTCATATATAGGGGTGGTTATCGGAGTGAATAAGGAAGCGAAGGGTGAAGGAATTGTGTAAGGAGTGATGACCTTTTACAAAGATTATATTAATGAATGAATGAATGAATGAATGAATGAATGAAAATAAATTTTATTCTGGGGCCCTTGCCCCTTAAGAATAATTACAATGAACAATTAATGGCTACCTAGCATACCGTACATATAATTAAGAAATATGATAAAAGCAAGGAAAATATAATTAAAATTAAATTTGGAATTTAAAAGAAATTAAATTAAAAATATAAGTATTGTTACATATTTTAAAATATCACACAAAAAACAAATTATATCTTGAGGTTAGAAACTAAGATAAGTTACTAAAACAAAAATAGAGAAAATTTAACAAAGACTCAATGAAATCAAATACAACAATCAAAGCTGCGAAATATAAATTATCTGGAAAGATAATGTGTCTTATCTGATAAATAATATAAATTATGTCAAAACCAATTCAGTGCAATAGTACTAGACTAATACTATACAAAATCAATATTGTATACTGAATGTTCATATCTCATTTTAAGAGATATTTTCTACATCTATATGACTATTAGATTGAATATCCAACAGGTAAATGAAAAGTCGGGATTTGAAGCTGTTATGAGAGGAGGAATGGCGAATGATGGAAGGGAGGGAATTCCAGAAGTTGGAAGCTCTAGATATAAAGGAACGTTTGAAGGATGTTGTGTTGAAAGGAGTTAGGTAGAGGTCTGAGGAACGAGATCTGGTTTTGCGGGAGCTCACTGACGATTTTAATGTTAAAGCTTCTAAGATATAGGAAGGTGATTGAGAGGAAAGAGATTTGTAAAGGAACGAACCAAGAAAGTACTGTCGACGGAAGGAAGGAAATAACCATTTTAATTTGGTGTAGTGGTGGGAAATATGTTCGTGGCGAGGTATTCTCAGAACGAATCTCAGACAGCAGTTCATTACCCTCTTTAATCTTGCCTCTTGAGATTTCGAGAGACCTCCATACACCACACTACCATAATCAAAATGGGGGAATATGAGGGACGTAATTAACAGTTTGCGGATTGACTGTGGAAGGAAATTACGGGATCGGTTTAGGAGTCGAAGGAAGGAGATTGATCGTCGGGTAATAAAGGGAAATATGGTCTTTCCAAGAAAGGGTTTGGTCTAGGACAATGCCAAGGTTCGAAACGGACGGATAGAAGTTTATGGGATAGGAATCTATGGAAAAGTTAGGAATTGTGGGCAGGGAGTTAAGAAGGACTTTAGAACCTAAAACAATAGCCTTTGATTTGTTTGCATTTAATTTCAATTTATTATCAGAGGCCCAAGAGGCTATCGTGTCGAGATCTGCTTGGATATTTGTGATGGCGGTTTGTAGTTCGTTAGGGAAAAAGGAAAGGTAAATTTGGGAATCATCGGCATAGAAGTGAGAGGAACAATGTTTAATGAGGGGATAAAGGTCATTAATGTAAGCGCTAAATAGTGAGGGTGATATTGAGGAGCCCTGAACTACACCAGAGTTGATTGGAAGAGGAGAGGAAGGCGGAAGATTAGGGATTTGGACTACCTGAGTGCGGCCAGATATAAATGATTGGATCCATCTAATCGCACTATTGGAAAAGGAAAAGTTGGATAGTTTAGATTAATGATTATATTAATGATTGGTCTTAGCTATCGGTGTGAAAGTAAATAGTGAAATAAGGAATTGTGTAAGGAGTGATGACCTTTTACAAAGATTGCTGTTTTAGCTATCGGTGTGAAAGTAAATAGTGAGATAAGGAATTGTGTAAGGAGTGATGACCTTTTACAAAGGTTACTGTTATAACTATATACTAAGTAGATATTAATACTTTTATTTTTTAAGTTTTTCGGTGAACATTATGATTTTTGGGCTAAAGTTTTTATTGCGGGTCAACTTACTTTCTTGAAGACATATGGCAATCGTTTGGTATTTATTAATTATCAATTTTGTTTCTTCGGTATAATTTAATTTTTTAATATTAACGAGAATTATTGTTATGTACTTTTGTTGTTCTTCAACATCATATTCAATGCATTTATTCGTATATATATATTTACCCTCATACAAATAAAGAAAACAGTAGTATCGGAATTGATAATATAATAAAAAAAGTTTTCATAAAAAGAGAATAAAATTTATTTAATATTGTTGAACAGTGCGAGCTCGGATAGTTTAAATAATGTAAATAGTGTAGTTGTATTACGTTTACGTCGGAGGATAATTATAAATAAATATTTGAGGTATTATAAAGCAACGGTGGATACTGTTATTATTTTTAATTTTAAGAGATGTATTTTTGTAGTAATATTTATTGGTGATGTAACTACTATTATTATTTATAATATTATTGTTTTTCCTATAGGGAGCTATCATTATTAAAGAGTAATTAGGTTCTAGTATTATTTTTTAGCTTTTCTTTTTTAATATTTGTTAAGGCAATTATAAGCGTTTCCCTTTATTTCTCATTATCTTTTTTTTTAACCTTTTTTTTTTGTAATCAGGTACTTAGTCATTTGTTTTTGTAACATCTGTTTTTTGTTATACTCTCACTAGTGAACTTGTCTCCACCTCGCTATTGTCTCCTAGTTAATAGTATATGAGTAAAGTTTCGGTTTTTCTATCAGTTAAGTGGTTTTTAAAAACATTTGAAATTTGGTCCGACGTCAGTCGTCAACATTTCGCGGCGTCAGAGATCTCGTCGCCGCGATTTTGTAACCAGGAAGCGGCTAAATTCTCCTAGAGAAGACACGAAGTCCGGTGAGTGGAATTTTACTCATCTTCTTATGCCACAAACCAGTTTAAAGTTTCATTCTTTTTTTTCTAATTATACAGTCCACATTTACTCAATATAATATTTATTTCTTTTAGTCAAGCTATCTGAAAGCCCCTACATATTTTTGGTCCTCTTGGGCCACATAAAATTTCGAATGTTTAAACCACACAAAGTATGTTTAGAATATTTCTTGAACAATAAGGTTAATTATTGCCCCCGAATAAAATTAATTAATTAATTTATTAATTTTTCTTTCTTAAATTTACAAACGGCGTCGGTTTTAGGTAGCCATTTTGATTAATCTTACGAAACATTCGTTAGAATCCACAGCCTTACATAGTATAGCCACTGCTACCTTAAAATTATCTATTGTAACCTTACAAAGATACATTGTAAATTGTAACCTTATCAAACCTATTCATTTTACGTTCTTTGCATTTTACTTTATTTTGATCATATTATCAATCGAAAATTCTGATTTTCTTTACTTTTTGTTTGTATTTGTTTCTATTTTACTATTTTATTCACGCGTTTGGTTTTCGATTTCTTTTCGGATCGAAACCTTTTTGAATCCCATCAATACAGTTATCCTTAGCTTTGTTTTTATTTATTTATTTTCCTTTTCTCTTGTTGTTTACTTATTTATTTTGATTTCATTACATTTGTCACTTTTCGTTACCGGTTTTCAATTTTAATTCGAATCATAACCTTTCTGATTTAATTATTTTGAATTTTAATATTACATTTCAGCTGTCCCCATATTTAATTATTTACTTTAACGATGGATCAAAAAACTCGCGGAAAAATATTAAAGGCTTTGAAAATCGCTGAAACCAAACGTCAAAACATTTTTGCCGACATCACCAAATCATGGGATGAGATAAAGAATTCGACCGTATCTGATATAGATCTTGTTCGCTCGTATTATGATGATTCATTATTCCTCCAAAAGAAGTTCCAAGCATTAACTGATGAAATTATTAAATTAAATTACAACCTTGACCCCGATGATACCGTTGAAACTACACACGTTTCATCCTCGTTTCGAACCATTCTATTCACAATTCAAGCCAAATACCATAAGTTAAAAAAACAAGAACCTGCTCCCTTAATAAAAAATGAAAACATACAATCAACTAATAATGAACCACCCAAAATTACCCAGCACATGCCTCCCATTACCATTCCTACATTTACCGGCAATATTGAAAAGTGGAGCGAATTTTTCTCAATTTTTAATTCTCTTGTTCATGAGAATTCTCAATTGATAAACATTCAGAAGTTCCATTATTTACGTACATCGGTCTCCCATAAAGCTCTGGCTGTTATTGAAAATTTTCAGTTAACAGCTGAAAATTAACCCTTGGCTTACCAAGCTCTTGTAAACCGATATCAAAGCACTCGCCGTATCGCCACCACATATTTAAATAAAATTTTGGACTATAAGTACTCCACTACGCACTCTTTGAGTGCTCTAAAAACGTTCATCCAAGTCCATCAAAACTCAATTGAAGCCGTCAAAGCTTTGAAGGTTGGCGGTATAGCAAACTTTTTGTTGTTATCATTATCCCTCAGGAATTTAGATTCAAGAACTGCAAGAGCTTTCGAAGAAAAGCAAGCCGACACAGCTATCCCATCTTATGATAAACTGTTAGAGTTCGTGGAGCATCAAATAAAAACTATACAAATTTCATCCACCCACAACCCTGCCAGCAGCTCCTCATCTCCTAATAAACCTCAATCTCATGGTACTTCTAAACTATCCTTTATTGTAGCCAACAATGAAAAAAAAGCCTCCACAGAAATCTTTTCCAAATGCTTATTTTGTCATAAGGGTCACTCCTTATCTTCGTGTCCCACCTTTTTTCCAGTGTCAAGGGAAGAAAAGATTTCCTTTCTCCGCACACATAGAAGGTGTTTCAATTGTTTTGGTTCACACCTGAAAGCCGATTGCCCGTCGACGGCATCATGCCGTAGATGCTCATCCAGAAATCATCACACGCTGTTGCATCCTGATCGTTCAAATGATTCCTCACTTCCTCTCCAGCCTAATGCCAACGTTCCCACTAATTCATTACATGAAAAGACCGACCCAACTACTGCTAATGCTCTTGTTTCCTATAGTTGCACTTCTTCAACTCCCAAAATAGCACCAGCTTCTGTTGTAAACATGCTGGGTACTTTTCGAGCTCGCATCCATAATAACTCTCTTGGTTATGTACCAATACGAGGGGTCATTGACCCTGGCTCCCAAATATCATTTATTTCTCAAAGTTTGGCTCGGTCTCTTCGGCTTAAAGTGAATCGTGCTCCCATTTCGGTAAGTGGAATAGGCGGTTCGCTGTCAACCTCACCTGGCACCGTATCGTGCAACATAGTCTCCTCATACACGACCCAGCACGTTAGCGCAAATTTGTCGGTGATTCCCAATATCGTCGGGCATTTGCCAACTGTTGAACTGCCTCCTACGATTCCTCAATCGTTCATTCAACTCCAATTAGCTGACCCTACCTTCTACCGACCCGACCAGGTTGAAATTTTACTAGGTGCTGACGTGTACCCACAGTTATTGTCCCCTGAACCTACATATTATCAAGCACCCGAATGGTCCCGTTGCTGTCAGCACTATATTTGGTTGGACAATTGTTGGTCCCATGAACTCCCAGACTCCCTCATCGAGCATCGCGTCGCTCATTTCTACTGCTGAACTTTCTCAGCAGCTTTCGAAATTCTGGAAAATCGAGCATGTCCATGCAGCTGTAATTGAAGATCCCCTCGACACTCTAGCTGAGCAACACTTCCGGGATACTCACCAACGACAGCCAGATGGCCGGTACTCCGTATCCCTGCCTATGAAGCCCGATGCTGCTCCGGTTCAGAGTAATTCTTCCAAATCATACGCTTCCTTGTTAAATTTGCAAAGACGGTTAGCTAAGACCCCTGAGCTTGCTTCAGAATACCATAATTTCATGCAGGAGTACGCCCAGCTCGACCACATGTCCAAGGCTTCCACGCCTTCTGCGTACATCATTCCGCATCATGTGGTAACCAAAATTACCAATCAGGGTAGCCAATTGCGTGTGGTATTTAATGCCTCAAGCCCTGATTCCTCTGGCGTTTCTTTAAACGACCGTCTGTTGAAGGGGTCCAAGTTACAATCTGACGTTTCAGCCGTCCTGTTAAATTTTCGGTTCCCTAAAGTTGCCTTGTGCTGTGACATACAAAAGATGTATCGTCAAGTGCTCGTTCACGAACAGGACCGCCACCTGCAACACATTTTTTGGACCCCGGACAACTATTCGCGAGCCGAAGAGGCGCAGCTGAATACCGTAACATACGGCTTGGCCCCTTCAGCATTCCTGGCCATGCGCGTGCTGCATCAGCTTGTAAAAGATGAATGTTCCGCTTTCCCCTTGGCTTCAGCAGGCTTAATGAATCAAACTTATGTCGATGACATAATAACTGGTGCTAATGATGTCCAGTCTGCTAGTTTCCTGCGGTCACAATTAACCAAATTGCTGAGCTTAGGCGGATTTGAGCTCCGCAAATGGTCTATAAGTCACCCTCAAGTTCTTGAGGATCTCCCTGAGGAACATTGCGAATCCCCTTTGGTTCTGAATGACGAGGACAAGTCGTTGAAAATTTTAGGCTTAAATTGGGAACCTTCTGAAGATCTGTTTGTATACAGAGTGATACCCTTCAACGGTAAATGCACCATTTGGTCGCATATCAGTTCGGCTCTGAACCCAGCCGATATGGCTTCTCGAGGGCTGAACCCTAATTTGCTGTCTGAGCCTATTGCGTCCTCTCTTTGGTCACATGACCCTCCACTTATGTCGGACTTTCAAGCAAGTTGGCCTCCACCGTTTGCTCCACGATCTGCTCCCTCAGCTTCGATCCCTGAGTTATCCACTAGACATGTGCTTTTCGCTGCCAATAGTGTTCTTGCTGATCCATATGTCATAACCCGTTTCTCTTTATGCTTACGTCTACAGCGTGTGGTAGCCTGGATGATGCGATTTGCTCTGAATTGCCGTGCGCGTTCAAAATCGAAAACGAACTTTCAAGGTCCACTAACCACCTCCGAAATTGAACAATCTTTTTTGGTAATTGTGCGTCTTGTAGAGGGTTCGCTTTTCACCGAACGAATCCGTCTCATTCTGTCGAATAAACCTGTTCCCTGCTTAGGACATTTGTCCCCTTTCCTCGACGAAGTCGGCATTCTCAGGGTGGGCGGCAGACTTCAGAACTCTGAACTCCCATTTTCGGCTCGCATCCCCGCTTTGCATCCTGATCCTGATGGCAATATCCGGGTGGTGACTCTCCGCACTGCTGACGGCGTCTTTACGCGACCCGTCAACCAAGTCATTCCCTTACCGGAATGACTCCCTCTGAATAATTATTGTACAATTGTATGTTCATTTTGTTTATTTTATTTATTTTTTTTTTTTTACTTTTTCTTTCTTCCTTTAACTCCCTTATCCCTTTGATTATTTTTGAAAATCGGAAACAGCTCCCCATTTTGGTGGGCGGTATGTTAAGGCAATTATAAGCGTTTCCCTTTATCTCTCATTATCTATTTTTTTAACCTTTTTTTTTTTGTAATCAGGTACTTAGTCATTTGTTTTTGTAACATCTGTTTTTTGTTATACTCTCACTAGTGAACTTGTCTCCACCACGCTATTGTCTCCTAGTTAATAGTATATGAGTAAAGTTTCGGTTTTTCTATCAGTTAAGTGGTTTAAACATTTGAAATTTGGTCCGACGTCAGTCGTCAATATTTCGCGGCGACGAGATCTCTGACGCCGCGAAATATTGACGACTGACGTCGGACCAAATTTCAGATTTTGTAACCACTTTTTTTTCTAATTATACAGTCCACATTTACTCAATATAATATTTATTTCTTTTAGTCAAGCTATCTGAAAACCCCTACATATTTTATTTTTATGGGATACTTTAGTGAACCCTAGTTCTTCGAGTAACTGTCCCGTCTCATCAATAGACTTCCGCGATTCATCTACCTGAACAGAGGCTATTTCGTCTCTAGGTTTGGTAGAGGTTGAAATAGACGAGGTACTGGGCATTGGTTGAGGGGACCGTGAGTTCCTGCTTTGACTTCGAGTCCTAGCTCGGACTGTATTAGCTAGGGATGGACCGTTACAGGTGGAACGTTCCGAAGACCGGTTCGTTTTATTAATTAATGAAAATGAAAAATGAAAAATAAACTTTATTCTGGGACAGACTGTCCTCTAAGAATAATTAAAGTGCACAATAAAAGGTACAATTGTCTGGCTGAGATTAATTAAATCAGCACATCAGTTTTACAAATTAAATTATGAAAAAAAAAAGAAGACAGAAGAAACAAAAAATAAATAAAAAATTAAAGTTGAGTACAAAAATAAAAATAAAATAAAAAACAATCAACAGTAAAAAGTTTAACACACTTTTTTACATTTACATATTATTTACATTTTTGTGGAAGATTAAAGATGAAGGAGATGCATAAATAAAAGATGTTTAAAAGAAGTTAAGGAAGAGGCTTTGCGAATATGGATAGGTAAGGAATTCCAAAAAGAGGTAGCACGGATGACGAAGGATTTTTCAAAGGAGGCAGTTCTATGTGAGGAGGTATATAGGTTGGAAGGTTGGGATATTGTATTCAGGTGGTGAATGGAGGAACGCAGAGTAAGTAGGTCTAGAATATAGGAAGGTTTATTGGTTTTTAATGACTGGAATAGGAAAGTATTGCCTAGTGACGAGGAAGTATTGCCGTCCAAAATCGGGGAAAAGCCACCCCAGCTCATTGTACCGGCAAGATACGTGAGACCGTCTGTCGACCCCAAAGATAAATCTTATGAAGTAATTCATTAGTCTCCTTAGTCTCATCTCTAGCTCAACAGACAGCCCCCCCCCTACACCAAACACCCGTAATCAAAGTAGGGAAAAATGAGAGGGTATTTCGGGGAAAGGAGTCACAATATCTTTGGAGCTGTTTGAGGATCATGATGGATTTTTTGGTAATTTGGGGAATTTGGTTATTCCTGGATAAGTGTTGATCAAAGGAGATTCCGAGGTTTTTGATGGAAATTTGAAATTGAATTGTACGGTTATTGAGGTAAAGTAATTGATAGTAAGGGAGGGAATCAGGGGTAGGTTTTGAACCGATAAGGATAGCCTTGCTTTTCTCGGGATTCAGGCATAACTTATTTTTCACTGCCCATCCGCTGATGTTCTCAATATCGTCCTGAATGTTACGAGATGCTTCGAACATGTCTGAAGGATGGAAGGATAGGTAGATTTGGAGGTCGTCGGCATACAAATGATACTGGGAGTGGCGTATAACATGGAGTAGGTCATTAATATAAGCAGAGCAGAGCATTGGTGACAGGGAGGATGGACCTGAGGTTCATGGAGGAATGGAGGTCTTGTGTTATCTTCAACAGGGCCGATTGAGTGAAGTATCATGATTGGAGAGGAGTGAGGAGATCTTTGTGCTCGAGGTAGGTGGAGAGTTGTGAATGGACTAATCTTTCTAGTGGTTTTGACAGGTTTGTCAGAAGGGAAATAGGCCTAAAATGGGATGCTATGGAGGGGGAGGGAAAAGTGGAGTTTTGTAGGGAAAAGTTGTAATTGTGTAAAAGGGCACAAAGACAGAGTTTAATAATTTTTACTGGAATTGATCAGAACTATAATCATTGGTTCGGGATTTGAGTACGGAAGTGATTAGGTCATTGGGAAGAATTTGAAGAAAATAGAAGTTATGGGGATTGAATGGTGTTTGAGGAACAGGATATGTTGGGGGTAAGGGATTAATTTGTGGCTCGTTAGGAAGGGGGTTAGCGAAAAAATAGTTAAGTTCATCAGGGGAAATAGGGAAGTTAATGTAATAAATAAGTTAATAATAAAAATAGGGGGTGGAGCCGGCTATAGAGAAATTTCTTAGGATTTTCCACTTAGACTTAGGATCAGGAGCTTGGGATAGGATATTAATGAAATAGTGTGCCTTGGCACGCCGCAATGAAGACTAAAGGTTTCGGAGATGTTTGAAAGTGGAGTAGTTCTCTGGAATTCGAGTTCGTTTGAAGCGCCTCCTAGCACCATCTCTTATCTTCATCAATTCTCTGATTTCTGGAATAATCCAGAGAGCGGGGGACCGTCGGAAAGTGGATGTCTTAAGTGGTGCTAGGTGATTAAGGAATGAAAGGAGATTTGATAAGAGGCATTTAACCATTTCATCGATGGAGTAGGAAGAAAATACGGGCTCTAAGGAGTGGGATAACGTGTCAAGTAAAGGATCTATGCTTTGAGGAGTTAAAGAGTCAAGATTTCGCCAGGAAATCTGATTAGGGATGAAGATGGGTCTGGGAATGTTATAGGATATCTGAATGAGGCCATGGTAAGACAGAAATGGCATTGGACTTTGGGAAGACGAGAATAGATTCCTAGGTGAGTCAATGATAATGAGGTCTAGTAATGTATCCGTAAACTGGGTATAATGGGTCTGTTGAAAAGGAACAATCAATAGGTCAACAGAGTATATCAATTCTAGTAAGTATGTCCTGTCAGGAGAGTCGGAAAGTAGACTAGTGTTGAGGTCACCTGCTATGATTATGTTATTGTACAATGGTACGTATATCAGGAAAGAGGATTCAAATGTTGGATCGAATTTAACTTGAGGAGGGCGGTAGACGACGACGTGAAGAAGTAAAGATGGGTTAAATGAAATTAATATTAATTAAATTAATTAAAGATGAGCTTGGAAATTAATTAAGGAAAAAGGAACATTTCGTTGTTTTATTTCTAAAAAAAAATAAAAATATCAAATATAAATTTAAGGATTTAAACATTGAGAGCCATAAGCATAAATGAATTAATAAACCATAGAAAAGTATGTGAAATTGAAAATTAAAATATGAATTCCTGAATTGAAAATTAATTAAAAACATTCGTTTGTGGTAAAAATAAAAAAAATCTAAAAAATAAAATATATATACATGCAAAAAAAAAAAATGAAATTTGGTGGGAACTGTAAATTGAGAGTCAGTCAAAAATGTCTAAGCCCTTTTTTTCATTTATGAAAACTACTGGGTGACCATCATTGCGCCGACATCTCACACGCCCTCCCGGGAACCACACGTATTTAACCCTGCCGGTAGCCTTCTTTTGTCTCGCCAGCCAGTAGAGATGTCGATTATTGTGCGTCATCTCCTCACCTATATAAATTTTCTCATCACTGTCCCATCCAAGGTGTCGCGTGGAAAAATCTCTCTTCACCTTTCGGAGTCGGATGACTTCATCACAAACAGTCCTCCGGATGAAACGTGCGATAATAGACGGGGGCCTGGGGTCTTCTCCTCTAGGTCGTTTTCGCTGCATATAGTCAATGTCCTCTACTCCGAGCTTAACGCCGAGCAACTATGGACAATTTATAGTCCCTGGCGACCGTGGTAGGTTAAGAAAAGGTATAAGAATATATAAATTATTACATAATACTAATAGAGTAATTAATAAAACTTAATTAATTATCCCTATTTATTAGAGATTTTATTATTATTATTTTCTCAATAACTTCTACTTTTATAAATAGTTATCAATACAATTTTTGTAACATTTAATAACTAGTACCCCGTGCTTTTTTTTACAATAAGTTGAATTATTTTATGAACAACTTCAGATTTACTTAAATTTTATGCCAAACTAATTAATCATAATTAATAGTCTGGTTTTCTATTGCCATAACACAAACTATTCATTACATACAGGTCAAGTTAATAAGAGCATATAACAAAATTGTTAAAATAAAATAACTTGGTTTCACATTTTAAAGATAAATAAATAATTTATCTACTAATTATGGTATTTCATAATAAATAATAATACAAGTTGTAACTTATCATAACACTCATATTAATAAGACACTCATCAAGGAGGCGGAGCAAATTATGGAATAAAACCTCGACCTATATCGAAAAACAAAAATAAGACCTACAATCGGGCAAATAGAGAAATAGAGTAGATTCCGTTTCAATGGAGCTAAGGCCGACAGTAGCAGAACGATCTAGTGACCAGAGACTGGTCTGCGTCTCTAGCTGCTTCAATTTTCAATTAAATTTTATTGGTCTATTTAATTTTTTTTTTTTTATTAATGTATTTACTTTATTTCTTTGTTATTTGTGTATATGTCATTAATGATAATTTTTTTTTGTTTTGAATATAGTCCAAAATGCTTGTTTTATTTCTAATTTAACGATTTGTTTGTTTTTATTAACAATAAAGGCAATATTATTAGTGGCAAAAAGGAAAAGGTTATCCAAACCAACTGCTAATTTCACCAGGTGTTTAGAGAAAATGTTATGTTGTAAAGTTTTCTTAAAATAATAAACTTTTCCATAACAATTAATTATCTTAATAATAAATTATGCATATTTATTTAAAATAATATTATAAGGTAATTCATTCATCGCACATTTTAGGCCATAATACAACTTCTTATTATTATCACCATTATATAAAAGTTGTGAACAGTACCATAAATTATCATTGCGGATAAGATTATTGCGGTCCATGTTCATATGATATATTAATTGATAAGGAGATTAATGATATTAGGATAATGATTGCAATATTATCTCCTGAAACATATTTATTTATACAAACAAATTTTTTAATATAAAACTGGGCAACATTTCATGGACAATGCCACTTTCTCAAACCCTACAACATAGAATTCAAACAAAAAAGACTGTATTATGACTATTACAACACTAAATATAATAATTTATAAATATTGGGGACTCAATGGCCGAGTGCGTTGGGGCGAGGGTCTCAGCGCGCTCGTAACCATAATGAATCTTGACCTTCCCACCCTGACCAGTATAGGACTTCAATGGAAGTCTTGGGCAAAAAAAAAAAAAAAAAAAAAAAATATATATATATATATATATATATATATATATATATATATATATATATATATATATATATAGTTATATATATATATAGAAACCCAATGGTATTAAGGGATAATAAATAAATGTACACTATCCCCTCTCCTAGATAACTGTATAAAAGGGGCTCCCCCACCTTCGCCCAGTGACACTCTGCTTCTACACGTTGTAATGCCAGTTTGTTCAACACGAAGTCCTTGTATTAGGCTATAAATTGTGCTTTTTCTTGTATAATGTATGTCTGTCAATAAAAACGCTCTTTTTAAAAACTCAGTCCCGCGAACCTTTTATTTAGCTGGCGCCCGAACGGAGGGACATTTGGAAGCGTTAACGTAACTTCGCGGCAGTTCTATCTTATTTCAGGTACAGAACAGCGAGACCTCTTTCCACTGGCATGAGAAGATTGGGAGCTGAGTATTAGTACATCAGCAGATCTTCAAGTCTTTGGGAGCGCTTTGGTATTCCAATACCTTGACCAAAAGGACCTTCAACCTCTTGCTAAAGAATCGACGGGAAGGAGCTAAAGGGAGCGTCATCAAGAAGACATCGAAGACAACGTTGTATCAAGAAAAAGTATAATTAATTTTATTTTTTATTTTTATTTTAAGTAATTTTGTAATTTAAATATAAGTTAGTAATAAGTATAATAATTTAAAATATTGATTTATCTTTATGAATGGTTTGGAAGAAAAATTAAGTAACTTAAAAATAACAGGTTCAACGTTAATTAAAAAAGAAAATAATATGGCTCAAGAAATTAAAAATCATGATTTAGCATTAATCCCGGAATACGACGGAAATCCGTTACAACTAGTTGATTTTATTAGAAATAGCGAATTTTTATATAATTTATATTGTAAAGATGATAATACCCATAAAAATACAAATCAAGCTAAACTTGTTTTATCAATCTTAAATAAACTAACTGGAAAAGCTAAAGTCGCCGTGTACGATAAGGAATTCAATACAGTAAAAGAAATAATAAAATTCTTAAAGAAAAAGTACCAAGACACGAGAACTAGGGAACAATTAATTTCGGAAATTTTAAATACGCGGACTTACCATAATGAAAACCCACTCGATTTCTTAGAACGACTGGGCCAAAAAAGATGCGATTTATATGCGCGAATTTACTCTGACAATGAAATAATTGACAAACAGGACGAAATGTATAGGTATGACAAGCAGATATCCCACCACGCAGTACATAGTTTACATCCGGCGTTAACAGATTTTATTTATCAATTAAATTTGACTCATTAGAGGACCTAGAAGAAATACTAAAAAACAGCGCGGCTCACATCGTACATAGAATTTATGGCGATAAAAAACACCAAAAAAACCCAGTTCAAAATAATTACAAAAAGAAAAATTTTGAAAATAATTACAAAAATAAAGAGTACCGACCAAATTTTAACAACCACTATGATTATCAAAATTACCGACCCCATCAGTACCACCGCGAGCAATATACGTCGTATAATAATCCCCAACATTACCGACAGCAACAGTATCAGTATGAGCAAGGTCCAACCTCTAATTCTTATAACAATAACAACCAACATAACTTCCGGCCACAACAGCGAGCTATTGAATATACGACTCCGATTTATAATCAACCGTGGGACCCCCAGTCGCAACATAAATTTTTTAACAAACCACCCTCCAGAAATATTAGGCAAAATTACCAACAACCGCAAATAGATTCTAACACCGTTTCGATGAGAACTGTTTCTAATAGGGTACATACAATTGAAGAAGAAAAAGACGAAAAAATTAAATTATTGTTAGAGCGGATTGAATCTTTGGAAAAAAGACAGGATCATTTTTTAGAATTAGGCCCGAGCACAAGCAGACCTCCGGACCGGATATAAACAATTTAAATTCTAAACAAGATAAACAAATAGATAACCAGGATAAACGAATAGAAATTCATGACTTGAACTTAAACAACGACTTACCGAACTTAATTGACAGTATGGGAAATAAATGGCCAATTGATACGGGTGCCACAAAAAATTATATACACCCCGATCACATTCCACATTTCTCGGAAATTTCTAAAGAGGATTTTGCGATTCGAACACCTACGGGAACGGCGGAAGGATCACAAAGCGTGATAATTGACCTAATGCCCCTGATAGGAATTAATCAAAAAGTCAAATTTTTAATATTTCCATTTAGCGAAAGGTTTAATATTTTATTGGGCTACGAGACAATGAAAAAATTAAAATTAAAAATCAATTTAGAAAAAAATGAACTAAAATTTAAAAAGAAAAAATTCAAATTAGAGAATGACTTATTTTTTATTAATGATAAAAACGAAATTAAAAACTTAATTCGCCACGAACATATAAGTCCGGAAATAAAGGAAGAATTAATCGAAATTATTAGCCAACATGGCGGAGTATTAAAAAGGGACGACGAGAATTTAAAATCAACAGGGTTAATAAAACATAAAATAATAACAACAAATGAAAATCCAATTTATACGCGTAATTACCGTTATCCGGAACAATTTAAAAAACAAATTAATGATGAAGTTCAAAAACTATTAAAGAGTAATATCATAAGACCTAGCAAATCGCCGTATAATTCTCCGCTTTGGATCGTACCGAAAAAATCAGACGCGTCGGGACAGAAAAAAATTAGAATGGTGATCGACTGTAGGAAATTAAATCGGGCTACAGTAAAAGACAAATTTCCCCTACCGAATATCGAAGATTTATTAAATAGACTAAAGGGATCGAAAATATTTTCCACCATAGACCTCGCGTCGGGATTTCACCAAATTGAAATGGATAAAGATTCAATAGCTAAAACCGCGTTTTCCAGCGAAAATGGACATTTTGAGTTTTTACGTATGCCTTTTGGCTTGTGTAATGCACCCCCAACCTTTCAGAGAGCGATGACGATGATGATACAAAATATCCCCAATTCTATGATTTACATCGACGATATAATAGTCTACTCAAAAAACGAAAAAGAACATTTAAAAGATTTAAAAAGAGTATTTAAAGCCCTAAAAGAACATAACCTATCAATACAATTAGATAAAACGGAATTTTTTAAAACAGAATTAAACTTTTTAGGCTACATCGTAACCCCAGACGGATTAAAAACAGACGAGAAAAAGATAGAAGCAATTTTAAATTTCCCCATTCCGCGTAATGAAAAGACGACGAGACAATTTTTGGGCATGACGGGATACTATAGAAAGTTTATTAAAAATTACGCAAAAATTACCAGACCGATTTCTAATTCATTAAAAACAAAAATTTATGGCACAAAGGAAATTAAAGAAGCATGTCAAACCCTAACGGAAATGATGAGTAACACACCAATTTTAAATTATCCGGATTGGGAACGGCCATTTATATTAACAACAGATGCCAGTAATAAAACCATCGGAGCCGTGCTCTCACAAAAAGACGAAAATGAAATAGAACATCCAGTGGCATTCGCGTCCCGAGTATTACAAAATGCGGAATTAAATTATAGTTCAATAGAGAAAGAACTACTAGCGGTAGTATGGGCAACCCAACACTTTAAGCCTTATTTATACGGTACAAAATTTATTTTATGCACGGACCATAAACCTTTAACGTGGATTTTTTTCAATGAAAAATGGTAACACGCGCATAATGAAGTGGGTTTGGAAATTACAAGAATTTGAATTCGAAGTTAAACACATTCAGGGAAAAACAAATTACGTGGCCGATGCACTTTCCAGGAGAAGCGACGAATTGAATCATAATAGCGACGTGGAGGAAATGGACGTCGAAGAATTATTAAATCAGGAAATAGCGGACGAAAACAATTCCGAGTATGATGCGATAATAGAGGACTTAGGCTACACCTACATTGGATCCATGTCCCGACCGTCGCCGGTTTTCCGAGAACTCTTAACTCGCAATCCAACAGAGGAAATGGAACCAAACACGAGCTTTATATAGGAAGTGCCTACATTGGGCCCGATAATCTCCAGTCAGTCAGCGACCGTCTCTTAATCCTCAGTCAGTCAGCGACCGTCTCCCATTTCAGAACCAAACCTGTTTGGTTTTATTCCAGTTTTCGGCCGTCAGGACGTTTAAATGGCAATAGAAAATGGTATATAAATTGATCTAGTGAGAAATTAGCCTTGTCTTGGGAATATTAGGTGTTATCAATAAACGTATTATGGATATTATCACCTGATCAAGAATATTGTATCATAAAAGAAGTGATTTTAATTATTCTTTTTTACATAATGAATATTTACATTTATTTACTAGTGCCGTGTAACTACATAAAAAAAATGAATAACGTAATAAATTATTATTACCATAATAAATACTAATAACATTAGCAGTAATATATACTATTATATAAAAGGACAAGCATTTTTTGTTTGAGATCACTAACCACTATAATTAATAATTATACTAAATTTTAACCCACATTGTTGGTTATAAGAAGATTTAGCAATAGCTAAATTTAAAATAATAAAAGTTTAATTTAATATAACTTTTATGGATAGATAATTTATAGATATTAAAAACTAACCGGATGAAATCATTAAAATTAAAAATTGGATTTCGAGTTACGATTTTACGCAATCTTCGAACACCTAATGAATACAATTTTAACCAGGTTAAAATTACTACTATGCATGAAAATATCTTTGAAAAAATAATGCCGAATTGCATACTTCAGTACAAGATTTTTTTCGATAAACGAAAAACCTTCAATTAGTTAAATTTATAATTTTAAATAAGTTGAAATTATATATATATTATATATTAGTATTAATACATACATACATACATATATATATATATATATATATATATATATATATATATATATATATATATATATATATTAGTGTATTAACATAAATATATTGTATTATATATAAAGTTATCTATAATATATATTATCCGATATTGTATTATATATATTATATTATATATTAGCAGTAGTTATGCGAAGCTGCGACGGAGGAAGCTAGTTATTAACGTTAGTACTATATTCCTTAATATTGCCATGAAACAGCTATTATATTTGTTAAATTAATTTTATATTGTAACATAAAAGAAATGTTAATTTTTGTTGATCATAATAATTTTTTTTTTATAAGGTAATGAATATTTATATTTATTTTGTGATGGCGTGTATCAAAACAAAAAAAAAACTTATAAATAAAGCAATAAATTATAATGAATGTAATAACTACTATTAACATTAGCAGTAATTATTATTAATTTTGATGCTATATGCGTTCGTATTGTCATGGAACAGCTTCGACTCGATTGAAATGATCTAAAATTGTCTCTGGACGGCCGTCTGAACCCGAACCAATGTAGGAACTTGTTTCGCGACCATCCGGCGGTCTGCGAATTAGGAGTTCTCGGAATATCTGGGACGGTCGGGACATGGATCCAATGTAGGTGTAGCCTTAGAAGTACCGCCGGAAGATGATTTAGAGACAATCCATTCCCAGGAATCTAGTAACGAACAAGTACGAATTTGTGAACCCGAAAAATGTATAAACATAGAAAAAAATCAAATAATTATAAAAAGGGGAAATACAAAAATTAATTTCACTAAAACATTTGGAAAACGCCGATACGAATTAAACCGATACATTTGTTTTATGCTAAATACGGGATAATTTGTAAATCACCTAACGAAATAACCGAAAATTTATATGACGATTATTTTAGAACAATACAACAAATAATAGAAACGGAATATCCATCGGTTAAATTGAAAAAATACAAACAAATTGTAAATGACGTCGAAAATCCTAATGAACAAATAGAAATTATAGATAATTATCATTTAGGCAAAACAAAGCATAGGGGTATAAACGAAACATTCGAAAAACTTAAAAAAGAATATTATTTCCCTGGGATGCAAAATAAAATAGCGGAGTATATTAATAAATGCGAAACTTGTAAAGTTACAAAATATAACCGTAAACCAATAAAGACCAAATTTCAAATTACACCTACATTAGAAAAACCGTTTCAGGAATTAATGATTGACATTTTTAATTTTAACAATGCCATAATTTTCACAGCAGTAGACACATTTTCGAAACATTTATTTGCTCAAACCCTACAATCAAAGAACGCAATTAATATTTGTAACGCACTGACTAACTATATGACATACTTTCCCACACCTCTACAAATATCATTAGACCAAGGGACGGAAATGAAAAATAATTTAGTAAAACAGTTTTGTGAAGAAAATAATATTATCTTACATTATACCTCAGCCAGCCACTCAAACTCTTTGGGATTATTGAACAGAGTCCACTCTACCCTAAACGAATTATTAAGAATAATAGGAAAAGAAAAAGATAAATGTTCAATGCAACAGAAATTAAGATTAGCGGTAATAGCGTATAATAATACCTTGAACAATAAATTAAAATTAACTCCTAATGAAATTACTTTTGGAACCTCCAGATTAGAATCAAACGAAAACATCGACCTGACAGAACAATATGTATTAAAATATCATAAGGACCAACAATTATTACATAAACTAATTAGATCTAAAATAAATGACGAAAAAGAGACAAGGACCGAAAAATTAAATAAAAATAGAGAAGACCCTTTAGATATTCAGAAACAATTATGGGATACAGAATATTTGAAAAATACCCAAGCGAAAATAAAAAGTAGAGACAAATTAAAAAAATTAAATGTAGTTGTAAAAGACAAAAGACCAATTAAAACTCATATCGACAATATTAAAAGGCCCAATAGGAAAAAACGGAAAAAGAAACAATCTATTTCAGACGACGATAGCGAATCTCTTCGTGTAAACATTTCGGATAATTACGATTCAGACAGTGGTTCTGATTAAAAATATTTGATTTTATTTAAACGATATTCAAATGTTTTAAAAATCTTTTATTTTAAATATAATAAATGCAATGGTATTAGGAGTAATGTTTATGTTATATTGAAAGAATTATCTGTATTAAATTGACAATGCTGTAGTTATTTTAATAAAGTCGGACTTTTGTATTTTGTTGTAAAATATTATATTCAATGTTAATAATGTAAAAGATCATTCAAATTATTATTTTATTTCACAGTAATATTCTGTCCGATTTATTTTGTAATTAATATTTTGAAGTCACTATCATAAATATTAGGATACTTTTATTTTGTCTTGAAATATTATTTTGATTGATCATTGAAAAAGTATGTATTCCATTTTGAAATTATTATTAATTGTAATTATTGTAAAGGAGTGTTTGAATTATTATTTTGATTTAAAATATTATTATTTTAATTGAGTAATTTTGAAGCTAAAAGTATTATTTGTAATAGAGGAAACTGATTCAAAGACTCTTATTTTATTTTTCCTTTTATTTAAATAATGTATAGATATGAATTGTTTAGTATTAAGAAATGTCCTGTTATCTTTTAGTTATAAGGAAAATTGTACTTTAGCATGTAAGGAATTCTGTAATGTATAAACATTTTATAGGTTAAGCTTATTGTTAATATTAAGAAATAGACAAGGTTTAAATCTTTTTATTTTTCAAGTGTACAGATCCTGACTTGGTAAACAGGAAATTCAAAGTCCAATCCTTTTGTTTTTGACAATGGTATAAAATCCTATTCTGGCGTTAAATGTACAAGGTTTAATCCTTTTATTTTTCAAGTGTACAGATCCTGACTTAGTAAACAGGAAGTTCAAAGTATAATCCTTTTGTTTATAGGAAGTTGATAATTGTATTTCAGAGTTTAAACTTTTTGTTTTCAAATGTTCTAATTCTAATTTAGTAAACAAGGTCTAATCCTTCTATGCTTGTATAAACTTAGAGAATAAGGTCCAATCCCTTTTGTTTATAGAATGTTATCTATTGTAATGTTATGACTTAGTGTAAAAGGTATTGAGAAATGTATAAGGTTCAAACCTTTTATTTTTATTGTATTGTATAAAATCTTACCTATTAACACTAAGATATTTGTTCCATCGGAGACCTCGGAACTTGGGGGGGGGAGAAGTTATAGAAACCCAATGGTATTAAGGGATAATAAATAAATGTACACTATCCCCTCTCCTAGATAACTGTATAAAAGGGGCACCCCCACCTTCGCCCAGTGACACTCTGCTTCTACACGTTGTGATGCCAGTTTGTTCAACACGAAGTCCTTGTATTAGGCTATAAATTGTGCTTTTTCTTGTATAATGTATGTCTGTCAATAAAAACGCTCTTTTTAAAAACTCAGTCCCGCGAACCTTTTATTTAGCTATATATATATATATATATATATATATATATATATATATATATATATATATATCTTGCAAGCAACGCATAGTAGAGAGGTAAAATTGGATAGATTAAAGTTCTCAGTCAGGAGTTTTTATAATAAAAAAAATCTTTCTATAAAAGCCAAAATTAGACACTATAAAACAGTAATAAAACCTGTGATCCTCTATGGGGTAGAGACTATGGGATTTACCAATATGGAAACCTTGTTAAGGACGGAAAGAAAGATATTGAGAATGATATACGGACCGAGAAAAGTGGGGGAAGAATAGCGATTAAAAAAGAACGATGACCTTTACGAACAATTGGAAAACTTAAAATCATCGATAAGGAAAAGGAGATTAAATTTTTTCGGACACATGAAAAGAATGAATAGCAATAGATTAAACAAACAAATATTTGATAAAGTGATGAAATTGGAAAATATAAAAGGTTACCCAGAGCAAATGAAAGAGGAAGTTAAAAAATTGGGTATCACGGAGGGAGACTACAAAGATAAGGATAAATTCGGAAAAATGGTTAAAAATATAAAGGTTCTTGTAGCGGAGAGAAGAAGCATGAAAGTAAGAAATGGACGGAGGAAAGAAAGAGGGAAATGGGCGAAAAAATGAAAAGAATTTGGGCAGAAAGGAAGAAAACCTGAAAATGATATACGCGTGGTCCACCGTTGGCCTGTATCGCGAAAAATAAATAAATAAATAAATAAATAAATAAATAAATAAATAAATAAATACATAAATATATATATATATATATATATATATATATATATATATATATATATATATATATATATATTAATATTATTGCTACATGCTACCTCAAATCATTGTTATATTTCTCAGGAGATATTATTGCAATCACATTCCTAATACCATTAATCTCCTCATCAATTACTATATCAATCTCTATTATTTTCTACTTTTTATTGTGTCTTTTTCACAATGAATATATTTATATTATTATATTGTACTTCATCGAATCAAGTTCAATGTTTGGAATTTTATTACAATCATATGTCTTCAATTATACAATTTCTTTTTGTTTTAAGAAATAATTGGTTGGTTTTGTTTTTAATTATTGACTCAAGTGTCATGTGTATATAATTTAATGTTTAATATTATTTTGTGTTATCATTTTTTTTTATTTATTTCATAACCCCTATTTATCAAATATATATACAGCGGTGGGCATTTATATGAATTATACAAGCCAAAGGGAGTATGCACCTTTTTCTGTTTACAGGTTACATTTTAAGGCGGTTCTATGGTAAAGTTTACATTTATGTTGACTATCATGAGGTTTATAAAGATGTTGGGGCACATTTTATTTTGTTTTCATATTGATATGAAAGTGAATCAAAAGAACGAGAATGGAACGGAGCGAAAAATGGAACGGTTTTTCAGCTGGAAAGAAACAATTGGAACCGTTCCATTAAAAAGGTGGAACGACCCATCCCTAGAGGAGGGGGGAGGGAGGGGATAGAGGCAGTTGGAGGGGAGATCGAGGAGGCCTTATCTTTTCCATTATGTTTTGGACTGTCGTCAAGCTTTATGGCTTTTTTTCTCAATAAGTTAAATATTTTTTCAAGTAATTTCTGCGAATGATTTATTTTTATAACATGGATTTCTCTCGCTAAACATTTTCTTTGCTTCATTTAATATTATTTTCTGGGAGGTTTGAATAGCTTGAATATTGGCATAATGTTATAGATTAATGTGTTTTAAGAAAATTTTAGAAGCCTGATGATGGAGTATTGTCACTGAAACATGTAGCTACAAATGTTAAATAAATAGGAGTTACACCAAATAAATACTTAAGGATTCTGTCTTTTATATATTTATAATTTGTTATTTTCACTTCTCTGACAGAAAGTTTATCAGGAATTATCTTTAATGGTGGTTTATCATTATATTAATTTTAATTCGAAATTGATTAAGTGTCTTATATTTCGATATTTTCTTATTTCCACTTTAATATTTCCTTATTTCTCATTTTAATATTAGAAGGTAAACCGAAGTTAATATTACTTTGAACAGGGATTTAGAGTTTCTCAGTAAATGTAGGAGAATAACCTTCCCCCTCTAAAAGCAGCGACTAGAACATCGAAATAAATCGGCACATGGTTAGAATCGATAAAAGGTGTTCTGAGCGCGTTTACGGGTTGGTGTCGTAGATCCGAACAATTACCCCTGGAACCCCGGCGACCTAGTCGGCGAGTTCACAATGAAACTTTCTTAGAAAACGTTATTTTGAATGAAATCCTATTATATGTTTTCACTTCTAATCCTTTTAGATTCCTTTCGAACTTGGTTTGGTGAAGTGGCAATACATATTTTATAATACAGATTGCGTATAACTTTATTGTTCTCAAAACGAAAAAACAGACGATAACACTGAATGTGATTGCTGTCATTCAGTGACTTCACAAATGTGTTTAAAAATTGTATTTAATAACCATCGCACAATTTATTATAAGTTAAGTATGTAAAAAGAAAACAAAATACCTATTTTTTGTTGTTTCCGGTTAATCCGACTTTCACTGTTCCGACTAAACCCCACGCCAGTCCTATCACGGTTGGATCAGTGAAGTTCTACTGTATAGAATGAATTAAGTCAAGATATACAGCCCGATTAACGTATGTTTCCGTCGGATTTTTTGGCGAATGCATTTAAACAAAAATAATGAATTAAGTTTACAATTGAAAGTTTTTTGTTTTTTTTAATTGATGTTAAAATCTTATTAGAACAAATGTTTAAAAGTATCTTTTTGTATTGAAGATGCCACTGGAGTCAAAGAAGAAGCCAAGCAGCCTGACACTCTTAGCGAGAAAATTACCACTACTGGTATTAAACTAAAAGTTAAATTTTAAAGTTTTTTTTTTTTTTTTTTTTATATCCATTTATTGAAATTTACAACTGTATAAAATATATACATCTAGTAAATGAGTTGATTATGATTACAATAACATGCGAAACTTGAAGAGAACTATTCATCAGTAGCCCTCAAAAAAAAAACAAAAAAAAAACTTTACACTAAGAAGGTCTCTAGGCCATCTTCTTTTCAGACGCCTCGGAGGGTTATCGGGAATAGAATGGGAAGCAAGTTAAAGGACTAGTGGATTTGTGTGGTTATGGAGTTTACTATGAAAGGATAGGTATTTGGTTTGGGCTAAATCAGAAACATATGGGACATTAAGATCTTTATGGATAAGTTTGTTTGTGACAAAGTAAGGAGCATTAAGTATTTTTCGAAGGATTTTGGATTGTAAGGATTGGATACGGGAAGAATTAGAAGGTTTAGTTGAGCCCCAAAGCTCAACTCCATATGTCCAAATAGGTCTGATAACTGTCATGTAAATGAGTCTTTTGTAATAAATCGGAAGGTTTGAACGTTTGTCTAGTAAATGTTGAAGAAGTCGAAAACGACGAGCAGTTTCCTGCCTTTTTAGTCTCGTATGTGGATTCCAGGTTAAACGTTTGTCTAGTTGGAGTCCAAGATAGCGGATCTATTCAACAGGGCTCAGTGGGATATTATTAAAGGATATTGTAGGACAAGAAGACGTAGGTTTACGGCGAAGGGTAAAGGTTATTTGGTGGGATTTGCTTGGATTTATTTTAATTCTCCAATTTCGACACCATTCTTGAAGGTTGAGGACATGAGATTGGAGTTTTTGTGAGGCAATGAAGGGATCATTATTTACTAATAACACACATGTGTCATCAGCATACGTGGTGAGGACGGTGCTAGGATGGGTCGGGATATCAGCTGTATACACCGTGTAGAGGATGGGACCTAGGATGCTACCTTGAGGAACACCTGCAGTTTGGACGAAGAGGGAAGAATAGGAAAAGTTATGATTAACTTTAAAGTTTCTATCACTGAGATAGGAGCGGATAATAAGAAAGTATGTGGAAGGAAGGAATTTACGGAGTTTTCAAAGCAGCCCCTGGTGCCAGACTCGGTCAAAAGCTTGCTCTACGTCGAGAAAGGCTCCTGTGCAGTACATTCGGCGTTCTAATGCTGAAGAGACCACGTCCACCACGCGATGACATTGCTGGATAGTGGAATGTGAGATTCGAAAACCAAACTGGTGATCTGGGATGATATTGTTGGAATCTAGGATGAGATACAAGCGTTTCAGAATGAGTTTTTCCAGGATTTTGCCCATTATGGGCAAGAGTGATATTGGACGATATGAGGATGGGAGTTCAGGAGGCTTTTTGGGCTTAGGAATCATCTTTATTATAGATAATTTCCAAGGATCAGGGAAATATGTGGTGCGGAGTACAGAATTATATATATATGTAAGAAATAGGATTGCTTTTCGAGGAAGGAGTTTTAGGATATGGGCTGTAATAAGGTCATGTCCAGGAGCTTTGTTGGAAGGTAATCTGAGGATAATGTTTAGTACTTCTGAAGGATGGAATGCTTTAGGAGGAAGAGACATTTGGAGCGGAATGTTTAGTTCTGCTTCAATATATTCAACGTGAGCAGGATTGATGACGTCAGGATGGAGGTAAAACGTTTTAGAGAGGTGAAGACCGAAATTTTGGGATTTGTCCTCGTCCGATCTTGTCCAGGTTTGAGAGTCTGTTAGGAGTGGGTGATTAAAATTTTTGTAACACAGGAGTTTTTTTCGTTGTTATCCATAATGACTTGTCTGAAGTATTGAGGTTTTGAGTATGGTTATGTAGGGTTTGGATTTTAAACTGTTTGATTTCTGTCTTTAGTTTGTTCGTTAAGTTGTTGTAATTATGATGGTCTGATGGGTATCTTGTACGGTGCCATTTCGCCCTCGATCTGCGTTTTTCTGTCATTAAGGAGCGAATATGCTGTGGTAAGGTATACTGTTGACTATGAGGATATTTTGGAGGTAAGGTATTTTCAGTTATACTATTTTGTATTGATGATGTAAGTTTGTCAATTGCTGTGTTAATATCTTCTTTTGTTTTAAGGGGAACTTTCAGGTCCAATTTATTTTCTAGATCGTAACGAAATCCGTCCCAGTCTACACGTCCTCTAATCAGTCTGGGAAGGGGGGGTTTAAGAACGGAATTTGAATGCAAGAGAAGCAGAACAGGGCTGTGATCTGAGGAAAGGTCGTCTAGGGATTTGATGATGGTTTGAGAGGTAGGAATTTGGGAAGAAATGAAGATATCGAGGATATCAGGACGTTTTTTGAGGGATGTAGGCCAATAAGTAGGATTTAAGGGTATGAGGACAGAATAACAGTTGGATGTTGTAATGCGGGATAAGATGCTGCCACGGGAGTTGGATGTTCGACAACCCCATCGCTGGTGTTTGGCGTTGTAGTCCCCTCAAGCAATAAAAAGCGATCCGAGGGATCGGAATAAGGAATCAAGATGGTTGTATGAAAGGAAATTGCCAGGAGGCCAGTATACAGCTGAAAATGTTATGTGAAAAGGACGAGTAGAAATGATTACTGAGGTGGATTGAATGGTGTCCGTTGGAATAGAAGGAATAAGAGAATGGGATACTGATTTGTGGATAAGGATGCAAGATCCGCCATGAGAGGTGTTGTCTGGGTGATCTGATCTGTAAGTAGTGTAATTTCGTATGTAGAAATATGAACGTTGAGTAAAGTGTGTTTCAGTCAATAGGGCAATGTCTATTTTACTGTCATGGAGAAAAATGTCTAGTTCGTCTCGGTGATTTTGTAGTCCGTTGGCATTCCATAAAATGATAGCTAGAGGCTTAGCGCTCATTTTGCAACATTAAACGGAATTTCTGTAAGTGCTCTGGTAAGGGTAATGAGCGGTCTGATGGTGTCCTGAAGTTCTCGAAGGAATGAGAAAAGGATGGAGGAGATATCTGTAGGACTTTGGTAGGGAAGAGGAACTGAATCATAGGCTTGGGATGGATTATTAGTTTCAAAAGGATTGTTTGTTGGGGGCTGCACTCTTCTTGAGATATGAGGCGCAGATTCAACTTGTATTGGTACTTGAGATGGAGGATTGATCTGAACATGATGCTGGATAGGAAGTGCTGGTTGCTTCTGAGGTCGTAATTTTACTTTTAGAGGTAATTGATGGGGAGGAATGTTCTGTTGTGGAGGTTGAGATTGTAAATGGGAGGTCTGAGGCTGGAGTTGGGAGATTTGAGGCGCCTGAGGTCGCGGTTGATGAATAATTTACTCAGAGTAAGTAGGTTGCTGTCTAGGTTGATGATCTCGTGCTGTTGTAGGCTGGTGATATCTGAGTGGCTGAGCTCCTTGGATCCCGGGAAATATTTTCTGACTATCGATGTCTGGTGACTGGGCCCTCTGAGTTTGTTTAGGGGCTGAACTCAAAGTTCTTTTACTCTGCACAGCTTTGTATACAGTGCAGCCTCTGTAACTTGCAGGGTGATCTTGACCACATAGAGCGCATATCGCAGGCGTATCTATGGTTTTCTGGCATGTTTCCGTAGCGTGTGGGCCAGCACATTTTACGCACCTTTCCTGATGGTGGCAATAAGTCTTCGTATGCCCTAGACTTTGGCACCGAGTGCACTGAACAATTGTTGCTCTTTTTCTTGGTTCCTCAAACCTTATGCATGAATAAACCAGTCTCGTTACTTCAAAGATTTCTTCGTTGTTGCGAGCTGGTTCTAAGTCCACGAAGAATAGAGATAATGGGTATTTTTCTTTGGGATGAAGCACACACGAAACTTGCCTCACGTTGTGGCCAATAGCTTCTAAATCATGTTTGATGGCGCTGGTTGGAGTAGAAGAATGCAGCCCCCTCAATACAAAATATAAGCTTTCTCTTCTTTTAGTTGATAGCAGTGGTAATCATAATTATGGCTGGATAAATTGTTTGTCAGTTTTTTATAATTTTCTTTTGTAGTTGTTTTTATTTTGACGTATTTAACTCGAGAAAAACAATTGAAATTGGTCTCTCCTATTAGTGCTGCGATATCTTGGCAGAATGACACGAAGTTCTCGATTTTAGTGACAAAGATTGGTGGCGGCTCTGGTTGAGTAGTATGCTGTGGATTAGAATTACTATTGCTATTATATCTATTACTTGTTGATGGAGTAGGCTCATTGGCAGTTGAGTTGTTAGGTAAATTTGGCTGAAATGTTTTGGCTGCAGAGGTTTTACTGCGGGTTTCATGGTTTGATTTGTTTTGTGACTTTTTTGATTTGGCTGTTTTATTTATTTTTTTTTTTTTTTGTTAGGTGAATTGCCCGCTGATCCTGGGGCGGCATTTCTATGGCGCTTTTGAAGCGTCCTTCTCGACTGGTAATCGGTCTCACTTATTTCTGTGTAAGGAGCCTCATCCTCCGTCTCGTCACCAGATGTGGGAACGACTTCCATTATTATTCAATATTAAACACAAATTATATAAAATAATATTGAAGCTGATAAAAAATAAAAAAATTAATCAAATGAATTCTTAAATATCTAAACTAACAAATACATTATTTAAATTAAGGTTAAACATTATGTAGTATAAAAATATAAAATATAAAGAAAAAATAAAATGAATTGTTCCAGGAAAAAAAAAATAAAAAAATAAGCTCTAGGTTTGACGAGAGGCTTCAGAAACAAATAAAGCCAGCCTTGACCGTGAGAGATAAAGGCTGTATACAAAGTGAGCTAGCCGGATTAAGGCGGCGGGCCAGTTGTTGAACTGCCTCACCTGTATTATATCACTGCTAATATAATATAGTTCCACTCACCTCACTTAAATTTAATAGTCAGAATGTTCTAATGTCAATAATGTCTCTCACTATTACTAAAGATGAATGTGATATTTCAATTAGTATGACACAGAGAAAGCCAGAAAGACAGAGCGGTCACTAACGTGTAGAGTAGTTGCGGCCATCTTGACTGAAATTTTCAAGTTAAAATCATTTTTAAAAGTTTTTAAATGCGTCTTTTAATATTTGAGATGAATTGGAAGTTAAAGAGGAATGTACTCAAAATGACGAATTTTGCAAGAAACTGAGTCCTACGGGGGTCGCGAATAAAAATTAATTGTTATTTCGTCTAGGCCCTTCAAATGGTCTTCAAGAATCAGCCGAGTTTTCCTTTGATGTTAGGGATCCTTGTTCATGGCCTCAGAATTTTTCCGATTCAGAAAGGTGTTACATAAAAAAAAATGAGAATCGAAAATCTGTTTGAGCCAAATTTAAATAATAGCAGCAGATAAGGATGTCACTTCACCAAAGATTGGATCACTCAAAAATGGATCAAAAGTAAAGAGATCGTGAATATGCTATAGTGAAACTAATAAAGCACTATATTGTGTTCCCTGTAGGCTGTTTTCACACTTTGCGTCACATCAAGTGTCTTCCTTAGCTTAAGAAGAAGGATTTACTAATTGGGAAAAAAAAAATCATTGAAAAATTGCCCGAACATGAAAGTTCATCCAACTTTGCTTTTGTTCGTGGAAAGATTTAGAATCTTGTTTGCTAAAGCGAGGTGTTGATGCAGTATTTTAAAAACCAGATCCATGAAGAAGAGTCTCAACTAGCCTAGTACGCACTGGGACACATTTGAATCGACTTATGTCCAGACTCTGCGTCGATCATGTTAGACTCTGTTCGGTCTCGGCCCCGATTCAAAAGAACCGTATCTACACCAAGACTCATGTTTAATTCAGTCCTTCCCGAAACGTTGACGGAACAACTAGCCTTGTCAGGGATTCCCACAGCCCTTTTTGGAATAATTATTCAAAATAGTATAAGTTTGAAGAAAAGCCGGACTAAACGATGATGGGTCCGAAAATTATTTAATGGGGAGAATCATTACTAAGGTGACCAGATTATGAGACTCTCAAAACGGGACCCTCAATATCGGGGAAGTTAGAGACACCCTTAAAAAAATACTATTTACCAATATATATATATATGAGATACTATTTTATTCAATAAGACTACATTTAGAAATAAACTTGAATCACTTAAATAAAAATATTGTCGAAAATACTGACTTCAATGTTTATTTTTCATATTTTGAAATGAAATCGAAAACTGTTCACAAACCATTGCAAAGTTGCATTTTACTAGCATCATTGCTTTGAGTGTCGACATTTTCATTTCAGATTTTTCTAGTGACCAAATGTCATTAATAATTGATAAAACTCGTTCCACTGGAGCGTTCGTTCCTGGTAAGGACAAGAAAAATGAAACCATCAGTGCAATATTCTTGATAGGGACATTTTGATTTGCAAAATAAAGAAATATTTCAACCCATCTCTGATCCAGAGAAGGTTTCTCTTCGGTCCACTTGAAAATCTTTTTCTGTGTCAGGTAGTTATTTAGATGTGTCACTTCGTGAAAAAGCTCACTATCGGAAATCTTAAGCATGATAAATTTACTAGCAATCAGGTCAATCCCCTCCTCGATCCTTTCCCACTGAGGAACTTCCTTTAGAGTTATCCATTGGTATTTCTTCATGTTTTAAAGATTTAATTTAGTTAATTCATTCATCATCAATGAATGGATTTTAGGAAGCAAACTCGATGCTGTCAAAAGTACATATGGGACCAAATATTTGTAAAACGGGATAAATAAGCGTCCCGAGCATATATTTTGGGACAACGGGACAGGTCCCTGTAAAACGGGACGTCTGGTCACCTTAATCATTACGCCCATGGACTTTTGAATACATTAAAAATAGAAGAGGGAATGGGCTTCAGAAATTTTTTGTGAATGTCGCCAACCGAATTCGAAAACATTTTAACCAAAGTTGGAGGCCAAATATCAATAAAAAATTCAAACTTCAGCGATTCAATTTCACCGGCCAATAGATTAGCCACAACTCTACGACTCCTTGCCAGTGGGAACTCATTCACCAGTTTAATGTACACATTTATAATTTGTAAACAACCGATATCCGAGTTTGTTACAGATGTATGCGAAGCCATCATTCGTTCTTTGAGAGAATATATCAAGGTAACCAACTTTAAATACATTGAACATAGCAATAAATGAATAAATTATAACAATAGTAAAATATATAAAATAAAAATATAAATGGTAAAATATATATATCATATTAATCTGAACACCACGACTGAGATGGGTGGACGAGGTCGAGAGAGATTCAGGTGTCCTCGTTGGATCAAGAGCTTGGCGGACCCTGGCACAGGACAGAGAGGAGTGGAGGCGGCGCCTTGATGCGGCCAAGACCCGTACTGGGTTGTATAGCCCGTGATAATAATAATAATAATAATAGTAATAATAATCTGAACACATTGAACATAGAAATAAAAAAACAAACAATTATATATATAATATAATATATATAATATAAAATATATAAATTATATAAAACTAAACATATAATATAGAAGTATAACTGAACAAATTTATGTACATTGAATTTTTTAAACAATTCCCACCGAAACCGATTCGAATGCAAGTCCTCAATCAAACTTAATGTTTGGACAGTACTCCACGACATAATAATTATTTGATTTAATAATTTAATCATTAACATAAAAGAGAGCCAACCGAAAAAAAATAAAAATTAATATAAAGAAAAAAAAATAAACTTGTTAGCCGGAACAATAGGTGCGGAAGCTAGAGGGAGGGGCTCTTATCCGGTCGAGATTCACATCCGCACTGAGTCATGTTGCGGAATATGAATCAAACAAACGTCGGAGAGTCCCATTTCAGGTGGGACGCAAAAAAAGTCCAAAATACTAACCCGCCGAACACCATATTCATTGTCACAAGAGTCGACTCTGCTAGACAGCGTAAACTCTCGCGGGACTCAGATCAGACGCAGAGAGTCGATTCAAATGTGTCCCAGTGCGTACTAGGCTACTGGAAGGCAGTAATACGCTAGATTATTGATGCAATTCTATTCCTGGCAAAGCAAGGGAGTCCATTCTGAGGAACAAAAGAAGACTGTGATTTCAGCGACCTGTCCAGCGGAAACTTCTTGAACACAAATGAACTTATATCGCATTACAGTGTCCCTCGTCAAGAACATAATGAGCTGCACAAGAAAGAGCAAATCTCGTATTTCTCACATAAAATACAAGATGAGTTTCTTAAAATTATTGCCAATAACATAAGGCAAAAGATAATACAGGACATCCAATCGGCGCAACAACCCATTACTGGGTCCTGGCCTCCTCAAACAACTTCTGCCAGTTTATTCGGTTAAGTGCAGCTGCTCTCCAATTCCGTACACCATCCACCCATCGAAGCTTAGGGCGACCTCTCGGCCGTGTCCCATGTAGGCGCTCATTCAAAAGTTTATTAGGGATCTCATCTATCCCCATCCTTGCTACATGGCCTGCCCAGCGGAGCCTACCAATCCTCACCATTTTTCCAACATCAGGCACACCAATCAGCGGGAACACTTCCCTGTTCGTACGTCTTCTCCAAGCTAACCCCTCCTTTACTGGAAATACAGAACATCGTGGATGCGAAATATTTTTCCTTATCATTTGACTGAACTCCGGATGTCAGCCACAGTGGACAAATGACTCAAGTAGTTCGCTGCATCAAAGCAAATACATGGGAGGTAGAAGAACGTTTTTTCGATTTTTTTTCCCAGTTAGTGACAAAACAGGTGAAGGTCTCAGCCAGGAAATCCTTAAGAAATTAGTCAAAGATGGACTTAAAATAGAGTACTGTAGAAGCCAATCCTATGACATCAGAGCAGATATGGCGGGGAAATATAAAGGTGTTTATTCCAGATTACTTCAGGAGAACGATTTATCATATTCTGTCCCATGTGCTGCTCACTCTCTCAATTTAGTTGTTGCTAATGCGGCCAGTGCTACAATTCAGGCGCAGATTTCTTTCGGAACTTTGAATTGTATGTATTCTTTCTTTGTAGCTTCAACTTCACACTGGGAAATTCTCCGAACATATGTGCCACTGACATTGAAAATAATGTAATAATAAATGTTTATGTTCTTTTATTTTCTTCTTAACTATATCTAAATCATTTTAGTTTGTTTTGTTATTGTTAGTTAATTTTAATTTTAATTAATTGAATGTTAATTAATTTTAATGGTGGGGGAGTGAGAAAGAGGAGGGAGGAGGGGGCGGCAAACTGATCTTTGCCCCCCTGACATATCTTGTAGTTCCGGTCCTGGTCATTTCTATTGGAAATTGTCCCCCGAAATCCCAACACCGCATTAAGGTCTTCGACTGTTTCCCATACAATGTTTGCAATAATAGAGAGCAGTCTCTTAGTCCTGTACGGAGCCTAGTAGATATATCCTCACTGGGCGGAGTCCAAGTCGATACTGACGAAAAATGTGTAGTGACATATATGATATTAATTTCATAGAAAAATTGGCATTGATTTTAAAATACTTGGAACCACTGACAACTTTTTAAAATACTTAGAAGAGTTAGTGAATTTGAACTTTTCAGAGTTATCATCTGAAACTAGAATGAATTATCATAAGATTCAATAGAACTATGATGAACCAGTGAAAAAATATGAAGAATAACATTACAAAAATAGAAAGAAGACCAACATCAAGGCGAACTTGAGATAATAAATATAAATATTAACGATACTGTTTTACTAAAATCTTGGTCAGTGTTTGCGCATCCGCCAAAGTAACATAGGCCATAAATGTACAAAAAGACAATAGGGGATACCCTGGAGCTAGCAGTCAAACCCCATTGCTGCTTTTCTTTATTGATTTAGAACCCACACCTGGTATTGAAAAAAAAATTACAATATCACTTCTCTTTATTCCACGAAAGTAAAAATAGATAAACCTTATTCCAAATGTGACATTGTACAGTGTCATAACTGTCAGACATATGGCCATACAAAAATCTACTGCCACCACATGCTGAGGTGTGTTAAGTGTGGGCAACTGCACAATTCCTCAGAATACACTAAATCTCAAAAGATCCCTTTAGTGTGTGCTCTATTCCAGCAGGAGCATCCAGCTATCTGTGATGGGTACCAAACGTACAAAAATCTTCGTAATAAGTTCTAGAGGACGCAGCTACAGAACAAAGAAGCAAATCAGAATAGTGGTACATAGCCTTCAAAATCAGCCATCTCATCTGAGTCCTTCGCACAAATGTTTGGAGGAAAAAGCGGCAAGAATGAAACAAGGACCACGCCGAAACCCCTTCAACATCCTCAACCTTATGATCTTCTCCCTTAACATGTTCAATTCCATTTAAAATATGCTCAAACTATACAGAATTCTAAGGAACCAATAATTCAATCCAATCATATCACTCAGAGTCGCTCACTAGCAGCCGTTGAGTACGTATGGATCTCTCTTTGTTATACAGTGCCTTGTTTTTGTTACTTTTTACTGTTGTATTATTTAGTTTTTGCTCTATTTAATGGGGTGTATAAAAAAAATTACCGTTTTTGAAACAAATATTTGTATTATTATTTCTTTAATATAAAATACAATTAATACTCAAAGTATAGTCCATTGTTATCTACCGTCATTACCCATCTGCTAGCTAATTGCTCGATGCCACGCTGATACCATTCCTTGGGATGGCTGTCAAAGAACTCTTCGACAGCATTTTCAACTTTCGCAAAATTATCAAATTTTTTCCCTTGAAGAAAATGGGCCATGGATCGAAACAAGTATTAATCCGAAGGTGAGAGGTCTGGACTATATGGTGGATGAGGTAGGAGTTCAAACTCAAGAAGTGTTGTAAACGTTTCTTTGGTTCGACTGCTGATTGTTGAGGAGTAAGTTCGTGAGGGACGTACTAAGACCTCTACAGGTCTTTTTCACATTCCCCATGGAGAGAAGATGGTGACTAACAGTATCTTTCGACACACCACACTCCCTGGCAAGTTCGCGAGTACTTGTGGACGGATTTGACTCAACAGCTTCCTTCAGAATCCATTAATGGCCGCCTGGAGCCCTTCTTCCTTTCCTACGTCATATCTCCACTTCTAAATTCTTCAAACCAACGCCGCGCAATGCGTTCTTCCTCTTCAAGGACACCTTCCCCTTCATATTTAATAATTTCACGAGTTGCTTCAGCGGCTGCGGTGAAATTTTTTTTCTATTAATATCTTAAAATTACGAGAATTTGGTAGGACACTGTCATGTTTCTTCTTTGAAATAAATAACTGAACTGCGGCTTTTTTTTTAAGAAGTCCAGTGTTAGAAACAAGCTTGGAGAGTTCTCTAAAGGGATTATTATGTACTGGTAAATAATAAATAGCATTAAGATGTTTAAAGACTTTTGAACTCTGGAATTTGATAAAATGGTCATTTCTTTTGAAAAGCTGTATTATTTCAACCGTAGTAAGACATAGATTTGTAGTGTGCTTGTTTGGTGAAAGAAGTGAATGTGAAAATAGTCAATTATTTTTTTCATATATTTATAAAGGTAAGCCTAGAGCTTAATTCTCCTCATATTGATAAGACGAACTGCCAGTCCCCACTCTTTCACTAGCTCCGCCCACTCTACATCATGACGCTGTGTCCAGTCTGCAATATTTCCGTTAATAGAGAGGTAAAAATCTCAATTATATGCAACACATGCCACGTAGTTTTTCATGCACTTATGCAAAAAAAAAATAAAATAAAAATAAAATAAATAAAAAAAAAAATAAAATAAAATAAAAAAAAATAAATAAATAAATTACTAGCCCGTCTGGTAAAGACGAACATTTAACCGCCGAATCTGGGGATCTGTCCGAATCCGGTTTAAAAGAAATTTTGGTCCAGATTAGTAATTTGGCCAGCTATTTCAAAGAAATGAAAGATACACTAAATAAACAGACATTTCCTTTTATAATTCCGAAAAATTAAAAAGGTTAGAAGACCATGCAAGGAGGCAAGAAACATTGATAAAGGAATTATTAGCAGAGAATTAGGTAAAGGTTCGGATGGCTGACACCACCAAATTGGCTTGACCCGCGCTACACCGACCAGTTCGATCCTTACGCTTCACTTCGAGTATACATTTTTCGATAGCTCTTTCCTATAACCTCACATGTAAACAATCACTTCTACAGGTTTAACTTGGATTGTGCTGTTCAGTGTGTTATATTGATATTTAGTCTTCTTAAATGTAAATTGGTGAAACAGAAGTTAACAACACGAGGATTAAGTGTTTTATCAATTCATGTTTTCTTATTTCATCTTATCTAATGTGTAAAAGGGGTGTAGTTCCGCAGACGCCCCCATTTTCAAATGCCTATTTCTTCTATGTCACTCCACCAAAACATAAATCCAATTAGTGCTATTTAATCTACACCCCGTAAAACTGTTGCAAAACTTAAGAAAATTAATTTGTACATGGATTTTGTGTTTAATATATTTATATTTGTTCTATCAATTTAAGTGATAAAATTTAAAGCTTGTAAAAGTGTTACAAAACTTAGCAAGATTAAGTTGTACATCGATTTGGTGTTTTAAATGTGTTTATTTGTTGTTCAGTATACATATTTTGTGAATGGATTTTTTGTCATCCATATTACTTATTGTCCTAAAGTGAGACATATTGTATAATTAATTCAATAAAACATATCGATCCAGTTCATATTTTAAGGAATTTTGAGGCGACATACGGGACGGGGGTAGGGTGGAAAATTTTTCAAAATTAAGTGTCAAATGACGCATTTTAAGGCCGTTTTAAATCTTAATTAACATTGTCCGTGAGGTTTTGAATACCGGGAGCTCCCTACTTCAATTAATGATCCCAGGCCCTTCCTAGAAGAATGTGGTATTTTGAAAGCCTTATTTTGATTACGAGTTTTTATATATTTTAATTTTTTAATGTACTTGTAAGAATATTTTCTTGGGAAACCAAATATGTGTTTTAACTTATCTTTACGAAAAATGAATTACGATAAGGTTTAATTTTATTTTTACTAGAATAAAATATTTTAAGTAAACAATAAATAGTGGAACACATAATGTTTGCTGGAAAAACACCTTATTACCTTAATACAAGGTATCTTGCAAGAAATTGTGCAATTGTAAAAATGTACAATCATACTTGTAGTTTACTTTGACAATTAATTTGGTCCGCTCTATGACGTATGAACCTATTTTTAAATTGACACCAGGGGCCTATTTCATAAAGATAGAAGTACAACTCTACAGCTACAATTCCAAAAAAAACCTTGACATTTGTGCTTCCATTGGTCGGTTCCAAGGTTTTTTTTAATTGTAGCTGTGGTGTTGAACTTATAGCTTTATGAAATAGGCCCATGTAAGCTTAAGCTACTTGTTTTACATTTTAGTTTAGGCCATGTTATAATTTACATTTGGATAGATGGTAAGTAATTGAATTGTAAGAAAACGGAAGTTATTGTATTGAAAGAAACAAACGCCATCTGCTTGGTAGTATAATTGCACAATAAATAATACAACACTTACTACCATAAGTCTTAAAATGAGTATGTTGCAAAAAAAAAAAAAAAAAAATCCTCATATTCTTAAAAAATATCTTTAGTTTCTAAACAAAGAATAACTAATCTACAAAACTAGTCATAAGATTTCAGATTGAAAATATCAAAAAAATTAACATAATCTAAGAAAGAAATGTTTAAGTAAGACATTTACTGATTTGAGTCTTTTGCGAAAAACCTTTTCACAAACTTCTGATCTTGATATAACTCTACGTCAGGATAAAGAAATTTTGCAACCGTTGGTCTTGGGTCGAAATAAGCAGTACAAACACCATTGAAAACTATGTAAATACGTGAATTTATAGCTTCACGTGACAAGCAGGTTTGTTTGATTGTTTTTAAATTGGTATCGACTTGTCGAGAATGATTATTTTTAAGGTAAACCAGAAGGTCTCGACAAAAAAAACTACGTGTTCAAAATTTAACACAAAATAAAAACACTTTATTTTATAATGATAACCAAATCTGGGAAGGTTACAATTAAAACATTATTAATAATTATATACAAAACTGGTTGCCATCGCAACACATAAAAGTAGTCCGTTAAAGACAAAAAAAAAAAAAAAAAAAAATTTAGTAAAACTAATATTTGTTATGCTTAGTATCTACCGCTACAGACTGATACAGCTCTTTCAGGGCCTGCGCTGTGTGGAGTGTGGAGGAACTGGGCGACACAAGTGTGTTGTAAAACTATTGGCATAATGTTATAGATTAATGTGTTTTAAGAAAATTTTAGAAGCCTGATGATGGAGTATTGTCACTGAAACATGTAGCTACAAATGTTAAATAAATAGGAGTTACACCAAATAAATACTTAAGGATTCTATCTATTAATTCTTAATTTAATTAATTTTAATTCGAAATTGATTAAGTGTCTTATATTTTGATATTTTCTTATTTCCACTTCATTATTTCCTTATTTCTCATTATAATATTAGAAGGTAAACATAAGTTAATATTACTTTGAACAGGAATTTAGAGTTTCTCCGTAAATGTAGGAGAATAACCTTTCTCCTCTAAAAGCAGCGACTAGAACATCGAAATAAATCGGAACAAGGTTAGAATCGATAAAAGGTATTCTGGGCCCGCATAGGGGTTGGTGTCGCCGATCCGAACCTTTACCGAGAATAAATCTCTGTAAACCAAAATTTCAACAAGAAGAGGACCTAGATGTTTTCTCCTGAGAGAGGAAACTCTGATACCTTAGCATCCCCCTACTTAACACTTCATTCAAGTTTTATTTAACAAATTTTATTTTATTTACGTATCTTTCATGGTTTAGTTCCATGAATTCAAGAATATTCATATTCATTATAGAACTCTTAGCGTTTCTGTTCCTGATATCACTTCTCCGTATGAATTTTTTTTATTACATTTGTTATATTTCATATATTCCTCATTTTCCTTACCATTGGCTTTATACTAATTTACTGTCTTATAACAATTGTAGTAATTCTCTATATTACTATTAGGTCTCCTATTTAATTAGTATAGCTTTATGTGAATCTAATCTTATAATCACCCCCACCACTAATCCTTCTTCAATTCTATCCTCCCTTAGCCTGTACCATGAGTAATATACTCACTGCTTGCCATATTAATGCTCAATCTATTCCAGCCCACTATGATGAATTCCTATTCCATTTCCAGCAGAACTTTTACCATGTAATCGCAGTTTCCGAAACATGGCTAAAACCTTTTATTCATTCGTCTTCTGTTTCAATACCTCACTACAACCTCCTCCGTCATGGTCGGGTTAACCAAATTGGTGGTGGTGTCGCCCTTTCCATCCATGAAACACTCCGATCTCGTGTCCTCCATTCCTCAATTAATTCAGATTATCCTCCCACAGAATACCTTTTTAGTGAAATTACCATCAACACCCGAACTATCCTTTACGCAGTACCCATGTACTTAACGTACTTAATGTACTTAACTTACCCCCACATGTACCCATTGATCCGAGTTTGGAATCCTTCCTCTTCTCAATAATTCCATTTTACAATCACATTATTATCGCCGGAGATTTCAATTCCATTTTTTTCCAACAATACATAAATACTATAAAGTATACAATATACATATAAATAAAATGAAATGTTAAAATAAAAAAAAAAATAAAAAATTGAATATATACAAAATAAATGAATAGTAATAATAAAAAATAAAACAAAATTAAATTATAAGTTTAAAACACAATCAAACTTTATTTACAATGATTAGTTTGTTTTCAATGGAGAGCTTGGATATCCTATTTAGTAGTCTGTACAACCTAAAGCATCGGTTAAGTTCTTGCCTTTTAACTTAGTGTGAGGGTTCCAAGTAAGTCTTTTGTCTAGGTGGAAGCCAAGATACCGTACTGTGTCAGCTATGGGTAGTGGAATATTGTTGATATAAAAACGAGGGCAGGATGTGCGGCGGAGGATAAAATTTAAGTGGGTACATTTCGATTCATTTACTTATACCGCCAGTCATTGCACCAGTCTTCAATCATATATAATGGGTTTGGGGATTATAGGATGCTACTAAGGGATCTGCATGGGATGATAGGATAACAGTGTCATCAGCGAATGTTGCTAGGAAAGTATCAGGAGTAATAGGGACATCTGCAGCATAAGGGATGTATAGAACAGGACCGAGAACGCTACCTTGAGGAACACCAGCCTCAATTGAGTAGTAGTTATAATATTCCATTCCGCAGCGAACTCGAAAGGAACAGTTAGAGAGGTAGGATCGAAGAACTAGGAATAGTGATTGAGGTAAATGGGTTTTGATTTTGAAAAGCAAACCGGCATGCCATACCCGGTCGAAAGCTTGCGCTATGTCTAGAAATGCGCCGGAGCAATATTGTTTGCTTTCAAGTGCTGAGGATATGTGGCCAACGAATCTGAGGCCTTGCTGGACGGTAGAATGGCTAGTACGGAATCCAAACTGATGAGAGGGAAAATTTTACGATTAAAGAATGGGTAGGATATTTTGTATTGTAGAATATTTTGGGAAAGGCTATTTCCTGGAGGACAATATACAGCTGAAAAAGTATGGAAGGGAGGATAGGATTAGTGCGGTAGACTGAATGGTGTCAGTTGGAGAGGAAGGAATCAGGGTGTGGGACTAGGATGCTCCTGCTGGCATAGTGCACACACTGCTGGGAACTCTCGAGATTTAGTACATTCTGAGGATTTGTGCAGTTGCCCACACTTAACACATCTCGGCATGTGGTGACAATAGCTTTTTGTATGTCCATATGCAATGACAGTTATGGCACTGTACAATTTCACGTTAAGTATAGGGTTTCTCTATTATCACTTTAGTATAATAAAGAGAAGTAATATCATACATTTTTTCAACTCGAGGGGTGGGTTCTAGATCTATGAAGAAAAGCGATAATGGGGTTTTACTGCTTTCTCCGGGCTGTCCTCTGTTGTCTTTTTGAACATTTATAACCTGCCTAACTTTGAAGCCCAGGGATATTAATTCTTCTTTGATAGTTTCTACTGGCGTTGTGTGATGAAGGTTTCTCAGGACCACCCTAACCGATCTTTCTTCCTTGAGCTGATAGGTATGAAAATTAGCTTTGGTGTCAGCTAAGTATTTTACAATTATACGGTATGTGTCTGAAGAATATGTCATGATTTTAGTATCATTCGTTTGGCTTACACGTCTTTCCCAAGTCGGCTATTTTGTTTAACTGGTTACACATAAGTGGAAAATTCTTGATGTTGCGAATAAAAATCGGTGGAGGTTTTAGAGGCTGGGGTACAGAAGTAGACTCCATGGTTTCAGCAGGCGTGACACTTAGCACCTGGAAGGGATTTAGGGTAAAGAAGGTGACTCTTGATTCATTCCTTGGGTTGAAGTTCCAGGCATAGCTTACTCTATCGGTGAAGAACTGGGTAGAGTTTGGCAGGAAAGGCGAACTTTTTGCTTAGCGGGACTCATAAGTACAGTTTCTAGAGACAGGCTTCTTTTTGATTTGGTAGTTTTGGAAGATAACACCATATGGAAATATCTCATTTATTGACATCGATAAGTAAAGGGAACAAAGGAAAAAATGAAGAAATTAAAAACAAAACAAAATAAAGTAAATAAATAAATAGAGAAAAGATCGCAGTGCTTATTATCAGAGGAAGAAGAACCTCCTTATCTCTACCCCCCTCCATTGCCTATCGCGCTGAGCACATGACACACTTAATTCAATGTTTAACGATTGTACTTACTGTTATATTTTGTCGATGTTCAATACAGCTATTAACTTGTATTTCTATGCACTTTTCTGAACGAAAATATGGAAAATACCAAACTAACAGAAATAAAAAATAGAGAGGGACGTAAACGATATCTATAGTAACGGACACGAAATTAGACGGTTCTGAAAAATTGCAATGTTGCTAGCTCATGCCCAACAACCCAAGTTTTTTTTTTCTATCAAAAGATACAAAGAGTTGCTATCCATTTATTTCTTACCAAAACATATAAGGCCTTTTCGCTGCATTGCCGCACTTAGTCCCAACGAATCGACGGGAGGAGTAGTTCAGCCCTCAAATTGCCAGTAGGTGGCAACTTTGACCGCCCATTGTTGCCTACTACCCTTTTACGCTCGACCACAATCCCTATCTCATTCGTTCTTTGTCCTCCGTGGTATTTGAACCTGTTTGTGTGCTTTTTGGTTTTCTGTTTTTCAATTTGTTTTAAACGCTATTGACCCTGCTTTGAACTGGACTCATCATTTGGATTACAATTTCATACTGTGATTTTTAAGGATTTCGTTGTTGTGTTAGTTTTACTTATCACTATTTGACTTTGATTCGGCTTGAAATCGGACTTTCCAATAATGGATTCAACAACACCACAGCCTTCAACTTAAGGAATTCAGAAGAAATCCCGACTTGGATCTCTTGTCAAAAAAGATTTGGGTTCTCAAACCAAAGGTATTATATTGAATGTGTGGACTTATGTTGGAATGTTGGCTGATCCTTGGTTTTTAGACATAATTAATTTCAAAAAATGGCAAGAAATTACTGCAGAAGTATATGGGGTGTCTATGATCAGTACAAAGATGCTGCCAAGAAGATAAAAATTCTCCTCCTTCTGAAATAAATTTATTTCCCCTCGTAAACCCTAAAAACGAGAAAAGTTAAAAACCGAATTGTGTGACTTCGATAATGACGTTGTTTGACGGTGCGTATTCGAATTTTACGATCGCTGCGAGTTTCCTACAGCTCAAAGATTGTTACCAGTTTTAAATAAAAAAATAGGTTATTCAGGGAGCGATAGATCGGTTCGAAGGTTGTTAAACAACCTCGGATTCAAGTACAAGAAGTCAAACGATGGGCGAAAATTCCTTCACAAAAGATCGGACATCTGTTTATCTCGTGTCAATTTTCTAAGATGCAGAAATGCATGCATTAAAACAAGAACCGTTTCCAAGAGACCGTGTCCACCTCGATGAGACTTGGGTTAATGAACATCATTCACGACAATACATCTGGCAAAGTTCACATAATAATGGAGGATTAAAAGTACCAGTTGGGAAAGATAAACGCCTTATTGAGTGCCACGCAGGTAATAAAAATTGGTTTTTACCAGAATGTAAGTGGGTATTCCTGTCGAAGTCCAATTCAACAGATTACGGAAACAAGACATAATGGAATGGTTGCAAAGAAAAAATGTGGACTTCCCACCAAATGCTACAAAGTTGGAACTTCTGGCAAAGGTTTAACCTTTAAAGAAAAAAGAATATTTGTTCGACGAGCTAGCTCTCGAAGCTGGCCACGAAGTATTAACATTACCCCTATATCATTGCCAATTCAACTCCAAAGAGCTGATATGGGCTGAGATTAAAAAAGAGGTGGGTGCAAAAAATGTTTCTTTTAAAATCAGTGATGTGGAACGTTTAACAAACGAAGCAATCAATGATGTGACAGCAGAAAATTGGAAGAAATGTGTTCGGCACACTGAGCAGTTACAAGAGGAAGACTGGGCACAAGAAATTGTAAATCATCAGACGACACAGAAGATAGTGATGACGATTATTGATTATAGGTTTTAATAGTTATAGATGAAATATCAATAATGTTTGTATGTTTTAGTAAGAAATAAATGGATAGTAACTCTTGGTATGTTTTGATAGAAAAAAAAACTGATTAAAAAGAGAAAAAACCACTGTTTTAATTTTTAAAAAACTGTTTTGTAAAAAAATAACTGTATGTCTTATAAGAAAAAAAAACATTTCGTAAAAAATAAAAATAAACTTATTTTGCAAAAGAGTTTCTTCATATTTTTTTCCTATTTTTTTATTATAAAAATATAAAATGAAAAAAAACAAACTGTTTTGATTAAAAAGAAAAAAAAACTGTGTTTTGGAAAAATAATTTGTGTATTTTGATAGAAGAAAAAAAAAACCTTTTCGTAAAAAATAAACCTATTATGCAAAAAGAATTTATCCACATTATAATATCTGAATTCTTTTAAGTAAAAGTATATTTTTGAATTTTTTAAATAGAAAAATAGGTGATTGAAAATGTTCATTAGCACCTCTTTGTGAAATGTGTTCCAATTATTTTAACTCTACTGAGTTTCAATTATCAGCTTCTTTGTTGCTGACAGATTTGATAATATTAATTTAATTGATATAAAGTTTTATGTAATAAGAGTGTAGACATAAAAACACAAGAGCAAACACCATATAGCAAGAATGAAGTTTTTTTTTAATATTTTGTCAAACTTTACGGCCTATGCGCGATTTACAAATAAAAAGAAAGTGTTTTTTCGGCTCACCCTATTAGGCATGTTTACAACAAGTTTTTAGTTGTTATTCATTATTTTTCCTGATCTGTTGATTCGTATTGATAGAGTTTTACTAAAGGAAACAGCTAAAAAATATTCGAAACTTCCAGTCACAGTTTTATAATCGAAGGGATCGAAGGAACAAGGGAAGCTCAGTTCAGGTTATTTGTAGAACAACCAAGGGAACCTCAGTTTCCCTTGCTTAGATACCAGTATTCAAAAAAAGGCGATTAATTTTACTTTTGGCCTGAATAAAAATATTTACAAAAAAAAAAAATCAAGAGCAGAAGCTGCGGAGCCACAAAGTTCTGGATCCATGACTGTTCCACAGATTCTGAAAGATGAAATGTTGATATTTCTGGGACTTCCGTCGCGTAACATCACAGAAGAGCCACCTGCAAAGACAAACTCAACTCCCAATGCTGATGAGCCCCCAGTGCCTAGGCAGAAGAACTATCAAAGCTCCGCTGCACCTCAAGGATTTTGTGGTGAATTGGTGACTGTGGAATTTTCATAATGAACCTTTGATTTTTTGTTATCTAACCGATTTAAGACTATTTTCAACAGAATTTTAAAAAAAAGAGAGGTTCTCAACTCATCTGTACTTTTTTTTTTTTATGTTAGGCGATTACTCGGTCAATTCTGATTATTCTCTTTAGATCGGTAGGGCATTCTTCAGAGGTGGTCCCATAAAAATTATTTTGAAATCAACGCAGCACTTCTTAAGAAAAAACAAAACCAAAAACAGTTAATAAAAATCTAAAATCTCCATGGTAACTAAATCTAAATTATTAACAAAAATTGATAATTTACATATACAGTCAACTCTCGATGTGTCGTACTTTGATTAGCTGAATTCTTAAATAATTCGAACACAATCTACGGTCGGAAGTACATTACACTTAAATTTCACCTCAAAGAGACGATTTCAGACAGAAAACGTTAAAAATTGTGTAAATAAGTCGAACTGAAAATAGGGCTCAAAAGAGAGAACTTCCAGCACCACCTCTATAAAATGAACTGCGTATTAGAAGTCATCGCCTCTATAACTCGAACTCAAATTTAAAGAATTTCATGTGTAATGTTTTCCTGTTTTCCGTCATTGCTTATCTTTACAGTTCATAGTTACACCAGTCACTTATTATTAGTTATTCACTCGAGTGGTTTTACAGTGGCTATTGAAAATTCCTTCAATTAACGAAAAGTTAAAATTGATTTGTTAAGTGGAGAAATGAGAAAGGAGTTGGGCGTTTGTTGCTGGTGCATTCCGAATTCCGCGTAGTTCTCTTTCAACCATCCTAAAGAATAAAGAAAAGATCGCCACTGGTGGAAGGCGGTAAGTCTACTTTTAGGCACCCTCAGAAAAAAGCGCACTTCAGTTGAAGGTTATATGATAAATTGCAACCGGGTATTTAATTTTCTGTATCAATGATTTAATATGTATGTACAAACAACATACACATTAATGAAAAATATACGTAATGATTTCAACTACAATTTTGTGTTCAATTTTCCCATTATTTGAAGATAAGTGGAATGATAACCTCGATAATTCTTTGTTCAGTAAGTCGAACTATTTTTCGGGGTAGCTTGAAGATCGAGAATTGACTGTATAAACAAAAATACTCTCACCACTAAAAAGTAAAAAATAAAAATAATTTTTAGAAAAAAAAAAAAAAAAAAAAACCGACTTCAAGATTAAACCTATATATACAAACTTGAACTAAAAAATAAAAAATAATATTTTAATTGCTTCGAAACCAAAACCATTAAATGACTATCAACGAAATTATCGGCACATATATACCTATTCACAATTTATGATCATTTATTTTTGGAGTCGGTGCCAACCAAAACAAACAGAATTCGAAAAGAAATGGTAATTTTAAAGATCCTCCCATTGTTTCATCACCGCCACACCGCTGTCTCCGGCCATTCGAAAGTGTATTGCAAAGGCAGGATTAAACTTCTTGGCTGGCACCGACTCCAAAAATAAATGATCATAAATTGTGAATAGGTATATAAGTGTCAATAATTTCGTTGATTGTCATTTAATGGTTTTTGTTTCGAAGCAATTAAAATATTATTTTTTATTTTTTAGTTCAAGTTTGTATATGTAGGTTTAATCTTGAAGTCGGTTTTTTTTCTAAAAATTATTTTTATTCTAGTAACCGATCTCAGAAACGATATTCACTGCTGAATCAAAGGTTAGATTTTTTTCAGACAGCAACTTTTTTTTAACCACCGAGTCCCGGATACCAAACTAACTGATCTCGAAGGGCTTCGTTGAGAAAATCGCCATAGTTACATGTCATTGCCAATTTCTTAATTGCGACCACAAAGTCACGAACCGATTCAATTACTTCCTGGTTTCGTCAATGATACTTATACCGTTCGGCTACTTCAATGCCTTCCGGAGCGTAATGATTTTTCAAAATAGAGCAGAGTTGGTCAAATGACTTGTCCTTAGGTTTGACAGGAGTGTTTTGAGTGTTCCGTACATTTCAGGACCAATAAGCACCACAAGAGAGTTTACTTTATCTGACTCCCCAGTGTCGTTCAAGTCGAAAAACGCCTCGAGCCTGTCGAGGTAGTTTTGAAAAGGTTCGAGAGACGGCACATAGGGATCGACATGTCCCAAAACAGCATTTCGACGAGGATGACGCAATTCGTATTTTGCTTGCTCTTCTTCACCAGAGTTCTTTTCTTTAGAATTCATTTTTAACAGTACAAGGCACTAGAATACGTTGGTTAGAATTATGTTTAACAAACGACACCGTTTTAACTTTCACACGTGAATTAACAAAACAGTTCCAATTTACTCGTCACCAATGTTATGTTTTTACGGAGACTCAGTGGTTCAATAGAAACACATTGAACTTGATTAATAAGTTTATTAGAACACAACAGAGAAAGAAGTCGTTTAAGTCAACTCGCCTCAAACTAGGAAGAAGGTTACACAATGTGTCTGTTGCCATGCCAACCAACATAACAGTTCCAAACCGGTTCAAGGCTGGAACCAGTTCCAAGTTCCGTTCCACTCAGAACGACCCATCACCATTCATAATCATGTTATTTCTAGCTACTCTTAAACTATTTACATTTGTATATACTCTTAAATTTACTTTAGTTTCTAATATATTTTATTGAAATAAGTGTACAATCTGCCTCAGTAAAGGGCAATAGGTACAGAGATAAATGTATTCATTCACACCGTATTTACAAATGCACACACACACACACAACTAAAAATAATAAAAAATAAAATAAAATAAATAAATATCTTCATAAAATAAAACTAATAATTATTTACAATAATCAAAAATAAAACAAAATTGAATAAAAATTAAAATACACAAATTATTATTCATTCATACTTTATATACAATACAAACACACTCAGCCCGGGGAACCCCGAATCGAACCTATTCCCCACTTATTAGGGGTCAAGGCTAGACGCGTAGAGATCCCAGCGCTGCTCTCTCGGCTGCGTCACTGGTAATATCCAGTGGAAGCTGAGTGGGAGCGCTATGGCCACAGATACTCAGGACTTGAGTGGAGAAGCTGGTCATTACCAGAACTCCAACATAACTTTATACATTATAAAAGGTCTCGGGGCCATTGCCGTTTTAACCTTCTCGGAGGGTTATAAGGATGGTTATGACTGGATAGGGATTGAGCCAGAGGATTGGGATGATTGGATAGATTCAGATGATATTTCGAGAATTTTGAAGGAATGAGATCAAGGACAAAAGGTATTTTTAGGTCATTATGTAGGGTTTTATTGGTAACATAATAAGGTGCATTGACTATTGTTCGTAGGACTTTGGATTGGAAGGATTGAATACGTTTAATATTCGATTGTCTTGCTGTTCCCCACAGTTCAAGTCCGTAGGTCCAAATAGGTTTTAATAATGTTTTATATGTGAGGAGTTTGTTATCAACTGAGAGATGAGAATTCCTGCCTAGTAGTCTGTAAAGTTGGCTGAATCTCCTGTTTAGTTCTTGTCTTTTTAGTCTAGTGTGAGGGTTCCAAGTCAGTCTTTTGTCAAGATGAAAGCCAAGGTAGCGTACTGAGTCGGATATAGGTATAGGGATATTATTGAAGCGGATGGGAGGACAGGATTTGCGGTGAAGGGTAAAAGTTATATGATTGCATTTGGCTTCATTAACTTTTATTCTCCACTTGTTGCACCAAGCTTCAATCTGTAAAAGATGTGTTTGGAGGTTGAGGGAAGCAAGTTTAGGATCTGGATGGGATGATAGGATAGCAGTATCATCTGCAAATGTGGCTAAAAAGGTAATAGGGTTTGTTGGTATATCTGCAGTGAAGAGATTATAGAGGACAGGAACTAGTACACTACCTTGTGGCCCACCGGCATCAATAGGATAACAGTTGGAGAACTCTGAGCCACAGCGGACTCGAAAGGAGCGATTTGAGAGATAGGATCGTAGGACTAGGTATAGGGATTGGGGTAAGTGCGTCTTGAGCTTGTAGAGCAAGCCATGGTGCCACATCCGGTCGAAAGCTTGCGCTACGTCCAGAAATGCACCAGTGCTATACTGCTTGTTTTCAAGGGCAGAAGATATATGATCAACAACACGAAGACCTTGTTGAACAGTGGAGTGACCAGTCCGGAATCCAAATTGGTGGGAAGGGATGCTTTGGGATTCGAGTATAGGAAGGATTCGTTTTAAAAGGATTTTTTCAAAGATTTTTGAGAGGATGGGAAGAAGACTTATAGGTCTATATGATGAGGTTTTGTTGGGAGGTTTGCCTGGTTTTAGGAACAGAACAATGATGGAGTGTTTCCATATCAGAGGAAAGTGGGTTGTGCGAAGGATACAATTATAAATATAAGTGAGGAATATGATCGCTTTTTGAGGAAGTTGCCGGAGGATCTGGGTGGTGGGAAGATCATATCCAGGTGATTTGCGGAGTTTCAACTTTTTTAAAAGGAATTTGACCTCAGAGGGGTTAACAGCTTTAGGAGGTAAGGAGAGGGGGATTGGTGAAGTGAGGAATTGATGAACTTTAGCAGTGTGGGAGGGGATTTGTTCGGAATGGGGAATAAATGTGCTGGAGAGGTGCTTGGCAAACTCTTCTGCTCTGTTCTCATCTGAGGCAGCCCAGGAACCATCTTCACGTCGGAGAGGATGGGAAATATTGTGATATTTGAGGATTTTTTTTTTTTTGTTGCATTCCAGAGAGAATTGTCTGAGGTAGAGAGGGAGGAGAGATATGAGTTGTAGGATTGAGATCTAAAGGAAGCCAATTTATTTTTAACTAATTTGGTATAGTGGTTATATGTTCTCCGATCGTCAGGATGCCTGGTAGTTTGCCATAGGGATCTGGAATGACGTTTGGTTTGGATAAGATCTATTAGCTCTTGTGGTAGAGGATTTTTTATATGGTTTTTATAGGAAGGTTGGGGGAAAGATGAATTCCAAGCAGCTTGTTGAATCAAATTCGTAAAGGAGTTGGCAGTATCATCTAGTTCTTGGGTAGTTTTCAGGGACACTCAATCGGTTAGTTTTTGACGCAAGAGGTTCCAGTTTATTGGGCCTCTAATAAATGATGGGGGAGGAAGTTTGGGTATCGGTGATAGGGATAGGGTGAGGCTTAGAGGACTGTGATCGGAGGAGAGGTTGTCTAGGCGTTTTATGGAGTGATTGATAGCACCTAGACCTGTGCAAATGAAAAAATCAAGGAGGTCAGGATTACGAGTAGGATCTGTTGGCCAGTAGGTAGGAGAGCAGGGAGAAATGTAGTGGCAGTGGTTGGAATTGAGTGCCGACAGTAGAGTTCGGCCACGGGAGTTGGTGGTTCTGGCACCCCACTGTTGGTGTTTTGCGTTGAGGTCAGCACCTAGAAGGAAGTGGTTTCCCAGTGAATCGAGGAAGGAGCTGAATTGGGTGAAAGAGACAGTTTTTCCAGGAGGACAATAAGCTGCAGCTATTGTAAGAGGGAAAGGGAAGGTTTTGATAACAACTGCAGTTGTTTGTAGGAAGTTATGAGTCGGTAAAGGTAGTAAATAATGGGGAGAGAGAATGATGGATGATGACGGCAGTGCCACCATGAGCTTTTCCGTCCGGGTGATCCGTCCGATAGGTCTCGTATTGTGCTATTTTGAATGTTCTCTTACTAGTTAGTCGAGTTTCAGTAATCAGGGCTATATCAATGTTACTGTCGTGTAGTAGTGCTGTCAACTCGTCAGTATGATTCCGAATACCATTCGCATTCCAGAGGAGAATAGATAGGGAAGGTTTCATTTAGGGATTTCTTTGGGCGGGGATGATGATGTTGGATAATGCACTGGTTAGGAGTGATATGAGAGGTGTGATCATGGATCGGAATTCTTAGAGGAAAGAGTTTAGTATTGATGAGATATCAGTAGCATTGGGAGCATTGGGAGGAGGCGGGATATAAGGAACTGTGGGTATGTTGTTTTTAATGGGCTGGATTATAGGATTTTCGGGGGGTTGGGTTTGAGGCTGATGGATTTGGTTATGGATTGGATGTTGGGGTTCGTGATAAATGTTTTGAGGCTGGGGTTGTGGCATGGCCCCTGTTCCAGTAGGTAGCTCTCTGCCACCCATCATACTAGCGTAGGAGATGGCTTCATTAACTGGTCTAGATTTCTGTCTTCTTGCTTGCCTCACTTCTTCATTTCTTCCTTGAGCTGGTTGGAAGCGAGCCTTGAGCTTCTTATAGGTTTCACACCCTTTATAGTTCGCCGGAGGTTTGTTGCAATCTTCAGTTTTGTGTGGATCGCCGCACCTCACACATCTAGGCATATGATGACAGTAGCGCTTAGTGTGTCCATACGCTTGGCAGTTATGACATTGAACAATGTCCCTTTTTGGGTACGGTTTTTCTATTATTACATTTGTGTAATAGAGCCGCTTAACCTCATAAATTTTTTCTACTCCTGGAGTTGGCTCCAGGTCAACAAAAAATAATGGCAAGGGTATTTTGTTACCCGTTCTAGGATTCATTTCGTTATCCTTGACCACGTTTATAATTTGGCGAACTTTAAAGCCCATAGAAGTAAGTTCTTCTTCTATAATGTCTGCTGGAGTAGTGTGATGGAGGCGCCGAATTACAACTCTAATTGATTTTTCGCTCTTGAGCTGATAAGTGTGAAAATCGGCCTTGGTATCGCTCAAGTATTTGACTATTGAACGGTAGGCCTCAGGTGTATCGGGTTGTAACTTAGTGTCATTAGTTCTATTTACACATGAGTAGGCTCCTGGGCCTATAATTTTATTTATTTGATCGCTGAAGAGTTGTATGCTTCTAATATTTCTGATGTAGATTGGTGGGGGGCGTGGTATTTTTTTGGTAACTGCTGTTTCCATTTCTTCAGTTTCTGAGTTTTTAAGTGGTTCGAACGGGTTTGGAGTAAAAAATGGGGATTCATCTTCTACTGCTTGAGAAGAAGTTCCTGGCTGAGGTTCCTGATTGTTAGGAGTAGAAGGAGGCGTGGCTCGCTTTTGTTTTCGAGATCTGGGTTTTGTCGGGCTTGGTTTGGACTCCAAGGACCGACTTCTCTTATTTTTACTAGACATTACCATATGGTAATATCTCATACTGGCATTTCAGGAGGAATAAATAAAAAAATAAAAAGAAAAAAAAATAACAATACTACGTTCCGCGTCTTTTGAACTTGACCCTGAATTCAGTGAAGAGACGCAACAGTCCCTACGGCTGTCAGGTAGGTACTGAAGACCGTAGGCAGGGAGGGGGGCCGCGCTTATCACCACTCAGCTGGTTAGCCGTTAATACAATATGTTCGTAGGTTATGATACACACTGTTTTATTCACTTGCTAGTAAATATGAAATTACTCACAGTAATAATAAGTCCGATGCTTCGTGCTTCTTATCTACTGTTGATCTATAACAATTTACACTGCAAAGATGCTGTAAATCACAATAAAAAAGTGATAAATGAAGGAGACGATATGAAAACTACATTGACTATCTAGCGCAGGCGCAGAACTGTACTTTACTTTAATTTGTTAATTTAATTTAGTGTAACACTTAAATTTGCCATTTTTTTAAAAATAATCAATCATTAATATAAAAGAGGGAAGAATGTGGTAACCACGACTGTTTTTAACAATAGAGGAGGTAACTCATGTATGAACTAGAAAGCGTGAGATGTGTATGTGATGTAATAAAATGGATGTACAAAATCTTATTTGAATAAAAGCCTTTCATTACGAGGTTTTCTTACTGTTTATAACACGCACCCTAAAACAGGTAACAAAATTCTTTTACCATTATTTTTTGTCGACCTCGAGCCATCGACAGGAGTTTAAAAAATCTACGACATCAAGAGGATCTACAACACAAATTTAATAGTTGAAAAGCCATATCCAAAAAGGGTATTTTTTCGAAAATGTCATAATTGTCAATCGTATGGACACACAAAGCGCTATTGTCACTATATGCCAAAATGTGTGAGGTGCGAGGATCCCCACAAAACGGAAGATTGTAACAAACCTCGCGACAATCCAGTTGTATGCGCTTTATTCAACCAAGGCCATCCAGCGAACTACAAAGGATGTGAAATCTACAAGAAACTAAAGGCTCGACTCCTACACACTCAGGAACGAAAAAGCGGGGCCTGCAATGAGAAAACCACCCCCCGCAAAATTCCGTAACCCAGCTCAATAAAAATAACACCTATAGTTCATATCCCGCCTCCTCCTAATGCTACAGATATCACATCCATACTCAACACTTTCCATTCGGGATTCCGATCCATGATCACACCCCTTATATCATTCCTAACCAATGCAGTATCCCACATTATCATCCCTGCCCAAAGAAATCCCTAAATGCCACCTTCTCTATCCATTCTCCTTTGGAATGCGAATGGTATTCGGAATCATACTGTCGAGTTGACAGCACTACTACACGACAGTAACATTGATATAGCCCTGATTACAGAAAATCGACAAACAAGTAACAGAACTATCAAAATAGCACAATACGAAACCTATCGGACGGATCACCTGGACGGAAAAGCTCATGCTGACACTGCCGTCATCATCTATCACACCTCTACCAAATCATAACTTCCTACAAACAACTGCAGTTGTTATCAAACCCTTCCCTTTCCCTCTTACAATAGCTGTACCTAATTGTCCTCCTGGAAAAACTGTCTCCAACAACCACTTCAGTTCCTTCCTTGATTCACTGGGAAACCACTTCCTTCTAGGTGCTTACCTAAATGCAAAACACCAACAGTGGGGTGCCAGAACCACCAACTCTCGTGGAATGCTACTGTCGGCACTCAATTCTAACCATTGCCACTACATTTCTCCCTGTTCTTCTACCTACTGGCCAACAGATCATACTCGTAATCCTGACCTCCATGTTTTTTTTTTCATTTACACAGGTCTAGGTGCTATCAGTCACTCCATTAAACGCCAACACAACCTCTCCTCTGATCACAGTCCTCTAATCCTCACCCTATCCTTAGCACCGATACCTAAACTTCCTCCCCCGTCATTAATAAGAGGCCCAATAAACTGCAACCTCTTTTGTCAAAACCTTACAGATTCCATAGACCTCAGAGTGTTCCTGAAAACACCCTAAGAACTAGATGATGCTGCGAACTCCTTTGGAAGGCATCTTTTCCTCAACCTTCCTATAAAAACCGTATGAAAAATCCTTTACCACAAGACCTATTAGACCTTATCCAAACCAAAGTCACTTTAGATCCCTGTGGCAAACAACCAGGCATCCTGATGATGGCATACCTCTAACAATTCTCTCTGAAATGCAACCAAAAAAATACTCAAATATCACAATATTTCCAATCCTCTTCGACGTGAAGATGGATTCTGGTCTGTTTCAGATCAGACAGCATAAGAATTTGCCAAGCCACTCTCCAGCACATTTATTCCTCACTCCGAACAAATCCCCTCCCACACTGCTATAGTCCATCAATTCCTCTCTCCTTACCTTCTAAAGCAGTTACCCCCTCTGAGGTCAAATTCCTCTTTAAAGATCCTGACCTTGATTTTTTTATTCACACAGGTTCTTGGCGCTATCAATCATTCCTTTAAACGCCTAAACAACCTCTCCTCTGATCACTAATCCTGACCCTGTCCATAGCACCTTTACCCAAACTTCCTTCCCCATCATTTATTAGAGGCTCAATAAACTTTCGTCAAAAACTAACTGATTTCATGGACTTCAGATTATCCTTAACGAATTCAACAAGCAGCTTGGAATGCATCTTTTCCTTATTCTTCTCATCTCAATCCTATAAAGCATCCTTTACCACAATAAAACTTATCCACCTCATTCTAGATCCCTATGGCAAACAACCAGGCATCCTAATGATAGGAGAACATATAACCATTATGCTAAATTAGTTGGAAAGAAAAAAAAGTTTTCTTTAGATCCCAATCCTACAACTCCTATCTCTCCTCTCTCTCTACGTCTGACAACTCGCTCTGGAATGTAACAAAAAAAAATCCTTAACCATGACCATATATCCCTTTCGCGAATATCCTGGGATCCTGGAAAGCTACATATGAGAACAGAGCAGAAGAATTTCCCAAACACCTCTCCAGCACCTTTATTCCCCATTCCGAATAAATTCCCTCCCACACAGCTAAAGTTTATCAATTTCTTACTTCACCAATTCCTCTCTCCTTACCTTAAAGCTGTTAATCCCTCTGAGGCCAAATTCCTTTTAAAAAAATGTTGAAACTCCGCAAATCACCTCGAATGGATCTTCTCACCACCCAGATCCTCCAACAACTTCCTCAAAAAGCGATAATTTCCTTACTTACATATACATATAATTGAATCCTTCACACAAGCCACTTTCCTCTAATATGTAAACACTCTATCATCATTCTTTTCCTAAAACCAGGCAAAGCTCCAAACAAAACCTGATCATAGAGACATATAAGTCCCCTTCCCATCCTTTCAAAAAACCCTTTTAAAACGTATCTTACCAATACTCGAATCCTAAAGCATTCCTTCCCACCAATTTGGATTCCGGACTGGCCACTCCACTGTTCAACAAGGCCTCCGTGTTGTTGATCAAATATCCTCGGTCCTTGAAAACAAGCAGTTGCACTGGTGCACTGGTGTATTTCTGGATGTAGTGCAAGCTTTCGACCGGTTGTGGCACCAGGGCTTGCTCTTCAAGCTCAAAACAAGGCTTACCCCATTCCCTATACCTAGTCCTACGATCCTATCTCTCAAATCGCTCCTTGAGTTAACTGTGCCTCATAGTTCTCCAACAGTTATCCTATTCAGGCCGGTGTGCCACAAGGTAGTGTCCTAGGACCTGTTCTCTATAATCTCTTTACTTCTGATATACCAACAAAACCTTATAACTTTTCAGCCACATTTGCAGATGATACTGCTATCCTATTATCCCATCCAGATCCTAAACCGGCTTCCATCAACCTCCAAATACATCTTGTTCAGATACAAGCTTGTGGCAACAAATAGAGAATAAAATTCAATGAACCCAAATGCAGTCATATAAAGTGTACAGTTCGCCGCAAATCCTATCCTCCCATTCACTTCAATAATATCCCTATACCTATATCCGACTCAGTACGTTACCTTGGCTTACATCTTGACAAATGACTGACTTGGAACCCTCACACTAGACTAAAAAGACAAGAACTAAACAAGAGATTCAGCCAACTTTACAGACTACTAGGCAGGAATTCTCATCTCTCAGTTGATATCAAACTCCTCATATACAAAACAATCTTAAAACTTATTTGGACCAACGGACTTGAACTTTGGGGAATATCAAACGCATTCAATCTTTCCAATCCAAAGTCCTTCGAACAACCATCAATGCACCATATTATGTCACTAATAAAACCCTACATAATGACCGAAAAGTACCTTTCGTCCTGGATCTCATTCCTTCAAAATTCTCGAAATATCATCTGAATCTATCCAATCATCCCAAGCGCTGGGACCTCTACGGGTCTGGCCTTGACTCCCAATAAGTGGGGAATAGGCTCGATTCTGGGTTCCCTGAGTGTGTTTGTATTGTATATAATGTATTAATGTATCATAATTTTTTGTATTTTAAGTTCATTTTATTTTGATGAAAATAATTTTTTTTTTAATTTTGTTATTACTAATAGTTGTGTGTGTGTGTGTGTGAGCGTATTTTTATATATGGCATAAATGAATAGAATAGAATAGAATAGAATAGAAAAGAAACAACTTTATTGTAGGACAAATTCCCTTAAGAATAACATACATACACAGAGTAAAATCATAACTGGCCGAGAGATTTTAAAAATAGTACAACAAAAATAAAAGTGAATACAAATTTGAATGAGAACAAACACAAATAAAAAAAAGAAAAGATAGAATAAAAGAAAAAACTGCAAATAGAAAAAGAGAAAGAAAACAGAAATACAGAATATAGGAGTTAATAATATTAACTCTAATATAAACAAAATTGCAAAGAGAGAAGAAAAAAAAAACGACAGAAAAGTGAGAATTAAAAAGAAAAAGATCAAAAATCAAAAATTATCCTTATAAGGTTTAAAAAATTATCATAAACAAACTTTAAATGTATGCTAATGTTGCATGTCTGACATACTTTGTGATTACATTATTCGATTACATACATTGTGAGATATCCATATCATTAGAGAGCGTCAGGTTGGAGAGAAAGAGGATGGTGAAAGAAGAGTGTTTTAAATGTTCTGAGGGAAGAAGCATTGCGAATGCAGGGAGGGGGGGGGGAATTCCAGAGAACGGAGGATCGAACAAGCAACGACCGTTGGAATGCAGTACTTCTATGGGAAGGAGTATAGAGATCGGAAAGACGAGATCTTGTATGCAGTGATTTGATTGAGGACTTAAATTGCAGGATACTGTAAATAAAGGGAGGGTGACGGGTGTTGCTAACTTGTAATAGGTAGGTGCCAAGGAAGTATTTTCTGTGGAAGGAGGGGAGGAGCCAATTTAACTCGGTATAGAGATGCGAAATATGGGAACGTCTCGAGGTTCCAAAGACAAACCTTATGAAGAGTGTTAATCTTTCATCGAGAACCATCGAACCAGGGAGAGGAATTAGGCGGATCACACAAGGAAAGTTTGCGGTGGAGCAGCCATTTGGATTTTGGATCGGGGGCAGATGAGAGGGCTTCGTGGAAGTAATTGGATTTTGTTCGTCGGATCGTGCTTTGTGTTAGTTTTCTAAGAACCTTAAACGCTAGTCGTCTTCTAGCCTGTTACGTCTGAAGCGTCTTCGGGCAGCCTCGCGTCTTCTTTCTAGATCTTTAATATCTTGGATCATCTATGGAGCATGGCGACGGCGGCGAAAGGTTATAAGAGGGGCATGGGTATCAAGGATAGATAGGAGATTGGTGGTAAGTAAATCAACCATGGTATCAATTGAGGAGCAGGAGTAAATTGTATTCCAATCTGAGGTTTCGAGATCAGGTAAAACCTTATCTCGGGCAAGGGAATCTATGTTGTGGAAAGTAATTATTTTAGGGAGGAACTGAGGAGTTAGGATATCATATGGTATTTGGATCAGTTAATGAAAGGGTAGGAATGAAACAGGCCGTTGACATGAGGAAAGAAGGATTTTTGGTGAATCTATGACATATAGATCCAACCAAGCGTCGTACCCACGGGAGTGATGGGTGGGTTTAAAGGGAACTATAAAGAGGTGAAGGGAAAAGAGGAGGTTTTCTAGATTTGTCATAGGAATCAGAAAGGAGGTTGGTATTCAGGTCATCGGAGATGATGACTGATTATATTATAGTAGAGAGTAACATAATTGTAAAGGTTTGATTCGAATGATTGGTCAAAAAGAACACGTGGAGGACGATAAACCAATGCATACAAGGGAGATTGGGCATTGATGGATATTTCAAAAAATAGGAACTCAATATTTGGGAGATTTGAAGCAGGTGAAAGAAGAAAGACACGAGACTTCAGGCTATCATGAACATGAAGTGGACCGGTGGAGGGGTCCGGTTAACCCGGTCGTGACGGATGATAGAGTAGTTAGGGAGAGAAACCGAGGAAGAAGGAATATAGGGTTTAAGCCAGCTTTCAGAGACCGCAATGATGTGGTAAAAACTTTGGTAAAAAACTCTAGGAGTTTAGTCATAGTGGACAGGTAGGGATTGAGAGTTTATGTGACAGACGGTTAGGATAGTAGTCATATTCGTAAGGAGTTATGGAAGTATAGGACTCTGTACTACATAGTTCTTACAGTACTTACCCACAAGACTTTTCCGGTTCTCATATTTCAAAGGACTATTATTGACGTCGTATCGTTTGTTATTTGTTAAAAAATCATCTGTTTTTTCAAATTTGAAACGAAGCCATTTAAAAATTGATTAAGCTGTTGAACGTTAATGAATTTGATAAAAATTAATTCACCAACAAAAATATTTAAATTAATGAAAACAATAAATCTTTAAAAGAAATTAATTGGAATCTTTTTTTTTTTTTTTTTTTTTGTTAAATCAATTTATTGAAATTTACAACTGTACAAGTATACATCAAGTAAATGTGTTAAAAAAAAAAGTTTACGAAAGCATGCCAAAACTTGAGAAGAACTACTCATCAGTAGCACTTCAGTAAAAAATAAAAGAATCTAGACAAGAAGATCTCTGGGCCATCTTCTTTTCAGACGCCTCGGAGGATTATCGGGAATTGAGTGGGAAGTAAGTTGAGAAACTAGGGGATTTGATTGGTTATGGAGCTTACTATGAAAGGATTGGCATCTGGTTTGGGCTAAATCTGCAACATATGGAACATTAAGATCTTTATGGATAAGTTTATTGGTGACAAAGTAAGGAGCATTGAGGATTTTTTGAAGGATTTTGGATTGTAAGGATTGGATACGGGATGAATTGGATGGTTTAGTAGAGTCCCAAAGCTCAAGTCCGTACGTCCATATTGGTCTAATCACAGTCAAGTAAATGAGTCTTTTGTAATTAATTCGGAGCTTTGAACTAATTGGAATCTAAACATAGATACAGTGTTCGCTTTAATTTTTCCAAAGAAAATATATCTCTATAATTCTGTGGAGTTGTACAGACTGTTGATGTCGTACAGTTGATGGTGGCTTCCGCAGAGGTGGAGGAGGATGTCGGGCCAGAAACCAGTGGCTGATGGAAGAAGAGAAAGATAGGCGAATGATTCCTATCCATGATGTAATGCCTAACGGCGGTTCCGTGAAGAGGAAAAACAGGTGTAGGAAGGTGGTTTTAGTGCGTAAGAATCCCAAACATGGCAAAGTACGAGCCTAATTATGTCTTTTGAAGATTTCCCCTACTCTCGTAAAAAAAAAAAAAAAAAAAAAAAAAAAAAAAAAAAAAAAAAAAAAAAAAAAAAAAAAAAAAAAAAAAAAAAAAAAAAAAAAAAAAAAAAAAAAAAAAAAAAAAAAAAAAAAAAAAAAAAAAAAAAAAAAAAAAAAAAAAAAAAAAAAAAAAAAAAAAAAAAAAAAAAAAAAAAAAAAAAAAAAAAAAAAAAAAAAAAGGGGTTTGGAAGAAAAATTGTCAAGATGTTCCAGATTGTGCATAACATGTAAAGTTGGTTAATGGTTTAAAGGAAAATGTTAGCGTTTAGAGAAAAATGAAATAAAAATTATGTGGTAAAATAAGGTAGAATGTTCAATGAGAAGGCGGGACAAAAATGTGAGAACTCTGAAATTCGAAATGAAGATCGATTTAGAACGAGCCGAAAAATGTTTTATTTTATATTTGTACAATCCTCTTGCGGTGATAACGGCGTGTATCCTTCTTGGCATACTTTCTACTATTTTCTTCTTACTTAGTTTTCTAGTGATTTGATGCCACTTGGTCACAATTACCCAAGGTTGCTGCGTTCCGTATAAGTATTGTAGCAGTGACATATATCGTTAGCTCGGCCAAGAGATTGAGTTTAACTCGGGATTATGATGGCCATTCTAATAAAATAATCTAGCTTTCAATCAATCGCTACAATTTAATATTATGCTGTATTCAAAATTAATTTCTAAAATTTAAATTCTTGCTTACTATATTATATGATGCAGAATTTTGTAATTGTTATTAATATTTTATTTTAAAATCACGAATGAAACTGACAAACTCGATCCAGTGGTATAGTGAGACATATAAAAAGGACTGAGTGTTTAATGTTTATGATCCTGTTTCCTACTTGGAATACAATTAAGTAGTAAACAAATTGTATATATTATATTATATATACATAATACCCTAATATTTGATTAGGGTAAATTTTTTATATTACTACAATTATTTGTTCCATTTCGTGAGTTATTGTATATTGAATTCCTCAGCATTAGTTTCAATGTTGATATTATATATTAATTAGGTAAATTAATATATTTGTTTCTAGATAAAAAATAATAAATAATACCATTAGGCCCATATATGCATACTATATAGCTGGAAAGCTACTTGAGGACGAAAACAATGGTTAAAAAATAAATTAATTAAGATGAAGACCTTAACTTGAAGGTCAGTTTAACATTCTAATTACTAACTTTAATTATTAATGATTAACTCCAACATGCTTTATACAAATGAACCTATTTATTATTGTTTTCTAAATCCATTAAAATATTGTTGGAATACTTCAAATATTTGCGACCACTCTGGTCTTTAGTGCCAACCCCCACCACCAGTGCGTCATTTATCTACACTTAATATTTCATCATCCTACTACCAGCTGATTCACTTTTCTTTTTGTCGTATGTAAACCAGAGTGTACATTGTTTTCAATAAATGCTAACATTTGTTTTAATACTTTGACTTTTGTATTCTCCTATAATCCAAGAGGTTATGGGCCCAGAGAATACGCATTACTAGACAAAAAGGTTTTAATTTCGCGAAGTGTTGTGATCGTACTGATAATCAAAAGCTGTGTTCGGTTAACCGCATGGTACGCTTCTTACCGGTTATCACCCGTTTCGACATTTTTTCAAGTTGTGAATTTTCGTACACGATTTCGAATCCCGACTAAAGATGGCAAGCGGTTTCGTGAGTAATTACCGAATAGAACCCTTACGTAAAGATAATTACGATACCTGGGTCGTCCAAGCTCAAGCCATTCTTATCAAAAACGGACTTTGGAGATACGTTACCGGCGAAACAAAAACACCAGACGAAAACAACGCTGCCGATAAAGCAAATTGGATGAAGGAGGATCTCAGTGCAAGGTCGGATCTTTTCCTTATAATTTCGCCAAGTGAACTTAAGCAAGTCAGAAACTGCACCACATCTAAAGACGTCTGGGCTACTCTCAAAACCATCTACCAAAGTGATGGTCCTGCTAGGAAGGCTAAGTTAATAAAACGCCTTGTCCTACACAAAATGAAGGACACAGACGATGTTAGAGAGCATTTGAACACATTTATGGATGCAATAGACAAATTAAATGACATGAACATAGAAATAAATTCTGATCTCCTGAGCATTATGATGCTCTACAGTCTTTCTCCTACGTTTGAGAACTTCAGAGTTGCCATAGAGACTCGAGATACCCTTCCAAAACCTCAAGATCTCAAAGTCAAAATATTGGAGGAAGCAGAAGCCAGAAAAAACGACGTATCAAGTCAAGAGGATGCATTTTATGGCTCAAAATTCAAAAATCAGACAGGTAAAACAAATTTCAAAAAAAAAAAAAAAAAAAATATATATCAAAACTAATAACAGCCAAAAACCTAGATGCATGTTTTGTAATAAAGATAATCATATATCAGATAATTGTTGGTTCAAAAATAAAAATTCTGCTAACAAGAAGAATGAGAAAACCTTTATTACTGAGGAATGCCATTCAATTTTACCTTGCCGCCCTAAACCACCTACTTGGTTCTGCCTTGATTCAGGAAGTACGTCTCACATGTGTTCTGACCAAAATAAGTTTTCAGATATGTCAAAGGTAAACAATGGCTTCCTACAACTAGCATCTACTCAACACACCACTTCAATTGATGGAAAAGGCCTAGTAAAATTAGATTTTGACAAAAATAATACTGTAAATTTGTCAAACACCCTCTTTGTGCCAAATCTATCTGCTAATCTTTTATCGGTTGGTAAAATAACGGATAGTGGATACAACGTCACATTCACAAAAGACAAAGCCGACATAACTGATGCTGAAGGAAAAATAATTTTTCAAGCAACTCGCACAAATAGGTTATCTTATTTGAAAATCCCTGATAAAAACAATAATTCTGAAAAATGTATGTCTCATGTATATCCGAATTCTTCATTAAAAATTGAGAAGTGGCATCAAAAATTAGGCCATATTAATGAACATGATTTAAAAACTGCTCTCAAAAATCAAAATATGATTGGCCTACAATCACAGAATACAGAATATAGTAGAAGCGGCAGAGACAGCAAAGCCGTACGGTCCCCGTGGCTCCAGTTCAGCCGGCTCTCCCCCCACCACCTCCACCCCGGGCTGCTCCACCTCAGGCTTATTTACAACTTTATCATGTAATATTTAGGCTTCAACTCTTAGAAATTTTTGTTGGATTCCATCTAATTGTTCAGAAATTTATCACATTCATGCATAGGTAGGTAGTTTAAGAACGAAAATAAAACAGAATATTACCAAAAGAAAATTACTAATTTCTTAATTTTCGATCTTATTTTATTTTTATGAATATTATCATTGATATTTTTCAAAAAATGGTGGATTCGGGCTTTAAAAAATATCATTCCGATCGATCTTATTAATAATGAGTAATGAGAGCCATCTTCTAAAAAATGTGAAAATCTAGAAAAGAGTTTCTCCCAAAGTATTGTTTTAGAAGTAACGAAAGCAAATTTTCTATTCTCTATTTAATTAGTAATTTTTTTTTTCTTCGCACGGTTTAGTAGACTGTAATTGTAGGCACAGTTTTTTCTCTCTATACCGCAAAACGTTTCGGCGTAGGTTTAAATTTGTTTTTTCTTTTCAACCTGTATTTTTTTTTTGTGGTTAGAAAGTGAATTTTCAGTGAAGCTTAATGAATCAGCTGTATTTCGAAGCTGTACAGATCTTTCATCAAGTTGTTTTTTTGAGCTCGTTTATGTTTTTATTAGTGATCTCTAACATTTTTTAAATCTCATTTTATTTGGAAACCTAATATTTTTCAACGGGGTCGCAAGCCTTTTTATTGGTCCCCTTTCCTAAAAAAAAAAATAATTCAACATTAAACTTTTAAGTTTAAATACCTACGTATGTTGGTAAAGCAGGGGGAAAGCGTAGAAAGTTATATATACCTTTATAATCGTCTGTCTCAAATGATCTGGGAAATCAAAAAAACCGACTGAATTGCACCTTTCTTTAGATTTACTCGAAATGGAGAAGATCTGTCAAAATCGTCATCTTTAAAATGTTTTGAACAAATAACACTTGTATTTGTTGGCTTCCATTTTTCTTGCCTCAGGGCTTGAACCCACTTATGTCGTTCCTCTTCAGCTGAACGGAATCTGATGAAAAAATAAAAGGTAAAATTGGAACTGTTTACCTTTTAAAGATTTATTCAAATCTAAAACTATATTATTGATGTAAAACGTCTTCTTAAGGTTTAATGTTTAACATTCGAAACTAGTTTTCAAATAAATATAATTTCAATAGAATTAGCAATTAATTTATCAATCCTGATTGAATATACAGAATATTCTGTATTATGTGGTTACAATATCTATTATTGTTAATATAGGGGAGTTTAACAATAAAGTTAAAAAAGCTCCACAATAAACATATTTTTACTGTGGCGAAAGGGAAGGAAGATTTGTTTCTCAATTTATTGAAAAACTAAACTGTGTACGTTTAAAAGTACCGGTGAAGCGTTATTGGAGGGTTTAAATCCTTGTTGGACTCTTTCCTAGAACATCCAAACGCGGCACAAGACGACATTATTTAATCCAATTGAGAAATAAAAAAAAGAAAAAACACATACACACAACAGAGACCTAACAATTAGCAATTGTTCCAAAAAAACACGGGAAAAACAGTGGTACTGATAGGGACAGCCGGGGTTGAGGTGGTGGGGATAGCGCTCCTTGCCGGGAGCCATCTCCCCCCACCTACCCACCGCTTCTATTATATTCTGTATTCTGTGCCTACAATTCAATCCTTCTGAATCTCTCAATGACTGTGAGATTTGCATCAGAGGAAAGATATCCAGTCTTCCCTTTAAAACCAACCCTGAGCAGAAGAGCTTGGAATTACTTCAAATAGTGCACTCAGATGTTGTTTGACTAATGCGTACAGTATCTCATGGAGGGTGTAGGTACTTTGTGACATTTATAGATGAGTACAGCCGATACACAAAAATTTATTTTTTAAAACAGAAAAATGAAGTTATAAATTACTTTAAAGAATTCAAATGTGAAGTTGAAAAATTCACAGGCAAGCACATAAAATTTCTCCAAAGTGATAATGGGGTTGCTGAATATAAAAGTAAAAAATTCAACGAATATTTAGTTCACCATGGTATTCAAAGGAGACTTTCGGCACCTTATACACCCCAACAGAACGGATTTGCTGAGAGAAAAAATCGTTCAGTGCTTGACAAAACTCGTTGCCTCCTCTTCGAATCTCATCTCCCTGATTCTTTCTGGGCTGAAGCAGTTTTTTGTGCAAATTACTTGATAAACCGTTCACCGTCAAGAAGTTTAAATGGTAAAACACCATCTGAATTATGGTTTGGTCACCCACTATCTGTCAAAAACCTCAAAATATTTGGTTCCAAATCGTTTTTCCTAAACAAAAACCAGAATAAATCAAAGTTTGACTCAAGGGCCATTGAAGGAATTTTCATTGGCTATTCTAAGCAATCAAAGGCTTTCAGAATATGGGATCCAATTAAGAAGAAAATAATAGTCACCAGAGATGTCAGGACCACAAACAAGATGTTCTACGAAACTTCAACAACATCCGTTCCAAAACTTCTTGATGGCCATAAAAACCCAAACTCCTATTCTACTTCAGAAGATAAGGTGGACTTCAACATCATTGTCGAAAATCCTGAAGAAAACACAGAGAACCCTGATACTCAATCTTCTAAGCCTGAATCAACTGAAGATGATAGATCTTATGATACCGAAAATGACGATCAATCACCCCCAAATAATACAGTTGGACTATCTCAGGCTCCACAGTCAAGTACCAATATGAGACTATGAAATCGAAATAATCTTCAACCACCGAATTGGAAACTGGATTATGTGATGACAGCATCACCAGAACATGATATGCTACAAGGACCTGACGCCAATGCCTGACAAAATGCAATCAAAGATGAACTCCGAGCGCATCTCAAAAATGACACTTGTAAAATTGTTCCGTTGAAGAAAGATTCCAATGTAATAGGATCAAAAATGATTTTGAAATGTAAGTACAAACCATCAGGTGAACTAGAACGAAGAAAGGCTCGCTTAGTCGCACGCGGCTTTGCACAACGACCTGGTTTGGACTTTACCGAGACATATGCTCCAGTAACCAAGTTAAGCTCAATAAGACTCCTACTTGCTCTCTCTGTTGAAAAAGATCTACACATTAATCAGTTGGATGTATATACAGCGTTTTTGAATGGGGAAATCAGCGAAGAAATCTTTATGGAGAAACCAGCAAACCTTGAACGTTTTCTGACAGAGATTATGCTTGATGAAAGTGACGCGGAGGATTCTACAATTTTCCTACGTTGTAAGCAGATGCTCCAAGATTATACAATACAAGATAAGACAAACAGATGGAAAGACAGTCTGTCGCCTAAATAAGGCACTATATGGCTTAGAACAGGCTGACCGCAACTGGTTTCAAAAATTAGACTCCAAACTTAAGCATCTTGGTTTTCAGGCATCTCCCGCAGACCCATGTGTCTACGTATCTTTTCAAGGGGGAGATAAAATTCTATTAGCCATATATGTTGACGATATAATTTTGGCATCAAATAACATGGCAAGACTTAATATTGTTAAAAAGTTATTGATGAACATATTTGAAATGAGGAACCTAGGAGACTTACAACACTGCTTTGGAATCGAATTTTCGCGAAAGGAGGGCAAGATTTATGCTTCACAGTCAAAATATATAGATGAAGTTCTCGAAAAATTCAACATGTCCACATGCAAACCAGTTAGAACTCCACTTGCTCCTGGTACCCAACTTATTAAGAACCAATCTGATACTCCACCAGACTATCCTTATCAGAATATCATCGGAGCTCTTATGTATCTATCAATGGGAACAAGTCCTGATATCAGTCACAGTGTGAGTTATCTCAGCCAGTATAACATGTGTTTCGACAAATCTCACTGGCTTGCAGCCAAACGGGTACTCCGCTACTTAAAGGGTACTAGAGATTTGGCTCTTGTCTACAAAATGACTGGAAAACCACTTCATGGACATGCCGATGCAAACTGGGGATCCTGCGTAGAAGACAGAAGATCCTACACTGGTTATCTCTTCAAATTTGTAGGAGCTGCCATCAGCTGGGAGAGCCGTAAACAAAGAACAGTTGCTCTATCCACTCAGGAACCTGAATACATGGCATTAACAGATGCTGCCAAGGAAGCCATGCACCTAAAACAACTGATATCGGACATGGGGATAAAGCATGAAGCCATTGAATTATTCAATGATAATCTCGCTGCACAGGACTTGACGAGAAATCCCATAGTAAGTGCTCGTTCAAAACACATCAGCATTCGAGAGCACTTTATACGAGAGAAGGTTCAAGATGGAGACATAGTAGTCTCATACAAGCCTACAGAAATCATGGAAGTTGACATTTTGATAAAAGGACTCGCAGGCCCTCGCCATGACACTCTACAAAAAGCAATGGGACTACAACTACAACTAAAGCCTACAGAGTGAGGGGGAGTGTTGGAATACTTCAAATATTCGTGACCACTCTGGTCTTTAGTGCCAACCCCCATCACCAGTGCGTCATGTATCTACACTTAATATTTCATCATCCCACTACCAGCTTATTCACTTTTCTTTTTGTCTTGTGTAAACCAGTGTGTACATTGTTTTCAATAAATGCTAACATTTGTTTTAACACTTTGACTTTTGTATTCTCCTATAATCCAAGAAATATTAGTATTAATAGGAAAATAATTAGGAAATTTTTCAACAAAATAATTTAAAAACCAAGAAGAAATATAATTGTCTCACAAATAAAGACCGGATTCCCGTTCAATTGCCCACTAATATCCTTTTAACCTTCCACGTTAACTCCCAATCTCTCATTGCTCATTATGATGAATTCCTTCACCACTTTCTCCATAATTCCTACCGTATAAATGCCGTATCAGAAACCAGGCTCATACTAAGTATTCCTTCTTCCTCAGTAAACATACCTGAATATTCACTCATTCGTCATGACCGTGCAGAACGAAAAGGTAGAGGGATCGGCTTGTACGTTCATGATAGCATGAGAGTTAAAACTCTATATAAATCACCCTCTCCTGATTCTCCACATATAGAATATATATTTACAGAAATCTCCTTTAACCCATCCTTGCTCCTTTACGTCGTAGTCTATCGCCCTCCTCAAGTTAAATTCAATCCAACATTTGATTCTTGTACCATTGTACAATACATAATCATAGCAGGCGACCTCAACACTAATCTACTTTCCGACTCTCCTAACAGGACATACTTACTAGAATTGATATACTCCCTTGACCTATTCATTGTTCCTTTTCAACCGACTCATCCTACCCAGTTCACGGATACTTTACTAGACCTCATTATCATTGGCTCACCTAAGAATCTACTCTCGTTTTCCCAAAATCCAATGCTATTTCTGTCTTACCATGATCTCATTCATATATCCTATCACATTCCCACACCCATTTTCATCCGTAAGCAGATTTCCTGGCGAAATCTTTAACTCCTGAAAGCATAGATCCTTTACTTAACACGCTATCCCATTTCTTAGAGCTCCGTCGATGAGATGGCTGAATGCCTCTCATCAAATCTCCTTTCACTCCTGAATCACCTAGCACCACTTAAGACATCCACTTTCCGACGGTCCCCCGCTCTCTGGAATAGCCCAGAAATTAGAGAATTGATGAAGATAAGAGATGGTGCTAGGAGGCGCTTCAAGCGAACTCGAATTCCGGAGGACTACTCCATTTTCAAACATCTCCGAAACCTTTAGTCTTAATTGCGACGTTCCAAGGCACAGTATTTCAATAATATCCTATCCCAAGCTCCTGATCCCAAGTCTGAGTGGAAAATCCTAAGAAAATTCTCTATTACCGGCTCCACCCACTGTAGCAACTTCCCTATTTCTCCTGATGACCTTAACTATTTTTTCGCAAACCCCCTACCTAACGCGCCACAAATTAATCCTTTACCACCAACATATCCTATTCCTCAAACCCAATTCAATCCCGATAACTTCTACTTTCTTCACATTCTTCCCAATGACCTAATCACATCCGTACTCAATTCCCGAACCAATGATTATAGTTCTGATCAAATTCCAGTAAAAATTATTAAACTCTGTCTTTCTGCCCTTTTACAAATTACAACTTTTCCCTACAAAACTCCACTTTTCCCTCCGCCTGGAAAAACGCCCTTGTGCGCCCTCTGAATAAAACCCCCTCCCCCTCCATAGCTTCCCATTTTAGGCCTATTTCCCTTCTGACAAACCTGTCAAAACCACTAGAAAGATTAGTCCATTCACAACTCTCCACCTACCTCAAGCACAAAGATCTCCTCACTCTTCTCCAATCAGGCTACCGTTCAAGATACTCCACTCAATCGGCCCTATTAAAGATAACACAAGACCTACATTCCTCCATGGACCAACAGCAAATTGCAATCCTTGTCCTATTCGATTTTTCAAAAGCGTTTGATTGCGTCGGTCATTCAATTCTCCTCTCCAAATTAAGTTACCTTTCCCTATCCAACAGCGCTTTAAACTGGTTCCGCTCCTTCTTGTCTCAACGTTCCCAAACAGTTATCATTCCCAACAAACCTCCCTCATCCTCACTACCTTTAACACGAGGTGTTCCTCAAGGATCCTCCCTGTCACCAATTCTCTTCTCTGCTTATATTAATGACCTACCCCATGTTATACGCCACTCCCAGTATCATCTGTATGCCGATGACCTCCAAATGTACCTATCCTTCCATCCTTCAGACATGTTCGAAGCATCTCGTATGATTCAGAATGATATTGAGAACATCAGCAGATAGGCAATGAAAAATAAGTTACGCCTGAATCCAGAGAAAAGCAAGGCTATCCTTATTGGTTCAAAACCTACCCTTTATTCCCACCCTTACTATCCATTACTTTACCTCAATAACCGTACAATCCAATTTCAAATTTCTATCAAAAACCTCGGAATCTCCATTGATCAACACTTATCCTGGAGTAACCACATTTCCCAAATTCAATTCCCACACCCATTTTCATCCCTAAGCAGATTTCCTGGCGAAATCTTTAACTCCTGAAAGCATAGATCCTTTACTTAACACGCTATCCCATTTCTTAGAGCTCCGTCGATGAGATGGTTGAATGCCTCTCATCAAATCTCCTTTCACTCCTGAATCACCTAGCACCACTTAAGACATCCACTTTCCGACGGTCCCCCGCTCTCTGGAATAGCCCAGAAATTAGAGAATTGATGAAGATAAGAGATGGTGCTAGGAGGCGCTTCAAGCGAACTCGAATTCAGAGGACTACTCCATTTCCAAATTACCAGAAAATCCATCATGATCCTCAAACAGCTCCAAAGATATCGTGACTCCTTTCCCCGAAGTACCCGCCAACTTCTGGTATCCTCTCTAATTTTCCCCCACTTTGATTACGGGTGCTTGGTGTACGGGGGGCTGTCTGTTGAGCTAGAGATGAGACTAAGGATACTAATGAATTGCTTCATAAGATTCATCTTTGGGGTTGACAGACGGTCTCATGTATCTTGCCGGTACAATGAGCTAGGATGGCTTTTTCCTGATTTTCGACGGCAATACTTCCTCGGCACTTTCCTATTACAATCATTAAAAACCAATAAACCTTCCTATATTTTAAACCTACTTACTCTGCGTTCCTCCATTCACCAACTGAATACAAAATCCCAACCTTCTAACTTATATACCCCCTCACATAGAACTGCCTCCTTTGAAAAATCCTTCGTCGTCCGTGCTACCTCTTTTTGGAATTCCTTACCTATCCATATTCGCAAAGCCTCTTCCTTAACTTCTTTTAAACATCTTTCATTTATCCATCTCCTCGATCTTCAATCTTCCTCAAAAATGTAAATAATATATAATAAATGTACATAAGTGTGTTAAATTTTTTTACTGTTGATTGAATTTTATTTATTATTATTATTTTGTTTTACTTAATTTTAATTTTTAATTTTTTTTTTCTCAATATTTCATTTGTAATACTGATGAGCTGATTTTTAACTAATCTCAGCCAGACAATTGTGTCTTTTTAATGTGCACTTTATATATTCTTAGGGGACAGTCTGTCCCAGAATAAAGTTTATTTTTTAATTGCACATTTTGGGATTAACAGCACAAATTTAAGCATTAGAGAGAGAGAGAGAGAGAAAGAGAGAGAGAGAGAGAGAGAGAGAGAGAGAGAGAGAGAGAGAGAGAGAGAGAGAGAGAGAGAGAGAGAGAGAGAGAGAGAGAGAGAGAGAGAGAGAGAGAGAGAGAGAGAGAGAGAGAGAGAGAGAGAGAGAGAGAGAGAGAGAGAGAGAGAGAGAGAGGAGAGAGAGAGAGAGAGAGAGAGAGAGAGAGAGAGAGAGAGAGAGAGAGAGAGAGAGAGAGAGAGAGAGAGAGAGAGAGAGAGAGAGAGAGAGAGAGAGAGAGAGAGAGATTTGATTTTTAAAAAATAGTAAAAATGCATATTTTATTTTAATAAGCGTACTTTTTTCATATCAACAACAACCAACATAATTTTCTAATAAAGAAAAAAAAAACATGGTTTCTAATTATTTCTTTGAACTCTTTAAAGAAATGGTATAACTATATTTTTTTTTTTTTTTTTTTTTTTTTTTTTTTTTTTTTTTTTTTTTTTTTTTTTTTTTTTTTTTTTTTTTTTTTTTTTTTTTTTTTTTTTTTTTTTTTTTTTTTTTTTTTTTTTGTAATGGTTATGTAAGTATAACTTTTGATATAGTGAAAAAGTTTTAATTTTTAGTGACACATTTGTGAGTTATCTGTGACATAAGAGCCAAAGTACTAATCCTAATCCTTTGCTACCTCCAGCTTGCTGTTTACAGGCCAGTAATCCATTTTATTCATTTGTAATAAATTAAAGTCATATAGGTTATGGGAGAAAGTAGCCAGGGGGCTACTCCCCCTGACATAAATATGCCATTAACTCGAAATAAGGACCGTGTAGTGAACAAATATCTCCAACACTTCAAAGGACCGTTTATAGTTATAGTTGAAAAATCTGTCGATGAAAATCTATCATGCTTTCATGATATGAAAATTGGTAGAACTTTAGGACTAAACAACTCGCAGGTTTTCTCTGTCAAAAAGAAAAATAGGTTCCAAATAGAAATTAACTTCAAAATGCAGGAACTTGCCAATCGCTTCTTAGAAAATCAGTTTCTTGAAGCCAATAAACTTAGGGCGTTTATTCCAAATACCAACGTTTTAAAATACGGAGTTATAAGAGATGTTCACCCGTCTCTCTCAAAAGAAGAAATTCTCAGCGAAATTCACTCTAATGAAAAAATAATTAAAGTTCGCCGTTTTAGCAGAAGAATAAAAAATCCCGATGGAAATGTAACAACAGTAGCTACGGGAACCGTTCAAATTGTCTTTCATGCTCAGAAGCTTCCTGAAAACATCACACTTAATTTAGCACCTAGGAAAGTCCATCCATATATTTTCAAACCCCTATTTTGTGAAAAATGTTTAAGATATGGGCATACAAAAGAGAAATGTCGAGGAAAAGAGAGATGCTTAAAATGTGGCTCCAATGAACACAAATCAGACTCTTGCGGCAATGAGATAAAATGCATACTTTGCAAAAACGGCCACCTTCCAACAAACCAAGAATGCCCTGAAGCAATTCGACAAAAGAAAATAAAAGAGGCAATGGCAGTCAAACCTATTAGTTTTAAAGAGGCAAACAGTCTATTTCCGGTCCCTACATACAACAAATTCTCCGCCTTAGATTTTCCTCAGTTATCCTTAAATAGCGATTTTTCAGCTATTAACCCTTATCGATACGAAACAGATGTTACTAAAAACCCTGGAAAAAACTCTTCGCCTCAAATTAATAAAGATAATATAAAACGCAAAAAATATAATGACACCGTTATTGATTATCAAAATAAGAGCACTGTAGCCCCAATGTATAAACCATCAAGTACAATTCCTTTAATACCAAACAATCCCCATAGAGTCAATTCGGATAGTAAAATATATCAATATGTTGATTTCTTTAATAAATAAAATTAAAACTATAGAAAATGAAGAGGAAACAGTAAATATTATAGGACAAACCTAATACAACTTTGTGCAGGAAAATAATGAAATAATCAATTCAATCTCAGAATTACAAAATAATGACAATGTGCCCGCTAATCACTAACCTTAATACATTCAATAAATGCTCAAGACTCAAAACTAATAAATACTTAAGACTTAATACAAGCAGCTCCATTCTGCATATATGTACAAAGTACATAATTCTGATCCCACTTACGGTTAACAAACATCTCTCTAACTATTTATCACAACTTTTTAATATAAACCATCTAAGTCTCGGCATTAAACTGAAAACGATAGACATAACACACACGATACCCCTCCTATTACCTAGAATTACATCCATAATTATAGATTGAAAATCTTACAACATAACTGCCGAAGCATTAACAATAAATTCGCTGAAATCGAAAATTATCTTAATATAAATAAAATACAGATAGCTTTATTGCAGGAAACGTGGTTCAATAATAAAAGGACATATCATGCTCAAAATTATAATATAATTAAAAGAAACAGACGAGATAGATACGGAGGGGTGGGAATTTTTCTCCATAAGTCTTTACCCTATGAAACTATAGAATTAAATAATCTGGGCACGATTGAGGCAGTAGGGGTTAAACTTCTCAATACCGAACCCCCCATCATATTAATATCAGTTTATATCCCACCAGAAGATAGAATGAAACCATCGCCTCAAAATATCCAAAGTTTATTTGATTTACAAAATAAATACCCTAATTGTAGTCTACTCTTGGGTGGAGATTTCAACACGCACTCCTCATTTTTCGGCTCTCAGGAATATGATACACCCAGAGGAGATCTAATTACAACATTACAAAACAGTTCTCTATTATTATTAAATGAAATAGGAACCGTTACAAAATTAGGAACGACTACTAGTAGACCCTCCATACTGGATCTATCATTCACCACACCGGATCTATTCCATAACATCACTTGGACCGCATTACCTGAAACTCTGGGGAGCGACCACCTACAAATTCTAATAGAAATAAACAATATCAAACCTCAGATGAATTACAAATGTCTACTTCAACGAAATTTCAGAAGATTAAATAAAAGAGTATACACTGATAAAGTCATGGAATTAAAAAAAAACAAACTCCAGATACAACATAACTGATCTAACTAACATAATAAACCTGGCAGGAGAATCAGCTATACCTCGGAAATGCTCAGAATACCATCCAAAATTCGTGCCGAAATGCTGGTGGAATGCAGAAATTCGCAAGGCATATGGGGAAAAGAAAAGAGCAATAAAAGAATACCTAAGAAACATGACGACATACAACTACAAAATGATGAGATCAAAAATTAACAAAACCAAATCCCTTATTAAAAAAGCGAAAAAAGAATCATGGATGAAATATATTGAGAGCATCAATCCAAATCAAATAGGTTCCATGTGGAATAAAATCAAAACTCTACGTGGCAAGAGGAACAACGTGCAGAACATAGTACTGACAAGCCAAACTTCAGCGATTGCCTTTCTTGAACATTTGTCTAATATATTTGATCCTAGGCAACCATTACTCCGCGCATCAAGTGGTGACCACCTCTTGGACTCACCCTTCCAACTAACAGAACTTGAAGCAGCATTGAGTGGAAAAACTGGAACCGCCCCTGGTATGGATGAAATCAATTACGAAATGATCAAACTCTTACCGGACACGATGAAACAACACTTGCTCACAGCATATAACCAACTCTGGAACGAAGCAATGATCCCACCTGATTGGCGTAACATTATCTTATCCCCAATACTAAAACCCGGTAAAGACCCATCCACAATAACTTCATACCGCCCTATTGCTCTCATCTCGTGCTTAGCAAAAGTATGCAACGTCATTGTAAAAAAAAGGCTTGAATGGTTCATAGAAACAAAAAATATTTTAAGTCCTTTTTGCTTTGGCTTCAGAAAAAATAGATCCACCACAGACGCAATCTTTCTATTAACGAACGATATTTTCAAAGCCTACAAAACAAAAAAAAATCCTTGTTGCATTAACAATAGACATAGACAGAGCATACGACAACGTAAAAATTCAAGTTTTACTCTCCAAATTAAAAACCCTTCATCTACCAATAAAATTAACTCAATGGATAATAAATTACCTATCATACCGGACATACTTCGTGGACAGCTGGGAAGGACGTGTAGCTTTTGATACATACAGTGGGCTCCCCCAAGGAGACCCTCTGAGCCCGACCCTCTTCAACCTTTATACCGAACATATTTCTAATACAAAAATTAATAATTGCAAAATTATTCAATTTGCAGACGACTTCTTAATTTACACTTCAGTAAATACGGCAGAAGAAGGCAAAGAAATAATAGGTACAGCCTTAGACAGATTAAACCAACTGTTTCTAGCCACGAAACTAAAAATAAATCCCAACAAGTGCAGCACATAACTCCTTTTACAATGAAAAGGAAGTTTACTCTGAAAGACTTCGAGCTGTCTAACGATAGATTCACCATAAGAAGCGAGGAAAATCTAAAATTCTTGGGAGTAACATTAGACAGAAAATTAAACTTCAGAGAACATATCAAAACGATTCAAAAAAAGTCATTTCATAATATGAACATATTAAAATCCTTAGTCGGAGTATCCTGGGGATCTCACCCTCGGAATTTAATTACATTATACAAAACAATTGTTCGGTCCGTTCTAGACTATTGCTCTGTTATTTATAACGAATCAAATTCCCCCTACATCAAAGTGTTAAACACATTGCAGTCAGGTGCCATTAGGTTGTGCCTAGGGGCTTTCAAAACGTCTCCCATTAATGCACTTCAGGCCTCCGCCGGAGAAATGCCTTTAAACATTAGAAGGACGTGGCTAGCTAAAAAATACCTCCTCAAGGTTTATTCGGACTCTAACCACCCGGTTGGGAATGCAATTAATAAAGGCAATGTATTCTGTCAGAAGCTAGTAGAAATCATCAACGAACTACAACCACTGCTTAAATCACTCCATAAAACTGAAGCTCCTCAGGAATACACAACACCAGCTCCTAAATGTCTAATCAAAGTAAATAGCAACCCAAATCTAATCGGTAAAACTCATAATAAATCTCTCTACTCCTCATTGCATCTAAAACTAGCAGCACTGGAAACAATAGCTCAAAAATATCCCAGTTACCATCAAATATATTCTGATGCTTCAAAAACACAAACTCGCACTTCGATCGCCGTATTTGACCCCCAGAACAACCAGAAATTCTCGTTCTCTGTGCCATTGAATCTTAGTATCTTCAGCGCAGAACTTTACGCCATCCTTCATTCCATTATTTACTGCGAAAGAACATACTCAAATACTAATATAGTCATCCTAACTGATTCAGCCTCTGTATGCCAACATCTAAATTTGTTACACCAAACAAAATCACATAATTACATTTTTTTTTAAAATTCTTTCATTATTGTACATGCCGAAAAACCATTATTTCTTCCAATGGGTACCGGGACACGTAGGGCTGTCAGGTAATGAAACGGCAGATAAAACTGCCAACCAACGCCAGCATCACCGGATAAATATCAAGATTCCAATAACAGACCTAATAAGAAAAATCAAATATAATGCGATCGAAGAATGGCAAAGGTTTTACGAATGGGAAAGTGCACTGAAAGGAAAGGACCACTACGCAGTACAAGAAAAGGTAGCATTGACTCCATGGTTTGTAACTCAAAGGCTAAATCTCGAACGCCCAAGTTTAGTAAAACTTATTAGACTGAAGATTAACCATGGCAGAACCAACAAATTCCTCAATTTAATGGCCCTAACTCAAAGTGGCATGTGTTCTAAATGCCAATGTCTGGAAGATCCAAGACACATCGTGTTTAAGTGCAAAAAGTTTGTGAATGAGAGGATAAGAACGCTGGGTACACTGACTGTTCAAGACGTCTCTGAATTCTTAAGAACTTTGACGAAAGTAAAGGCCCAAGATTTAATTAAATTTCTGTCTGAAACCAAAGCTCTCATATAATAGAGAAAGAAAAAGAAAATTCAACTGGGCAAAAAATTAAATAAAATTAGATAGTGCTATATTGGCAATATAGGACTTGTGTTAGCAAGTCTTTAAAGCCAAAAAAAACAACAAAAAACGTTGAACATTTTCTTTGTATTTACATTCGTAGATTTTGTAATTTGGTTTTACTCCACCTTTCAACCTATTCTTTTATTTTTATTTCATTCTACACTATCAATCAATCAATCAAAACGGGCTACAATTCTGTACTTCTCTGGTTTTGTGTGAGAGGTTTCAACTTCTAAAGTGCTTTAGGAGTCCAAAACAACACTTAATCTTCGATTTATTTCCTGCTGCATACTGTTGTCGAAGTTTACTTGAGTCCCTAAATCAATCAAGTCTCCGATTATTATTTGGCTGTCCTGTCGATCACCTGCTTGCGGGGCAGCTATTATGTACTTGTTTCATCTCCAAACCCACTTCCTGAGCTGCATCCTGGAGAGCAAGAAATGCCTCCCTCACAGATTCTAGGCTTATTCCAATTATGTCCAGATCATCCGCAAAACCAAGTATTTGCTCTGAGTGATTGTATAAAGTGCCCCAATCTAGAAACCTGACTTTCTTACTACGCGCTCCAGTGTATTTTATATGGATTCCGAGCCACGTTGGGATAGTTGGGAATGAGCTCGCAGACCGGGCCGCAAAGCAAGCACCCATACTCCCAGGCCGAGGGACCGCCATTTTAACACCCCGGGAAATAGTTGTTCTTCTGAAAACAGAAATATCGGATGCCTGGCAGTCCATGTGGGATGAAAGTCCACCAACCAAATTAAAAAATATTAAAAGAACAGTCAAACCATGGACCACATCAGATCGCCCCAGTCGCAGAGAAGAAGTTGCACTGGCTAGACTTAGAATCGGACATACAAATCTGACTCACTCATACCTGATGAGGAAAGACCTACCACCAAAATGTCAACACTGCAATAACTCTCTCACAGTAAGTCACATCTTACAAAACTGTCCATTTTACGTATCCAGTTTGAATAGATTAGGATTCCAACCAGAAATTACCGTTTTATTAAATAATGACGAATCAAATATAAAATCCGTGTTTAATTTTCTTAAAACTCACAATCTGTTAAATAAAATATAGAGCTGAACAATGTTTATATAGAAGATATGTATAAAATATATTATATAGTTTTTTTTTTTTTAAATTAATCGTGAAACTGCCTAAAGTGACAGCCAGTCGATTGTGGAAAATTAAAGTTTGGATAGAACCATATCATGAATTGAAACCAGAAGGGAAAAAATCTTTTGCTCTTCTTGCAATAAATCAATGGGTTCAATCGAAAACAACAACAAGTGGAAGTTCATTGCACCTCAAGTAAGTACAATCTGTCTTTTCATAAGTAGCACACAATATCATTTGACTATTCCCAATGGTTATTTATTATTTAAAACACTGTTGTGAACATTCTCCAGAGAAAATACGTAAACGACTAGAAAACAATTATGTTTACATCATGCATGTATGTATGTGAAACTAAAGATCAACAGGGACTTTACACCAGTAGAAGGTTGATTTGCAAGTTTGTCAATGGGTTCATTTTTTTTGCTAACTTTTATTGCACGTTTTTAAAAATTTTACAGCATAAAATATGGCCTTTTGTCATAAACATAGCACACCTTTTTCACTTTTAACACTATAATATTCTTCGTAACTCCAACTGCCCCCTCTTCGATTGTTTCCTTGCTGATCCTCTTGATTTTAAATGGAGTCTGGGCAGATAGCATCTGTGGACGAGGACAAATTGGGAGAGTAGCTTGCATGCTAGTTGCTGGAATGCGAGCAGCTACCATGGGGACCAGATGTGCCAGCTCCTGGCACGTCATTAGCAAGCGTGGAAACAAATGCCAGTTACTTGTTGGCAGTGTTCTTGTTTGAAGAGTGAAACATCGTGCACTCAGCTAAAAAGTGATTTGTTTTTAACATTATAATTTTTTTCCCAATAACATTACAATTCGGGCAAACTATGGAAAGCATTTAATGTGAATTAAATAAAATAATTTGGTTTATTGCAACCGAATATGTAAGTAAATAAACGCAACCCGAATTAAACAGAAAAAGAAGAAAACTTTGGGTGAAAGACTAGATTAGCAGACAAAATTAAAATAAAAAATACCCGTATGCGAAATTTATTTCCAGCCAGAACTAAATTGGAAATAACCATGATTTATAGCAACCGGTGATTCATATAAATCTCTGGAGGCAATGTTTAGAGTTTGAAACTCTACAATTTCACAATTTGTTCCATCAGTTTTTAGTGAAATAACTGCTGCATCAAAGGATTATTAAAGTTGATAAAAGAAATTTTTTTTATTTTTTATTTCATAGAAAATTACATTTAATATATATTGGATTTTAAAAGCTTCCGGTCACTTGAAGGTTTTCTAAATATTTGTTCTCTAACACCGCTCAAAGTGAGAATATATGGGCTAATCCTAGTAACAAATACACCTCTGACAACATACCTTTCGTTGACATGTAAGCAATTTCTTGGCTGCAGTTAGGGATTTTCATAAGTTTATATAATCATAAGTTTACGGCCACCCATTCTTTTGACTGTTTGCAGAGGGTTAAATACAAGCTGATCTAATTAAGTTTATGCCTGGCACTGAGGCTATCGATATCTCTCCTCACACTAGTCCTCAGCTTCGAGAAAGATTCCTCTCACTCTCTCTCTCACTCCAAGGAAGGTTAATCCTACTGAGACATTTCCCTTATTAAATTAATAGTAAATGACTTCTACGTGAAATTCGAGGCTGTCATGACCTAGAGGACCGATTAAGGAAAGGTACGCCTAAGAAAAAACTTTAAAAATGCGGATAAAGCCCCTTAGTAGACGTTCGAGGTAAACCGTTAGAGTTGTGCGGATGACATCACCGATGAATGATGTCGCCTAAATATCGCTAATGTCAGCCGAGTAAACTGCCATCTGGCACCTCAATGTGTGTGGATTATCCAGCTTAGCCGCTGTGAAGAAACCATTTGCCATCAAGAAAAATCAGAGACACCGCCTTAAATTTGCCCGTGTGTATTTTCATTGGACATTTAGAAAAGGGAAAAATAAGGTCCTTTTGGACGAAAAAAAAATTCAGTTTGATGGCTAGTAATATGAAACAGTATGTAAGACGACCTAAAGGTACAAGGAATGATGTTACATTGCAAATACCAATTTTTATGATCGGTGGTAGGAATGTAACGGTGTGGGGTGTATTTTCAGCTTATGGTGTTGGAACCTTCGTGCTCATAAACAAATGTATGGCCAGTGATATGTTCAGGAATATAATACGAAACAATTTACTGCAATATGGGTGAAAAACAAATGACCCCTAGTGCATTGTTAAGAATAATAACGATCAAAAACACATTCCAGCTATAGTAACCCGATGGCTCCAGTCAAAAAAAGAGAACGTTTTGAAGAAGCAGGCTTAAAGTTTGAACCATAAATCGATAGAACATTTGTGGCAGAAGGTGATACGGCGTTTGAAAACCAGAAAGCCCCAAAATCATAATGAAATTTATCAAAAAGCCACTGTAGATAAAACAGAACAAAGAATGAAATAAGCACACAAAAATAGAAGAAGCAAATGATTACTCAAAACGTCCTAATTAGATCTTGCCTACGTACTAGTATGACAGTAGCTGTAGCGTGTGTTCACACATGCCATTTCAATACAGTAGGACTCTCCACGCATACCTACTTCATCACTAGCACATCAACTGGCACGAAAATTCAAATGTTGTGCGATCAACTGGCAAAACAGCTACTAGCATTTTGTTACCATACAGACATCCCAGCGAACGGATAATAGCTGGCACGTGCTTGGTACCAGCATAAAACTGTGTGAGTTACTGGCCTATCTCCTTAAGTTATTCCTATACTTTAGAGGCCTTTTTTTCGCATTAAAATGGAAAAAGTTTAAACTAAACTCAACAACTTTATGGACAGGACTGTTATTTCATCAAAGCAATAACTTAAGGTGCAACATAAACAAATTTCAAACTTAATATTTTAGATAAAAATGAATAAAGAAAAGCCACCAAGATATATTGAACTCATAAAAATACAAAAGTAACGGGGGAAAACAAAATATTAAAGCAGTATTGAATTCAAGAAAATTTTTAAACAATAAAATCAACCTGTAATATATGAATCTGAACAAGATATGCTAATCTATAAAGATAAAGTCATTGATAAATATGGATTAACAAGTCAGTTACTTGAATCTGTAAGTACATAATTAACCAACGACACTGAAAATTAAAGGCTTGGGCACACAGAAAGCGGTCTGTCGCGTCGGTCAGCGATCCAGTGGCTGTCGCAGCGGCCTGCGATATAGGGACGTCACATAGGGAGCTCACACATTCTGGTGAGCGGTCCGGTCTGACCTCTTTCCTCTCGTGGCGTGGTCCGTGTTGGCGTTTTTTATATTAAGTATGAGCTCAGACGAAGAAATTCTCCTTCTGATATTTGCATTGCAAAGCCAAAAGAGGAAAAGACGATGCTGGGTGCATGAAATTAATAAGAAGAGAAAACGACTAGGGGAATATCACCGCTTATGCATCGAACTCGAGTCACATGAAGATAGGTCTTTCAAATATTTCCGAATGTCGCGACAAGGTTTCAAGGAAATGCATGATTTTAATTTTAACATGGCTTGAGTCGTTGGCCGAAAGGTTTTAAATGTAGCCGCGTAGCTCATGAACATGTGGTCAGAATTTAATTAAAAGAGTGAACCAGCATAGATATGACTGTAAAAGAACAAATTCTGCACAACAACAAGAACAAAGACTGCACTGTGCGAACATACAAACAAATACAACGATATTAAATCATGAAAATAAAACAAAAAATATAAAAATGAAGGAAGCATTTTATATAAATAAAACAATATACCAGGCTGTAAATTACAAAACAGATACACATAAAATAGGTCCAAGCTATGCAAAATAGATATATTGAAAATATAAATAGTTTATATAGGAATAAAAATCATTAGTAATTAAAAATAATAAAAATGTGAATAATAGTAACAATACAGCTAATAGAATGAAAATGGAATGGGTAATAAGAACCAAATTAAAAGGCCAGAATGTTAGTGATAAATAAACAAAACAATAATTGAACATTGCCCAGTGGTGTCAGTGTGACTATGTGAGAATATCACAGTTGTAAGGTAAAATTTCAAATATTGTTAAATGTAATAGTAAAATAGTATAGAATTGTAAATATAACAAAAATTATTGTAGAACCTGAAGATGGAATAATTGAGCTATGAAACATATCGAAATTAATGAATAATGGGGAGTTATGCCTTTTAAAAAATGAATGATTTATTAATTAAAAAAATGGTACTCACTTGTTGAATTTATTTCTTTTGCTATCGCATTCCATGCTTCCGCCTTCATCAAAACATTTTTGTAATGCTCGTCGGCACTATCATACAAGCACTTATATTTTCGATCAACTATTCGATGTGTTCGGTCATTTTTTAATCGCAGGTGGTGAGGCGGTCAGGGTTGAATTTGTAATTTTGTACGACTGGATCGCTTGTCGCCACGACAAAGACTGGACCGCGAGGGTAGACCGCGTGCTGTGTGACGGGGATGATTCAATGTTGTATATTATAACCAGACCACCTGACCGCTTCGGTCGCAGATCGCAGACCGCCGCTACAGACCGATCTCTGTGTGCCCAAGCCTTAATACATCGTCCCCGTACAAAAAAAGTGGTAGCAAGGGTATTAGAAGATAATAACAATGATTCATTAAAAAGGGCAACTGAGGGTTGAGAACCATGATTCACTGGGAATGTGAAAGTGTTCAGCCACCTAAACATCTGGAGACTGAGGGAAAAAGAGAATTTCCTGAGACACCATTTTTCTTATCCTGAATCCTTAATTCACTCATACACTCAGAAGAGATAAATCAGGTCATGAGCCCAAATCTATCTCTAAATTTTATTTTTTATTGACAGAAATTTAAAACTGTATTAAAAAATACATTTAGTAAATATACAGTATACTATTAAAACTAAAGACGAACTACCCATTGGTAGTACTCTAATGAAATATCTACAAATGAAGAAGATCCCGAAGCCATCTTCTTTTCAGACGCCTCGGAGGATTGCCTAGAATGGAATGGGAAGCAAGTTGTGTAACAAGTAGATTTGGATGAGTAGTAAGTAGTAAGGTTATTATGAAAAGAGAGGTATTTGGTCCGTGCCAAATCAGCGACATACGGGATATTAAGGTCATTGCGGATCAATTTATTGGTGACAAACTAAAGAGCATTAAGTATTTTTGATTGGAGTGATTAGATGTGGGAAGAATTCGATGGTTTGGTGGATCCCCACAACTCTATGGTATACCGTAAGTCCAAATAGGTCTAATAATCGCCATTTAGATGTTGTTTTTTTTTTTTTTTTTTTTTTTTTTTTGTTTTGTTTTTTGTAGTGTATAAGGAACGTTTGTCGTAAGTGTTGTAGCAGTCGAAATCTACGTGCAGTTTCTTGTCTTTCCAATCTTGTATGAGGGTTCCAGATAAGTCTCTTGTCGGGATAAAATCCAAGATATCGCATTTGTTCCACATTATTTAACGGATTACACCATTAAAGGATACAAGAGGACAGGATGAAGAAGGTTTTCGACGCAGGGTAAAGGTTATTAGCTGGGATTTATCTTAACTCTCCAGTTATGACGCCATTCTTCAAGTGAAGTGATATGTGACAGGGATGCAGCTAATGGATCAACATCGACTGATAATACGCTGGTGTCATCAGCATAGGTTGTAAGGATAGTATTAGGATGAGTTGGGATACCAGCTATATACACGGTATAAAGAATAGGACCCAGGATACTACCTTGAGGAATGCCAGAGGTCTGGGGAAAGATGGATGAGTATTTAGAATCGTGGTTAACTTTAGATACTCTATCAGAAAGATAGGAACAAAGGATAAGGAAATATATAGATGGAAGGAATTGGCGAAGTTTATAAAGCAGTCCTGGATGCTATAGCCGGTCAAAGACCAGTTCAACGTCAAGAAAGACACCCGTGCAGTACATTTTGCGTCCCAATGCAAATAAGATAACATCCACCACACGATGGCACTGCTGGGTTTTAAAGTGAGACTGGCGAAATCCAAACTGGTGATCAGGAATAACGTGATTGAAATCAAGGAAGCGGTAAAGGCGTTTAAGAAGGAGCTTTTCAAGGATTTTGCCCATGATAGGCAGGAAATAGATCCGTATGAGGAAGGATTTTCTGGCAGTTTTATAGGTTTTGTGATCATTGTTATAATTCTGATTTTCCAGGAAGAGGGAAAAGGTTGTACGGAGGACAGTGTTATACATTCATTCCATATCGTTAGGACTTGACATATCAGAATGAGGTTTAAAAATATTGTGTAATTGTTCACCAAATACCTGCGATTTCTATGTATCATATTTGGTCCATGTTTGAACCGGAGTAAGGAGAGGATCATTGAAGGATTAGAATTTTAAAGTCTTTTGGAAGTGTCCCATAATGATTTGTCGGAAACCATCAGTTCAGTTTATTTTTGTAAATTTTCAAATTTTAGTTTTTAAGTTTATTAGTCAATTTAGTATAATTGGTTTTGTAGAATGGATATCGAGTTCTATGCCATCTGGCCCTAGCCCGACGTTTTTTTATAATAAAACGCGAATAAATTTTGGTAAGGTCCTACCTTCTGAAATTTAAATTCTATTTTGTGAAATGTTTTCTGTTTTGCAGGTTTATACTCATTTAGTAAGATGCTCTATCGCCGCATATATTTGTTGACAAGTTTTTAGTGTCGTTTTTAAGTCTATATGGTTTCCTAAAGCCGAACGGAATTTGTCCCAGTCCACTCGTCCATTTATTAAGGATGGAGGAGAAGATTTGATAATAGGTGTAGAATGTAAGGTAAGCAAAACTGGGCTATGGTCTGATGAAGGGTCATCTAAGGAATCTATTGCAGTTTGGTAAGTAGGTAATTGAGAGATGACGAAAATATCTGGACTTTTTTTAGGGATGTAGAGCAGTTGGTAGGATTGTTGGGTGAAAGAATAGTGTAATTGTAAAAGGATGGTAACAGGAAAGAACACTACCTCGAGAATTGGATGTTCTCTAGAATGAAGCGCCGCGGCGCGCCGCCTAAAGTATTGGAATAAGGATTGTAGAATATTATGGGAAAGGCTATTTCCCCCTATTACGAGTTTTGGATCATCAAGGGAAATTAGAAGGGATATCTGAGAGAGCTCTTGTGAGAAGGATAATTAAGGGTTTGATAGTTTCTTGGAGTTCTCGGATGCAGGAGGAAATAATCCATGAGATATCACCAAAATCTTGAGAGGAAATAGGATAGGGTTTTGATATTTGAGACGATTGGTTAAACTGTTTTGAAGATGGTACCTCGATTGGGATTAGGCTTAGATTTGTTTGAGGTATGCATTGATGGGTTGTTAATTCTGATATTGTTGAGGTTTTGATGTTGGCAGTGGAGGAAAGTGTTTAGGAAAATTACTGTTGAGTATGTTCTGATCATTCTGGATGGATGTTACTATTGTTTCGGATGTTTGAGGAACAGAATTTTTATTTGTAGTGGAGTCGGAGGCTCTTTGCTTCTGCCTATATTTGTAAACCTGGTAACCGTTATAGTTAGAGGAATAGCTAACACCGCAGAGGACACATAAGGCTGGAGTATCTCCTGTTTTTAAGTAAGTTGCTGTTAAATGTGGTCCTGCACATTTAACACATCTCGCTTGACGATTGCAATAAGTTTTCATGTGACCCAGGTTTTGCCACCTGGCGCACTGTACTATTTCTCTCTTGACTCTTAGTAATTCAAATTTGACCACCGAGTACATAAGTCTTTTTAAGTTGAAAACCTCCACATTGTTCTCAGCTGGCTCTAGATCCACAAAGAACAATGGGAGTGGGTATTTTTCAGAGGGGTGGAGTTCTCTACATTTAATGGCATTATTAAGTAGCAGTTTCCAGTAAATGCAATTTGTTTTAAAAACAAATAATATGGTTTAAAAACTAAAACTGACTACAATAGACAGAAAACAACTATCAATAAATCACTAGCCACTAAACAAAAATTTAAAGAACAGAGTATTGTGATACTTTTTTTTAAAGAGCAGTATTTATGTTTTATAAATGAATTCACACTAATAATAATTTAAAGATCAACAAAGAATGATTGAGAGGAAATTTATTCAAAAATCTCAGAAAAATATTGACAGTAAATGAATATTTTATTAGCACTGTAAAATGACACTGTTTATAATTTAGATGAAACTTGTCGGTAGTGAACTTAAAATCCAGCTAACAATTCTTTAGGAGTAGAGATAAGCAAAACTGTTCTTTTTAGGGATTAGATAAGAGAAATTCAATTGCAGCAAAGACCAAACTCTTGAGCATGATTAACTAGAACTCAAATTAATCTAACTACTATTTTTGGCTGGCTTTTATTCGTTTGAAGTAATTATAATTTCATTTTTACAATGAGTTAGAGGCATCCTGAATATTTGTATATTGTCTCCTGTTCATTAAATGTTTATAATAATAAAGTTATGTAGATTAAATTATAATTACTTTTGTGCTGATGTGTAACACATCTTCATAGAAGGGTAGAAGGTTTTGTATTTACTTTAAGTTTTAAATCTTTGAATTAAAAAACATTAATTTTATAATTTCTTAGCATAGAATTTTTTAAATAAAATTATGTAAAGTAAATAGAATACTATATTTACTATAATCTTCTTGAATTTTTTTTTTTTTAAATTTGTTGCAATATTTCTATTTAGCAAGCAAAGGAATTTTCGAGAAATATCAAAGATTGTTCAAATAATGTCATAATAAGTAAACATGATTTATTGTATCTCCTTTCAACAAAGAGTTGCATTAATACTATTTACGAAATATTTTTAAGGATTAGTAAAACATTAGTTATACCGATGTGACGTATGATTCTCTAATCTGATTCTACCCTGCTTTTCAAAAAACAGCAATGCATGTTTAATTTTTAGAACTACAAAGGAAGGGTCACAATGTTCCTACAGTAATCAGTCTTATTTTAATTACATAAAAGCAAACAAAATTTTAGGAAAATATATAGTGAAAGAAAATTGAATGCTTTTGGTGAGTGGTGAGCTCTGAATCGTGAAAAAGATTTAGCTCACTCCAGAAAACGGTTTATATTTGGTACTTGGTGGTAATAAGCATGGTTTTGCCCATTAATTATTGATAATGGAAATAGGTGGGAGAGGGGGCAGAGATGTAATAACCTGAAATCAAAAAGACTATCTCTCGAGAAAATAAAAATTATGAATAGAAGGGTACAGATATGATTCACAAGGTTCATACCCAATTATGATAAGTTTATACCAGACTGTGTACAAAAAATACTCACAACCAGATGGTTGATGCTGATTCAATCAAACCATTCGATCCCCGCATAGAGGTTATTCAATAGCATTATGATCAATTCATAAGCAGATTGTCCATCTTTACAGGGGGATAAATGAGCTCATTTCTCTTTTGGTGGAGGGGAGGCAGGAGAGAGTGGAGGTTGGTTCATCAGAACTTCATAACGACAGCCTATTTTGATTAAAAAAAAATTATGATTCAGTCACAAAGCAATAATTTAAATATTCAATCCCTCATTTATTTTTTTTTTTATTTACACTTCCTTTCTTACAAACGATCCTTAAAGACACATTCCCTGTGTGTCTTTGTACAACTTCATTTTAGCACAGTTTTCTATCCTTCAAGATTAAGAATATTTCTCAAAAGTGACATAAAGTCTTAGGACAGAAAAAATCAATGATTTTTCAAAAAAAAAAAAAAAAAAAAAAAAAAAAAAAAATGAAGTAAATGAATATAAAATTACTCAAATTTAATAATAATAAACAGTACTGGTTAGTATAACCATGACTCATAAATAAATAAAAATCAGCTTTTGAAAGTAGCAATAATAAAAACTGTCATTAAAACAGGCTGAATAGTGATGAAAAACAATAATAAAACAATTTTTAAAAATTATCATTTTTTCGTTATAAAAGTAGTAGATTAATTTTTTGATAGTGCATTTATAGGAAATTTAAGAAAAAATAATGTAGTTTCCACACGATTCCCTTCATAGACGTACAATATGCCCTAATATGTTGGGTTACTCAAAACATTTACAACTACAAACTACCTAAAAAATGTTTAATTTCACCATGAAATCACATTTTCATTACACAAAGTAATGCTGGAAAAACCACTATACTGTCACTGGTTATACATTACATTTCAATGTACTATATATATATATATATATATATATATATATATATATATATATATATATATATATATATATATATATATATATATATATATATATATATATATATATATATATATAAAGTATTAAAGCAGGTAATAATCAATAATTCAACACCCAGCCTTTAAAAATTTTGAACTTTTTTTTTTGGTGTTATACTTACTTTAAGAATTTAAAAAAAAACTTATAAATACTTTTAAACTTGTAATATCAATTTTATACAATCTATTGATCAAGTATTTCTTAAATAAAACTAAAACATTTTTCCAGTTCTAATATAAATAGTTTGAACAAAAATAATAATAAAAAAGAAGGCTGATTAGAAGCTAAAAGCATTACTTTCCAAGAATATTTACATCAATATCCTTGGATGCTGAAACAATAATTAAACATATAATGCACAAAGTTTGTATGAAATTTAAGCTGTTATTGGTAGTTTTCTAATGTATTGTGCTGACAATTAATGACTTCAGTTAATAAAGATATTTTTATCATAATTTGTTTCAAAATCAAACCAAAAATGAAATTAAATCTGAGTAAATTAAAAAAGGATGTAAGGGTACGATAGGAAATAAGTATCAGATCAACAATGTAAATAATATAAATGAAAAATAAATAACAAACAATACTTAAACATGAGTTTATACATATTTTGTAAACATACTTAATACAGTGATGAGAACTCTGTACAATATTTTTAATTATATATTTTTAATTTAAAGTTTTTAATTTTATTTATTATTCTTTTTTAATTTTTTTTAAATTTTTTTTATACATTTCATGGGTATTGTAGCTCTTGCCTTGTTTACTCACACATATACATCTGTATATTTGTATACACAGTCTCTATATATAACACACAAACACCCACACATGTACTTGCGCACTCTGTAACATACACACAGATGCGTGCCCACACACATACATAAACATATGTACAGGTGAGCAGGCACGCAAATACATCCAAAACAATCAGACAAACAAACATACCAATATAAATACATACATATGTGTGTGTGTGTGTGTGTGTGTGTTTGTTTTTTTGTTTGTTTTTTTGTTTGTGTGTGTGCATGTGAGTGTGTGTGTGTGTGTGTGTGTGTGTGTGTGTGTGTGTGTGTGTGTGTGTGTGTGTGTGTGTGTGTGTGTGTGTGTGTGAACACACATACACACACACCTATATGCATGCATACCAACACTCATAATCACAGAAAAACAAACATACATACATACATTTATATAATCATAATGTACTTTGTTGCACTTTTCCTGATGATTTCTTATTAAGATTTTTTGTAGCGTTTTTATTTTTCTGGTTGCTTTGTTGCATCGAGCGACTTTTTTTTTATTGGTTGTTGAGTCCCCAAATCATTTATCTAGCAGATAAACAATCCTTAGAGAAGCTCATACTGCCGAAGGTGCATCCTCTGGATTATATCGCGGCAGTCATTGAAGACACGCCTTATGTTTTCCGTGTCAACTGCACAGGTGAAATGAGGATAGCAATAATGCTTACCGTCTCCTGACGCTGTGGAGATCCTCTGAAAAATTGAGAAAATAGTAACTTTAATTGCTTATAATATTGTAAACGACAGAATACTGAATAGTTATTTCAGAAAAATAAATATCTAAACCATTGAAAGAGAATAATTAATAAAGGACCTGAATAGAGATACAATGGACCTTTACTATAATGTGGGTAATGGAGTCTTGTTACAAATGAGGTTAATGGATTATATTTTAGATTTTTGTTGCTGCTTGTCTTTAGTTTTCTTTGATAATATCCATTTTCCGAAATTAATTTATTTTTCAGCTTAACATCTATTTATACATCTTTTTATATTTATTAATTTTGTTACTTTTGCTAAACCTAAGGGCTTCAGGTGATACATGATCAACTGACTTTGTAAGTTCTCTATAATGCTTTAAATAATTGGGTGATTGTACTGATTTAACCTTTGTTTAAAATTTTCATATGTCAATAATTCAGGACATTTCCTATATAGATCAAGAGGTTTTAAAATTCCAGGTATTAACATTTTATATAAGTTATCTACATTAAACTATTGAATGTTTTGTACAAAATAATCATATAATCATATACATAGAGGAAAAGGTGTAAATATGGGCACCCTGTTCTGTTTTTGATTTAAAGTTACTTCTAACCTGAAAAATTCTAGATTTTCGTCTTTCATCAACAACTATAATAAGTTCCTTAAATGTGAGAAGGCAAAACAATGATAAACATCAATTATTTCATTTTAAAAACAATGATTTACAAAAAGCTTCCAAAACAGCACCAGAAAAATTGGGGTGTAAAAATGAAATGAGCCCTCTTCAAAGAAGTCACAAAAAATAGTTTTAAAAAATTTGAAACAGTAGAGACTTTATTTATTACAGGAAAAAAAATTATTTACAGTAATCGCAATCATAAATGGCTCTTTCAGCCTCGGCATGATATCAGTTCCCACATTTGGGAACATTTTACCCACACCCCTCCCCTCCCCAAGTGTCTTCAGAGAACTTTCCATCACAAAAGATTCAAGTTATGATCTCTAACAAGAGATATGTCGAAGTTTCCAGGAAAATGGGGATCCATATTTACACCAAGAAAGTGCGCTCATATTTACACCAACACCAAGAAAGAAAAATGGCAACTATCACATGTAACCTAAAGGCATGCGTGACTAAAGGTGTGCTTCAAAAAGTAGGTTAATATCTCCGCTTTCCAGATATCATGTGAAATTATTTTTAAATCAACATAAGAATATGAAACGAAGACGGTTGCACATTTCTCTCAAAAGTTTACAGTCCAGAATGAACACCAATTTGCACAATAACTCAAGCTGAATCCAAACTAGTTGAAGGAATGGTTCCAACTGCTCACTGTTATCTTATATTAGCAAATGGCTCAATAGACAGTCCTTGCCGCCAGTTTTCAATATCTCCCTTAGCCAGTAGGGAGGGGTGCCCATATTTACACCAATGCCCATTTCTACACCTATTCCTCTACTAATTTCAGTAAAAATATCAATGACAGTAAGGTTTAACATCACTCGTCTGACATCAAAAATACTCGCACTAGCATTGGGCAAACCATGTGCTATGACAGACAAAAATTTACTCATAAAAGACATTTATTTTCAATTAAATTACATCATTCCAATTAATATCTTTAAAACAATAATCATGTGCATCCTAAAAATTACAAACTCACCATATACCCATAGGATATATATATATATATATATATATATATATATATATATATATATATATATATATATATATATATATATATATATATAAATAATATAAATTTATATTTTATAAATAAACTATTTTATTTGAAAATCTTTATTTAATCATAATACATACTCTTGGATATTTGACCATCAGAGGAGTTGGCCTAGATATCTATTTTTACAAACTAAAAAATATTTTAAAGTAAAATTTACAAGATAAATCAATGTAAATAGAGCAAATAAATCTCATGGTCATGAATAACATTAATTTTAAAGTATTTCTTATTTACATTTCTTCAATATAAAAAAATGAATACTAGAAAAATTATAAAAGAACTGTGGTGTTAATGATATAATGATGTTAATAAAATTAAATGAGAAAGCTAAAGAATTCTCAATAAAAATTAAAAAGAAAAAAAAATTGATAAGTTTTCAATAAAATAAAATGTTTGTATTTTATGTATGCACATGTTTTATGGTTTATCAAAGCTGAGAGTTTAACTATACGTTGGTGGGAAGGGCACAGGCAAATCAGTCCCAAAGGGACAGGTAATTGAACTATTGCTAGCCTTCCACTGTATCACGGAAACCATGGTTCACATGAGGCGGGTTGCTGCCTGTGCCCGAGCAAACAAAGAGCATCTGTAAAGGTACATATACACTTGAGCATTCATCCCAAATGAGCATGCGAGCTGTGGAGAAGAGGGCATAATGCCACACCCAACAGTAGCAATGAGCCACTGTGTTTGATCCTGCATAATTTCGGCTAAATACACGAAGCCCCTACCAACTGAGCATGAACTGAGCGTGCGCTAACTTTGCAGTACGGACATCTATTGGATCAGTCTGAGCCAATAGATGCAGATCGATTCAGCTCACCCATACACATCTGAGCAAAATAAGGACGAATGCGTGCTAATGAAAAAAACAGAACAGAAATTCTAAGAGAACACAACTTATACTCTGAACTTGAGTAAAACCACTTACAATTAGGATTGATCCTTCTATACCATCATGCGTACCTCAAGTAAAACCACTTACCTAATAATTATTCTAATTGATTATTAATAATTATAATTAATTAATAATAAATGTTATAATTATAATTATTATAAGTAGGTTCTCAAAAGAACTAAAAACATAAAATATAGATTGGCTCAAACTTGATACAATTTTTATTACTGTTAATTTGGAATAACAATCCATTGTTAAGTCTTGGCTTCCTATATTAGAGTTTACTGTGGCCATCTTACTCTATCTGATGTCACTCTTTCTTGGCATTTGTTGCAATACTGTCCGTCTACCATGCACTACTACGGTCTACTTCGCCTTCTACTATACATGTCCTCTTTAAGAACAAATAATTGAACTTCACTTTCACTTCTTCAGTTAACATGAGCTACCTACCATAGACCTTCAAATAAATAGAAAGACATTAATATGCTTAAAGAGTTCCTGTATTATTGTGTTATTTCTTCACCTCCATATAGGGTCTCTGAATATTCCACTAAATATCCTATACTAACATCTTATATCAATATCTTAGTACCTTAAATCTGATTTTAGCAAGGACAGTTGAATGAATACCTTGAGTTATCATCCAAGACTCATATCTCTAGGTGAGTAAAGGTTGGATTATTCTTTTATAAAATCTTACTTATGTTTTTTGGGATAGAAATATGTTTGTTAAAAAACTTCTGGAGGAAAAATTTACACAACTTTGCTGCTGGGAACCTTCTCTTTGTTAACATCTTTAATTTCATGCTCTTTAGCCCAAATACAAAAGAAATTTAAGATTATTCAGATTATAACAACTCATTACAACTGTGCTCTCTTTATTTGGTAATGTGGACAAACATGTATTTTGTTCTTTTATGACTGATAAGGAGCTTGATCCTGGCTGCTCTGTAAGCTCCAGTAGTAAAAAAGATATTAATTAGATAATTTTCTATTTTTAAATTAATCAAAAATAATTATCCACTGTTTCAGAGATGTTAAGCAATGGAAAATTATAAATTTAAATAGATATATTATTTACCAGAAATTCATCACGTATGAAGTACTTAGCCCTGACTACAGATGGGTCCTCAGCTGACGATGGAGGAGCCGCATCTCCTGGTGTCTGATAGCCAGCAAATTCTTCAAAATAATCCTCTAACCGAGACTTACCAGCCTTAATTTTTTCAGCAAGTAGGTCCTGCTTATTTAAAAACAGGATTACTGAGATTGTTCGTAGCCACCTGCACATAAATATTAGACATGTAATCCATGTATTCACTATCCATTATTTAATATTTCTTGAGCTCTAGTATTATCTGTTTTATTTTAACATAATATTTTTAAATGTCATGTACTTTTTTCTATCTAATTTTATTTACGTTTTTACACTTATTATTGTACCAATTTTTACATTTGATATTGTTTATATTATTTTCTTTTTCTGCTCATGATTTAGAACTCATTATTTTCATGTTTTAAATTGTTATATAACTCACTTACTTGTTTTATCTATATATAACCTCCCTACATCTCTTTAATATCTCTAATGTCAACATGATAACATTTATTCTTTAAATTTTTATTCTCAGTATAATTACCATTGTGTTACTAATTTCTGAATTTTATTCACTTGTTTTCTCACTAAGCTTCTATTTCATTTACTTATTAACTTATATTTTATTTATTTAATTATCTTAATTTCTGTGATTTAATTTTTACATTTCCCAATTTTTTAAGTAACATCTTTTTGTGCCTCTGACGATGGCCATCACTGTTTCGGCTGAAACATTAGAATAGAAAATAAACAATCGTTAATTTTCCAATTTGACTGATCCCTTTTATATCGACAGCTTATTTACTAATATATTTATCACATCCATACAATTACTATTTTATTTATATTATACTATATTACTGCTATATTTTTTATAAGCATTTATTAATATTTTACATTGCTAAAAGGCTATTATATACATATATTTAAATGTAAAAGGTTTTCTTTCCCTTATGAATGTTACGGAGGCATAAATTAAATATTATTTTATTTTTTGTTGGCATTTTACATATTTGAAGTTATTTATAATAGGAAAATTGAAATAATAAAACCTACACAATAAAAAAAAAAAAAGAAGAAAAACTAAATAAGAAACAAAAATGTACATACAAATTAAAATACACAATATGAATATTTAGCTAAAATAAAATATAACCACAATAATTTTTTTAATAAATTGATATAAACATCATGTCATGTCAATTAATTAATGTTTAGTACATTTGTGAGTGTATTTTTCAGAGATGTCTTGTCATAGTCTCCTATTTTCTGTATGATGGGGGTTCACAGAAATTCGTGAAAAGGAAAAAGAATTTTTGTGTCTGTGAGTGTACTGTTTAATTGATGGCAGGTTTAAGTCAGATAACATATTTGAAATTCTGGTGTACATTAAATCGTTGTTTATGATTCTCATGCATGAATTATGGATAACTTTAAATTTTCTGTAGTTGGAGTCACAGGTATAACTCCAGGCAGGAGATTAATGTGTTAATATTGGATGAATAAAGTTTGTGCAAAATCAATTAGTTTTTTGCAGATAGTTGATAATGACTACTGAAATATGGGTTCATTTAGCTAATGATACTTTTAGCTCTATTAAATTAGTTATATAAGTTTGAAGAAATTTAATAATTAGTTTAATTCGAAGTCTAAATAACAGATAAACTGTGCCAAAGGGATCATGGTTCCATTTTAATGATCTGAGTTATGAGTGGTGATTATAATTTCTTTTAGTGAATATAATGGCTTTTGTTTTATAACATTTACTTTAATCTTCCATTTTACAAAATAAATGCTGAATAGTTAAGGAGGGCCTATAATCGGTTCACTGCAATATCGATCCAGAAGGGGATGTATGAATTGTGGAGTCATCAGCATACAGTAATCATAATAATGATGGATGTAAGGGAAGATCTGAGAAATATAGGTTAAATAAGGCCTATAATCGGTTCACTGCAATATCGATCCAGAAGGGGATGTATAAATTGTGGAGTCATCAGCATACAGTAATCATAATAATGATGGATGTAAGGGAAGATCTGAGAAATATAGGTTAAATAAGGATGGGGAAAGATAGGAATCTTTAGGAAGAACAGCTGTAAGGTAGTGGGTCGACGAATTGGAATTGTTCATTGTACTGAAGAAGGATCTATTGCTAAAATAAGATTCAATGGGGTCAATAATATAGGTTGGTAAGTTATAGTTTATAACTTTATGGATGAGAAACATCTGACATTATCTTTTCAGAGCCTTTTCAATATCGAGTAGTAGCATGCAGGTATGCTTCTTTTCATTATAACCTTTTGTGATTTAATCATTGAGTCTAGCTAATTGGACTGTGGTTGAGTATTGAGCTCTGAAACCGAACTGCTTGTCGGGAACAATGATGGGGATATATGCTTTTGTAATCTGATCAGTAAGAGTTTTTCGAAAAATTTCAAGAATATATTCAATAGATTAATTGGTCTGTATTTACTAATTAAAGGTGGATCTTTATTAGGTTTAATACAAGGTTTTTAGGAATTAATACAACATTGGCTGTTCCAGGATAAAGGATAATATCATCCATGTAAGATGCAGTTGTAAATTTTGTTAGGAAAATAACAGTGAATTTACTGATGTTTTTTATGACAATGGAGGGTATGGATTACTTTGTAGTTGCTTAATTATTTTACTGGTTTTTTTTTGGGCGATATAGGTGGGAAGGTAAGTGGCACTGGTTTCTTAAGAATTATTAACTTTACAATTATGGTATTTAGAGCCTTTAGCTGAAGAAATAGAACATAAAGATATAAGATATTGCACTATTAATGTTTTAACATGGTACATGTTTTCATGGAGACTAACTAGGTTTCAAGAGTGAAAGAATCATTCTGTTAACTCTTGCAAAAATTATTTAATTGATACACATCGGAAAAAAAAGTAATATTATTAATTACTATTAATATTTCTAATATTAAATTCCTGCTTTAAGGTCACACTAGAGTCTAGTGTGAATCAATATTGATATTAAGATTATTAATTATAATAATCACTGAAACAACTAATATTATTAATTTTATCAATTATAATAATATTACCAATATTATTAATTATAATAATATTATAACTTATAATAATATTACCAATATTATCAATTATAATAATTTTTTTTTTTCTTTTTCTCTTCTGTAGTAACCCTGCAGAAGCGGCGTTTATTTTATAATTGTGCATACACTATGCAAAAAGCATATTATATGCATACAATGTTTTAGATAGCGTTTCATCTGATACAATTCAATATTTTTAAGTTTCAATAACTTTCAACAAAAATAAAAAAAATTAATAAAACTGAATAAATGAATAAACCGGAAAAGGAACGAGGAAAAAACAAAACAAAATAAAAGAATATTGCAAATGTCAATTGGTTGATGCACTACACAATTTTTCATTTAGTCTTTGTCAGCACTCCAACTTGGTCAGGAATGGAAGGTTATCCTACAGGTTAACAACCAATTTTAGCCAGGTTGGGCAGGTCGATTCATTTCCTGGGTCCACCACAAAATAAATTTCAACCCATTCAGGTGGGATTCGAACCCACAATCTTCTGTACAGACTGAGATTGCAGGGACCCTCGCCCCCACTTGCTCAGCCATCGAGCCCACTTTCTGGGTTGTGATCTGAATGTAGGCATGGTAACGAAAAAAGGCGAGAAAGATTAATTACGTTTTGTGTGAGGGATAAATCTATAATGCTTGGTTTGAAATGTATCGGGGTTGGAACGTATGTAGGTTCACTGTTACTGTATTTTTCCATAATTTTTGATATTCCGCTAAATAGGTTGGTACTGTAGTGATATTTTTCTTAAATTTTTGGAATGTAAGATCTATTGTAGGTAGTTTTTAAAGTCCAGGGATGGTAATTAAATTCATCGGTTGTTGGTAGTAAGCAGCTGATTTCTTCTATATATCTACTAGCTCTAATACCCAATGGATCAGGTAGTCTTTGGTTTTTCTAAAATCATTTAGTCTTAGGTTAAAAAATAGGTTTCCAAGCTGGGTTGTTATTATCGATTTTCAAACTTCCAATATACCCGCAGGTGGGTTGGTGCCTTCTTAAAGTGAGAGGAGCTATGCCAGCTTCAACCTATAAACTATTGACTAGACTGACTTTGAAGGCTCCAGCAGCAAGACCGATTTTAGCCAATGAGTAGACATCACTACCATAGTCTAGTTTTGATCTTGTCTAACTGGTATATGCATTAAGCATGCTTGATCTATCTTCTGGCCAGAACTTTAAGTATACTAAGTCTTTTGTGTGCTTCATCCTTTAAAAATTTAATATGCTCTTTCCAGTTAAGTTTACAATCAAGGATTAGTCATAGAAATTTAACTATGGTTTTGAAACATACTCGTAAGTTCATGTCTCTATAGCTCAACGCTGAAGGAGTAGGTGTCCTGAGTTTTGAAAAAAGTAGGCATTTCATTTTTTCTGTGGAGAAGCTTAGACCAGATAGCTTAAACCATACTTCCAAATTCGCTAAGCAATTATGAAAGAAGTTACTTCTGTACAGTCTTTGCTGCAGAAAAAAGCAGTGTAGTGACACAGCACTTTAGGTTTATTTTAAATACTTAACCCAGTGGTAAGCATTCTAATATTGATTAACAGTTATTGTATTATGTTGTATAGTATAGGTTAAATAAGTTTGTATTAACATTAATGATTTGGTTTATTATTTTAGTTGATGTTATTCCTCAAATGTTTCCCGTTATGATAGCCTTCCTAGAATTGAATATATTGTAAATACATATATTGATGAGAAGTTAAGTGGGAGATATTATTTCGTTTGGAAAAAAAGTACCCTTGGACCCCAACACCTATAAATTGGCTAAACACCATTGATTTTTAAGGCTGCTGTGAAGGAATGTGGATTATAAGATACCTTTCATCCACCCTACAGCCCAGACTTGGAGGAAGAGGTCTAAGCTGTTGTGGAAGACCATTTTCCAATCAAAGAAGAAAATTATTATTTTTCTAGGAATAGAAAAGTTACCTAAGTGTTGTATTAAGTCTCAGATCAGAAACTTATGGACCTTACAACACAGCTCTTAGCGAAGAAGAAATAAGTTTATTCCTGTTTCGTGGACCTAACCCAGGTATTTGACATGGGCAGCAAATAAACAGAGCATTTAGTGAGTAAAAAGTTAAGTCAAGTCCTAATAAGAGCTAAATTTATTAAAAAACTTATTTTTTAATTGCTGTGTATCTATTATGACTGCATACCCCAACAATCTACTAATAGGAGCTAAATTTATTAAAAAACTTATTTCTTAATTGCTGTGTATCTATTATGACTGCATACCCCAACAATCTACTTCTCTTAATTGATTTTCTATAAAAAATAAAGAAGTGTGAAGAAAACAAATAACCACATATCAATGGAGTTGTACAGCACCCACGGAATTAGGCACAGCTGTAATCTTCAATAATTATTGTTTATAAAGATACTAAACATGATCCTAGAGAGGCAGGGACGGCGAGAGCCAACCCGGGCCCAACAGCAATATATTTGTCTAACTCTCCCCCACCCCTCCCTACATCATCCAAGAAATACAATTTTTTTATTTATTAATAAACTACAATATTGTTAAAATTACTTTATTAAAACTGGGGTAAATTCATAACAAACATCTCTCTGCATAGAGAGATACATCGCTCTTTCACAAAATTCCCTCTTCTTGCTCCTCTTCCTCTAAAAGATGTTAATTTTGGGCAGTTGTTCCTAAAATTCTCAGTTGAGCCACATTCATAACAAGCACCTTTAGTTTTTGACGAGTTAAAAGAAGTTTTTTCTTCATAACTCTCACTAGTAGCCACTTCAGCTTGCTTCATCTTCATCTCAGCATCCAGTAGCCGGTTTTTGACAAACTCTAAAGTTATGTCAGAATTAATTGTTTCCAAAACTGTGACCACATTATCAAATCTATTTGGTAGCGTCAAGAGAAGGTTACAAATCTTGTTATCAACATCCATTTTTGATCCCATTGATTCTAATTCTCTAACTATTGAATCAAATTTCATGAAGTGGGTCTGCAGATCAGAGGAACCACATTTTAAAGTTAATAACTTCTTCCTAATGGCTAACTTTGTCATGACACTCTTTCGTTCAAAAATGTTTTCAAGTGATAACATCATCTGATGAGATGTTTGGGCATCTTTGACATATTCAATAAACCTATCACTTAAACACTTCACAATTACGGAACGTGCAACAAAATCTTGTTTCTTCATTTATTTCAGATATTTTTCTGTTGACACTGATAACGTCTAGTGCGCGTTTTTCTTCTAATATCAATTTAACACGGTACTTCCAATTAGAGAAGTTCGCACCATCCAACTGGGGAAAACCATCTTTGTACACTGATGCGGAATAAGCCATTTTGTATGGAGAAATAATAAAAAAAGTTTCACGCACTGACTGGGCCCATAACCTGTTAAAATTACTTTATTATAACTGGGGTAAATTCATAACAAACATCTCTCTACATAGTGTCTATTTCAACATAGCATCACTCTATCAACAAGATGGCGAAGCCAGTGCTACCACACTGTGCACTGCCTGCCTATATTAAACAAACATAGTAATTACTATTTCTGACACCCCCCCTCAATTTCAAGTACCTTTAATACAAAAGATAAACAATAAAATAAAATACACTTGAAATTGCAAACAATAAAAGTAAAAATAGCTACAAAAACAATAATAACACAATAAAACAAATAGAAAAACAGAATATTGCTCTCATTATTTTAAATTAAGTTCATCACAAAATTTTTTGAACTTGATTTTTCCCAATGGCTTGGTGAGGATATCGGCAATGTTTTCCTTTTGGAAGGTCTGATATCTTCCATGTACCAAATTTAGTAAGAGCTTGAAGCTCATTATCAATAGCTTCTTGCCAACCTTGAGCAGTAGCTTCCGAGAAATTAACTGGATCTTTGCTATCTGAGAATACACTGAATGCTGCATTTAAAACATAATCTTGTAGATAATTTGGGGGTTTTATTTGTCTTTTAGAAGTCAGTTCTGGAGAATTAACAGGAGACGTTTCTTCATCTTGATCTTCGAAGACTCTTCTTCAACCGGATGGGATTCATATTTTGTGGTTTTATCAGGGGCATTGACAACTTCTGAGAAGTTTATGTCCGATTCATCAAATGTCACATCCCTAGAAACAATGACTTGGTTGATGGCAGGATTCCACAAACGATACCCATTTTCTGCATAGCCCACCATGGGAGCTTCTTCTGCCCTTGGGTCTAATTTATTAGGTTTAGGAAGCCTGCAATACCAGGATTTACAACCAAAGATCCTCAATTTGTGGAGATCAAATTTTCCAAGAATAATATCAACAGGAATTTTGCCATTTAGGGCTTTAGTAGGGCAGCGATTCATTTGGCAAACAGCACATCTGACTGCCTCTCCCAATAAATTTTTGGGCAAATTGCTATCTAAGAACATGCACCTGGCTTTATTTAATATGGAAAGATTATATCTCTCTGAAACCCCATTTTGTTGTGGAGAATATCCTGCAGTAAATTCTCTCCTGATTCCATTTTTGGTACAAAATTCACTGAAGCTATTAGAGGAGAATTCTCCGCCCTGATCCATTCTAAGCCTTGAAACTGTTTTCCCTTCAGCATTTAGTCTTAAAATATATTCCTTAAGATGTTTTTCTGTTTCCAATTTAAGGGTCATTAAGTAAACAACACCAAAATGGGAATGGTCATCTACTATGGACAGATAATATCGCCCCCAAACATCACAATGTAGCAACTCACCAACACGACGTGATCTCAGAGTTTTTGTTTCTTTAAATGGTTGACGCCTTGCCTTCCCTTTTTCACAGGTGTCACACATTTCTTTGCTGAAAGGTAAACCCATGAGTTGCAGGCCACGCCGGTTAATGTGACCTAGCCTCAGGTGCCACATATTATTAGAATCTGCTTTATTGCTGGAATAACAAGTAAAGCCTTTACATTTTTTAAAATTACAAAAGAAGAGATTTCCCCTCTGTACGCATGGTATTTGTGTGTCTTGAACAGAAATCTTAGCTTGGTTTTGCATGAAAATAACTTTGCAACCAGACTTTAATATTTTGGGAACAGAAAGGAGATTGTGTGAAAGTTCTTTTACTAAAAGTCCATCAATATTGATATATCTATCAGCTTCCTCACAATAAACCCTTAAAATGCCTTTTTCCTGAGCCTGAATGAACTTTCCATTGGCTATTTTAATGTTTACAGGAGAAATAGATACTACTTTGGACATAGAACTCCTCAGAGATTCACAGAAAAGTGTATCTGTAGCTCTACTATCTATAATAAAAGTGACAGAGTCTTCTTTACCTTCAATTGCTTGTGTTGTCATGGCAACAAAACTTATATCCCGCTCAGCAATATTTGTCTTTAAACCTCGCTCTTTCACAAAATTCCCTCTTCTTGCTCCTCTGTAGCCTCTTCCTCTAAAAGATGTTAATTTTGGGCAGTTGTTTCTAAAATGCTCAGTTGAGCCACATTCATAACAAGCACCTTTAGTTTTTGATGAGTTAAAATAAGTTTTTTCTTCATAACTCTCACTAGTCGCCACTTCAGCTTGCTTCATCTTCATTTCAGCATCCAGTAGCCGGTTTTTGACAAACTCTAAAGTTATGTCAGAATTAATTGTTTCCAAAACTGTGACTACATTATCAAATCTATTTGGTAGCGTCAAGAGAAGGTTACAAATCTTGTCATCAACATCCATTTTTGATCCCATTGATTCTAATTCTGTAACTATTGAATCAAATTTCATGAAGTGGGTCTGCAGATCAGAGGAACCACATTTTAAAGTTAATAACTTCTTCTTAATGGCTAACTTTGTCATGACACTCTTTCGTTCAAAAATGTTTTCAAGTGATAACATCATCTGATGAGATGTTTGGGCATCTTTGACATATTCAATAAACTTATCACTTAAACACTTCACAATTACGGAACGTGAAACAACATCTTGTTTCTTCATTTCTTCATCCATTTCAGATATTTTTCTGTTGACACTGATAACGTCTAGTGCGCGTTTTTCTTCTAATATCAATTTAACACGGTACTTCCAATTAGAGAAGTTCGCACCATCCAACTGGGGAAAACCATCTTTGTACACTGATGCGGAATAAGCCATTTCGTATGGAGAGAAATAATAAAAAAAGTTTCACGCACTGACTGGGCCCATAACCTGTTAAAATTACTTTATTATAACTGGGGTAAATTCATAACAAACATCTCTCTACATAGCGCCTATTTCAACATAGCGTCACTCTATCAACAAGATGGCGAGGCCAGTGCTACCACACTGTGCACTGCCTGCCTATATTAAACAAACATAGTAATTATTATTTCTGACAAATATTTGATTAATTTCCTAATACGATAAATCACCATAGAATCGTTTATATAAGGTAACATTTTTGTAACATGGGCCCCCCAAGAGCCCAAGCCCCAGATATTATACCACCCCCTCAGTAGCTCTATATAGAAGCTAAGATGAGAATGAGACCTGTTTATATGGGCCACTGAGAATTATGATGAGTTAATCTCAAATCCATGAATGAATTTGTCGTACTCAGAAACAACCTCTGATATATGCGAGAAACAACCTCCGAATACTACAGAGGAAAAAAAATTGACGCTTTTGATTAGTGTTCATCATGGTACATGCATTGTCTTAAGATGTGCAAACACCAGGTCTATACAAGAACAACTAAGTATTGTACTGAAATGTTTGTTATTAATGAGTAATAGACACAATAATCCGACAGTGTCAAGCATAAACTGTAGAAAGTTGGCATTCTTACTTCCACTGACATCAAGATTGATGTCTCCAAAAATTACGATTGGTATGTTACCATATTGTTCAGGGGCCCAAAAATTGTTGGCTCGCTTTAGAGTGAACAACAAAAGATTTCTCAACAAGAACATTTATATATTGTCGACATACTATATATTATATCATATATAGAGTAATTAGTTAAAATATGTAAAACATGCGTTTATTTAAAAACATAGTTTAGTTTAGTTTCAAGAATTTTTATGGTTACCCCTACGTTTGTACACGTTCAGTTGAAGATTCTTCCAAATTTTCCATGTATAAAATGATAACTTCCATGTATAACTTGATTTTAAAAAGTTTTCTATGTGTCAATTAAACCTAGCACCTTTATACAGGAAAATTGGTGACCCCGACATGATATAATCTGTAAGTTCATGATTATATTATATCTTATTAGACTTCATATATTATCAAGATTCAGGATAAAAATATATATTTACATTCTGGTAGGGTCAGTATATAAATAATTTTTCGATTATAGACAATATAGTTTTATGATAAGTAAAGTAGGTAACGAAGTTCTAACTGCTGAGGTTGATATTACGTGCAAACATCAAATCAATACAAAAACCACTACGTATTGTACTGGAATATTTGTTATTAATGAGTCACACTAGAATAATGTTAATAATAATAATGATAATAGTATATAATTAATAATAATAATATTAATATAATTATTCACATTAGATTTTACTGTGACCTTGAAGCGGGAATCTAATATTAGAAATATTCATGTCAATTAATAACACTACATTTTTTTATTAATGAGTAACAATAAAATATTCGTTATGAGAGTTAACGGACAGATTGTTACACTCTTGAAACCGAGTTAGACCCTGTAAACACATGTACATGTTAAAATTGCAGTTGTTAAGTATGGGAATAAATATCCATAAAAATAAAATTATGAGAATAAGAAGAAGGTAAAACAGAGAGATCAAGTACCTCGATTGAAATGAGAGGTGGTTAGTGGATGTCACAATCTACAAGTATTTGGGCGCCATCTGGATGGGAATGGCTAGATAGATAGGGAAATCAGAAAAAGGGTTAAATTGGACAGAAGATGCTTCTATTCACTCAAATTAGACTTCTATGGAAGAAAAGATGTTTCCAAATATTATTATTTGTATTATATTTAATTATTTTATCATAAAAAGTAGTTATTAAAAACTTTAAAACACAGGAGCTAGATACAAACATTGGAAATGATGTATTCACAGGAGATAGACAACAAAAGAAAAACAAGAAGACAGAGTTGGTATCTGAAAAAAATTATCAAAGAAGGTTCAGCAGAAAATGGACTGAAACAGACGAAGCCAGCTGATATTGAAGAGGGATTAAAAACATTCAAGGTTTTTAATGGAATTTTGGAAATGAATTGGATAGTTTTAGAGGAAAAGCAGTGGATAGCAGGGAAGGGCATTTAGATGAGGTTTTGAACCAATGAGGATTCCCTTTGTTTTCTCTGGTTTCAGACAACTTATTCTCTACTGCCCCTTGGTTAGTGCTATCAATATCTTCCCAGAGCTAAGGAGTTTCCTCTTATATGTCTGAAGGATGAAAGGATAAATATATTTGCTAATAAGGTGATATTTAATAGTAAAATTTTTACCAAAGCAGATTGCTTGGTGGTGAGTTGGGAATGTCCTAGTCTTTCTAATGGTTCAGATAAATTTCATAGGATTGATATAGGTTGAAAGTGGGAAACTATAGAAGGAGAAGGAACTTGTATTCAGTGGACAGACAAGGACTTTTTCTAAGCTGTGGGGAAAATGGATGCATTGCAATTACATCAGCAATTAATACAATCTGTTCCCGATTTCAAAGGAGACATAATTCAGTTTTCAGTTTTTATAAAACAATTTAATGCAGCTGTTCACAATTTACCCCATTTGCCCAAGAACACAAAATTCACTTCTTTAAAGAACCAATTAAAAGGGGTTCCTTTAAGTCTGGTTAGTTCTCATGAAGATTATGATGCCGCTTACCAAGTTTTGGTAAATGAATATTCGTCTCGATTCCGATTTGCACAAGCCAACTTACTCAACCTCAATACTCTTCCAAATTTTAATGAAGATCGCCATAGTTCACTCGAGGACTTTTTCCACTCAGCTCAGGGATGGGCGGATTCTGTCATCAAATTACCGGTTGACAACTTAGCAGATTTGTTGCTCTTTCATCAATTGTATCTAAAACTTGGTACTTATTTACAAGAGAAGTTTGTAAGGCAGTTTATCACAAATAATGAAGCAGTTCCAACGCTTGACAACTTATTTACATTTCTGCGATCTGAAGTGAATGCCCAGCGCCTTCTAACTAGTTTCAGACCCACCAGATCCACAAGCCGTCCTGTTAGTCCTGCTCAGGTGAAACAAAGATCGCCTGAAAACCGAAGAAAACCGTTTCACGCACATAGTTACTGTAGTTACTGTAGTACATCAAAACAATGATAACTCGCGATCGAAAAATTGCTCACCTGTACCATCACAGAGTGCATCATTCAGCTGCTACAGATGCAAACAATCGCATTTATTATACTTTTGTCCAGAATTCCCCCGTCTTTCAGCTATGGACAAATTAAAATTTGTCAACACAGTTCAATTATGCCGGAACTGTTTGTCCCACCGCCACACCAATACAGACTGTCCTTCTCAGCGCCGATGCAGGAAGTGTAACCAAGCCCATCACACCTTCCTACACGAAACCACCGTGGAAGAGGGGTATGTCCCAGCACCTGCCAATTCTCTCAAACCTGGTCAACGTGAAGCTCAGAGAAGACCTCTTCACCAAGAAAGCAGAGGGGATCAACAATACCAAACGCCTTTCCATTCTACTTCCTCTTTACATTCTCAGTTGCCTTGACCAAAAGACAACAAGTCAAGTCAGTATGAACACTTTAATGGTTCTGTAAAAAATGGTAATTCCCCAATTTTCATAGGTACTAATTTGTTGAATAATTCTCTTTTGGTTCAAAAAAAAGGTTCTGTAAATAATTTTTGTAATAAGTACAATTCATTTTCTAACACGTCACTGAGCTCCCATTGTCAATTCTCATCCAAGGACACACATTGTAGTAGTAAGCGTGGAAAGTCTAAACCACCACTTCGATTTAACTACAGACATTCTCCTCATACTCCACTCAGTAGTAAATCAAAATTAAAATCGTCATTGCACTTTTCCCCCTCAGTTGCTCTAATACCCACAGTTAGAACTGTTTTATCCTCTCATGGAGCTCATCCAATACAAGTGCGAGCATTATTTGATAGTGGTTCCGAGGCTTCCTTCATAACCGATGAAACAGCCCGCTTAGCACAGTTACAAATTCTACCTGTCAAAAGTGAAGTAATTGGAGTAGGGGGAAGCCAATCAGTTGAAATATTAGGAGTGGCTACTGCACTAATTCATTTACCATCGTTCATAACAATACCTGTTTCTCTGAGAGTTCTGAATCAAGTTGCTAGAAACCTCCCATCACAATCATTTTCTGTTAATAACTGGCCTCATCTCTCCAATTATCAACTAGCTGACCCAGATTTTAACCTTAGTAAGCCTGTTGATCTAATTTTCGGTGCAGATATTGTGGCACGAACGTTGATTCCTGGTTTTGTTTATGCCGTAGGCTCTTCTCCTTGCTTGCAAAATTCTTGTTTTGATTGGCTGGCTTTAGGAAATATCCGTCTCCAATCAAGTAATTTGTCAGTGCGATTCTGCAGTGAACCCAAAGTACAGTGCTTTCTGCCTGATTCTGGTACTAATTCAGATAACCTTATTACCAATCATAACACCTCTCAATTTGTAAGTGTACATATCCCTAGCCACTTAAGCCGTTCTGATCCTGGTCAGGTCCTTGTCAATGACTCTGACTCTGATCAGATTGATACCCAAGAACTAGAAAGTGATATGAGTGTTTTTCAGGCTCGTTTAAATTCATTACGAGAAATTCCTTAGCCACAAAGACTTTCTCGCCATCGTCGATTGGCATGTATTGCTACTGTTAGGTCAGTAAACAACGATTCCCCTCGAGATCCTTTATTTAGCAATTACCGTCATTCATTTGGAGAGAAAGAAAAATTTGAAATTGTTCCCTACCGAGTTCATCTCTGTCCGAAAGTGTCCGGTCGACCCACAGTTGCTAGCACTGTTTCTCATGCCATTTCGACGAAGTCATTATTGGAACAGACAAATTTATTATTGCAAGAAATGATGGATATTGAGGACTTGGATAAATCACATGCACTTTCTGATTTAGAGACCAAAGCTGAACTTGCCTTCATTCAGTCAGTGTCCCGACTTTCTGGAGGCCAGTATTCTGTGGCTTTGCCCTTTGCAAAACACCCATCTGAATTGGAAGATTCTAGGTTTATTGCTATTAGACGACTGAATCAGTTGGTACGAAAGTTTAAGAACAATCCTGCATTGAAGAAAGCCTATGTACAGTTTATGGATGAGTACTGCAGATTTGGTCATATGCGACTAATGTCCCCTCCCCTTACAGGTGAACTTAACTATTACATGCCTTACACACCATGCTGTCCACAGGCCTGATGACCCCCCTGAAAAGATCCGGGTGGTCTTCAATGCTTCTCAGACACACACACCTCTAATGGTTGCTCCCTAAATGACATCCTGTTTGTTGGACCCAAACTTCAGTCTGATATCTCAGCGGTTGGAACCCGTTTCCGTAAAGATAAATATGTTTTCACTTCTGATATCGAAAAGATGTTTCGCCAAATCACTCATCCAGAACCTGATCAAACATTTTTAAGAATCGTTTGGCGTGCCAATGAAGATGAGCCAGGTAGAGACTACGCTTTAACCACAGTAACATATGGAACTGCATCTGCCCCTTTTTTGGCCAACCGTGTAATTTCTCATTTAGCTGAGACAAATGCTGCAACCCATCCCATTGCAGCTGACATTCTTTTAAAAAGGTGCTACGTTGATGACGTGTCAGGTGGTGCTGACACCCTCAAAGGTGCTATCGTCGCTCGTGATCAGTTAATCGATCTTTTAGGCTCAGCAAATTTTAGATTAAGGAAATGGGCTTCAAACTGTCCTCAGTTGTTGGAGGGTATTCCTCAAGAGCATTGGCTCCCTGCCTTCTCTCCAGTAGAGTGGGCAGAACCTCCAGATAAGCCCTTAAGAATTTTGGGCCTCGCCTGGAATCCCAATTCTGATCACTTCTATTTTTCTATAAAGTCTGTGGATCTTGTTGAAACAAAGCGTCAATTGGCCAGTCAAATTGGCAACCTTATGATCCTCTAGGATGGCTTATGCCAGTCACAGTTCGTGCTCGTCGCATACAAAGAGCAGTTTGTCAATTAAAGTTGGACTGGGATGATATGATTCCATCTGAATTGATAGAAGTATGGTCAAAAATCGCTTCCTCTCTACCCTTTTTGTCCAATCTACAAATACCTCGTCATATCCCATCGTTTAAGTCTGACCAGTGGTTGATTGGTTTTGCTGATGCATCAGAAAAGGCTTATGCAGCGGTTGTTTACCATGTTACTATTTTCAACAACCATTCTCAGTCAAATGCTATTCGCTTAGTAATGTCTAGTGCTCGCATTGCCCCTGTAGGGTATCAAATCATATTAATAATTATTTAAAATATCGATTGATATTTTAAGTCATATGTAAATATCAGAAGGTTACATATTGTAAAAAAGTAATGTGCGAAATAAAAATATAAAAAAAGTGAAGTTATATTTATTTGGCTGAAAGTTATAAAATCTCTGAAGATATAAAGACAGCAACAATTTGGTGACCCCGACGTTCACGATGCCGCAAGACGGGAGTGATGATGGCGAAACAGATGAAAAACAAAGAAACGGATCTAAATAAGGAAGAAGTAAATAAAAAAAAAAAGCTGAAGAAGCAAATAACCAAAAAGCTGAAGAAGCAAATATAACAAAAGCTGAAGGAGCAAATAATACAAAAAGCTGAAGAAGCAAATAAAACAAAAGCTGAAGAAGCAAATAAAACAGAAATTAAAGAAAAAATAAGGAAGAATAAGTAATTAAAAAACATACAGACCTAAATAGGAAAAACAAGGAGGAGAAAAGCCATAATAGAAGGTGAATCAAAGAAGATTAAAGAGAAAGGAGAAAAATTAAGATTAGAATCTGAAACTAAAGAAAACGATTGATGAAGAAAAAGTTTTAATTGAAATTAAAAAAGATGAAAAAAATGTGTTACAGAATGCTCAAATTAAAAAAAAATGGAAGAATGAATATTAACAACACACTCCAAAGCTAAAAAAAGAAAAAGTGACTGTAAAAAAAAAAAGAAAAAGAATCTGTTTAAAACATGAAAAAGGAAAACGCAAAGATACAATAATGAGGTAACAACAAAAACGGGTAGAAGAGTCAGGTTTCCCCAGCGTTACCTGCAGTGATCAAATGCGAAATGTTCCTCTAGTGATTGACATGAGTGAAGTGGATTATTATCATTTTATTTTATTTATTTATTTATTTTTAATTTGTTATGGTTTTATTTTTTTTTAGAAAGAGAAAATAATTGTTATGTAAAATATGTTAGGTATAATTATGTTTTGTAATTTTTTTTTTTTTTCAGTTTAGAAAAAGTACTTATTTAGATAGTTTTCTTTATTTTTTGGCATGACAATGTAATCTCAAAGTCAAAATGAGAGGAGTGATCCTGGGAGAGGAGCAATGTAGGGTATCAAATCATATTAATAATTATTTAAAATATCGATTGATATTTTAAGTCATATGTAAATATCAGAAGGTTAAAAAGGTTAAAAATATAAAAAAGTGAAGTTATATTTATTTGGCTGAAAGTTATAAAATCTCTGAAGATATAAAGACAGCAACACCCCTTTAAAAATTGAGTCTTTGCCTCGCCTAGAACTTTTGGCTGCAGAACTGTTAAGCAAATTATTTTCCAAAGTGCGTAATAGTTTCCCAACTGTTGATGATGATCACATTATAGCCATTTCAGATAGTACTGTTGCACTCTCTTGGATCTGTGCAGACCCCCCTCCGGTGTGGAAAGTATTTGTTGGAAATCGAGTGTCAAAAATTTTAAAATCCATGCCAGCCTGTAAGTGGTTTCATGTCCAGTCAAGTGATAATCCAGCAGACCTAGGACTACCTAGCATCACGAGGACTACTCCCTACAGAAATACTAAACAATCAGCTGTGGTGGTCTGGTCCTGAATGGCTAGCTCGCCCATTCGAAAACTGGAGGTTGAAGTCAGTGAAACCTTCCTTAACAGACCCACATGTTGCTGAAGAACAGCGAACAAACCAACTCGGTTCCTTAATCTGTCAAGTTGCACCCTCTCCTCTTGAGTCCCGATACAGTTCTTTCATTCGCTTGGAACGCATAACGGCATGGTGTTTACGTTTCATTAGCAACTGTCAGCGCCCCAAACCAATTAGAAAGTCTGGTCAAGAGTCCATTGACTTCCAGTGAATTGTTTTTTTCTGAAACAGCCATTATTAAGGTCAATCAACAAACCTATTTTTTAGACCTGATTAAAGATATACAATCGGGTTAAACCAAAACTTCGACTCTGTAAGGTCCTTGGTCTTTTCCAGGATAGTCATTCTATTATCCGTGTTGGGGGACGTTTACAAAATTCTAGTCTACCGTTTAATTCAAAACATCCCGCGATGCTCCCAAAAAAGTCACCTCTAACCCTATTAGTAATCGATCAAGCCCATGAAGACTGCTTGCACATAGGCCCTCGGGCAAAATTGGCATATTTGAGACAACGATTTTCGATTGTTGATGGGCGCAACACTGTGCGGCAAGCATTGACAAAGGGTACAAAGTGTTTTTCTGTCTCGCCTAAACCCTTTCAACCTATAATGGGTCAGTTGCCAAAGGATAGGTTAGATCACCTTTATCCCTTTTCACAAGTTGGCATAGATTTCACTGGCCCATTCTCTGTAAATATCCCTGGTATCCGCGGTTCTCGGGCAATATCCTTATATGTCGCTGTATTTGTTTGTTTTACCACAAAGGCGGTTTATTTAGAACCAGTTTTTGATTTTTCCACGGATGGATGTTTGCAGGCTTTGGAACGATTCATCGCGCGCAGAGGATTGCCATCCGTTATTTGGACGGATAATGGAATTAATTTCGTGGGGACTGCAGGATGTATTCGCCAGTTAAAACCAGCAATGAACCATGAAGCTCAAACTCGCCTCGTCGATTGAAGGAATTGAATGGAAGTTTATACCCCCTCGTGCTACACACATGGGCGGATTGTGGGAGAGTGCTGTTAAGTTATTCAAGCGTCTATTGAAGATAAATTTAAGGAACCAATCCCCTTCGTTCACTACATTTTATACAATCTTAGTACGAATAGAATCAATACTTAATTCACGCCATCTCGTTCATTTGTCTGGATCTCCAGACGACATTGAAATCTTAAATCCAGCTCACTTCTTAGTCCAACGCCCAATGCAAGCCCTACCCCCTTGTGAAAATTCATTTAACTCCCGTCTAGCTCCGAAGTGGAAATTTGTCAAGCAATCAGTGGAATACTTTTAGTCTCGTTGGAAAAAAGAGTATTTGTTTGACCTGCAGACAAGGCAAAAATGGAACACACCATCCCGTGAACCTAAAATAGATGACGTTGTCCTCATTATTGAAGATAATGCACCTCCTTGTACTGGCCAATGGGTAGAATTGTTCAGTTATTTGAAGGCAAAGATCATAAATCTCGAGTTGCCAAAGTACGTACACAATCCGGTTTTATTAATAGACCTGTTATTCGTTTGTGTCCTCTTCCATTAGATGGGCAGCAAGGTCAATAAAAAAAAAAAAAAATCAAGGCGATTTTTGTGGGGGGAGAATGTCGCGCCGCTTGCTATTGGTTTTATTATTATATTATTAGTTTATTGTTCTTTTTTATCTTTCATTTTCTGTTTGTCATTATTATTATTATTTGTAAAAAGTGTTAATTTCTTAAAAAGTGTTGAAGTTCTGTTGTGATAAATTTTGTTTACTGAACCTGGCAACACTGAGTGCTTATATAAACAGATGATTACCTTTTCCTAATGCTAGAAAAAATCTAACATAGTTTTTTTTTTTGTTTTGTGCTCTGTGCTATTCTTGTTTAATAAAACTATGAAAAGATATTGATGAGAGTTTAGTTCAATTATTCATCAGTGAACTGTTAATATTAAAATTTATAAAAAAAAAAAAAAAAAAAAAAGGTCTGTAGCGGATAGTCCAAAGAGACTATTCAGACACAATGTGGAAAAAATTAGGTGAGTGTGAAAATAAAATTGAGGATAGTAATAAAAATTTGAAAGAAAGAATTAATAATGGATTAGTCAATTTGGAAAAAAAATTAATACAAGATTTAGGTGAAAATAAAATGGAGGTACAGTTGTTGAGGGAACAGCAAGTCAAAGAAAATAGCGCCATGAACCATGAGATAACAAAATTAAATGAAAAAGTTGAAGTAGTTGAAAATTTTAATTTGTCACAAAAAACATCAATATTAGATAGACCTGTAATGTCCATTGGAGAGAGCCAAATAAATTTTAAATATTTAAATTTTGAAAACTATACTGTAAATGGCCCATATGAATTTATAGATAAAGTTAAAACAGAATTAAAAGAGTATAAATTTGAAAACTTTATTAGAAATATTGGACAAATGTTAGCAGGAGAGGCTTATTCCTGGTAAATAATGAATAAAAATAAAATCAATTGTTTTGAACAGTCATTTAAAAAACAATATTGTGGGGAAGAATATACAGCTGATCTTTTGGACATTATATCTGGAAACTATTTAAGTTTTACTTATTTAAATCCTAGACAATACCTGTCAGAATATACCAATCATGTTATTAATGCAAATTTGATAGAAGAATTAATCAGGTACAGACTACTTCAGCATAAGTTCATCGAGAAGATGAAATGGTCCAACAAGAACCCTATAGAAATCAAAGCTCACCAGAAAAGAGATGACTAGAAACTAATAAAAAAGAAGTGACTTTTAGAGTAGTTGAAAAAATAATAATGGAACATGATATATTGAGAAATTGTGAAGAAGGTGTTACTAATAAAACAAAAGTGGTTTGTAATGTGGATGAGGAAATAATAATGGAGGATGGTATATTATGGAAGTGTGAAGAAAATATTACTAATGAGGTTGAATGGTTTGTAAGTGGAATTGTTGATAAGCTGAAGAGAAATGAGGAAGAAAAGATGATAAGGGAAGAAATTGATGAAAATATAGGCGGTGAATTGATGGGAAATGAAAAGATGCAGAACTGTGAAATAATAATATGGGGACACTGCAAATATTAAACTTCAAAAAATTGATTACTATTTTGTCAAATATAATAGAGAATTGTAATTTAAAGTAATTAAGGATGTGACTCAGTTTGAAACTCCTTTTCACTGGAGTAAATATTACTTGGAATGGTTTTGGTGGCTACACAAATTAAAAGTTAATATCAACCACAAAACTTATAGAAGAAAATTCATCTATGTTATAAAAAAAAAAAAAAAAATTGATATTATGTTTTTATGTTATATGACTAAGAATAGGAATTGGAAAATATACGTTTTAATTGAAAAATAAAGGAAACAATATAAGGGGAGTTTTTCACAATAATTTGTTAAAAAAGTTTTTTTAAATAATGTAAACATTAGATTGATTTTTTTTATTTTGTCTTGGAGGGAGTATTTAATAATTTAATATGTTTAAATGTTTTCGTGTGCTGGCACTAACCCAATATGGAAAATTCTCATTTGAAGGATTTTAGCAATCATTTAAAATTATAAGAAATACCCATTGCTGCCAAAATTAGAATAAGCAGATGCTCTATTTCAGTATTAATCTGAGTTTTAGGTAAACATATATATTCTTTATCTTTTTACCCAAGGATTAAGGATTTCTACCCATTACAATGAAGGATATTCCTTTGTGAATCCTGGGCTGATACTCCAATCTTGAACTTTTACTAGTGAAAACCGAGTCAAGTTTACTAAGTCCTAAAACCGCCTTAGTTAATAGAAAAAAATATAATGAAAAGGGCACTATGGGGGAATGTAAGATGGCTTAGCTATAACAAAGATAGCTGCGGTGTTCTCTACTATAAGTCAACTCTCGATATAAATGTTAATTTTAAAACAGTAAGTTTTTTGAAAAAGGGCAGGCTACAAAAATTAAAGCCACCAATCAGATATGTTGAATCACTTCCGATAGCGTCAGGAAAGGAGAAAGATCTGTTAGATCTTCTTCCCTACATAAGTCCAGCATTTAGACGATTCTATAAAGAGCTGAAATCTACATCTAAGCAGGATGTGGACCCAGTTTTAGGTGAAGAAGACGAATGAAAGAAAATTATAAGTGATTTTTTTTCCAATGCTTTAAAAACTACCAATAAAATAATTATTTTTTCTCTAGGCATGCTGTGTATATTATTTTATTTTTTTTATGGAAAAAAAATATAAACAATGTCACAAATAAATTTCTGAAAAAGGAAAAGTATTATTTAATGTATACCTAATTTTTTCTCAACTCTGAAAATTAATTAAGCACTTGGCTTTCAGAGGTCAATCACGTTAACATTAATCACTTAGCCCATTTCACACAAAATCGATTAATTTAAGTGTTCGATTTTTTTGGAACGATTAGTATTAAATATTAGAATAGTGGCAAGAATTGAAACATACCTTACCAACATAAATAGAAATGTACTCTCAAGAGTTTAAGCCCCACAAAGAATTATCGAGGTTATCATTCCACTTATCTTCATATAGTGGGAAAATTGAACACAAAATTGTAGTTGAAATCATTACGTATATTTTTCATTAATATGTATGTTGTTTGTACATACATATAAAATCATTGATACAGAAAATTAAATACCCGGTACCAATTCATCATATAACTTTCAACTGAACTGCGCTTTTTTCTAAAGGTTGCCTAAAAGTAGACTTACCGCCTTCCACCAATGGCGATCTTTTCTTTATTCTTTAGGATGGTTGAAAGAGAACTACGCGGAAATCGGAATTCACTAGCAACAAACGCCCAACACGCCCAACTGCTTTTTCATTTCTCCACTTTACAAATCAATTTTAACTTTTCGTTAATTGAAAAAATTTTCAATAGCCACTGTAAAACCACTCGAGTGAATAACTAATAATAAGTGACTGGTGTAACTATGAACTGGAAAGATAAACAATGACGGGAAACAGGAAAACAAATTACACATGAAATTCTTTAAATTTGAGTTCGAGTTATAGAGGCGATGACTTCTAATACGCAGTTCATTTCATAGAGGTGGTGCTAGAAGTTCTCTCTTTTCAACCCTGTTTTCAGTTCCACTTATTTACACAATTTTTGACGTTTTCTGTCTGAAATCGTCTCTTAGAGGTGAAATATAAGTGTAATGTACTTCCGACCGTAGATTGTGTTCGAATTATTTAAGAATTCAGCTTATCGAAGTACGACACATCGAGAGTTGACTGTATATGTAAATTATCAATTTTTGTTAATAATTTAGATTTAGTTACCATGGAGATTTTAGATTTTTATATGATTTTTATTAACTGTTTTTTTTTTTTTATGTTTCTTAAAAAGTGCTGCGTTGATTTCAATTTCAAAAATACAGACGAGTTGAGAACCCCCTTTTTTTTTTTTTTTTTTTATGTTTCGCGATTTTTTTTTTTTTTGAAGTCGGTTGATTAATTAATTATTCTAAAAATATTTATAATTTGTTAGGCAAGAATATTTTAACTGGCATCTCTTTAAATCAATGCTGATCTGAACTCGATAGAGCCGGTAACGACGTAGCATTAAGAATTACATCTCTTTTAAGGATTTGATTAGTCAAACAATAAGGTTAATTCATTTTGTTAATTATTTAATTATTAATTGATTAATGAGTGGCAATTTTTTAAAATTTAATTTTAAAGAGAATAATAGTGTTTTGAATTGGTTCACCAAATATTGTAGTTAATAAAAATAATTTTTATCAATCTGTCAGATGTAAAATAAAAAATCGGTGTAAACATCAAGGATAAAAACACACCTAATAAAATATATTGGAATGAAAACAATACAGTCGATTTTAAAGGGGAGAAGTCGGAGTTATAATAGAGAGTATGTCAGCCAAAGTATCGACATCTTCGGGAAGATAAAATGTGATAACAGGCTAATCATCTCACCAAAAGGGTTCTACCTCCACTGAACCACACTTATTTCACCATACTGGCTCTCTTTTTCTGTCATGCTAAACAGTGAAATTGATTTATAGAACTCATTTTTTCATTTATATAAATAGGGTAGGCGTCATTTTCTTCCCAGCCAATTTGCCTTGTGGTGAGGTTTCATTGAAGTTTCTCATTTCAGATAATTAAGCATCTAATCAACTAATTTCGCACTAATTTCCAGGTAAACATAGCCAGAATTATGGGAATATGAGGATCGTCACTCCTTGGTCTGTAACATTTAATTAATTGTGTTCATCATTAGGATTAAGATCATCAGGGTTGTCGAGCTTGAGACCAAAGCAAGTACTAATGCTGGTTGATTGTCAAACGATTCTTCATTTTTTTTTTTCTAACCTTCTCGAATCAAAAAGGTTTTATAACCGAATAATTTGAGACCACGTCATATTTTTCATTTTCCCTTTTACGTCATGGAGGAAGGCAGCTTATAACTCTTCGGCCCCAGCTGATAATTTCGCAAGTATTTCGAGAGTGGTTTCGGAATGGTCAATAGGTGATCTCCCATCGGCAGTAATAATATTTTTTGTGATTTGCACTTCCCAGTTTATCTTTTTTTTTTCCCCTGTTCTTTGCCAGAGCTCCTCATTGTTAATCAATCTAGGCCACCACACTCTTAAAATGTTCCTTAAACTTTTCTTTAAGAAAGGTTTGTAGCTTTCTTGTTATCGTTTTAGTGACCTTCCAGGTTTCAGATACATACAGTAAGATGACCTTAACATTTGTATTAAAAATGCGAATGTTCGTCCAATGGCAGATTTCACTTGATTGCCAGATCCTCTGGCTTTATGGATTCGACTTGCAACATCCTGTTCTGTGGTACCATCTGATGCAACTATGCTACCCTGATGCTGGAATGACTCGACTTTCTCGATTTCTTCATTCCCAAGTCATATAGGGTTAGCGGGTCTCAAGTTAACCTTCATCACTTCTTCCTTTTATTTATCTCCAAGCCATTATTTCTAACATTTATTTCCTGATCTGTCAACTTCCCCGAAATACCTATGTGCTAAGAGACAGATGTCATCTACATAATCTATGTCTTCCAGGCGTCCAGTGAGCCCCCAATGGATGCCTCTCTGTCTACCATGCATGCTGCTTTTATTATTTCGTCCAGAACCAAGAGAAACAATAATAGGATGAACAGAAAACGCTACCGCATTCCCAACCTGGTAGTAAATGGCTCATATGGATCATACAAGAAGAGTTGGCAGACAGAAGTCTAGATGGGTGGGTAGTGTTTCAGCTGACGCGAGAGACCAGTCAGGAATTGGAAAGCATCCGCACAGAACAGAGATGATTGGTGGAAGCTGATTAAGGAAACCAGGACTCAGTAGTGTTGTCTTTACGTTCTAGCCAGTAAGATAGATAGATAGATAGACTCCTTTCTTGGCAAGGGTTTCCCATATCTTGGTCCTTATCAACACTGTCAAATGCTTTCAGGAAGTCAACAAAAACAAGCCAAAATGGACTCTGGTAGTACAAGAGCCAAGGCCAAATTTCGTTACCTATTTTCATAAAACTTTTAGTCATACAGTCATAAAATATCCACCCACAGCAATCAATTAGATCTTATCTGCCAACTCAAAGTGGGGGCGTTTCAACATTACAACCACCAAAAGGGGAGGAGTAACAAATATCAAAAAATGGTATTATTTGAAGATGATTTATTTCAAGCAAACAAGAAACTGCATATCCCTAGATGCCAAAAACCCTTGTCTCCCGATATTAGGAGAGGGCATCGCACCGGCAGACAAAATTCAAAATCCACGTTTTTTATAGTCCAAAAGTGAATCATTTGAAGACGATTTATTTCAAGCATACAAGAAACTAGATACAAGCATACCCCCTAGATGATAAAAAACGTTGTCTGTCGAAATTTGGAAGGGACGTTGCACCGGCAGATAAAATTTAAATCCTCGTGAGGGCACACTTTGTTCAAAACTCACAGCCTTTTCGTCCAACAGTGAACTTTTTGAACAAGATTTGCATTTTTAATTAATTTCCACGTAGTATTACTCCAGACCAATTACAGCAAATTGTATTGGCGGAAAAAATAGAATTTGTTCTACCTACATACACCACAATCTAATTATTTTAATATAAAATAATCTTGTTTTAAAATTTTAACGTTAAAAATACCAATTAATATACAGGAACAGTATTGATATTAATATCGGCCACATAATTAAAGAAGAAAAATATTTCAACTTATAGAGTTACGTAATATGTGCTACACCTGAACAAAATATGTGGAAAACATGTAGGTGGAGGGGGGAAATGGTTGAAAATCGTATGTTCTTAGCCGTATGATTAAATCAATTGCAAAACCGTTACCTAGGTAACGGACAAATTATTTATAGGACATATTGTGTCCTATAAATAATTTAAGTAAAGCAAATTTGCAACAAATTTTGTACCATTCATTTTTTTGATCAGATCAATAGTTTTACAGCGGTTTGGCTACCAAAGATTGGCTAACTTGTGGTAAGTCGCACTTCTCCGCGAAAACACGTTGTCGGTATTCTTCCGTTGTCGACTATAATTCTGATCCAAAATTTATCATTTTTTTTCAAATGCTAGCTGGCTAAATTTACTATCAGACCTTATATGGTATATGAAATTTATATAAAGTCATGTAAAATAAACGTGTCATCAGCTAAAACCCCGTACTGTTGTGAAGTCCAAGATTTTTTAGCCACCAAGGAAATTAAGGGCTTCTCTACAACTACTGAAAATAATGATACTACAGGTACCGACCAATTTAATTTTCTAAAAGAACTTAAAGACTTATTTACATCATTTAACCTACCCCGTATTATAAAGACAGTCAAAACAACAATAGGAAAATTAAAAATAAGTGATGACCCCTTTGATAAAATTAGTGTTTTAATTGAAGGTATTATGGAAATATTTGCTTAAATATGATAAATAATTGTAAAATTAATGTTATGTTTTGGAATTGTAGGTCCATTGTAAATAAAAAACAACTTTTCAAAGATTTTTTAAAAACTAATAATGTACAAATTGCGGGTATAGTGGAAACACATTTGAGTGATGCTAATTCCTTAATTATTGAGGGTTATATAGTACACAGAGCAGATAGAAATAGGCATGGTGGAGGAGTGGCCCTAATTATTCACAAATCCATTAAACACCACCGTATTAAAGTTTCCAGTATACAGAACCTAGAGGCTATAGCAGTAGAAATCGAACATGATAGGTATCCTATGACAATAGTTTCATGTTACAAACCACCACACAAGAAATTAAAATTAAGAAACCTGGACAATATTTTTAAATTAAATAGCAGATTAGTTGCCATGGGGGATTTTAATTCAAAACATTTTGCATGGAATTGTTTTAATAATAATCGTGATGGCACAAAATTATTGGACTATTGTCTACAACGTAATATAAAAATAAATGCACCAGATAAACCAACTTATTATCCCACTGATAACTCCAGGAAACCAAGTACTATAGACTTAGTCTTAACAAAAAATATAACAACAAACAAAATTCACTCAGTGGCGGAACTAACCTCGGATCACAATCCACTAGCGTATCAGATCAAATTCCAATTTAAGCATCACAGTAATAATAAACAATTCAACACACAAATAAACTGGAAACAATATAAAGAAATAATAAATAAAAAACTCGAAAACGATTTTCAATTAGTAACAAAAACTGATTGTGAAAAAGCAGTGGAACATTTTCAAAATAATATTCTATCATCTATAGCCGAATCAACACAGCAAACATTTAACCGATTAAATTTTAAAAGAAATAGCAATAATAAAAATCTATATATTGATTTATTGATCAAATTAAAAAATATGTTCAGGCGTAAACACCAACAATACCTAATCAAAACATTCAAAACAATAGAAATATTCTTGTCTAAACTAATAAACAAACTAATATTTAAACAGGCAAATAAACAATGGAACGAAATGCTCAGTAAAGTCAAAACAACCGATAAACTATGGTCAATACATAGAATTTTTAAAAAAGGCAGAACATACCAATACCCACCTCTTACCTATTTAAATAGAACCGAATTTTCTCCTTCTGGTAAAGCCAATCTGATAGCGGATCATTTAGTAAAAATAAGTAATCAAAATAATAACTTAGGAACCAATAGTCACACCATAAGAATAAACAGAGAAGAGAAAAGGAAATTAAACGGAAATATAGATACTCCCCAAAATGCAATGCATGTAATTACTCAGAAATTTTTAAGATTCTGAAAAAAACTAATACAAAAAAAACCCCTGGTTATGACGCAATATTCCCAATATATTAAAAAAAATTACCACCCTCAGGAATTACACGATTAGTACAACTGATAAATACAATGCTAAAACTGAAATACTACCCACAAGTATGGAAAATGGCTATAATTAAAGCAATTCCAAAACCGAATAAAGATAAAAAACTTGTAGAAAACTACAGACCTATAAGCTTATTGTGTGTTATAGGCAAAATAGCTGAAATATAATATTTCAAAGGTTAAATTCGTTTATTAAAATAACAAAATATTTATAAAACGAACAATTCGGTTTCAGACATCAGCATTCTGCTATAGCCCAATTAGGCAGGTTAACCGACCACATCACCGAGGGATTCAATAATAAACAACACACAGGTATGGTATTACTCGACGACGTGCAAAGAGCTTTTGACAGTATCTGGCATAACGGGCTAATGTTCAAACTGATGCTTTACAATTTTCCACCATATTTAATAGCACTAATAAAATCATATTTAGCAAACCGCACGATAAAAGTATTAATAGATGGCCACTACTCCACAGTACGTACACTTTCCGCCGGACTCCCTCAGGGCGGGGTTTTATCTCCAACGCTCTACAGTATTTACATAAACGACATTCCCAACTCATTCGAAGTTCAAAGATCTCTGTTTGCCGATGATACGGCTTTTTATACTTCAAGTTATAGACCAGACACAATTACCAATAGACTGACTACGGCACTAAAAAAAAAATAGAACGATTTTACAATAAATGGAAAATCAAAATAAACCAGGAAAAAATACAAGCCATAATATTTACAAAGAGACGGCCAAACAATATTCCCCAACTGACTGTAAATAGAACGCCTGTACCTTGGTCCACTCAGATCAAGTATTTAGGACTTAACATGGATAAAGGACTGACGTTTACAGCACACACTGATTATGTGTGTAATAAAGCAAAAAGGGCTCTGTGTACTATATACCCATACTTTAATAGGAATTCTAGACTAAGCAGAGAAAATAAACTATTACTATATAAAGCTTGCTTAAGACCTATTATTACGTATGCAAGCCCTATATTCAGCTTTATGTCAGAAACTAACTACAGAAAATTACAAATATTCCAAAACAAATGTTTAAGAATTATTGGCAAGTATGAATACTTTACTAAAATTAAAACTATGCATAAAGAATTATGTATACCTTATATTAACGAAATCATTGAGAAAATATGTAAACAATTTTTCATTAAGTGTAAAAACAATAAAAACCCACTTATAAAAAATATTGGTAACTATAATAAAAATAGTACAAAACGATATATACATAAAAGAACTAAACATTTATTAATCTAGTATACCAATCTATTATATTTATTGTTATTTTAAATATACTTGTTTATGCATGTTATGTATATATGTGTTGCATATGTATATATTAGGTGCGAGTGTGTGAATTAAAAAAAAAAAAAAAAAAAAAAAAAAAAGTAAAATTATCACATTTTGCCAAAATATACATATTTAGCGTGCTGGCATTGGCACTTCACGAGATTTAATTAAATTTTCATAGGTAAAATGTGTTTTCATATATAAGGTCTAATAGGAAATTTAGCCAGCTTTCAGTTGAAAAAAATAAATTATGGATGGGACAATTCATTTTGGAGTTATACCTAAAAATAAGCCAAATAATTTGGATTTCACAATAGTAAGTAGTTTTAGCTTGCTGGCATGGGCAGTTTACGGGGCTTGGTCAAAACTTTATATATGAGTTCTGATTGTAAATTTACCCAGCTATCAGCTAAAAAAATAAATTTTGGATCGGACGAATAGTTTTCGGGTTATAGCGAAATATGTACCAAAATACTTGGATTTCACAACAGTACGGGGCTTTAGCGTCCTGACATGGGTAATATTACTTTATATAAATTTTATCTATGAGATCTGATAAGAAATTAGCCAGCTATCACATGAATTTAGCCACTACTTGATACGACAAGTATAGCGAAATATGTGCCAAAATACTTGGATTTCACAACAGTACGGGGCTTTAGCGTCCTGAGATGGGTAATATTACTTTATATAAATTTTATCTATGAGATCTGATAAGAAATTAGCCAGCTATCACATGAATTTAGCCACTACTTGATACGACAAGTATAGCGAAATATGTGCCAAAATACTTGGATTTCACAACAGTACGGGGCTTTAGCGTCCTGACATGGGTAATATTACTTTATATAAATTTTATCTATGAGATCTGATAAGAAATTAGCCAGCTATCACATGAATTTAGCCACTACTTGATACGACAAGTATAGCGAAATATGTGCCAAAATACTTGGATTTCACAACAGTACGGGGCTTTAGCGTCCTGACATGGGTAATATTACTTTATATAAATTTTATCTATGAGATCTGATAAGAAATTAGCCAGCTATCACATGAATTTAGCCACTACTTGATACGACAAGTATAGCGAAATATGTGCCAAAATACTTGGATTTTAAAACACTACGGGTTATTAGCGTGCTGGAATGTGTATTTTATATGCCTTCATATAAATTTTATCTAGAAGTTTTAAAAAATTAAGTTTGGGTCAGAGTTATGGCCGATAAAGGAAGAGTACCGACAATGTGTTTTCGCGATAAATGCAACCTACCGCAAGTTGGTCAATCTTTAGGAGCGAAGCCGCCCTAAAACTATTGATCTTAGCAAAAGAATGAATAGAACTAAATTTTGTTTGCTTTAATAATGTATAGAACACAAAATGTAATAAAAGTAACGGTTTCCAGAGTTATTTGATCAAACGGCAAAGGGGCATACGATTATCAACCCTTAGCCATTTTGTTGTGGCACTGACCTTGATTGGCAAAATCATAAATTTTCATTCAGGTTAGATTACATCCAGGCAATCCAAAAAAGGGTGAAACAACTCGATATTTTTCTTATCGGGCTCTCGGTCTATTATTTTATCACTCATTAAATGGACTAATAAGTTTCTACGAATTTTGTTCCAGTGCAATATATATTTTATAACTTTTTAAGTTGAAATATTTTTGTTTCTTTAATAATGTGGCCTTTATTTATATTAATACGGTTCATATATATTAATTGGTATTTTTAACATTAACATTTTAAAACAAGATTATTTTATAATAAAATAATTAGATTGTAATGTATGTAGGTAGAACAAATTCTATTTTCTCTTCCAATATAATTTGCTGAAACTGGTCTGGAGAAAAACTGCTTGGTAATCAAATAGAAAAGGAAATCATCTTCAAGATATTGACTGTTGGACGAAAAAGATCTTAGTTTTGAACAGTCTGCCGGTGTGACGCCCTTACGAGGATTTAAATTTTGTTTACCGGTGCTTAGCCCCTTCCAAATTTTGGCAGACAACATTTTTGTCATCTAGAGAGTATGCAGCTACTTTTGTGCTAGAAATAAGTCGTCTTCAAATAATACAATTTTTTGATTTTGCTACCCTCTTTCGGTGGTCACCATTTTAAACCCCCCCCCCCCCCCGCTTCGAGTTGGCAGAGAAGTGCAAATTGATTACTGAGGGTCGAAATTTTATGGCTGTGTGACTAAACGTTTTCTTCAAATAGGTCACGAAATTTAACTTCGGTTCCTTGGACTAAGGTATTCTCCAGACTTTCCATAATGCCATTTTTTTTATATTTTAAAAGTTCTTCCTCGTTTAAATTTAAAAATTATCCATGATGCATTGCTTTGTAGATATGGCAAGCTAAAACACTTTTTTTCTTCTCAGCTAATAACCATTTTATATGCCAAACACTGGACCACGATAGCTAAACATAACACTTATTACTCATTGATACAAGGATAAATAAAGCCCAAATCTTCAAAACAGAAATTCCAGCTGATAACATATACAAAAGTATCTTTTGTAATAAAGCGGGGAAAATTGAGTTTATCCTTGATTGATTGATTGATATTCAGACAATCTCAGTTTCAGAATGAAGCAAATATTTGGAGACATCACTTTCTTGTCATGTGCTTCAGTTTCACCATTTCTACTCATGCATTATTATTTGATACGTACATCAAAGGTCGTCATCAGCTTTGATAAATGTCTACACAGCACTATACTCCCATACCGCTTTGTTGAATAAGATACTAATTTTTCACTTTGGACAATATCCAGTCCATAAGACATTTTATCTCATAACAATCAATTCACTAGGAAAAATTAATATTATTATTTTTAATTTATATAATGAAAACGAATTAATAATTTGGAAATAGACTTACCTGTTGTTCCATATACTTCTAAATAGGTCCAAGCTTTCCCTAAGTCGGTTTTGGGTAGGGTCTTCCCGGAGCACCATATTATATGATGAACATGCTGTGACAAATATAATGGCAGTAACATCATTGAAACATTGGATCCACTTTCTACGCTCATCTCTTTGTCCTCCAACATCGAACATACTGTAAAGAATCAGAATAATCTGAGTTTTAACATTAATCATACTTAAATATCGAACTATATGTACACGCACACAAACAAACACACACACACACCTGAATGTCAAAGAATTCTTTAGATCTATTTACCTCATTTTTATAGCAAACTTATTAATCATATTTCATGATTATTAGATAAATTTGACCTTAATAATTACCTTGATTCCTTAATATTTTTTTTTATTACTGAATGAAATCATTTGTATTAGAAAACATATAGACACCTTCTTCTTTATCATTGTTCTCCATTATATGTCTGATATTCAATCATCTAGGTTCACTATGAACTTACATGAAGGGAAAAATGTACAGAGGTAACAATTGTTAATATGTAAAAAATAAAAAGGAATCCACAAATATATCCAGAAGGTAAAACCGAGGTATCAATTTGAGGCAACGAGAAATAAAACACATACAAAGGAATAACTTAAGTATTGACAATATGGAGCTGGCTAACTGCAGCAGTGAGGCAATTAGTTTAATATGGTAATTTTTATTTATTTATTTTATTTTTTGGGGCCCGAGACTTCCATTGAAATCCTTTACTGGCCTGGGTGGGAAGGTCAAGATTCAATTCGCGGATCCGCCACGAAATAAATTTTAACCCGCCCAGGTGGGATTCGAACCCACGACCATCTGGTTACGAGCGCGCTGAGACCCTCGCCCCAACTCACTCGGCCATTGAGTCGCCATAATTTATTTTTAGTCAATTTTATAACATTACTAATTGATTAACTAAAAAAAATAATTTTTTAGATTAATAAACAAATCACTTTAAAAATAAATTTAAAATATAAACAAAATAAAATATAAATCAAATAAATAATAAAAAAATAATATAATAAAATATCAATAAAATCAATTTAAATAGCTTATATGTATATATCTTATCAAATATGATATAACAACACATGTTAAACTTACAAGGAGAGGACACACTCAGTCTCTCACGGATCTTGTTGGCAATTTGTTTGGAGGTTCCTGGTCAAAACATATTAGACACGTATTTTGCCGTTCCGACCAATGGGCCCTAGAAGTCGAGACAAAAAATAAAATAGCATTAAACTAATTTATTTTATATCTCGAGTTTAAAAAGTGATATCGACTTGATTCTTGCACCAAGATTTTTAGTTTTGAATGCGGGTCAAATGAGAAATACAGCCAGCCGCTTCATTGATTTCGGTTTAGATTAATTGAATTCTAAAAAAATAATTAGATTTTCAAGAAAACTACCTCTATAGATTTTTTCACACGAAAATTGACGTCAGATTATAATTCAGCACCCTCAAAAACACTGAAAAACGCTTATTCAACAAAATCAAAAAATATAATTTTTTTCACACTCTTCGCGGAAAATAAAATTTTAAAACCGATTATTGGTTACATACCTTTAAACCTTCACTTAAAAATTTTAGCTTTTACACTGTAAAATGTGATAGAAATTTTTTTTAGTCCTAGAATTCCATTTCAGCACCCTTAAAACTTAAGAAACGTATATATATCATGATATAAGTTATTTCTCCTAATTAGTATATATAAACAGTACTATCTGAGTCTGGTTAGAGTCACGGTATTGTAAGCATCTCTGTACTACTTCTAGAGTTTAACAGTTTATTTGATCAATTTTCTTAATTTTTTTTTTTGGGCATTCAGTTTTTTTAAGTTTTTTCACGTTAGTTGATTTGTCTATTTCGTTTTTGGGTAACGGTTCGGATCGGCGACACCACCAAACTAGGTTGACCCGCGCTACACCGACCAGTTCGATCCTTACGCTTCACTTCATGTTTACATTTTTCGATAGTTCATTCCTATAACCTCACATGTAAACAATCACTTCTACAGTTTCAACTAGGATTGTGTTTTTTAGTTTGTTATATTGATATTTAGACTTCTTAAATGTAAATAAGTGAAACAGAAGTTCACAAAATGAGTTTCATAAAGGATTAAGTGTTTTATGAATTCATGTTTTCTTATTTCATCTAATCTTATGTGTAAAAGTGTTATAAAACTTAAGAAGATTAATTTGTACATGCATTTGGTGTTTTACATATTTGTATTTGTTCTATCAATTTAAGTGATAAAATATAAAACTTGTAAAAGTGTTATGAAACTTAACAAGATTTATTTGTACATGGATTTGGTGTTTTATATATTTGTATTTGTTGTTTCAATTTCAGTATACATCTTTTGTGAATGGATTCTTTGTCATCCATATTACTTTTTGTGCTAAAGTGAGACAGATTGTATAATTAATTCAATAAAACATATCAGTTTATAAATAAATGTGAGAAAGTATATCACAGGTTTTTTATGTTTTCTTATTTCCACTTCCCATGAGAAAATATAGCAGAAATTAACATCATCACTTTCAACTAGGATTCTGTCTTATATTATATAATGGCTTATAACATGGAGAATTGACAATGTGAAAATAATCACAGATTAAGAGGTACATGTAGCTACAAATGTTAAAAAAATAGGAGTTATGCCCAAATAAATACTTAAGGATTCTGTCTTTTTTATATTTATAATTTGTTATTTTCACTTCTCTGACAGAAAGTTCATCAGGAATTAACTTTACTGGTGGTTCAGTAGTATATTAATTGTTGATTAAATTAATATTAATTCAAAATAGATATAGTGTCTTATATTTTGATATTTCCTTATTTCTCATTTTAATATTAGAAGGTAAACAGAATATAATATTACTTTGAACAAGGATTTAGAGTTTCACAGTAAATGTAGGAGAATAACCTTTCCCTTCTAAAAGCAGCGAATAGAACATCGAAATAAATCGGTACAAGGTTAGAATCGATAAAAGGTATTCTGAGCGGGTTTAGGGGTTGGTGTCGCCGATCCGAACCATTACCCGTTTTTGTTTTATTTCTCCAGAAAAGTGAAGGTTACTGGTGAAAGATACGAGATTGAGGTAATAGAAGTTAATCTCAATAGGATAATAACTGCGGGCTGCAGGCTATCTTCATAAACACACCTACTACCGTAAGTTGTAAACATAAATAATATGGCTCTTTGTTCTATCTGCAATGGGGCAATAACCCGTGAAGATAAATATAATTTAAATTGCAATAAATGCAAAGTTATATTACACGGGAAGTGTTGTAAGCTGGAGGAAAAAAAGAAGTCGAAGAGATTAAGTCACTTAAAAAAAAAATATGGATGTGTATGAACTGTGACAAATCGAAAAAAAAAAACCCTTCAACCACAGCTAAAATAGTGAGTCCTACGAAGGCCACCCTCTGCCATCGTGCGCTTCGTTAGGCAAAAACGCATAGAGACAAAATAATTCATAAAAGAAAAGTTAAACGGGAATTTACAACAAGAGATATCGGTTGGCAAGAGAACGATTCCACCGGATTTTCATCGGAGAAGAAATGACACCAACCAACAGACACCTCTACTGGCTGGCTAGGCAGAAGAAAGTAACTGGTAAACTAAAATATGTATGGTTCTCAGCCGGTAGAGTGCGCTGCCGAAAAGACGACGGCCACCCTGTTATCTTTGTCGACCGGGCTCAGGATTTGGATGTCTTCGTATGACTGTCATTTACCTGTATAATCTACTTACTGTCATTTTCTTGCATCATTTTGGCTTATTTATTTATAATGCATACTTTTGAATTTTATTTCATTCATACATTTTTCTTTCAAATTTCTTTCCACATAAATAGTTTTACTTTATTTTTTTCATTTTATTTTTCTAATTTTAGTTTTATTAATTTTTATTATACAATGTACTCTGCAGGTTGTTACTCATATTACAGGGTCTTTTTTTCCTAAAAATGTATTTCCCTTAACTTCTCTTCAGTGTGTCTAGTAACCTAACTACCTGTCACATTAACTCCCAATCCATGCCTGCCCATTTTGATGAATTCCAGCAATATTTCTCACATAACTTTTATCATATTATATCTATTTCCGAAAGTTGGCTTAAGCCCCACATTCCTTTCCCTTTTGTCTCCCTTCCCAATTACTCCTTTACCCGCCATGACCGGGCTGGCCGGACTGGCGGTGGTGTTGGCATATATGTACACGACAGCCTGAAAACAAGAATCCTCGATTTTCCCCCCTCATCCATACCCACTCACGTTGAATACCTTATCCTAGAAATTTCTGCCGGCAATCATCACCTACAATACGCTGTGATATATCGTCCTCCTCTGGTTCCGTTCGATCAGTCCTTCGAATCTTCCTTATTTAACCTGGTTCCTCTCTATTCCAATATTATTATCTCCGGAGACCTCAATACAAATTTGCTTGCTGACTCCAATGATAAAAGTTACCTGGATAACCTGTTCTATTCTCTCCGCCTTTTCATCGTACCTTTCGCTCCTACTCACCATTCCCGCTGGACCGCCACATGGTTAGATCTATATATTACAGATTCTCAAAAAAATCTCCTTTCCTCCTCACAAAGCCCCGTTTCATTTTTATCTTCCCATGACCTAATCCAAATATCCTATGATTTCCAAACCTATCATTTTCCTACAAAAACCATAACTTACCGCAACCTTGACGCCCTTGACCGTGATATTATCCTACCTCTCCTTGAAACCCTAGATTAGAGTGAAATCTACTCCTCCTCCTCCATAGACTCCATGGTTGAAATCCTCACATCCAATCTTCTCAGAATCCTTGATACCTACGCTCCTCTTAAAACCTCTACCTTTCGTCGTCGACCTGCACCCTAGATGTCAAAAGAAATTAAAGATCTGCAGAGAAAGCGTCAGGCTGCACGAAGACGATTCAGAGGAACGAGACTCACGGACGACTATCAAGTGTTCAAAATACTGCGTAATCAGGTGTGCAAGTAAAAATTCGAAGTGCAAAATCTTCCTATTTATATACGAAGCCTTATCCTCCTCTCCCGATTCCAAGTCAAAATGGCAAATCATTCGAAAAACTCGCCCTTCATAAACCCTCCGGATCCTCAACCTCAACCAACTTCCCAGTTTCGCCTAATGACCTGAACACCTATTTTGTTCCATCATCTCTCACCTCTCCATCCCGTTATTCCAGTTTTTCCTCAGAAACACCTTTCAATGACAGTAACTTTTATTTTCCCGACATAACCCCCACAGAAATTATCTCCTCTATAATGAAATCTCATACCAATTCCGTAGGCTCAGATGGTATCCCTATTAAACTTATAAAATTATGCCTCCCAGAAATTTTACCAGTCCTTGTCTTTATCTATAATTTCTCCCTACAAAACTCTATATTTCCAACCTCCTGGAAAAAAAGCTATTATTCATCCCATCAATAAAGCTCCTAATCCTAACTGTCCTGCAGATTATCGCCCGATCTCCATCCTTTCAAACCTTTCAAAACCCCTTGAACGATTGGTGCAATCCCAAATTTCCCATTTCCTGGAAGATTCCCATCTACTCGATCCTTTCCAATCCGGTTTCCGTCCTGGTTATTCTACACAATCTGCACTAACCAAAATCATAAGGGATATCCACGCTGCAATAGATGAAAAAAAAAAAACTGACCGTCTTGATACTCCTAGATTTTTCTAAAGCATTTGATTCCATTGACCATCGTATCCTTTTTACCAAATTAAATGCTTTAAAATTTTCCAATAGTTCAATCCACTGGATCCGATCCTTCCTCTCTGACCGCACTCAAGCAGTATCTATCCCTAATCAACCCTTATCCGACTTCCTACCTCTGTCTTCGGGAGTAGCCCAAGGTTCCAGCATTTCACCCCTCCTCTTCAACTCCTACATTAATGATCTTCCCCCAGTCAATTATACATTGTTCCCATCACCTTTATGCAGACGACTCTCAAATCTATTTATCCTTTCCTCCTAACGAATTACATGAAGCTTTATCTAGGATCCAGGAAGACCTCGATAGAATCTGTTCTTGGGCCAACTTGCATAATTTAAAGCTAAATGCAGGGAAAAAAACTCAACCCATTGTAATCGGTTTAAGTCCCCTCCTCAGATCCATTACCAACTTTTCTACCCTAAACCTGAATAATCAGCCTATCACTATCTGTTCTTCTGCCAAAAATTTAGGAATCATTATCGACCAAAACCTCTCCTGGAAGCCTCAAATCACCCAAATAGCCCGAAAATTAATAGGAATCCTCAAATTATTCCATCGTTCCCGTCATTTCCTTCCTCAATCCACGCGAAAACTCCTAGTTTCCTCATTCATTTTTCCTCAGTTTGATTATGGTTGTGTTAGTCCAAGAGCCGAGGCCAAATTTCATGACATATTTGAAGAAAACTTTTAGACATACAGCCATTTAATGTCCACCCTCAGCAATCAATTTGCACTTGTCTGCCAACTCAAAGCGGGGGCGTTTCAAAATGGCGACCACCGAAAGGGGGTAGCAAATATCAAAATATGGTATTATTTGAGGATGATTTATTTAAAGCAAACAAGAAACTGCAAACCCCCTAGGTGACAAAAAAACGTAGTCGGCCAAAATTTGGAGGGGGGGGGGTCGCACCGGCAGACAAAAATTCAAAATCCGCGTTTTTTCAGTCCAAAAGTGGACCATTTGAAGACGATTTATTTCAAGCATACAAGAAACTGCATGCTCACTAGATGACAAAAAACGTTGTCTGCCAAAATTTGGAAGGGGCGTCGCACCGGCTGACAAAATTCAAAATCCGCGTTTTTTCAGTCCAAAAGTTGACAATTTGAAGACGATTTATTTGAAGCACACAAGAAACTGCATACTCTCTAGATGACAAAAAACGTTGTCTGCCAAAATTAGGAGGGGGCTAAGCACCGGCAGACAAGATTCTAAATCCTTGTGCAGGCGTCACACCGGCTGACATTGTTCAAAACTCACATCCTTTTCGTCCAACAGTGAACTTTTTGAACATGATTTCCTTTTTTATTTGATTTATAAGTAGTTTTCTCTAGAATGATTTTGAGGAAATTATATTATATTGCTTCCTACGTATGGTACAATAAAATTATTTTAATATAAAATAATCTTGTTTTAAAATTTTAATCTAAAAAATACCAATTAATATATATGAACAGTAATAATATAAATACCGGCCACATAATTAAAAAATAATAATATTTCAACTTATAAAGTTTTGAAATATGTACTATCCTGGAACAAAATTCGTATAAAACTTGTATAGTAGTCCAGTTAATTGATTTGTAAAATGATAGACCAAGAGCCCGATAGGAAAACATACCGAGTTATTTCACCCCTTTTTTGTAATGCATGGGTGTAACCTGTCCACTGTTATGAATGAAAATTTATGAATTTTCCAATAAAGGTGAGTGCCGCAACAATGACAGTGGGGGAAAGGAGTTGAAAATAGTATTTCTTAGAAGTTCGGAAATCGTTACTTTTAGTATATTTTGTGTTCTATTATACGTTTATTCAAGCAAATCAACTTTGCAACAAATTTTGTAATAGTCATTTTGTTCTCAGATCAATAGTTTAAAGCGGTTTGGCCACCAAAGATTGACTAACTTCATATAAGTCGCACTTCTTCGTGAATAGAAGCAGTTGGTACTTTTCCGTCGGTTATAACTCTAATCCAAAATTTATTTTTTTCAACTTATGAAAATTTCCTTTCAGACATTATACATAAAATTTATTTGTATAATATAATATAATTTATCTATATAATGTATATAAAGTTATTTAAAATACCCATGCCAGCACGCTAAAAATCCGTACTATTGTAAAGTTAAAGTTTTTGGCACATATTTCGTTATAACACCAAAACTATTCGTCCGATCCAAAATTTATTTATTCTTTCAATTGATAGCTGGCTAAATTTTCTATCAGACCTCATATATGAAATTTATATAAAGTCATGTAAAGTTCCCATGACGTAAAGTGATGTAAAGTTCACGCTAAAACCCCGAACTATTGATTTCACACCAGTTACAAGGTTTTGATGTGCTAGCATTGGTATTTTACGTGACTTTATATCAATTTAATATATGGGTCTGATTGGAAATTTAGTCAGCTATTAGTTGAGAAAAATAAATATTGGATCGGAAGAATAGTTTTGGGGTAATAACGAAAAATGTGCCAAAAAACTTGGATTTCACAACAGTACGAGGTTTTGGTGTGCTGGCATTGGTATTTTACGTGACTTTATATCAATTTAATATATGGGTCTGATTGGAAATTTAGTCAGCTATTAGTTGAGAAAAATAAATATTGGATCGGAAGAATAGTTTTGGGGAATAACGAAAAATGTGCCAAAAAACTTGGATTTCACACCAGTTACAAGGTTTTGATGTGCTAGCATTGGTATTTTACGTGACTTTATATCAATTAAATATATGGGTATGATTGGAAATTTAGTCAGCTATTAGTTGGGAAAAATAAATTTTGGATCGGAAGAAAATGTTTGGGATAATAACGAAAAATGTGCCAAAAAACTTGGATTTCACACAAGTTACAAGGTTTTGATGTGCTAGCATTGGTATTTTACGTGACTTTATATCAATTTAATATATGGGTCTGATTGGAAATTTAGTCAGCTATTAGTTGAGAAAAATAAATATTGGATCGGAAGAATAGTTTTGGGGAATAACGAAAAATGTGCCAAAAAACTTGGATTTCACACCAGTTACAAGGTTTTGATGTGCTAGCATTGGTATTTTACGTGACTTTATATCAATTAAATATATGGGTATGATTGGAAATTTAGTAAGCTATCAGTTAGGAAAAATTAATTTTGGATCGGAAGAATAGTTTTGGGGGGTAATAACGAAAAATGCGCTAAAAAACTTGGATTTCACAACAGTACGAGGTTTTGGTGTGCTGGAATTGTTATTTTTCATTACTTTATATTAATTTAATATATGGGCCTGATTGAAAATCTAGTCGTCTATCAGCTGAGAAAAATAAATTTTGGATCGAACGAATAGTTTTAAGGTTTTTAACGAAAAATGTACCAAATAATGCTGGCGTGGGTATTTTACATGACTTTATATAAATTTCATATATGTATTATGGTAGGAAATTTAGCCAGTTACTTACCACAAGTTAGCCAGTCATTGGTGGCCAAACCGTTTGAAAACTTTGATGAGAGAAAAAGAAATGAATAGCGCCAAATTTCTTGCAAATTTGATTTGCTTCAAAATGTACATAGCTCAAAATATACTAATAGGAACGGTTTCCGAGTTATTCGATCAAACGACTAAGAACATAGGTTTACGAAGAACTACATGTTTTCCACGTATTTTGTTCCAGGATAGTACATATTTCATAACTTTATAAGTTGAAATATTATTCATTTATTAATTATATCGCCGGTATTTATATTATTACTGTTCATATGTATTAATTGGTATTTTTAACATTAAAATTTTTAAACAAGATTATTTTATATTAAAAATAATTATATTGTACCATACGTAGGAAGCAATATAATATAATTTCCTCAAATCATTCTAGAGAAAACTACTTATAAATCAAATAAAAAAGGAAATCATGTTCAAAAAGTTCACTGTTGGACGAAAAGGATGTGAGTTTTGAACAATGTCAGCCGGTGTGACGCCCTTCACAAGGATTTAGAATCTTGTCTGCCGGTGCTTAGCCCCCTCCTAATTTTGGCAGACAACGTACTTTTTTTTTTTTTTTGTCATCTAGAGAGTATGCAGTTTCTTGTGTGCTGCAAATAAATCGTCTTCAAATTGTCAACTTTTGGATTGAAAAAACGCGGATTTTGAATTTTGTCTGCCGGTGCTTGCTTAGCCCCCTCCAAATTTTGGCAGACAACATTTTTTGACATTTAGGAAGTATGCAGTTTCTTGTGTGCTTCAAATAAATCGTCTTCAAATTGTCAACTTTTGGACTGAAAAACGCGGATTTTGAATTTTGTCTGCCGGTGCGACGCCCCCTCCAAATTTTGGCAGACAACGTTTTCTGTCATCTAGTGAGCATGCAGTTTCTTGTGTGCTTCAAATAAATCGTTTTCAAATTGTCAACTTTTGGACTGAAAAAACGCGGATTTTGAATTTTTTTGTCTGCCGGTGCGAGGCCCCCTGCAAATTTTAGCAGACAACGTTTTTTGTCATCTAGTGACCATGCAGTTTCTTGTGTGCTTGAAATAAATCGTCTTCAAATGGTCCACTTTTGGACTCAAAAAAACGAGGATTTTGAATTCTGTCTGCCGGTGCGACGCCCCCTCCAAATTTTGGCAGACAGCGTTTTTTTGGCACCTAGGGGGTTTGCAGTTTCTTGTTTGCTTTAAATAAATCATCTTCAAATAATATTATATTTTGATATTTGCTACCCCCTTTCGGTGGTCGCCATTTTGAAACGCCCCCGCTTTGAGTTGGCAGACAAGTGCAAATTGATTGCTGAGGGTGGACATTTTATGGCTGTATGTCTACATTTTTTCTTCAAATAAGTCACGAAATTTGGCCTCGGCTCTTGGACTATGTGGAGTATGGGGTCCTCTCAGTGGGTCTCCGGGACAGATTACAACGAATCATGAATAGTTTTATTAGATTTGTTACCGGTACCCCGAGACGTTCACATGTATCGCACCTCTACACTACCTTAGACTTGCTCTATCCATCCTCCCGTAGACAATATTTCCTTGGCACCTTCCTGTACCAAGTCATAAATAACCAATGCCCACCCTACAACTATAATCTGTTGAAATTCAAGTCTTCCCTCCACTCCCAACTCACAACAAGATCACGTTCCTCTGACCTATATACTCCCCTCCACCGAACAGCATTATACCAACACTCCTTCCTAGCTCGATCCACTACCCTCTGGAACTCTATACCTCCTGAAATTAGACATGCTCCTTCCTTAAACGCATATAAAAACTCTCCTATTCCAATATCTCCTTAAATCCCAGTTAGACGCCGCTAATATGTGTAATAATTAAAAGTCCAGTCAGTCAATCTCACCTATATCCGATATCAATGAATTACTTCAATAATTATATCATTATAGGTAAATTTGCCAAATGTATATATATATATATATATATCTGTTCAGAAGCCCACAATAAAGTCAGTTATCGTTCTATACTTGTGCCGTTCACTCTGTCACCCTAAACCCCCACCTTTTTTTTAGTGTGTTCAGTCAGCCTAATCATAACTGGTGCCGAAACCCGGGATAACTTCTGAGACTCGGTTCTTCAAGTAACTGATATCCGGGTAACTCAGACAAAATGGTAGACACAGACGAGCGAGCTAAGTTCGAATACCAGCTGGCCTAGGCGGCAGTAGAAAGGGCTAAACTAGGGACGCAACTGACGAAGGCAACCGAAACACAGCATTTGGAACTCGTTAAAATAAGGACGCAGAACTCAGCATTTATCCATGAGGTAATTAGTCAACTAGAACCCTTTACAGGAGTAGTAGGAGACCTCGAGCACTTCATTAAAGGAGGGGACCCGATCCAGAGCTTGATAATGTCCCGCAAGGATAATGGAACCTTAGTAGACACAGACGTAAAACTCCTGGAAGCTTCTCTAGTTGGCCGTAATTCACGGCGTGTCTTAAATGCCATTCAAGGAGGTTTAACGCTCCCCTGGGATACCCTGAAGGTGCGATTAAAGAAATTATATGGCGGGGGAAGATGGACTCCAGAAGAGGACGTCTTTTATTTATTTAAAGGACGACGAACTCAGGGCCAGTAAGAAGGAGAATTTGCGGAAAAATTAATGGTCCTGTATAACAGGCTTACGGAGAAGATGATTGAGTCATTCGGCCAGGCGGAAGGAGCTCACAAACTGGAATTTCTGCGCAGAGTCTTGAAGGTGCAATTAAATCATTACGTGGACCGTCCAGGATCGCTCCCGAGGGACCGTGACTTCATCGGTTAGTGGAAGGTGCCGGTCCCTAGGCGAAACATTTCTGAACCTCCGCGAATTAACAGGGCGGGACTTGCGTGTAAAACTCCATGTCATAGAGAAGTTAAGGGCAGGGTATGAGTTAATCGTAGGCTGCGACGTATTACAGCGGATCGGAATCAAAGAAAATCGGCGTTGTGGAATAGGGAACCGGAAATATCAGGTCGTAGCAGGGAGCAAAAACAGAACGGGCATCAATATTGGGGCGGTTGAATGTATTAAGGATCCGTGCTAAAGTTAGTGGAACACTATGACGAATTGTTCTATAAGGAGAACGAATTTCTGCCGACGACTGGTAGAACAGTACACTGGATAAATTTAAAGTGCGAAACCACCATTTACGTTAAGGATAGGAGGCATCCACAAGCAATGAGGGATATCATCAGGGAGCAATTAGTGGACCTTCTCAAACAAGGCATCATCAGACCCAGTAATTCCCCATTCAATAACCCTTTATGGGTGGTCGAGAAGAAACCAGACAACATTTGAGACAGGTCTTCGAGAGAATACGCGAGTTCGGACTTAAATTGTCTCGCGATAAATCAAAACTCGGGTTACGCGAAATTAGGTTTTTTGGGTCACATAGTATCGTGGGACGGGGTGCGACCAGACACGGATCGTATAAAGGCCATACAAGACGCTCCGTTACCTAAAAAAACGCGCGCGGGATTCGCAGATTCCTAGGAATGGTAAATTATTACCGAAAATTCATCCCCCGTATAGCGGAGTTGACTCACCCCTTGACCGAAATATTGAAAAAAGGAAAGCGTTTTCAACTAGGACCCGAACAACTCTCGAGTATTAGACAATGCCGGGAAATTTTGACAACCCAGCAACTCTTAGCGTTCCCCGATTTCCGGAAAACATTCCGAGTCACAACGGACGCAAGCGAAGTCGCTATTGGGGCTGTCCTGTCTCAAAACTTCGAGGAAGGCGAAAAACCAATAGCATACGCAGGACGGAAGCCAAATGACGCTGAGCAAAGATATAGCGCGATTGAACGAGAGCTTTTAGCAGTAGTCTGGGCCGTAGAATATTTTCGCCCCTACGTCTACGGTAGACGGTTCGAGTTGTTTACAGACCATAAACCGTTGACCTATCTAGGAACACTTAAAGAATCATCCGCGCGGGTGTCGCGATGGAAGGAGCGGCTTACGGCATATAATTTCCATACGGTGCACAAAAAGGGAATCGAAAACGCAGTCGCCGATTGGCTCTCCAGGGATCTAGTCGTGAACGCAAACTGAGGAAGAAACGTCCCCCGCGGAACCTTTCGCGTTGAGGTATTTAAGAGAATGGGCAGAGAGCGGACCCGAAATCCCCCTAGTTAATAGTGAATCGGAGGGCAACATGACTCCGTCCGAACGATCCTCGGAGACTGATGAAATTATTAATGATAAGAAACTACAAATCATTTTTTCGATCAAAACAAGACTCGGGATACAAACGTCGTCAAGCATCTACGAGGGGCTATTGACGATTGTGGTCCGTACACCTGCAGCAATAAACGAAGAGGAACTGGCGAGGATTTTCGCGGAATTTAGTCACCCCACAAGAAGCTGCCACGTGTATGTCGGGAATAGGGTACTAGCGGACAAAATAAAGAGACTTTATAGGCAAGAAAAAATCGGAGTGGGCTATCCCCTGACTCGGTGTTTGCGTCAGGTAGAGACTATCACAGACCCAGCGGCACAAGAAACAATCGTATCCGAACACCATACAGGCAAGACGAACCACAGGGGAATTGAGGAGACCTTGCGCGCGATAAAATCTCTTTATTATTGGAAAGCTATGGGCCGTTAGGGTGCGCGATTGTATCGCTAACTGCGAAGTCTGTCAACAAGCGAAGTACGACCGCCAACCCTTGGTAGCAACACAAATTGCCACACCAACCGCGACGGAACCCTTGAGGACCATACAAATCGACATCTATTCCAACGAAGGACAATCATGGCTGACGGCGATAGATGCTTTTAGTAAACTCGCGATGGCCCATCCTATCGAAGCAAAGACGCCCGGAGCAGTATGGGAAGGCGTTTTGCAGTGGTGCGCAACGTACGGAATACCCGACGAAGTCATTTCCGATTGCGGACGAGAATTCGACAACGCCTTGATCCGCGACGAGAGTAAAATGCTGGGATTTACTTGGCGCTTAAACACTCCTCATCACATCAAGGGTTGGGGTGCCGTGGAACGCCTGCACAACACGTTGGGGGAACATCTTCGGTTACTCAAGATACGACGGAACCTTACCACATACGACGCTATGCCGGAGCGATAATCGCATATAACAATACGATTCACGCTGCAACTGGGCTATCTCCCGTGGTAATAGTTTTTAAGCAGAGACGAAGGGACAGAGGGGACCTCATCACGGCCAACAATAATAGATTAAGGGAGGATTTATTCCACGAGAGATCGCGACGGCAACAGACGTGGTCAAAGGTTAGGGAGAAAACTAATTCGGGAAAAAAACAAACTCGGGTAAACAAGGCAAGCCTCCGGTCTCGAGTTTATAAGAAAGAACCGCTATCGCTAGGAACCATCGTCTATAGGTGATTAAGAACAGCAAGAAATAAAACGGCCGCGCGATATGAGGGTCTTTATAAAGTCACCACAATTCGGGAACATAACCTGTTTACTATTAGGGATGTAAATTATCCATTCCGTTTACGCACGGTTCATCTAGAAGAACTCCGGGTACCCCACAGAGTGTCAGAACTCGAGCCGGGTGGAAGCGCTCAGACTGACACGTAGTACCAATCAAGGAATTATTTTTTGTTTGTGTTTTCTTTTTGGTTTACTTACAGGTGTAAATATTAAGTATGTTATTTATATCACATGTATATGTAAATCTCTTTTCATTTTATATATAACATTAGCATTAGGTAAAATAACTATATGTAATTCTTTTCTTTCTTGTTAGCATTAGGATAAAAAGTGTAAGTTGTTTTTAGTTACAGAACATGGGAAGTGATCATTTAAGTTATATGTTATTTATATTTATTTTTTTGTTTTATTTTAGTTCCTCTTTCTAAAAGGAACTGGAGGGAGGGAGTTAGCTGTATGTAAGATGTAAATAATAACTTATAAGATAAGAGTCGTAGTAGGATTAGTAATACCATCTCTATAAACAAACCAAATGTATATATATGTATATCTGTTCAGAAGCCACAATAAAGTCAGTTATCGTTCTATACTTGTGCCGTTCACTCTGTCACCCTAAAACCCCCCACCTTTTTTTAGTGTGTTCAGTCAGTCTAATCATAACTTAAATCTAATTATAACATATATATATATATATATATATATATATATATATATATATTAATAAATATATATATATTTTTTTTTATTATTTTTGGAGAGAAAAGATTTGACCCGGTTGGGATTCGAACCCAAGTCTCCAGTTCTCTAGCGTGGTGCCTTAACCACTAGGCCACCGAGCTCGTATCCGAACCAGGGATACACCGAGCTCGGTGGCCTAGTGGATAAGACACCACGCTAGAGAAATGGAGACTTGGGTTCGAATCCCAACCGGGTCAATCTTTTCTCTTCAAAAATAAAAAATATATTTAAAAAATATTAATAACAACTAAGAATTATTTCATATTTATATTATATATATATATATATATATATATATATATATATATATATATATATATATACATGTATATATAAGTTATAATTAGACTGAACTGACGACTTAAAAAATAGGGTAATCGGGCAAAATGACACACACGGTTACTGTATAATAACTGACTTTATTCTTATAGATCTCCATATATAAGGTTCTTATCTGTTTACTTAAACTTACAACAACCTTAATCCTGAGTCCTAATTCTATTACAATAGAGTCTATCTACACTGATAACTCCCCCCCTCAGTTCCTTCTCCAGGAGGAACTACAAAAGCAAAACAACCTAAAACAAAACCTTTCTGGTACACATTGACTTACGAGCTAATGTTTACAAAAAAAAAAAAAAAAAATTAGAAAAAATAACTGTTAGATGAGATAACTTACACGCTACTGTTTACCAAAATAAAATTAAACACACACACAAAAAAAAAATATATATATATATACATAAGTTCCATATCTACTTTCGATAATGTTGACCACAACATCCTTCTAACCTAACTCCGATACCTTTCCTTGTCCAAATCTGCCTTACTTTGGTTTAAATCCTTCCTTTCCGACCGATCACAGTATGCAGTCATTCCAAATAAACCTCCATCCAAGACCCTACCTCTCTCCTGTGGTGTTCCTCAGGGATCTTCACTTTCACCCACACTCTTTTCTGTTTACATTAATGACCTTCCCCTTTCCATCCATCACTGCCGATATCACCTTTACGCAGATGATCTCCAAATCTATTTATTCTTTCCCAATTCTGACCTACTGCAAGCTACTAGAAAAATTCAGGAAGACTTGGATCGAATCTATAACTGGGCAGTGACGAACAAATTTAATTTAAATACTGTAAAGACCAAAGCGCTTGTAATAGGTTCGAGTTACCTCCTGAAAACCATGCCTCCTATTCCCATCATTTTCCTGAGCAGTGATCCTATCAAACTCTACCCCTCAGTCAAAAATCTCGAAGTCATTTTCGATCAAACCCTATCCTGGAAAAATCATGTATCCAAAATTTCCCGTCGCACCATCCCAATCCTAAAACGTCTCAATTACGTTCGCCATCTTCTTCCTTTCGAAACCCGCAAATTACTAGTTACTTCCCTTATCCCCCCCCCCCACTTCGACTATAGCTGTGCTGTGTATCTGTGGGGCGTTTCTGGTGATCTCGAGGCCAGACTCAAAAGACTGTTTAACTGCTGCATTCGTTTTATTTTCCGGATCCCCAGGAACGCCCATGTTTCACAATTTTACGCGGAGTTGAAGTGGCTCTTTCCATCCTACCGTCGCCAGAATTTTCTGGCATCCTTTCTCTACCAAACAGTGAAATCCCAACGCCCACTTAACATTTCTCAACTCCTTCAGCTCAAATCCTCTGTTCTTACCCACCAAACCCGTTACCGCCCATCAGATTCGTACACTCCTGCTCATTGCTCCGCTGCCTTTAACAGATCATTCCTAATCCGATCCTCGTCCCTATGGAACTCCATCCCTTACACCATTCGCCACTCAAACACCCTTTCCACTTTCAAATATCACTTATTTAACTACCTACTGTCCATCCAGATCCATGAAAACTGTCATTAGCCACTTAAAGTTATATAAAATATAAAAGTTTATGTACACGAAATTTTATTTTTTTTACACAATTGGTTCACATAATGAATCATAATATTTCTGTTTCTTTTTGTAAATATTTCTAAGTTTAATCTTTATATGTTATCATTATTAATTACTATTTTATTATATTTAATAATATTTCATAACCATCTTGAGGCTCTGCAGGCCCCCTAATTGTACATTATTTTTTATTCTTAAAGGACTTAAGGTCCCAGAATAAATAAAGAACTTTTTTATTATTTATTTTTATTAAACGAGATATTGTGCGATGCCATAACTGCCAAGAACACGGCCACACAAAAAGTTAGTGCCGCCATATTCCTAGATGCGCCAGGTGTGGACAAGCTCACAAATCCGAAGAATGTACAAAGTCCCGAGAAGTCCCTGTAGTGTGTGCCTTATGTCAACAGGAGCATCCAGCTAACTACAAAGGATGCCAAACATACAAAAACCTTCGTGACAGATTCCATAGGACGCAGCCACAGAATGAAGAAGCTCATCAGACAAGAGGAAGACATCTTTCGAAAATTGCGAACGGTCATTCGTTCGTGGCTAAGGCAGTTTAAAGAAGACAGTGTAAGAAATACGATTCTCAACCCTTTCCCCCCACTGCCATTTTTTGCGGCACAGACCTTGATTGGCAGATTCATAAATTTTCATTCAAAACAGTGAATAGATTACACTCATGCATTACAAAAAAGGGGTGAAATAATTCAGTATTTTTCACTATCGGGCTCTCGGTCTATGATTTTACAAATCAATTAACTGGACTACTATACAAGTTCTATACAACTTTTGTTCCAGTGTAGTACATATTTTATAACTTTATAAGTTGAAATATTAATATTCTTTTTTAATTATGTGGCAAAAAAGGAAATTATCTTCAAGAAGTTCATTGTTGGACAAAAGGGATGTGAGTTTTGAACAATTTCAGCCGGCGTGATGCCTTCGCGAAGATTTTGATATCCGTCTGCCGGTGCGACTCCCCTTCCAAATTTTGGCTGACAGCGTTTTTTGTCATCCAGGGAGTATGCAGTTTCTTGGGTGCTTCAAATGAATCGCTTTCAAATGGTCCACACTTTTGGACTATAAAAAACGTGGATTTTGAATTTTGTTTGCCGATGTGATGCCCCCTCCTAATTTCGGCAGACAACGTTTTTTTGAACCAGGGAGTGTGCAGTTTCTTGCATTCTTGAAATAAATCATCTTCAAACCATATTTTTTAAAATATTTGCTACCCCCTTTCGGTGGTCGCCATTTTGAAACATCCCACTTTGAGTTGGCAGACAAGTGCAAATTGATAGCTGAGGGTGGACATTTTATGGCTGTAGGACTATCAGTTTTCTTCAAATGAGTCATAAAATTTGGCCTCGGCTATTGGACTATAACATCCTTGTTACATGAAAAAGAAATCAATACAGCTTTAATTACAGAAACCAGACTGACCAGTAAACAAGGTTTCAATTTATCACATTACGAAACTTACCGAACAGACCACCCTGATGGCAGAGACCATACCGGAACTGCTGTCATCATTCACCATCCCCTCTCTCGCCACGTATTTCCTTTACCAGCAAATGAATTCCTGCAACCCACAGTAGTTGTTATCAAAACCTTCTCCTTTCCCGTCACGATTGCAGCGGCTTACTGCCCCCCAAATAAACCAATTTCCACATCCCAGTTCCTCTCATTTCTTAATTCCTTAGGTCCTCCCTTTCTCCTTGGTGCTGACGTCTATGCTAAGCACCAGCAATAGGGTTCAAGAACCACCAACTCCCGTGGGCGAGCATTGCAAGCAGCACTTAATTTCCGAAGATCCAATTATATTTCTCCCGGCACTCCTACCTTTGGCCCACGGATACAAACCGAAACCCCGACCTTCTTGACTTCTTCATTCATTCAGGCTTAGGACCTCTCAATCACTCCATCGAACGACTGTATGAACCTTAGAGTATCCCTAAAAACCTTCTAAGACCTTGACAATGCAACTAATTCTTTCACAAACATAATCCAGCAAGCAGCCTGGCCTGCATCTTCACCTCGTCCCCTTCCCAAAGTTCAAACGAAAAATCCTTTACCTCAAGACCTACTGGACCTTATCCAATCTATACGCCATGCCATAGCCTTTTGGGAAAGAACCAGGCATCCAGATGATCGGAAATAATATAATTACCTTACCAAACTCCTTAAGTTACCATAATATTTTTTTAATATTAAAATCGGCACACAAGTCGATTTACCTTTTATTTTTGGAAAAAATAAAGCGAATGAATTAGTTAAAAGAACAGTAGTAAATACGACAATAATTAACCCGACCTTGACAATGAGAGACCAGCTGGTGACCGCGACCGTTCCTGCTGATACTCCCCACCACCTTCCATTAGCCCAGTCAATAAAGGTTTTGTGTCGCAACTAATTAGGGGAAAGCTGAATTTTTGCAGGGTGTTAGTATATAAAGTAGACATTATAAAAACACAAAGTCCCGACCTCAACACCGCTTGCTTTCCCCCCCACCCCTTCAGCAACATTACAAAAACAGAACTCTGGTTATATGCCGATAGCTCGAAAACTAATGATGTCATCGGGGTGTGTTTTTTTTTTTTTTATTTTACTCCTAACAATATTACAAACAAATTATGTTATATACAATTTTTACGTAGATACCTTAGTTTCGCCGTAATACTTAATCATATACAGAAAACTGTCACTACAAAAAACAAAAAGTAACTTCAACAAATTATAGATTTTTATCATTACATCTTGGGAAAAAATGTGTTAAGCAAAAGTTATAGATAATATGATTGGCTTTAAGATGATATGTCTTATAACGCATAACATTAAAACGATAGCTTCATATAGAGCGTTGAAAGAATAGTGGGCACCGCGCTGCCGGTCCTAGTATGGCCGTGCTGATCTACTGCACATACTGCTGTTCATGATCATAAATAGTCATTCAGTTGAAATGGGAGAACCAATGTAATAACATCTATTTGTAGATTTTTTTTTTAATTGATTTTTTTTTTTTTGCTATAAAGGTTAATAATTCACTTGTATCACTGATACAGTACAGAAATTAGTATCAAAGATTTAACCCCAAAAATAAACAGATCTGACTGCTGAAAATTGTTCGACACCCTTAGCTCTAATTGTGATAAAAAGTCTTCCTCAAAATATCTTCGGGTTTAGGGAAGAGAGGGGGTGAAATTCGTATGATGTTAGCTGTCTGATCTCGGAGCTCGGAAAACGTTAATTTTGGCCCATAGATACATAAAAAAAAAAACAAATCAAATTTGCAAAGAATTTTATTTTATTTCTTTCTTAACCAAATAATAATTTTAGAGCTAGGAGGGAGGGAAAAATAGAAGATTTTTTACTTGAAATAAGTCGCAGTTCTCCGGAATAACACGTTTGTCGGTACTCATTTGGCTATAACTCCGAAGCTATCAGTTCGATTCAAATTCCTCTTTTTTAATCTGAAAGCTGGTTAAATTTACTATTAGACCTAATATATCAAATTTCGATAAAATTCCGAAAAACAACTTCGGCAGAACACTGAAAACTTTGACTGTTATGAAATTCTCGGTTTTTTTTTTTTTTTCACATTTATCGCTGTAACTCAGGAAATAATTCTTCGATTCGAAATGTATTTGTTCCATCTAAAAGCTGGTTAAATTTACTATTAGACCTAATGTATTTAATTCCAATCCAATTCCGTGAAGTACCCACACAAAAACGCTAAATGTGTATGTTTTGGCAAAATGTGACGATTGGGACGTTGGCATTTTCAAAGGGCTGCCATAAGTATTTTACGAAATTCAATCAAAATTTAATATATAGGATGTGATAGCAAATTTAATCAGCTTTGAGATCAAAAAAATATATTTTGAATCGGACAAATATGTTTGGTGTTAAAGCGATAAATGTCCCAAAAAAAAAAACGTGAATTCCAAAACAGTACGGGGTACTTAGCGTGCTGACATGGGTGTTTACGAGACTTGAACAAAATTTCATAAATAGAGTTTTATGTTAAACATAACTAGCTTTTAGATGAAAAAAGAAAATTTTGAATCGGACAAATAGTTTTTGAATTATAGAGGTAAATACGTATAAAAAAAAAAAAATTATAACAGTAAGGATTTCTCAGTGTTCTGACATGGGATTTTTACGGGACTTTATCAGCATTTTATATATAAGGTCTTATAGTAAATTTAATTGGTTTCTAGATGAAAAAAATTTATTTCGAATCACACAAATAGTTTTTGAGTTATAGCGATAAATGTTTCGAAAAAAAAAACGTGAATTCCAAAACAGTACGGGGTACTTAGCGTGCTGGCATGGGTTTTTACGGAACTTTATCAAAAATTCATATAAATTGCCTTATAGTAAATGTCACCAGCTTTTAGATGAAAAAAGGAAATTTTGAATAGGACAAATAGTTTTGGAGTTATAGCGATAAATATGCCGAAAAAAACGAGGATTTCATAACAGTACGTTTTTCTCAACATATTGCTGTGGGTGTTTTACGGGGCTTGATGAAAATTTAATACATGAGTTCTTATAGTAAATTTAACCAGCTTTCAGATTAAAAAAGAAAAATTTGAATCGAACTGATAGTTTCGGAGTTATAGCTAAATGATACCGACAAATGCGTTTTCGCGGAGAAGTGTGACTTACGGAACTTGGCAAATTATTGAATGGCCTGTGGTAGCCAAACCGCTGAACCGATTTTAATGTTATAAAATTGGGTAAGTTTTAAAAATAGTGTGTTTTTTGCCCTCCAAAAATTTCTCCCTGTCTAATTTAGTCACATTTTTGATATTTCATTCTCACGACCAGTTCGGACCGTACAAAACATAAAACCTAATATTCTGTATTTTCAATTTGACTGGGGTTATGAGTCATAGTATGCATGGCATACCTTGACTTATAAGTCTGAGTGCTTGTTTGTTTACTATTACGCTTTTCTATTCCACATTTATTTACCACAAAACTAAATTAGCTTTTTATGCTTTGACATTGTTTCGTAGATTATCAGTGATACAAGCGAACTATAAACTTTTATTGCAAATAATTGCACTTTAGAAGTAATAACCAAAAATAAACGATATTACATTGTTTCTCCATTTCAACTGAATAACTACTCACGATCATGAGCAGCAGTATATGCAGTAGTGCACCTCAACACGGCCCAGCTAGGACCGGCGGCGCGGTGTCGACTACTCTTCCAACGCTCTCTAAGAAGCCATCATTTAAACGGTATGCATTTGTTTTTTTTTTATTATTAGAATTAAAATAAAAAAAAAAAAAGAACACCCCGATAATCGTCAAAATGTGACGATTTGACATGTTCAACGGGCTTCTATAGGTGTTTCATGGAATTCAATCAAAATTATTATATATATGGTCTTATAGAAAATTTAAACAGCTTTCAGTTGAAAAAAAAAGATTTTGAATCGGAGAAGTAGTTCTGGAGTTAGTGTGATAAATGCGCCGAAAAATACGTGTTTTTCAGAACAGTACGGGTTTCTCAATATTCTGCTGTGGGTGTTTTACGGGACTAGATCAAAATTAATTATTTGAGTTATTATAGTAAATTTAACCAGCTTTCATATGAAAAAAAAGAAATTTGAATCGAACAAATAGTTTCGGAGTTATAGCCAAATGAGTACCGACAAACGTGTTATTCCGGAGAACTGTGACTTACATCAAGTAAAAAATCTTATATTTTTTCCCTCTCCCATAGCTTTAAAATTATGATATGGGAAAGGGAGGAATAAAATGACACTTTTTGCAAATTTTCTTTGCTTTTTTATGTATTTATGTGCTAAAAGTAACGTTTTCTGAGTTCCGAGATCAGGCAGCTAACAACATACGACTTTCACCCCCTCTCTTTCCTTAACCCGAAGATATTTTGAGGAAGACGTTTTATCACATTTAGAGCTAAGGGTGGTGAACAATATCCAGCTGTCAGATCTTTTGATTTTTGGTGTTGAATCTTCGATGCTAAATTTTGTACTATATCAGTGATACAAGTAAACTATAAACTATTGTAGCAAAAAAAAAATGCACTTTGGAAGTTACAACCTAAAAATAAACGTTATTACATAGTTGCTGGATTTCATCTAAATGACTATTCATGATCATGAACAGCAGTATACGCGTTTGTCCACCTCAGCACGGCCCTGCAAGGACCGGCGCACCGGTGTCCACTACTCTTTCAACGCTCTCTATGAAGCCATCGTTTTAATTTTATGCGTTGTGAGACACATCATTTTAAAGCTAATTATATTATCTATAAGTTTTGTTTAACACTTTTCTTCCTAAAACGTAATGATAAAAATCTATAATTTGTTGAAATTACTTTTTTTTTTTTTATAGTGACAGTTTTCGGTATATGATTAAGTATTACGGCGAAACTAAGCTATCTACATAAAAAGTGTATATAACATAACTTGTTTGTAATATTATTAGGAGTAAAATAAAAAAAAAAAGAACACTCCGATAGCATAATTAGGTTTCGAGCTGTCGGCATATAACCAGAGTTCCGTACTTCTAATGTTGCTGAAGGGGTGGGGGAAAAAGCAAGAGGGGTGGGGGTCGGGACTTTGTGTGTTTTTAGTGTATACTTTATTTACTAACACCCTGCAAAAATTCAGCTTTCCCCTAATTAGTTGCGACAAAGGCTAATTTCTTGCCTTCATTGACTGGGCTACTACTCTTTCAACCCTCTCTACCATGACATCTTTTGAACGATATGCGTTATGAGACACTTTGGGTTGTTTTATAAATATGAAGAAATGAAATAAATAAAATAATAATAATGATAATAATTCAATGATAATAATAATAAACAGATAAAAACCAAAGGGCGTTGGCGACCTCTGCAGTTTTATGCTCTAACAAAACTCAACAAACAAACAACAAAAAGGTGGTAGGTCCTAAAAATGGAGATGAGGCACCAGAAATTAAGGACAGCATCGCTAAAAGGTCTGCCATGTTCAGAAACCTCTGAAATTAAAACAATATGAAATGATAATATGTAAAACGCGAAATTAGATAAAACGGTTATTGAATTTCTGGACTTTTTAAACAAAATTAATGCCGAAGTTCCAAGCCCACAGCACCCGGAAATTGTATTCCATAAGTTAAGAAAAGAAACTAATGTAGCTGGCAAGAGCACTAGTAAAACATCAAATCCGCAAAGAGCAAATAAAGCAAAATGTGAACAGTATAAACAGTATAAAATAAAGAACAGTATCAACAATATGAGGTTGCCCAGTACAATTGTTACAATCGGAGAAAGAAGGTTGTCCATACAATAAAGAATGCCGATGGCTATTAGCAATGCCTCTTAAAGGTCAGCGAAATTGATGCCAATTTTAGAAACTTCTTTAAGCAAGTAAACTCCTGAGATGCGTGAGACCGTGAGATGAGACCGCCCTCCTATCCACAAACATGATCAAGATAACTGTTGGAGTCCATTCCACTAGCCAGATCAATATACTGTGAAATGTTCCCCAAAGCGGCGCTCGGTCTCCTTCACTGTTCAATCAATCAATTGATCATCTTTACCAATGCTATGAATACAAGTTGAGAGATGACCAGATTGTGTGGTCCTCACAGAATTTGCAGATGATCAAGCTGTTTCTGGACGTGACAAGTGTGCTGCGCGGTGAATTGTAGATAGCACCCAAAGGATACTGACTGAGATTGGTCTGGCTATAAATCCACGGAAAAGAATGGGCATTGTGTTGGATAGGGGTGAGCTACAAGCAACGACGCTCTCTCTCGAGAATGGAGAAATCATCTATATGGCAAAGAAAGATAACGCCATTAAATACTTAGGATGCATATTCTCGGGAGAGCTAAGGTTTAATGAAGAATCGGTGGAAATGCTCAATCAAACCTTTGACAAATTAGTCACCTCTTGTTAGCTCAAACCGGAACAATAGCTCAATTTTGATAATCAATATGTGTTTTGTTAGGAATAATTAAATTCTTAGCTCGTACTAAGATCACGTTTTTTCAACACTAGCCACATGCTACATTCTAACTAACAACAACCAAGCATACAAGGGAGGTTGCAACAGTGTAGCCACCCTATAACAGTACAATATCCAAACAATATGTGTTCCTGGGACTGACATGTCCTCTTTAGACTGAACACCTTACATAACTTAGTCCTGCGTTATGTAATAATCCGCAGGAGCATTAAGGCCATCATCGGACGGAGATACCGCGAATAAGATCTGATCTGTTGTCAACGTCCGGCTCCTTTAAAGCCGACTGTCCATTGCGCAGCGACTGTCTAACATTCCGGACGCTCCGTTCTAATCCACTATGATACTGAGATCGCTGAACGTACAGAAAGACTGGGTGTGGATCATAGCCACCGAAGCGGAAGAGCTCTACTAGGGTCGCTAAGAGAAACTGCTTTCAAATAATGGGTGAATTGCAGGTGGCAGGACGTTGGTATTCGTCATTTAAGGGAAACCCCAAAAGCCAAGAGATATATTTGTGAAAAGCAAATACTTTAGGGGTGTGAATGGCCAAAGCCATAAACTCAATATTAACTATGCACCCCAGCGTGGAATCCCAGCCAGCGGACAGATAAGAAAGGTTGGATCCCTTTCCTCCAAGATAGTCCAAAACACCTTCCCATCCCAAGTGCTGGGAAAATGTCCCAACAACTCAATCCTGATCACACGTCATCACCACAGGGTCTACAAAGAATTAACGAGACTCCTCTATAATAAAGACTTTACCTGATTTGACGAGGTTTACTGTATTGATACAAACGAATTAACGAAATATGCAGACGTCGCATTTCCGAAGGACCGACGGACAGCCCTTATCCTGGATCCGACTGTAAGATATGAAAATAATTCTTCATCAATCAAGTGAAGTAGAATGGAAAAAAAATGGAAATATATGAAAATTGAATCCCTTTCCTTGGGATCCAAGGAATGTAATGCGTCATATAGAGCCTCTCCATCCCAACTCCACTCTCACCTCATAAAATAGACCCTGTTAAGCTGAGCAACTCTGATCGAGGTTGTGGTAGCCAACCTTATCAGAGGTTCTCTGCTAAATTATGAGGCCATCAACGAAAGAATTTGCAAAATCAGGCTTAAAGGAAAATTTAGGGATATGACCATATTATCGGTTCATGCACCTACTGAAGAAAAAACTGAGGAGGAGGAAGAATATTTTTACGATAAGCTGATCACAGTTACAGTTGATTACAGCCAAGTCACTCCAAGGTATGATACTGTTATTATTCTAGGAGACTTTAATGACAAAATTGGAATGCAAGATTATCTCCGTAATGTTGCTGGAAAGTACTACCTGTATGATGTAACTAGTGATAACGGACAACGCTTGGCGGATTTTGCTGCAGCTTGTAATTTTAAGATTAAAAGCACCTTTTGTTTCAGCAAAAACGCAAACATTTTGGCACATGTAATATTCCAGGTGTGTAGTGTCAATCAAATAGGATCTGTAGAGGCCCTAACTGTGATTCTGACCACTTTCTTCAGACAGCTTTCTTTAGGCGAAAATTGGCATCTGTTCAAAGAGGCAATAGAATAAAGAGAAAAAGGTGGAATACTGAAAAATTAAACTTAAAGGAACATAATGAACGGTTTAGGGGGTCACCTGTGGTGTAGTGGTTAGCATAGCAACCTACTAAACCCAAGATCGCGGGTTCGCAGCCCGGCAGATGACCTTAGGATTTTTTAAAAGGGAGTAAAAAATCCTCAGCTATGCCGTCCTTCGGAAGGGACGTAAAATGGGGGTCCCAAACCTGTGCGATGTCAGGTACTCGTTAAAGATCCCTATCCTAATTATACCTGGATAGGCAAAATTTAGGACTCCCACAGTAGCATCGTCCGATTAGCCATAGCAGCATAAAGTGACGTAAAACGAAATAAACAAATGAACGGTTTAAAGAAACCCTAAAGAATAAGCTTAAAAACAGTGTTGAGACCGATGACGTCACTAAAGAATGGAATGCCATAAAGACAGATATAGAAGAGACCGCTGATCAAGTATTAGGAATAAAGATCCTCATAAGAAATAGTGAGTAGTTTGAAGTAGAGTGTGACAGCGCTATGAACTTAAAGAATAATTACAGACAAAAAATGTTGCAAAGAGATTCCAAAAGCAACCGAGAAAAATACCTTAGTAGTAGAAGGAAAGCGTCCAAATTTTGCAGAATTAAAAAGAAAGCATGGCTAAGGAGAATGATTGAATCTATGGAAGAAATGAAGGAGTGTAACGAAGAACGGAAAGTTTACAATTCGGTCAAAAAAATGAGGAATGGCTTTCAGCCTAAGATGAATATCTGTCGTAGAAAAAGGATGGAGTAATGATTTGTGAAGAACAAATGATTTTGACTAGACGGGCTGAATATTTTGAAGATATCTTGAATGTCAAAATTCAAAATAACGAACTGTTGATTAATAACGATTCCTTGAACATAGAATCAGGACAGTGTCTTCCCCTGATCACGAATCTGCTTCATATGAGGAATTTTCGGACGCAGTGGATCTTTTAAAAAATAATAGGGTACCTGGCGAGGAAAACTTCCTAGCTGAAATTTTTAAGTTTGGCGGTGAATATCTAAATATAAATAAAACTTATAACCTAATTTTTGAAATATGGAATATTGAAAGTATGCCTGAAGACTGGTGTTCGGGACTAATAATACCAATGTTAAAAAAAGGAGACTATTTGTCAAAACTACCGGGGTATAACTCTATTAAATGTTGTATACAAAATATTAGCAAATATTCTGACGGCAAGACTTAAGCATTATTCTGCGCGAATTTTAACAGATTACCAGTATGGATTTAGACCAAATAGAGGTACATGTGACCAAACCAAATATTTACTTTAAGACAAATAATTGAAAATTCTTCTGTATCTGTTATGAGCTGAACAATAATGTTCACATGTTGTTAATCGACTTTAAACAAGCCTCTGATCGGGTCAACAGAACCCAACTATTTAAGGCCTTGTTACATTAAAAAAAAAAAAAAAATAGGTAGGAAAAAAATTTAAAAAGTGGTTAGGTGATTAGGGAAAAGGAAAAATGAAAGATATATTTCCTGATTAATTGTTCCTTATTTATGTTTAGTATTTTATTATTGTATTAAGTTAACGAAAAACAATAACATATGAACTATTTTGTATTATTATTATTTGTTAAAATGTTTTAAGTGAGCAGGATGTACACTTTATTTATGTGTAAGTTCGAATAAAACAGTGAAAAGTGAGATATACAATTTGTAGTGAGGGGGGCCGCCCGGAGCTACTGGCGTAGCGAGAGGGGGTCGACAAGAAAAGACAAGGGGAGAGATAAGAGGTTGGCCGGCTAGGTCAGGTGTGTGTGTGTGTGTGTGTGTGTGTGTGTGTGTGTGTGTGTGTGTGTGTGGGGGTGACTTGTGGTGACCGATTTTTCGGAGAAAAACGGTGTTCTTGGACGATTTTCTTCATTTAATACCCGCGGGTTAAGAAATGAAAAATCCGAAAGGAAATTGGGGCCAGGATACCAACATTCACCAGGGAACTTCACTCAATAGAGCCGAAACCACCTTCAGGATAGTAAATACTTGTATATATTAGTTTATATTTTGTTTATTAAGGAGTATAATTTCAAATTTTTATTCTTACACCAGCTAGTAGTTAATTTTGTTTTATTTTTGTTTCAATAAATTTGTATTCTTTTTTTGTGTGTGTTTTTATCTTAAATTATCTTTTGTTCTCTTTTTCCTTACTTTTTTAGATATATTTTTAAAGATAAAATGTTAGGGGGATCACTAGTAAAGCTCTCTATGTAAAAATATAATTGGCTAACTGACATAAGTACCAATGTAAGATACATAGTTAGCAGTAGGTAGCATAGCTGAAGGGTTTAGTATAGGACTCCAAGATAGTAGACCCCCGTTCGAATCTCACTATAACAAAATTTTTTTTTGTTATTTTTTTTATAAATGATTTTTAATTTATAGTTTAATCCCTTTATTATTAAGTTAAGATTATTTGCCACTTTTAATTATAATTAATAGAAAATAATTAATTTAGCTGGTGATGTTTATCCTTTATGCAAATTTTTTTATTGTTATATTTTTGAACCCTGGCCGTCTCCTCTGAGCTGGGCACGGTAATGTTACAAACATTTTAGGTAACAGCCTTAAAAGATTTTAGTATAACTATAATATAAAACTAATTAATTTGATTAAGATGACCATGTTCCGTGCCCAGACCAGTGTACTTCTTGGCATCCGCATTAGCAGAAAGGTGCAGTTGAACTCTGACGTAACACAAGGAGATGCACTCTCAGCACTCCTCTTTAATTAAGTGCTACATAAAGCTATTGGATCCATTGATCTAATGGTTCTTCAGCATGCAGCACGTATCAGATTTTTGGTTATGCAGATGACATTGTAGTCCTAGCAAAAAGTGAAAAAGTTTTAAGAAAGTTATTACTAAGTTAGACCGTGAAAGTAAAAGAGTGGGAATCGAAACTAATGAGTCTAAGACGAAATATTTAGTAATGTCAACTTCTGAATCAAGAAGAAGACCGCATACCTTTAAATACAGTAATTATAACTTTGAAGCGGTTGATAATTTCATATACCTGGGTACTGATATTATTTCTGCTAATAAGATCAGTGATGAGATCAAGAAAAGAATAATGAACGGCAATAAAGCTTACTTTGGTTTCGCAGACGTGATAAAATCGACTCTACTCTCGAAATGCACCAAATTAATATGTATAAATTGTTAATTGGGCCCATGGTATGTTACGGTGCAGAAGCGCGGACACTCAAGAAAGTTGACCATCATGCTCTTTGAGTCTTTGAGAGGATGATAATGAGGCGGTTATATGGTCCAATTTTGCGAACAAGGCGCTCGGCGCATAAGGAGTAATCAAGAACTGGACGAAGTAACCTAACATCATGCTGATATTGTACGGTGTACAAAATCAAAAAGAATAAGCTGGCTTGCACAGGTCGAAAGGATGACCAGTGATTGAATGGTTAAGTGGATTATGGGAGAAAGCTTTCCAGGGAAAAGAAAGAGAAGACACACTAGAAAATGCTGGCTAAAGGATTTTGAGAATGACTTAAGAGTACTTGGAGTTACCAATTGGAGGAATAAGTCTCTGGATAGGGGCGCAGAATTGTACGAGCGACCAAGGTCCACCCTGGACTGTAGCGCTAAGAAAGAAGTATCCTTTTCCTTAAAGAGAAATTTCGCGAGACATTTGTAATTAGAGATTTCTACGAGAAAGGTTTATGGTTTGGGTCTCGCGGAGTTATACCTAGCAAAACAAGGAGCTTCTTGGAGGACCTTGGTGTGGATGCGAGGGATATAGCGTTAATGGCCGAAAAATAATCTTGCACACCCGGTGGGGTCATTTAATGTTAAATCAACCAATTTTACATTAGATTTGGACCTCTACCTCTCCGATTTTTATGATTTTTGTATAGAATTTGTACCTACCAAGATTAGTTAAAATGCAAAGTGTTACACTTTTCTGACTTTTGGTTTTTGAGGCAAAAGCTTTGATAAATCCAAAAAACTACTGATTTCGGTCTTCACTCATTCTATTCACAATTACGTCATCAAAAAACTATTTCACCAAGAGAGCTCAAATTTGCGGCATTCTTTTTTGTTTGAAATGCCCTTTAATTTGATATCTCTCTATATATATTTTCTGTAAATTTCGATTTTTTTCGATACGTCCAAAAACGGTTTTTGAAATTCCCAAGTACAACCCCTTCGATTTTTTCGAAAAAAAATATATATGATTTATACTACAACTGACTACATGCGGGAAAAATTTCAGAATGGGATAGGAATGGATTATCGTTAAAAAACAAAAACAAAACAAACAAACATATTTTGCCTTTTCTTTTAAAAGACAGGAGAAAATTTTCAATGGACATAGCGGCGGAGTGTCTCCTCCCAACAGTTTGTTATTAGAGCCGCGAAAAATATTTTGCTACTAACATTTATATATTTTACGCAAAAGTGACAATATCAACATGTTCTATATAATCTTTTAATATATTTTTCCAAAGCCAGGGAAGAGAACTTAATCCCATCAGCACTTGCTTGTGGGTAGAAGAATGAACGCGATTAACCTTTTGGATGAATAGACTACGCAATACAAGTAGTTCTTATGTCGCTTAATATAGCTCAACTACCAAGAAATAAGCTACTGTCACCAAACCTGAAGAGAAATGTTCTAAATCCGTTGGTGTATACATCCCTTTATTGTGTATTACAAAAAGGAGGAGAAATTGAAAAATCTTCAATAAGTCTTTTTTGTAGAATGCTAGGAGCATAATACAGTTGCCTTCTGTTTTCCAGAAGAAACTTCTGTAAATTTGAAAAAAAAAAAAAAAAAAAAAAAAAGCTTTTTTCTCTTAATAAAACACACACACTTCTTTGAGGATAATGCCGCTTAATATAAGAATAGGAACTTCTGTAATTTATGTTTGCATGATGAAGATTTTAAAGTTGATGCCGAGTGGCAGTTCTTCGTAACATCTCAGGGTAAAAGTGCATGTGATGGTCTAGGTGGAACTGTTAAACGTTTCGCTTCTAAGGGCAGCCTACAAAGGCCATATCATCGACAGATCTTAACATGACAGCAATATGATTCTACAACTAAGAATATAGGAAGCATTGGCTTTTAGTTCTGTACTACAGAACATTATGAAGAGGTTAAAAAAGTGTTATTTCCTCAGCTTTGTCATTCAGAAGCAATTGTAGGGGCACAAAAGTTTCAATCGTTTCTACTATTCTCAGAAAATAAAATTAATGACAAACCATATTATTTCAGCCAAGATGAATCCCTTCAATATGTGACAACAGTGTACCAAATAACACTAACTGATTCGGAACATATCTCTTCAGGTTTTGTGACAGTCGCTTATGAAAACTCGTGGTAGTATATATTGAGTATATTGAGAATAGAGATATATTGAGGTGGGGGAGGGGGGATGGCCCACTTAAGCCTGTCGGCTAAAGAAAAAATAACATGGAACATGTTTTAGAGGTTGCCCCTTTGACCATCGATGCTCATATATTTACTATATTTATTTTTTTTTTTTTTTTTTCGCTTACCTGTCTGTAGAAGATAAATTTTCAAAATAAATGGCTTAATCCAGCAGACCGCTTCTGAGGAGGACATAGCCGAAGAATTTGCCCGACACCTCTCCAGTATATGTGTTCCTCATCCTGATTCTAACTCCATAACTCATAAGAAGATCCATGAATTTCTTAATTAGCTGATTCCTCTATCCTTACCTTCTAACGCAATTAACCCCTCTGAGGTCAAATTCTTTTTAAGAAAATTAAAAACTCGTAAATCCCCCGGATATGATCTTCTTATCTCACAGATTCTATGACAACTTCCACATAAAGCAGTCACATTCCTTACCTACCAATACAATTGTATCCTCCAGACAACCTATTCCCCTTAGCAATGGAAATATTCTATCATTATCCTTTTCGTTCCAACCCTTCCAACAATTCGTCGTCATACAGGCCGATCAGCCTTCTTCCTATACTTTCAAATATTTTTGAAAAACTTCTGCTTAAATGCATTCTACCCTTCCTTGAATCCCAAAATATTCCCTCACAGCAGTTTAGATTCCGCTCTAAGCATTCCACTGCCAACAAGGTCTTAGAGTAGTAGAGTAGATCCTCTGCACTTGAAAGCAAAGAATATTGCTCCAGCGCATTTCTGAGATCAAATCTAACATATTTTTTATTTAAAGTATTTACACTTTTGCCAACGGCTTACCAAGTTTTCTATCCCAGATTTGAAAAACGTTGAGTCGCGTGATGAAAAGAATTCAGAAAATGCATTTTAAATGTCTTAATCATTGGTAAACAATGTTCCTCGCAAAAAGTTGTCCAAACTCAAAAAAAAGTGGTAGTCTGTAGTCTGTAGCCCAACTCCTTTAATTTATTCAATGTCTATTGAAACATGAGGTCAGGCGTTATCATGAAGGAGAATAGGTCCTTTCCTGTTTACCAGTACCGGCTGTTGCTTGATCAAATTTTAATGCATTTGGTCAATTTCTTGGCAGTATGACGTTCAATCAATTGTTTTCCCTTTGGTAGAAAAGAAAAATGAATGACCCCGGCCAGTAGGTACAGTAACCATTAACTTTTTCAAATGAAGATTCTGTTTTGGCATGTGCCCAGGAGGCTGATCGGCATCTAACCATTGACCAGATCGGCGTCGATCGTCATACATGATCCACTTTTCGTCACAAGTTATTAAGCGGCCGAGAAATGGTGCGTTTCTTTGACGGGCAAGCAAAGAAACACACGTCTCTAGACGTTTTAACTGCTGACGTTCGTTGAGCTCGTGTGGGACCCAGGAATCGAGCTTTTTTGCCTTTCCGATCAATTTTAAATGCCTGGAAACTATCGTACGGATTGTGCCTAGCTCTGACGCTTATTCTCTGACTGTTTTATGAGGGTCTTCTTACACAGCATTCTTAAGATCTACGTCCTCTATTGATGTTTGAGGCCGTCCACGGGGCAGATTGGGGCAGTATCACCAGAGGAAAATTTAATTTTGTAAATCAACGACGGATGGTTCTTTCATTAGCACTTCATTCACCTAACGCATGATTAATATTTCTTGCTGTCTGGGTAGCGGAATGACCGAGTTTGTACTCATAAAAAAAAAAAAAATCGTTTGGAAATCGCGTGTTTCTATGGCCACGGTTAAAATTTTACTAAACTGTATGCCTAGATGGGAAAAAAAACAAACACAGTTTGCAAATAGAGGATTAACAAGTGCTTATTATAGATAGTAAATATTTTGCTAGGAATCGACAGGCAACGCTTTAATCCTCTATAAAGATTAAGATTTAAAAAATCAGACATTACATGTGTGACAACCCAATAAAAACTGTCATTAGGTGCTCTGTTAAGTTATCCGAAAAGACGATTATGTCATGCATGAATACAAGGAGGTTTGGTACGCTGGCGAATATTAAGTTCATGGCTCTTTGAAATGTAGGTGGAGCGTTTTTCAAACCAAAGAGCATACGTAGAAACTGGTAGAGTCCATTTTCAGTGCTAAAGGCAGTTTTTGGTATTGAACTAGGGTCTAATTCTCGAGGCTCTACCTATTTTGCCTAACAAGACTTCTTCTATATTTGGGAAGGGGAATTTGAAGTCTATAGTCTTTCCGTTATGTTTTCTGTAGTACATGACTAATCGAACATATCCTTTTGCAGAGGCGTTTAATTTTATGGGTACGATCTCAATGGGTGAATTACAAGAAGGAGAAGTAGACGCTCGACCATTTTATTTTTTAATAGTTTTCTATTTCTATATATTCATTGAAAATTTGAGGATAGCAGTAATATCGAGTATATACGGGATCTTAATCTCTTGTTTTAATTACGGTAAAAAGTTTATTAATCGAAGATATAAGGTGAACAAATTTACTTCGAGTTATCGAAAGAAAGAGTTTTCACAAAAAATATTTTTTCGAGTTATCGAGATTTTCAAATAATATATACTTGTAATATATACAATACAGCACAATAAAATGCATATAATAGTAAAGGAAAGCGGAGAAAAAGAAAATTAATTTATCAGAGTTAGAAGATGAATTAGAGCAGGGGTTCCCAACCGGTGGAACGCGTACCACTGGTGATACGCGGGAACATTTCAGGTGGTAAGCGTGAGTGAGTGGCGGCCTCGGGGGTGAGGCGATGAGAGCTGTCTTACCCTTCTTCCCCTCACTTCCATTCTTCCGCCTCACAATATTGCCAGTGATTGTGCAGTATTTATGTGTTGTTGTAATAGTTCGTTGTGGGGGATGTAATAATAAATTGTGATTTCGTATAGGAAAACTGAACTATGAAACGATTTCTGACGTCCTCTTCTACTTCAAAGGATTGTGCTAAAAAATCTAAAACACCGGCCAATCGTAAATACGATAAAAGCTACTTACAGTACGGTTTTAGAGTGAAGCCAGGGACTGAAACCAGTGATATTCTTATTCCTCCTCAATTTTTTTTGTATGTCTTGAAACACTTTCAAACCAAAGCATGAAACCTTTTTTATTGATGCGACACCAAAATACTAAGGACCCTGATTTGATTAGTAAGCCCATTGAATTTTTTAAAAGAAAATATAATTATTTTAAGAAAGAAACCCAATGTTTAGCAAAGTTTGTCAATACCAATATTAACTTGTTAAAGGCGTCATACCTTGCTAGTTTAAGATTGCAAAAGATGGAAAGCCTCACACAATCGGTGAGACGCTTTTACTGGCGGCTTTTACTGTGGATAAGGTCCAAGCTGTGTTAGGAGAAAAGACAGCCAAAGAAATTAAAAAAATACCATTGTCAAATAACACAGTAAAGAGACGAATTTTCAATATGTCTAATAATATTGAAGAACAACAGGCTTTGAAACTCCAAGAATGCGCTTATTTTGCACCTTAAGTTGACGAAAGCACCGATGTTACAAACATGGCGCAGCTACTTGTTTTCGAGCGATTTGATTATAAAGAAGAGGTGATAAAAGAGTTTTTGTTCTGCAAACCACTTAAATCAAATACCACAGCGGAACTCATTTTTAAGGTATTGAAAGTAGGTATTCTCTGGTCTAAGTGTATTGACTTGTGTACAGATGGGGCAAAAGCTATGTCAGGTAGATTGACAGGGCTAGCAGCAAAAATAAAGGAGTTGCTCCTGAATGCAAAAGTACGCATAGTGTCATCCATCGAAAAGCATTAGCTGCTAAAGGTATGCCGTAAAATCTTAACTCCGTTCTATCAGATGCTGTGAAAGTTACTAACTTCATAAAGGGCAGGGCTCTAAACACAAGATTATTCTCCTTGATGTGTGAAGAAATGGGTGGCAAGTCTTTACTCCTGCATACAGAAGTGAGGTGGTTATCTCGGTGGAAAATTTTGAACCGTCTGTTTGAACCGAGATCAGAAGTTTTTATGTTTCTGAGTGAAAAAAAAAATCATGACATGATACAATTGTTTGCTGATGAAGAATGGTTGTCAAGATTGGCTTATCTAGCCGACATTTTTGACAAACTCAACACACTGAACTTGGGACTTCAGGGACTAAACACAACAGCCTTCACATCCTCTGACAAAATAAACTCCTTCAAAAGAAAGTTTGTCCTGTTTTGTTCACAAATAAAACAGGAGAATTTATCTGCATTTCCCACTCTATCATCATTTTTTGAAGAAAATAAAATATCTCCAATGCCAGATGTGGTTGCAGATATTATCGTTCACTTGGAAGGCCTTCAAAAAAGCTTTAGGAAGTATTTCTAGGAAGATTATTCCAAAGTGGACTGGATCAGAAATCCTTTTTCGGGAACCTCACCAAATTAATTGGAACTAAAAGAAAGATCTTACAGAAGATAGTTCCATGAAAGATTATTTTAAAGAGAAATCTTTAATTAACTTCTGGATCGGATGTAAAACCGAGTACCCTATGATCTTCCGGCAAGCTCTGCTATTTTTGATGCCATTTGTTACGACTTACTTGTGTGAGAGTGGATTTTCTGACCTCTTGTACATAAAATATAAACATAGAACCAGAATAAGTGTTGAAGAGGACATAAGAGTGAAAATAAGTTCCATTACCTCTTATGTTGATATTTTAATCGCAGGCAAACAACAACAAGTTTCGCACTAAAGACTATAAAAGTATAATTTGTATGATGATTTTTTTTTTTTTTTTTTTTTTTACTGAGTTTGAACTAATTTTTTATTTGTATGTTTTTAGACCTATAGGTAATAAATAAAACTGTAAATTAATACCATTTTAATCTTTTTATTTCTCCTTTATTATAAGCATGTCACGAATCAACAAATACCTAACCATTAAATATGAAGTTTTCGCAGGAATTTAATTCAAAAAGCCTTTGAAAACTTTTAGAAATGTAAATATTATACGTTTATTAAAATATTTAGGTCTCGTGGTACGCCAAAATTTCTCAAAAAGTCAACGCAGGTGCAAAAAGGTTGGGAACCCCTGAATTAGAGGATCTAGCTCAAGAAATGAAAGAGACGAGGAATGGTTCAGAAAGTCCAGAAAATTTTAATTTATTTAAAACAAGTTTGTCGCGATTAAATAGTATAAACAATTTAAGGGATGTTTGAAAGAAGCAAAATCGATTGCTAAAATTCTAGAAGATGAATCAATTTCGCAATTTGGTACTCTAAGATCCGATACTAGAACCTTTAGTACAAATCATTATCTTTTGGAGTTGTCATGGAAACATCTGTTACTAACCAATCTGTAAAAAATCGAAATCATCTGGGGTTAGGATCACAGATTAAATTGTCCACTATAAATCTACCCACATTAGATGGCAAAATTTCAGCCTGGGTCTTTCAAAGATACAGTCTTGACATTAATTCATAATAATGTAAATTTAAGTGAAATTCAAAAATTTCATTATCTGAAGTCGGCTTTAAAATGTTTAGCACTTCTATCCATTACAGCAATTTTGACAATTTCTGATGGTTATCAACAAGCCTGAGCCGCTCTGGTACAAAACTATGATAAAAGAATCCAAACCCCAAATTATGTCATCAATATTTTTAACTCTAGTCTGTTAACTGAATGTGAGTTTCGTTCGCTGAGGTTGTATTAAAAAGTGTAACCACTTTTCGTAATATGAATATTCCGGACCCTTCTGGATTTATTTTATTTACCCTCGGCTTAAGATTATTTGATTCAAAGACAAAGGAACGTTTTGAAATGAAATTCAGTTCTACATCTGAAATTCCTACTACTTTTGAAGATTTTACAAATTTTATTCAGAGACAATGTATGCAATTACAAACCGAAGCCTTAACATCAAATATCGGCTCCGATATTAACAATTCAAAACCACCTAGATCTCTAAATACAACAAAACGAGTCCTTAGCTCCACCAATAGTTCTCTAGATGAAAATACTTGCCCAATATGTCAGAAAAGAAGCCCGAGCTTCTGTTCTTTGAGCCCTCGACAAAGGTTTGATAAAATAAAATCTCTAAATCTATTATTATTATTATTATTATTCGTTACAGGCCGTCTAAGGCCCACTCTTAAGCAACCAAGTCAGCTTTACGCTTTCTCCAATACTCTTTCATCTGTTTACTTTTCTCTCTGCTCTCTTCTGCCGTCCTTTTCTACCCTGTCTTTTTGGAGCTACTTTGTCTTGGAAACCTTCCCACTCTTTAATTGTTTGTCTATAGTTTGTTCTGTCTTCAATTTCCTCTTTATTTAGGCCAATTTCGTTTAAATCTTGATATACCTTCTGAAGACAGTAGGGTTTGCCTTTTAATTTACAAAATTTTGCACAATTTTTCTTGTTAATCTGCTCGGGCTCATTCTTTGTATGTGGCCATAGAACATCAGTCTCATTTTCCTAATTTCATCAGTTATCTTTTCTATATGTTTGTATACCTCTGTGTTACTTATCAATTTGGAGGTTTCGCCCACTGTTCTATTTCCCAATATCTTCCTCACAATCTTTCTTTCCTTTTTCCTGATTTCTTCATTCTCTTTTATTGTTCCCAAAATCAGTGTATCAGCTGCATACAAA